>BSBM01000625.1:8492500-9215000 GCA_027924585.1 Larix kaempferi | reverse complement strand
GTCATGGATTTATGGTTACAAGGATGAATATTTATATGTACATGAGGATAATGCAAGTTAGTGATTTTTTGTAATAGTATATCTCCTAACCCTTGTGGTGAAGGAGAGAAGAGAGGGGTGAGGGAGGGAGGAGGGACTGGGTAGAGTGGAAGAGAGTGGGGGGCATTGGGTGGATAGGAAGAGAGGGGAGTAGAGTTATAGAGAGGGGGGGGGGGGTCCCAACCTTAGAGGCAATCTCATCTTATTCAACAAAAATAGTGAGTGAAAATAGTTTGAAACTTTTATGTCTAGGAATGGAAATTAGATTTTATAAGGATAGAATCAAAGCGTGTGCGCACATCTACGCGTGCACGCATTTAAACGCACTTGTGTCTAGATTCAAATTATTTTTGGCACCCTTGCAGGTTTGGTATTAGCTTCGGATTGCCAAACCTTGAGGTTCAGTCTGATTTATGGCAGAACACATCAAATGTTGTAACTTCATGTTTTTCACGCTTAGTTCCGCATATGCTCCATTAGTGCACTATTGATGAAATTACACACACTTGTGGAGCTCTGTGTGTAGATTCTAACTATATATTTTTTGAACAGATATGTTGGTGTTTTCTATTTTTAATTCATTTTTAACTACACTCATGTAAAATTTGTAGAAAACATAGGTCGTATTTTTGGCCTATAACTTCTGATTGGCTTACATATTTTGAAAACGGAAAAGAACCCGTACAAGAGTACAAGAATGCCTACAAGCTAAAAAAATGGTTGATTGATTATGTTCAGACCATGGTGGACCAACACTCGACCATGTCATTTTAAGGATTCACTAACTTTCGTAATTTAAAAAATATATAAAATTAACTTTTAAAATTTTGGAAAAATAGCCCCGTACAAGATTTGTCTATTGCCTACGCCTCTACATGTTTGTTTCCTCGTAAATTGACAATTTACATAACAAACCGCTGGACCAACAAAAACACGTGCATTATGTTATAGAGAAAAAATAACATACCAATATTAAAATAATGACATTTTGGGGTGGTTATACCACTTTTCCATAAATAAAAGTGATATATTCCTAAAGGTGATCCGTTTTTCTATGTTTCATCTTTTTACACCTAATTCGAAAATGTTTTGTAGGTACCTCTAATAATTCATTTTAATGATAATATTTATGTTTTTCCAGCATGTCATTGCAACTAACGTGTCATAATTGGGTATCATTACGTTGCACCAGCCCTTAACTCACTTAAAATTGCTCAATTTTGGTCATTTATCCCTTGAAAAAACTGTGGTGACTAACTTTTTTAGTCGCCTAGTAACTTATCTCTCATTTTGTACTAGTGATTCCTCTCAAACTCTAAGTATTTATTCACATGACTCATAAATATGAGTGATTAATTTTCATTTACAATGATATTGAATGATCCTCACTTTGTGGTTGAGAATTATTTTTATTTTTATTTTGAAGGGGAATTATTTAACACCCTTCTAGAAATGGATAACAAGGTCTTGAAGGGCCATGAAGGTTTCAAATTTGGTCCTCGACTTCAATATATATATATATATATATATAAAACACACATTATTTTATTGAAATTTTGACACAAATTATGGTTATACATAGAATCGAATTTTGATCATTTTATAGTTTACTCTTTTAAATTTTCTTGAGGTCTTATGATTCACCATGAATTCGAAAAAAAGGTAAAACCCACAATGTTAATTTAGAATAATTATTATTTTTGGATTCTAGCCAAGTAATCCAAAAAAATGTATGCTTTTTAATAACACATAAAAACCACTAATTTGAACATGAATGAACAAATTCAACAACGTACCACTTCTTCAAAGGAAAACATATTGAAAACATAGCATTTTTTTCATCAAAAACCCATAAAATATGTGTGGATGAGGTGACCATTTATGGCTCTAATGAAATTAGAGGCTTCCTCTTGCCAATGTCAACATTGTTTATACTCCTAAGGAAAAAAAACCTCTATGTAAACTTAATAGGGTTACAATAAATAATGCATACATATAGAAATTGTATAAGGACTAAAAAAGTTATGCAAATAACTGAAAACCTTACTATTGAGAATATGAGACAAATGTAGAGCTTCTAACGGATGAAATGATAGTGTTTACGCTCACGGGGAATTTGTGTGCACCATACATTCTCCCATTTGACATGATCATCATCCTGAATGAAAAAATACTCACATGGTGCCCTCTAGTAAACATTAAATGTCAAGTATATGCACACCTTATAAAGATTAGCATAACTAGTAGTTGTAGAGGGATGTGAAAACTTTATGGTGAAATAAGCCAAATCTTAAAAAAATCAATAATTCTATAGAGATATATTATGTGAAATCCTAGATGGTGGGGCATAGCAATACAACACTTGGAACTGTCTCTTTCCCAGTGGTGTGTTGTTAAATACTTTGATTTTTCTAGATTTTAATAAAAAACTAGTAGAAAGATTACTAATATAGGAGAATTAATAGTCATGGATAAGGGAAACATGAATTAATAGTCATGGACAAGGGAAACATGAGTGTAAGAAGGGAAATATATAGAGGAGTTAGTGAAATCTAGGGAACAAATCAAATTCTATGCTACTATAAATGCCATAGCTAAGATGGCCAAACTATTTTTTTGCTATAAGGGTAAAATCATAAATTTGGGTGTCTATTTAGTGAGAATCGTATCATGAAACTCATAGTAAAAAAAAATTCGGCTGGACTTTTTACATTTTTTGCCAAATTATTTATTATTTTTAGTCGAAAAGATTATGCTAACTTTTAGTTGAAAAACTATTTTTGACTAAAAGTGAACGGTGCTCTCGTTATATGTGCCCGAGCACTTGTCGTTCAGGAAAATTGTCCAGAATTTATTTTTGGAAGACTTTTTTGGATGAACAGGTTTCTAGCCGAAAAATTGTTTATATCTATATATATTCAAAATTGATGTCATTATCGCTCATTTTGCAATTGTGATAGTCACCACCTTTGAGATCTGCCACCTTTGCAATCTAACACCCTTCATAATATGCCACCATGCATGATCCTATACTATATTTGCAACGCTTGTAGTTGGTTTTGTTACTATTTTTCCTATTTTCGGTCATGTAGTTGGTTCTATTCATATTTTTCCTAGTTTCGGTCATGTAGCTCATTCTGTTAGGCTCCTCGTGGTTTTGGTCATGTAGTTTGTTTTGTTCGACTTTTTTGTTGTTTTGGTCGTGTAGCTAGTTCTGTTCGGTTGTTTCGTTGTTTTGATCATCACATGGCTGGTTACGTTCAGATTTCTCATTATTACGATTGTGTAGCGGTCGTCATCATGTAGTTATTCTATTGTGGTTGTCGTCGTGCAGGTTGGTAGTTGGTTCTGTTCCGAGGCATCATTGTTTGAAAGGTTGGTTACATTTATGTTCCGAGGCTTCAATGTTTGAAAGGTTGCGTTCATTTCATAATGTTTTTAATGGTATTATGAATAATATGTATTTGATTTTGTTTGGAGTGTAAGCATAAAGCATACATTTCAGTTAAAATATTGAAATCCATTTTCTAATTTCTTTATTAAGAAGTATATGGATGAATTTTACGAACAATTTTTTTTATTAAATTGAAATTTCTTTATTAGATTTTTTTCGTATCGAATTTGAACTTGTTAACCTTAGGAGTATATTTTGAATTTGAGAAACATCAATGATCACATTTATGACTAAAATTGAATCACCAAAATCTTGAACAGATTCAACACCCATCTTTTTTTAGAACGTCAGCCTAAAAAGTAAGGCCATAAAATCATTGGTGTTATCAGTTCCCCGGCCTATGTTTTCACTCAAACGATAATAATTCAAATTTTAGAGATGAAAATTAATACCACATCAAAGTAGTATTTGTCAAAGTAGTGTAACAATGGTAGGACAAAACATGTACTCAATGTATTCAATCTAAGCCAAATGTTATCCATTTTTGTCATGCAATTGGAAGATGAGTAGTGGGTTTGAAGAAAATCCATTACCTTTAGCATGCATTCATAAATTTTACCACATTGAGACAATAATAATACAACCTAAAACTATTTTTTTCATCTTTCATTGGTTTCTAAAACAACTCATCATGTATTGTCTTCCACAAATTGTTGAAAGGTGTTTTTGTCCTCAATTGCTTAACGTCGTCTACCAAGAAAGGTAAATAGCCTCCTATTATTAACCTAACACTGTTTAAAACTAGTAGTGTGTTGTATCCCAAGCCAATCTTTCCAAATCCATGAATGGGGATTTACATAGATTATTGTGCCTTGATCCATATCATATTATTTAAGAAAACATTCATTGAATATTGGATTTAATATTTCTCAACCTATGAATCTATTAGAACAATTCTAATAACATTTCAGCATTTAGGAAAGCATTGCATTTGGAAACTTGTTCTACTTTAATGTCTTCAACACCATGAGATGATATGGTTGTCCTCATGTAGATAATTGTGAGAGAAGATAATAGTATGGATCTAAGAATAAAATATGTCACAAGGATTGCATGTGTCATCCTTCAAATGATGATAACATATATAGATCACTCGCATGCATTTACCATCCGTAAATAAATTTATTATTGCAAAATTCCATTAGAAAATCATGCACATAAGTAGTTGCATTGTCCACTTTATTATATGAGCATGTAACAAGATTTCTACGAGTAAATTCTTTCATGTATATTTTCATTGCATTAATAAATTTGTATTTGACATTTCATATTATCTTTATCCTATTTAATTATAATTGATACAAATTGGCTCTAATTCATTCTTTATTAGTCCATGCCGAAGGTCAGGGTAACTATTGTATTCGATTCGCTTTGACTTTATATTAGTTTGGATTTGACTTTGTATATTTTTTCATATTTCCTAAAGTTTTGACATAGCTTGGTAAATATGTCCATTATGTATTCCATTACATATTGTTGATTTTCAATACTATTGGTTTGATCTTTGAAGCGTTATTGCTGGGATGACGACAGAGCTCTTGGGAAGAGAGGGGTTAGTTATTGTTTCCATTAATGCAAGTTCTTATGTGTAAGTTTGAGCTAGGATTTCATCTCAGCACACCCATTAATGATACACTTGTCACCATACATATGTATATCCAGACATAGTTTCCTTAATGAGGAGACATAACCAAGGCCCGTTGTAACCACTGCCACCGCATTCCCACTGCTTTACCGTTACCACTACCTTACCACCATACAACCACCGCCTTAATTTTATGTTCCAAAGGTAAAGCTTATTTTTCTATTCCAAATAAAAACTTAATTCTAAGTGTCTTAGAGTGTCATGTTAACTAGTTTGGTTGTGTTCGTCAAGAGTTGATGCTGTTCAGGTTGCTTTGAGTTGATGCTGAGCTGATGTTGTTCAAGTTGCTTTGATCTTTTTGTTGATTTGAGTTGATTTCCTTCAACTTTTTTTGGATTCGTTGATTTTATTTGAGGTAACCTGGCTACATATTTTCAATCATGTCAAATTGTACTGTAAAACATTTTTGTCTCCACCGATACATGCATTTGTAAAGCATATTTGTCTCTGCCAATACATGCATGTGTAGGAAAAATGTTGAATCTACAACTATTGACAAGTTACCACAACCTGCAACTATGAAGATGAGACCCTGGGATTTTAGGCACATGTTCCATTTCCCTTGATTACATACTTTTGCTTTCATACATATTGTAGTTGCATAATTTAGTTGTTAGGAAGTGGATGTTTGGAAATAACAATAAACTAAAACTCCTTACTTATTTATATGCTTCTTATGCAATTGGGAAACTAGATGACATGAGACTCAAACCCCTAAGAAAAATATTGGGTTGGAAAAGACAAGGTTGAGTTAGCTTCCAACCCTAGGCCATTTGTTGCAAATAAAGGAGAAACCTTGCCCATTAATACTTGAGATGATGAGACTAAATCATATACCAAAGCTTAAACTTTTTTAAGTGGTGCAACTATTCAATAGGCAGTTTAGTGCAATTGTTCAACATGCAGTCAGACATCCAATAGTTACAATGGATATGACATTGATAGTGGAATTCCTGATCATGTCTGACATTGATGATGGTAAATTATTTTGGTAAAATCCAAATTTATGCATGTTTAAATTGTATTTTTGAATCCATAAATAGATTCAACACCCTCAAATACCCCTTGGCATCCAAATTATGCAATTTACATAGCTAATATATGTGATTCTAAGATTTTTGTAAAGATTTCCAATCGGAATACAGACAAAATTAGACGAAAAATATAGATAGAAAATATGCTTAGAAAAGGTTGAAAACGTAGAATATTTAGACTACACCATTTTAGACATAAATCCCTAGTATTAATATTTACACATGTTAGTTTTTTGTTTATTTTGTTTATATAAAGATGATAATGAAATATTAAATAACTAAATGATGAGTTAATCTATTAAAATTTAATCCTAGTAAACAAATAACTACTTAAGTTATTTGCATTAATTCAATAAAAGAATTTTAAAAAAATATAAATGAAATAATATTAAAGAAATGTGAATATTTTTTATGTTTCACATATGTTTTTTTATAATAAGCTTGAAACATGTATTATATTTTTTAATAGACATTTAAAGTAATAAATAAAGAAGAACAATAAAGAAATAAAACATAGTACAAAGTAATTCCCCTCTATCATCTTCTTTTCTTGAAAGCGCATCTTCCACCACATTTTATTTTCTTTTCTTGTAGATAATTTCTATATTATAACCTAGCACTGTTGTAAGACATTTGTGTTTCTCTTTTGAATATAATTGTTGTTTCAATAAGTGCTTAAGACTTTCATGATCTGTTATTACCTCGAAGTGTCACTCCTATTAGGTAAGGATGACATTTCTTATTTGCATGTAGTAGGGAAAACATTTCCTTTTCATTTATTGTTTTGAGTAATTTTTTTTCTTTAAGTTGGAAACTTTCAAAGGTAAGGGGTCTTCCTTATTGCATTAAAATTGCACCAATACCATGCTCTAAGGCATTAGATTCCACAATAAATACTTTTGTGAAGTCAAGCATGGCTAATACAATATTTTTTCATAGAGCCACTTTAAACTTTTCAAAACCTTTGGTTTCTTCTTGAGTCCAAGAGAATTACTCCTTTGTCAATAACATTGTTATGGTTTTGGTATTTGACCATAATTCTTAATGAACATGTGGTAGTATCATGTTAATCCTAAGAATTTTCTATGATTATTCAAGGTCCTAGGAACTAGCCATTCCATGATAGCTTTAATTTTGTTAGGGTCCACTTTGATGCCTTCATGAGATACAATATAACCCAAATATTTCAATTCCTTAACCCCAAAGGAACACTTAGAAGGCTTGGCATATAGTTGGTGCTCCTCTAATAGTTTTAAGACCATGTCAACATGCTAAGCATTCTCTTTCCAAGATTTTCTATATATTAGTATATCATAAAACAATGCTAGCACATATTTTCTAAGTAAGGGTCTAAAAATACAATTTATCAAGATTTGAAATGTGGAAACTACATTGGTAAGGCCAAATGTCGTCACCAAAATTTTTTAATGACCTTTAGCTTCTCTAAAGGTTGTTTTTGGAAAGTCTTCTTACCTCATTATGCTTTGGTGATATCTAGAATGAAGATCCAACTTGGTAAATAAACTTTCTCCCTATAATCCATCTAATAATTCATCAATGAAAGGAATAGGAAACTTATCTATACTAGCCATTTTATTTATCCCTCTATGATATAAACACATGCACCGTGAACCTTCCTTTATGTGAAACATCACCAATGGTGCAGAGAAAGCACTTTGGCTAGGTTGAATGATGTTTTCATCTAATATTGTTTGAACTATATCCTCAATCCCATTCTTTTGTTTATGTGGGTACCTATAGGGTCTGATGTTAGGTAGCATAATTTCTAGTTGCAAGTGATTATCATGGCCATGATCTCGAGTAGATGGAATAACTTTAGGAATATATCAAGATACCATGTAATGGTTCCCAATAAATTCATGGAGTTCCAATGGAATAGAGGGTATATATGATTGAACATCAAGTGAGCACAATTGTGGAATTACACCATAGTGTCCTTTTTTAGAAATTTTGTCATGTTGTTAGATCTTATCACTTTAGAGGGTTTTCCTAGAATGCCTCTAAGTTCAATTGCATTTCCTTCTAAATAGAATGTCATGAAGAGTTCCTAAAAATTAAGAGTTAGTTTTCCAAATGATTGTAGCCATTAACACTTAGTTTTCCGAATGATTGTATCCATTATACCCCTAGTACAACATTAGCACCACCTATTTGGATTACAATCATTGTACTATCCAATAAATACTCCATCGTTGTAAACTTAATAATATTTTACTTCCTTGAACAATTTATGGTACCTCCATTTTCCATCATTACTTTAACTTTTTATGTTAGATATATAAAGCAAATGAGAAGTTTGGATAATTTTCAATTAGTGAAGTTATGGATACTACCAAAATAAATCAACACGGTTAAGTTTTTCTTTTTGATATATTCTTCTATCCTAAGAGTTTGAGGAGTGCAAATGTCGACCAATGCATGGAAAGATATGGTTGAAGTAGTATCTTCTAGATCTACCTCTTGATACTGTTATGCTCCTAGACATTCTTCCTCTTCATAGTCTATGCAGAATATTTTTTTCTCATTGCAGTTATGCCACTTAATATACTTGTTGTGACAATTAAAACATATTCCCTTTTCTCTTATTTCCTCCACCTGTTGAGGAATCAACCTTATAGGATCATTGATTTTGGGAGGGGAAACATTTCCCTCTCTATATGTGTTAGTATCAAATCTCTGTTATCCATATTTTTACTTTCAAATTTCCTTGCCAAACTAAAAGAATTCTCTAATGATTTAGGTTGAAAGTGGCATAGCTCATGGTGAATGCTCTCCTTTAAAGTTCCCATAAAGAGATCCAAAAAATGATCCTCTATAATTTCTTCACTATAAGTCTCAACATCTAAAATTTCTTAATGTGCTATGTAACTAGACCTTTTTTCTTTAGATTTATAAATTGGATAAAGAGGGTATTGCTCTTAATATCACCATAATGTTCTATTAATCCATCTATAAATATAGACCAATATACAATATAGTCCTTTTTATGGTGACAAAGACATTGGTACAATACAAATTGATCATGTTCTAAATACAAGGATTCAATAGCTACCTTTTGTAAAGTTGCCACTTGGTGTAAATCAAAGAATCGCTCCATCTGGAATATCCATGTTACTGGATCATTTCCATCAAAATTTATCATATCAATATTGGGAATGAAGTAGTTCCATTGTCTTGAGTTGAACCCATGATGATGTGGATTATGGAGTGATGAATGATCAAGCTTTGGGAACTCAAATATCTTGTTCTCCAACTACTTATCATTTTTCTCAATCTATCACTTAGACAAGTCCTTCTTGGTTTCCTTATCCTCTTCCTAAGAAGATGAATTATGAGGAAAGCGGTGCCTCATCTCATTTAGAATTACCCCCTTAATAACATGAAGATACACTTTACTGGCCATCTTTTGATCCATATTTTTCAACTTTCTCTATCCCTTTTTGTATTTACCAATTGAACATGTGTCACTAGCCTATCATTTAAACACTTATCGTTTCCCTCCAAACTAGATAGATGGTGACACATTTCTTCATGATTCATTGTTGAGGTCTCTAGAGTTTTAATTGGTGAATTTAGTTTTGTAGAAACCATTTCCATGAGATCCTATACTTATCCTCTATTTATTTTTTATCACATTTTTTAAATCACCCAAAATAGATATCCCATTCAAAATTTATGCAAGTTTTAGGTTAGCAATATACCTTTAGAAACATTGGTTTGTAGGTTGTCTTGGTAGTCGGCTTTGTTTCAAAAGTATCTCTAAAATTTTGGGCCCTCTAAGTTTGAAATTTCATCTTGTAGTATCCTAGTACATGTCTTCTCTGCAATGCCATAGGTTTTCCCTAGTTCTAATGTGCTAAGAGAGGGTTACAGTAACTTTCCCAAAATTTGTTGCTTTGTCCCTTTTACAAGAGCGAACTTGTATGGACTGACGTGTGTTTGATTTTCTTTCTCTAATTCGAAATTTTTTACCACAAACAATATGTTTTGGGATCCTTCTAATGCAATAGGAAACACTCAATTTGGATCTCTCAAGCTTCATATATAAATTTTTTACCTAGAACACTTGTCCAAGACTAGTTTTAGGCTAGTAAAAAATCCTAACTTTCACAAACTATAACTCCAATTTATAATGAACCTGAACTTAGAATTTTTATGATAGGTACTTTTCTTGTATTCTAAGGATCCTAAAAATTTATCTATTTGAGAAATCCCTAAAAAACATCATAGTAAAAATGGCTATGCTACCAAATGTTATGCACCAAATGCCTTCAGAATAAAATAAAGAGATGAATAATAATAATCTTTGAGGAGGAAACCTATTTATTTAATGTATTAAATGCACAAGACAAGATGAGATGATCCCAAAAATAGGTCTACTTACTATATATAGGAGACAAAGGGTACAATTACAATTAAGGTCCTAGACGAAAAATAAAGACAATACTAATATAATAATAGAAATCTAATTTCAAAATATATAGGGCTTAAACATATGTATTATTAAAGTTACCTACAACCTTCCCCTCCATCCACACCTCTTCTATAACACTAAGAAGATCATCACTAAACAACTCGAAAAAGGATAAATGTAATTCACAATCCACCCATCTAATTGAGGAATACTATCATTTTTAAATGACATACTCACAATATGCAGTAACTCTCATTTGGTTATGACCCTAAAAAGCCTCTCATTTTTCTCTTCACTGACCATTCTTTGAAAGAATGAGACGACCTTAAGTATCTCATCAATATTTTCTCTAACAGGTTCTTCAAATATACCCTTAAAGTGTCTACAACCTAAATAAACTAGCTCCTAGAATCTTTTAGTTGTTCTCCCCTTATTCATTATCCAATTTTCGAATAGTGTTGACATTATTCCCATGATTAGATAATTTTAAAAAAAAATATTACAATCACCTACCTCTATCTAAACTACTTTTCTTTTAGCCCTCCAATCATTCTCATTGTCCAAAAGAAGATTAAACCTCTTGGACTCCAAATATTTCAAATCGTTTAGATCCTCTATTCTAACTATGCATCAGATAAATTTTGTACCTAATACTTTTCCATGGAAGCTATCTATGAGTCCCTATTCTTGAACCTTTAACATGCCCAAACTACCACCTTTCCTTTTACCCGCTTCAATGGCAAGGCAAACTATTCACTTGTAGTAGTCTCCAAGGAGGGGTCGTATTTAGTCCATTTTTCCTTAACAATACTTTGAAATTATTCTTCAAAATTCCTCTTCAACAACCCAACTTGGATTACACTTCAAGAATGAAGTTCCCACCTTGGTTCCCAATGGTCAAGTTCAAGCACAACTAGAAAGTGATATGAGGATCTAGTAGTACCTATCCAATATTATACCTACTCATGAATTGGAGAAGTGAACTATGTGCCAAGAACTTGTCCAATCATTTGGAAACAACTTCCTCCCCAACTATGTTGTTTCTCAAAGTAGGTTTAAGTCTAATAGGTTCGACATCTACCAAATCAACCACTACAAGTAAATTTTGTAAAACATCAACTAATATGTCCACCTTGGTATTAATCCCCAAAATTTCCCTTTTGTTGAGTGTAAATTTCAAGTCCCCTCCAATAACTAAGTTGTCATCCTTCAAGCAACGAGCATTTAAAATCGTTTCCCAAAAATACCACGTGTCCTTATAAGGACCATACAAATTAAGCAATGCCAAATTAAGGCCCAATATCTTGATATATACTTATGCTCATAAAGTTGAACTTGGGCTTGAGCATATAGAAAAACAGTTCTTTAGGGTCACATTTTGATTTCGACATTGTTCTCGTTTTTTTGGAGGTCAGTTTTAGTAGTTGTTTTTACCTCCATTTCAAAAAGTGTATATATTGGAAACACCATTTTTCATTTTAAACCTTTTTTTGCGATTTTGAATCATCTTGGTGATAAAAAATATATAATTTTTATTTACAAATGCATTTTTTCAAATTTAACGAAAAAATATTTATTTAGTAGCTAGTTATAATGAAAAATATGTACGTTTTGGATTTTTTTTTTTAGATTTATAAGCTAGTTATAATGGAAAATATATACATTTTGGAAGTTTTTTCTTTAAACTTTTCTCTTAAATAAGTCATTTTATGGACAAATTTGACAAATATAAGAGAAAATAAAGACATTTCAAACCATTTTTAACGTATTTTTAGATATTTTGTATATTAAAAGTGATACTATTTAACATTATTTTCCATAAAGTAACGATTCACATAAAATTAACAAACAGTTTATTATATATTTGTAAATAACATATTAAAAGTACAATATTTATTCTTAAAATAAAATCTTAAAGTCAAAACATTATGAAAATATCTTATCAAAATTTTGTCATATTTACAATTTTCCTCAATGATATGAAACTAATAAAAAATATTATGTGGATAAAAATCTTAATCAAAATCGACATTTTCTAAAACTTAACTCTCTTTATAAACTTGAATATACAACTCCTAAATCAAAATTTGACCAATTAATAATACATATACTTTAAAAAACTTATCATAAATTTTAAAAATAAAAACTAAACATTAAAAAAACAAATAAAAATATTATATTAAAAACTAAAATATAAAAAAAAACATATATCAAAAAACAAATATTAAAAATTTATAATCCACAAACCATAAAATAAAAACAAATAATAAAAAAATAATAAAAAAACAAACATAATAAAAAAAACATAACACACACTACAAATAATTAATATAAAAACAAAAAAAATAATAAAATAAAATATTAATAAAACATACAAAATAATATTAAAAAACATAAAAACTAAACCATATGTTATATGGTTTTACGTTGGAAGTAATTAAGGGGGAATGGGGAGGGCCTCTATAGGGGGGCGCGATTCTGGGAATCACATCACACCTAAGCGCTGCTCCAAGTTGCATGGTGCTTAGGAGTGGAGCGACCACTACTTGGAGTGGCGCTTAAGGGGTGTGATTCTCCTTATAGCGTCCCTCCCCATTCCCCCATGATTCCCTACAACGTAAAACCATAGTTTTTTTTAATGTTTTTTAATATTATTTTTAATGTTTTATTAATATATATATATATATATTTTTTTTTTTTTTTTTTTGTTTCTAAGAAGTTTTTTAATTATAGGTTTTTTTTATAATTTTTTTGTTTTGTTTTATTATTAATTTTTATTCAATATTTTTTTTAATATAGTTTTGGCTTCTAAATTTATTTTATTATTATTTTTTTTAATGTTTTATTTTAGTTTTTAATTTTTTTAAATATATTTAATTTTTTTTCGTTTAACTATATTTTTCTAAAATGAACCACATCAAATTTAACTTATTTTTTATGTTTTATTTTTTATTTATTTTTATATGGTATTGTTTTCTAGTTTTTTAAATTTGTTTTTTTATACTTTTGGTTTCTTAACATCAAAGAGAACATCAAAGAGTGGGTGTGAGTATTTCATTGATAGATAATATTTTCCACAAGCCATGAACCTTTTAGAACTATCAATGTGTCTTATTCATATTTGAACATGAAGCTGAACCAACCATGGGAAAGGAGATGTATCGACCGATCATAACAAATGACATGCTTATAATGCATCTACATTTAATGGTTCAACTATTTGATTCACACTCTCTTTCCAAGGAATTCACCCACTAGATTTTTGCCGATGAGTTCTAGAAATCGTTCAACTTGTATAACTTCACCAACTACTAAAGTGACCCTCGCCATGTATTTTAACCACCTTTAATGATTTATTCAATTTTCCCTTATGACCAAACTCCACACCCTCCAAAATATTTAGAGCCAATCCTTCACCTATAAAGCTAGATCCCCCTCCTCCAACTAAAACTCCTTCACTCCCACAAATGATTGGAACCTAAATGGAAGGGAGAGTCTTTGCATATACCTCATCAAGGATGAAAAATGACATAAGTCCTGAGCCCCTAGTTTGAATAATGGGAGTACATGTTTAGAATTTTCCTCCTTTGACATGTGACCCAAAATACCCTCTAGTGAACCTACACTATTTTTAACAAGTTCTATGGCTTATGTTGTCCATTTTGGAATCCTTCATGAATGTGTATTTAAATGTTGAAGGTTCACTTACCCTAAGAATTAAAGGCAATTTTGGTAAGATGACATGTCCCCACAATGAACTAGAGTGTCATTGTGCCAATGTAGTGATGCTCAGAGAGGGAGTGATGAAGATCTGGTCTTTCATGGGGGTGTCCTCTAAATAGTCCACCAAATGGACCTCTTCATCCATCTACATAATAAAATCAAAGCACCTCAAACCTTCATGGATTGAGAAGCTCCACCAAAACACCTTAGACCTCCATGGATTGAGAAGCATTCTCTCTCTCTCTCTCTCTCTCTCTCTCTCTCTCTATCTATCTATCTATAGAGAGAGAGAGAGAGAGAGAGACCCATCTTCATGAATTCACCTCTCTCTCTCTCTCTCTCTCTCGAGAGAGAGAGGTGAATTCATGAAGATGGGTAACACTTTTTGGCCAAAAGTGATGGTGAAAATTCAAATTTTTACTGATTTATTAAATCAAAGCACTCAAAACTCATATATGCCTTGTGAATTCTGACATGCAACAAAAAAAAATTGTAGGAAATTATGTTGTCTTTCCACCTATATGTTGTGTGTGCGTGACAAAATTGCATTTAATGATAGGTTTGTTCTTCCAAATTTTAGGAAAAATTAATAAGTGGTTTGTGTGCACATAAAGCAATTTATTGATAAACGTATAATTTTTGAAAAAAAATATTTGAACATAATCTACACAAAATGAACTGTGGTTCACATATTTTCTTTTTAAATTTACATTGGAAAATTATATTTTTTATTAATTTTAGAAACCAACCGTTGAAATTTTTAATCGCATTTTGTACACATGTGTGTGCATGTAAACGTTTTTTTTACTGGTTACAAAATTTGAAAAACAAAAAAACACTTTTGAAGAGAACGCGTTGGTCTAGGGCGTATATATGTTTTGAAATTGTTTGGTTGTTTACTTTTTATGCTATTGATTTTTCTTTGTGTTGATTCGAAGTTGTGGACATGGTTTTCTAAGTGTAAGTTTGATAAGAAGAAAAAAAGTATCATATGAACTCAGAAACCTGTAAGTTATATGTCAATGAATAGACAATTCATTGATGAATCTATTGGTATGAAGTCTGCCACCTAAGGTGCATCTTGGAATAGAGTTTATGCAGGGTAAATAGGTAAGTAAAATTAGAATTGCAGAAAAGAGGGATAAAAGCCTATTTTTTAAGCTCTTGATCAAGCTAATAGCTCGATCGAGGTCTTAAAAATATATATTGATATAAATTGCACAGTACAAATAACATAGAATTGATTGTCTGGCCAATGAAAACTCCTCTCTCCTAAAGGAGAAAACGGAGAAACCCGACCAGTGAAATGTAAAATTCTTCAGAGTTTTGCATAAATAACCAAGAGACCAGAGGAATATTACAGTCATCCAAAAGAATAAAAAACCCCTCTCCCGGAAGGAGAAAACAAGGCTATAAAATACTTTGTTTAAAAAAAATTCTAAACCATCTGAATGAACCATTATCTTAGTACTAAAGGAGCTGCAAGATATACCTATTATAAGACAAAAAACCTTTAACATTTAAACTACAGGACTAAAACCATCAATAAGTTACAAAACCTGCTTTACAATTTCCTCCTTCGACGAAGTTGCATTGCTTGAGCCGAACAATTATATGGCTTCATTGACCTTCAGGAAGAAGGGAATACCCATCTTTTGTGCCATAGCATCAATTTTTATGTGTGTAAAACGAACTTCTTGGTAGATTTCCCTCCAGAATTCAGTTGGAATTGCTTCCTCTCGTGCCTTCTCTTCTTTTTCCAAAAGAACTTGCTCAAGTAAACCCTTGATGAACTAGTATAACGAGACTACTTTCTCATACAAAGTGTTCCTGGTCTAGGTTGAGCCAAGGTCTTGTATCCAAGCTTCCAGGACAACGAAATCCTTCATGGGATTAGCATTGTCCAGTTCATGCCATAGGGCCACTTCCTTACAATCAATTTCCTCTTGGATGGCATGTGGTATAGTGGATTTGTACATCCAAGCAGCTTGTGTAGCATGCAACTATTCCCTATTAACTCGCGGATGGCTAACTTTTTTTCCCTCTGAGCTACTGCCTTTCTGAGCCATAAAGCTGGTGTGGGATTTGGGTGGATATTTAAATATCTCGATCAAGGGTTTAAGTGTGGTTAAACTAAAAGCTCGATCGAGATTTTGTGAAAAAAAAATTCTTTAAGTGCACGAGTTATTTTGAGTTATTAGGTTTTAAAAGCTCGATAGAGATTTTTTAAAAAGATTGATCTAGAGTTTTAAAAATCTATATCTAGAGTTTTAAAACTCTAGATCGAGCTTTTAAAAGCTAGATCGAGGATTCAGAAAACCCTCAATCGAGTTATCTAACTCAATTGAGTTTTTTTAAAACCCTTGATCAAGCTTTCAAAAGCTCAATCGAGCTCATTTTTTTATCATTCTCACGCCCTTCACTTGCCAAAAAGTGTTACCCATATTCATGGGAACACCCATAGATATATATAAGAGAGAGAGAGAATTATGTGTTTACGCTAGGCATGTTTATAAAAATGTTAAATAATTGACGAAAAATAAAGACATGATTTCAGAAAATGGCCCCACAAACATAACAATTAATATGTACTCATTAACAAAATCATAAAATATTACATATAACGCCAATTTCATTAAATTTGGACATATTAAGCAATTTATGGACTAAGAAAGTGTGAATTTGGGCCTTGAAACTGTCAATATCAACCTTTCTAAAGTGCAAAAATAGGTTTTGAAAGTGGCAATATTGGCTTTGAAAAGTGTGTTTTTTTATTCGAATAGTGTGTTTTTTGACTACTTATGAACCTTAAAATTGCAGTTTTTTTGCTATAAAACTATGAATTTCAATTCAAAAAGTGTGAATTTCAAATCAAAAAATGCAAATTTTGATTTGAAAAGTGTGAATTTCAAATCAAAAAATGCAAATTTTGATTTCAAAAGTGTAAATTTCAAATCAAAAAATGAAAATTTTCATTTGAAAAGTGTGAATTTAAAATAAAAAAATGGAATTTCTGATTTGAAAAGTGTGAATTTCAAATAAAAAATGCAATTTTTTATTTGAAAATTGCAATTTTCATGTTTAAATGTTCAAAATGTTAAGGTGAAAAGTCCAATGTCTAAAATATTCACTCATTGTTTGAATAGCCAGTCAATCGGCTAAGTTATAACATATAAAAATGGTTTGTCTTGACTTTTGTTTTCCGACAAGAAGGATCGGCCACCCCTTCTTTTTGTAGTTAATTGTGAAAACATTTATCTAGCAATTCAGATATATTCATAATGGAGAACACAAGAAGGGTCGACTGACCCTTCTTGCAGTGTCAAACTATTATGAAAATAATATTGGGAATGCGAAGGGTCGGCTGACTTTTCAATTACGAGGCAATTTTAAAAATAGAACACCTTGGAAGTGTTCACATATAAAAATGGTTTCTCCCGACTTTCGTTTTCCGACAAGAATGATCGGTCGCCCCTTCTTTTCGCAGTTAATTGTGAAAACCTTTATCCAACAGTTCAGCTATATCCATAATTGAGAACACAAGAAGGAGTGACCGACCCTTCTTGCAGTATCAACCTATTATGAAAAGAATATTGGGAATAAGAAGGGTCGGCCAACCCTTCATTTACGAGGGAAATGTGACAATAGAACGCCTTGGAGAAAGAGTGGCCACTCTTTCTTTGAGAATATCTCCACTTTCCAACAAACTCTTTGAAGCAAAACGTCTAAATTTTGTTGTTTAAATGTTGATATCTAGTATCCCAGGGTGACATGTGGAACGATCAAATTTTGACACGTGTCATATTTGATTTGGCACATTGAGTATTAGATATATAGCTTAATTATAATATTGGCTCGTATAGAATATTTTCTCCTCTAAGCACCACTGAATCCATTCTATGTTTTATTCTCTATTAAACACTATGTTTTAAATATGCTTGGGCGAACTACAAGAGGAAGTGAATAATTATAGTAGCATTTGTGCTCTCACACTATCACTGCCTCTCTAGATGTTGGTACACCCTATTATCTTGGTCCTTCACGTTGATCTAGATACTTGCAATCGTTGAGACCTATGGATTGGAAATATTGACACCAAAATGTTAAGTTTATCCTAATTTGACTAGCAAGATCACTGAAAGAAACACAATCACAAGATAAACAAAGATTTACCCTGGGAAACCCTCATGGGGTAGAAAACCCAACAAATCTTTCCTCAATATAGATAATCAACCAAATACAAGATGTAGTCCAAGACTAGAGCTCCTTCTCCTCCTATGCAAACCTCTCTCTCACTTGTGCGCTACTCCTAAGTGGATGAATGAATGAGATAAGTGAGGAACATACCTCCTCTACTTATACTCATCTCCCGACTGACCTTTTACCCTAATGGGGCTGACCTCTCCTAGGAGAGTCTAATAACCCCCAAATAATAAACTCAGGGCTGACCTCACATGAGAGATCTAATAACCCTAGTTACCACATTCTCTCGGAGGAATAAACATCTCTCGATATACAATAGGGTCACCACAGAGGAATGTACCATCTCCGGAATAATAAAATACAAATATAATATTCTTTGAAGTTACAATATTTCAACACTCCCCCTTAACGAGAAGGATATTATAACAGCATCTGCAGGAGCAAGGAGTCATCGACTACATGATACATGATACATGATACATATATAAATCATTGGAAGCTTTCATTATACATCATCATCAGTAACTCATTCAGTTACTGGAATATAATCAATACTGGGACATCAGCATTGTCAGTATTGAGTCTTCATCTTCTGCAGCACTTGATCAGCTACTGCATCATCATCACTTGATCAATAGCCTCATCGTCTGGGTCTACTGATCAATATCATCGTCATCTAGAACATCACGATTAGCAACATCGTCATCTAGACCATCACGATTAGTAGCATCGTCATCTAGACCATCACGATCAGTAGCATCGTCATCTAAACCATCACGATCAACATCATCGTCATCTAGATCATCACGATCAACAACATCGTCATCTAGATCATCACGATCAACAACATCTGTATCATCTCAATCTACAACATCTGGATCATCTAGATCTACAGCATCTGGATAATACATACGATCCAATTCCAGGATGATCAATCCTGCTCACTTTAAGACATATCTCATGTCTATGGATGATACAATCCAGATCTTACTTATAGGATGATCAATCCTGATCCTTTTAGGACAAATATCATGTCTAGGAACGATGTAGTCCATGATCCTTTTAAGACAAATCTCATGTCTAGGGACGATGCAGTCCATGATCCTTTTAAGACAAATCTCATGTCTAGGGATGATGCAGTCCATGATCCTTTTAAGACAAATCTCATGTCTAGGGATGATGCAGTCCCGACCACAGTGCTAGTCTTTTTTCATACTGGATGTGACCTAGATTAGATCTAGGATTTATCACGTACATTTTGAACTAAAAGCTCAAGGACGATGCAGTCCTATCATCAATTTTCGGAGACAGATGTCTATGGATCAATTCTAGGACCGAAGTCCGGGGAGGATATAATCTCCACATTCTTAGAGACAGATGTCTATGGATCAATTCTGGGACCGAAGTCTGGGGAAGATACAATCCCCACATTCTCAGAAACAGATGTCTACAGATCAATTATGGAACCGAAGTCCAGGGATGATGCAATCCCTCTTCTTTCTCAGAGACATATGTCTACGGATCCTTTTAGAACATGTGTTCAAGGATGATGAAATCCCCTTGTCAACTTAGACCCAATCTAAGGACTATTCACCAACCTCACTGTCGGCATCACCAATATAGGTATCCACATCATTGACCTCACTATCGATGTAGGAAATCTCATCATAAGTGACCACATCACTCCCCCTTTCGAGGAGGGTCCTTCTGAACTACACCAAGCTTGTCTTGGAAATACTCAAACTTTACTCAAGACAGAGGTTTGGTCAATATATCAACAACTTGTTCGTCAGTGCTTAAATACTCGAGCTTGATAGCTCCTTTCTGCACCATATCCCGTATATAGAAATATTGGATCTCTATGTGCTTTGAATTATCATGGAACAATGGATTTTCTGTCATCTTGATACAACTTTGGTTGTCACACAGGATCTCAATAGGTTCCATCTCTAAGTCAAATAAACCAGATAAAAACTTCTGAATCGATATTGCTTCACAACTAGCAAAGCAAGCAGTAATATATTTCACTTCAGCTGTACTGAGAGCCACACTAGACTGTTTCCTACTAAACCACGAGATCATGGTAGATCCCAAACAATAACATCCTCCCGATGTGCTCTTCCTGTCTGATACACTTCCTGCCCAATCAACATTTGTGTAGCCATACAATCTGAAACCATGATCTTGAAGATAACATAGACCAAAGTCTATCGTTCCCTTTAGGTACCTCATCACATGCTTTGCAGCAATGAGATGCACTCGTCTAGGTTCCACTAGATACTGACTCAAGGTATTCACGGCAAAGCATATGTCTGGTCTAGTATTTGTTAAATACATCAATGATCCAATAATCTGTTTGTACAAAGTCATATCCACTAAATCTGATGAGTCATCTGCTAACAGTTTCAAGTTGGAATCCATGGGAGTGGCCATGGCCTTACATTCCAACATATCAAATCTTTTCAATATTTCCACAACATACTTTCCCTGATTGAGAAAGATTCCCTCTGGGCCTTGCCATACTTCTAGACCTAAGAAGTAGTGCATCAATCCGAGATCTTTCATCTCGAACTATGAAGAGAGTTTCTTCTTGCATTCAATAATATGTTTCTCATTTCCTATCAGAAATAGATCATCCACATATAGCAGCAATATGACATGTTCATCATCCATAACCTTGAGATAAAGATTAGGATCAACTTTACTTTTGGTAAATCCTAAGCTTGTCAAGAAACTGTCAATTCTTCCATACCAAGCTCTGGGAGCTTGCTTCAACCCATACAAAGCCTTCTTTAATTTGCACAGATGGGTTTTTCCATCTTCCACCTCAAATCCTTGAGGTTGTTCTATATACACTTCCTCCTCAATTACACCATTTAGGAAGGTTGTATTTACATCCAGCTGGTGTAATTTCCACTTCACCATGGATGAAAGTGCCATGATAGTTCTAATGGAAGTGTACCTTGCAACTGGTGCAAATGTTTCTTCATAATCAATTCCCTCTTTCTGAGAGAACCCTCTGGCTACAAAACTTGCCTTATATTTTTCAATGCTACCATCTGCAGCATGCTTTATCTTGTATATCCATTTGGAGGATACCACACTCTTGTCCTTTGGCTTGGGAACTATATCCCAAACATCATTTTTCATAATTGACTAGTACTCCTTAGTCATTGCTTCTACCCACTCCTTCTTGTGAACTACTTCTTCATAACTAGTGGGTACTTGATCTACAAGATTACACATCAGGGCCACATAGTTTGAGTATGTCTTTGGTTTCTTGCTCACCCTAGTGGAGCCTTCAGGAGCTCCATATTTTTATGTTCCTAGTATAATGTCTCTTTCCCATGTTGGTTTTCTTTTCCTTGAAATTTCTATGATAGGGGGTTCTTGTGGTTCCATCATGTCATGGTCTTCAGGAGTTGTCTCTTCAAGGGTGGGTGCAGCTTCTATGATTCTGGAAGTTGCCTCTTCCTCATATACTTCTTCATGTTGGCACTTCCTAGATCTCTTGACAGCTGCCTCTTCATCAAATGTCACATCCCTACTTATTTCCATATGATGGAATCCTGGGATGTATATTCTGAATGCTTTGGATGCTTCACAATATCCAACAAATATTCCTTTCTTCCTAGAAGGATCTAGCTTGGTCCTCTTTTCTTTTGGAATGTGAATGTATACTGGGAATCCAAATATCTTGAGGTGACTTACCTCAGGCTTCTTCCCTGTGAACACTTCTTCTAGGGTCTTGAAGTCAAGAGCACTATGATATAGTCGATTTTGCACATAGACTATTGTCCTAGCTCCTTCAGCCCATAAATACATGGGAAGGTCTTGATCATGTATCATTGTATTTACTGCCTCCATAATGGTTCTATTATTTCTTTCCGCAACACCATTCTGTTGGGGATTGTAGGGAGGGGTTAGTTGCCTCTTGATTCCAGCTTCCTTACAAAAGACTTCAAAATCTTTTGAAGTATATTCTCCACCATTATCTGTCCTGAGTATCTTAGTCTTCTTTTCTGAATGGTTTTCTATCAAGGCTTTGAATTCCTTGAACTTTCCAAAAACTTCATCTTTTCCCTTCAGAAAATAGATCCAAGTCTTCCTTGAGTAGTCATCAATGAATGTAAGGTAGTATTCATATCCACTCAAGGATGTGGATGGCATTGGTCCACATACATCTGAGTGAATCAATTCCAATGTACTCTTAGTCTTTATATCACTCTTTGGAAATGGATTCTTGACATTCTTCCCTTTTGCACATCCTTTGCAAGTGTCATCATGGTCAATCTTTAAGTCTGGTAGTCCTATGACTACCTTGCTCACATGAGGTAGTGCTTTATAGTTAATGTGGGCAAGCCTTCTATGCCATAGCTCACTTGGGCTAGTGGCTTCATGAACAAGGGAAAATTCTGGATGGCCCTTGAGTTTGTATAGACTATTCGGATATCCACATCATCTTTTTTAGGATCTTGCATGCAATTAGGGTTTGCATGCAAATTCTAGGGTTTGCATGCACTTTTCATGCATCCCAGTCACCAGGTTGATGCCTCCAGCACCTTAGCCACCTTATTCTAGCACCCGAGAGCTTCTTACATCAGTTCTTTAGCCCTCTTAGTTAGGAAGGCCCCCACTTCTCAGCTACTGCTAGAGAAGGGCGCACTTCTTCACCTACCACTTCAGTTACACTCAGTTAGCTCCGATTCTCCTTGATTTGAGGTTAGTTTCACTCCCGACTGACTGTTTCACTCCGTTGGACCTCCAGATTGACTAGATGACTTGTTCTGACTTCAGTTAAGCCTCCCATGCGCCCTCTACTGAGTCTCCTTCCCTATACCAGTGCTACACACTTCAGTTACACTTGACACACTCAGTTAGACTCAGCTTGACACCTGGATGACTGGTTCTTGTGCATTGATGACCACCACTAATTGATGATGAGGACTCCTAGTTGGAGTCAAGCTACTCCATTCAGCGGTTCGAATGACCTTCTTAGTCAATTCGAATTGCTCACTCACATTGTCAGATTATTGTATTGTAACTATTCACCCTTATTGGGATATTAAGCACTATGACTAATTTTACATGGTATTAGAGCCATTGCAGGGACAAGATCTCTTTTCTACAGGTGTTTCTACAAGAGGATTTGAGTGAATTTGCTAAAAAATTACAAAAAGTTTTGGCATGAAAGATCTCAAGGGCATTCGCTCCTGTGCATGCAAAGCTTGAAAATACTTCCAATACCACTCCAGAAGCTTGAGTTTCCACATAAATCTTGGATTTGATACATTGGACCCATTCAACATTGCTTGATCTCCAATCCCAAGTGTGATGCAACTCTAAAAGGGTGGATTTTTTGACCTCATTGTTCTTGGTTTTATTGTGATTTGCAGGTTATTGTCTCCATCAATTGCATTCGCTACTTTGCCCTTGCAAGCATTTATACATCAGTGTGCACTCGCTCCTAGCAATGGAATACTCTTCTTCAAAACCTATTCTCACCCCATTCAATTATTTTGATTGGAAAGATGATATGGAGATCATATTACGTTCAAAAGGTTACTACCGAGTCACTCTTGGTCTTGAATTGGAGCTAAACACCTTGTCAGATAGAACCAAACACTACAACAAGCTTGATGAAGCTTATGGTCTTCTTTGTCTCTCCATCTCCAAAGATCTTCACTTCCATCTCAGCGAATTGAAGACTCCAAAAGATATATGGGAGCAACTTGAAACACTATTTGGCAAGCAGGATGAGCTTAGGGATTTTCAATTAGAGAATGAATTGATTGCCCTTAGTCCTGAGAATTTCGAGACCATTAATGAATTCTTCACAAAATTCAAGAAGTTGAACATGCAGTTGAAGAACAGTGGAGTTATCAAAGAGGATAAGCAATTGATCCTCTCCATTCTCAGCAAGCTTGGTAAAGATTATTCGGTATTTGTCTCTACTTTCAATTCCGGTCGGCTAACTACCCCAAATTGGAAGATGCTTACCTTGAATGCCTTCATTGAGTCTGTAACAAAAGAGCATGATAAGTTGATTCAAATGGGGTCCATAAGATCCAAAGATTCATCCCTATATGTTCAAGGACCCAAGATTTCGAATGGTAAAGGAAAGCAAAAGAAGGAGAAACCCAAATTCGAACCTCACAAGCAAAGAGAGAAAGGCAAGCAGACAGATGCACCATCCAGTTCGAAGTTCAAGCAAAAGGGAAAAGAAGGTAACCAAAAATCTAAATGTACTTATTGCAACCGTGGATTTCATCTCAAAAGTTCATGCATGAAGAAGACTATAGATCAAATGGCCCTCCTTTTAGAAAAGAATAACATAACTCTTCCTGACGGTACAAGGAAGAAAGATATGAATGACGATCATGAAAGAGGACAAGCACTCATGGCAACTATTTCGAAGCCCACTACTCTCTTGATAGATTCGGGTGCATCGAATCATATGGCTGCAAATATTGATTCTTTTTCTTCATTCGATCCAAACAGCTCCATCCCCATCCATTTGGGAGATGACTCAAAAATTTCTTTAAAGGGCAAAGGTACGATTCATGTAGATCATGGAAGCTTTCAGAATGTTATCTATGTGCCTTCTCTGGCTTCAAATCTTCTTTCTGTGTATCAAATGACACACACTGGTGAACCAAAGCAAGTTACATTTAGCCCTAATATAGTTGAAATTTTTGATATCAAAAGTGGAAGACTTGTTGCAGTCGGAAAGGCGAACCACACTGCAAAATGCTATGAGTTTTCACACTTTATTCCGCTTGCAAAGCCCACTGCTCTTTGCACACATGGTAATGAGGTTAGTAGGCTTTGGCATGAAATATTTGGACATCTTAATTATAAGTATTTTCTACTGTTATCAAACAATTCCATGGTAGATGGTCTTCCACAACTCTGTTCCTCAAAGGGAATATGCACTGGTTGCATTATTGGGAAGCACCCCGAGCACAGATTCGACCGCGGCAAAGCTAGAAGAGCTTCTACAGTTTTGGGGCTGATACATTCTGATATCAGTGGTCTACTTCCCCATATGTCATTAAATGGTTCAAGGTATTTTTTGACATTTATTGATGATTTTTCCCACTTTACATGGGTATTTTTTCTCAAAAATAAGTCAAAAGTGCTTGGAAAATTCAAGGATTTTAAGGCTTCTGTTGAGACCACCACTGAGAGCAAGATCAAAGCTCTTAGATCTGATAATGGTGGAGAATATATCAAGGCCAAGTTTCTGCAACTTTGTGCCGAAAGCGTAATTCAGATCCAACATACGGTTCCCTACACACCCCAGCAGAACGGTGTAGCAGAAAGGAAAAATCGGTCACTAAAAGAGATGGCTACATGCATGATTGAATCAAAAGGTTTGGATGCAAATCTTTGGGATGAAGCAATTAATGTTGCTGCATACATAAAGAACCATGTTCCACATTCATCCATGAAAGGTATGACTCATTTCGAAGCATTCTTTGGTCACAAACCAGATGTGTCAAGTTTGAGAGTTTTTGGCTCTACTGCATGGGCTAGAATTCCTTCCAAGAAGAGACGAGCTTTGGATCCACAAAGTATTGAGTGCATACTGATACGATATGGGGAAGAATAAAAAACATATAAACTCATGGATATCAGATCTAAAAATATATTCATAGAGCGCAGTGTGCAATTTGAAGAACCGCTTCAAGAATTGCAACCAGTCGAGGAAGAACCTGTCGTTTCACCGCCTTCACCAGAAGAAGATCCGTGTAGCGATAATGAAGGTATGAGTTCTGATATTTCTCATATTTTAGTAGCACATGATGATTATGACATATCAGGTTCGGAATATGACCATTATGATCTTCCTCAGTTACCAAAGTGGGCCCAAAACACTCTTCAATTTGCTGGTTCGAACCTTGGAAATCCTGCTGATTCGAGACGAACAAGAGTAGACTTTCAAAGAGCAGGTATGGCTCTTTCTATTTCTGATCCATTACTTCCTGAGATTTGTTATTTGATGACTGGTTCAGATCCCACATCATACTATTCTGCCCACCGAGATCCGAGATGGCAAAGTGCCATGGATGAAGAGTACAGTTCTCTTCAAAAGAACAATACATGGGAGCTAGTTTCTCTTCCACCTGGAAGAAAATTAGTGAAGTGTAAATGGGTCTACCCCACGAAAGTTACTGCTGATGGCTCTATCAGTAAATACAAAGCAATTTTGGTGGAAAAAGGTTTCTCCCAAGTCCAAGGAGTGGACTACACTGATCCCTTTGCACCGGGTGCAAAGATGGATTCCATCCGCCTTGATTTGGCTATTTCCGCATCCAAGCACTGGGAAGTGCACCACATGGATGTGAAGAGTGCATTTCTACATGGAGACCTTGCTGAAGAGGTATATATGCAGCAGCCAGAGAGCTACACATCAGATCCATCATTAGTCTGCAGATTGAAGAAATCTTTGTATGGGTTAAAACAAGCCCCAAGAGCTTGGTACGCAAAGATGGACTCCTTCCTTCTTTCTCAGAATTTCCAAAGATGCAAATCTGATCCGAATGTGCATCTTCAACGAGTTAAAGGTAATTTGTTGGTTATTGTACTTTATGTTGATGATCTTCTCATTACTGGTAGCACTCTTACTTCAATAAACAAGCTAAAAACTACCTTAAATCTAGCTTTTGACATGAGCGATTTGGGCTTGCTGAGTCACTTTTTGGGCTTGGAGATAGCTCAAAATTTTGGTGGGATCACTATATATCAGAAAAAGTATGCTTCTGACCTGTTATTGAAGTTTAATTTGGCTGAATCTAAGGCAGCCCCATTCCCATTCCTCTCAGGAATCAGGCTTGAGGAGGGAGATTCTACACCGCTTGCAGATTGCAGTATGTATCGACAGTTGATTGGTTCACTACTTTATTTGACACACTCAAGGCTTGATATTTAATATGCCATGAGTGCCATGTCAAGGTATATGCAGCAGCCCCATGAGCTTCATTGGCGAGCAACCAAGTGGATCTTGCAGTATGTGTAAGGTATGAAACATTTTGGCATACATTATGCTGCAGATTCTCAGCTTGATTTCATTGGTTTTACTGATTTAGATTGGGCAGGTGATAGCATTGATCGGAAGTCCACTTCCAGTTATGTTTTCATGATTGGTCATGCCGCTGTTTGCTGGTCCAGCAAAAAGCAGGCAGCCATTGCACTTTCTTCAGTAGAGGCAGAGTATCGAGGGGCAGTCAATGCCTGCATTCAGGCAGTTTGGTTGCAGGGTATTCTTTCTGAGTTTGGTTTTGGTGGCACTACTTCGACTGTCCTCTTTTGTGACAATAAAATTGCTATCAAGATCTCCACAGATCCAGTTTAGTGGCAGAGGACCAAACACATTGAGATTCATATGCACTACATTCGATAGTTGGTGCATGACCGCACCATCATTCTGTAATATTGCCCTACTGATGAGCAAATTGCAGACATCTTCACCAAGAGCTTCACTGAGAAGAAGTTCACTTACCTCCGTTCACTGTTGGGGGTGAGTTCCATCATGGTGGAGACAGATTGATCCATTATTATGCTTTAGCTTGAGGGGGGGCTTTCTTCCCACTGGGTTTTCCCTCTTTCCTCACTTAGTTTATTTTCATCATTTTTTGGATTATTGTATTGGGGTGACCTTTGGTCTTAGTTACCAGAGCTCCACATTATTTTTTGCATATCATAGTCTAGCTTGAGGTGGGGTGTTCGGATATCCACATCATCTTTTTCAAGATCTTGCATTCAATTAGGGTTTGCATGCAAATTCCAGGGTTTGCATGCATCCTAGTCACCAGGTTGATGCCTCCAGCACCTTAGCCACCTTATTCTAGCACCTGGGAGCTTCTTACATCAGTTCTTTAGCCCTCCTAGTCAAGAATGCACCCACTTCTCACCTACTGCTAGAGAAGGGCGCACTTCTTCAACTACCACTTCAGTTACACTCAGTTATCTCCGATTCTCCTTGATTTGAGGCTAGTTTCACTCCCGACTGACTGTTTCACTCCATTGGACCTCCAGATTGACTAGATGACTTGTTCTGACTTCAGTTAAGCCTCCCATGCACCCTCCAATGAGTCTCCTTCCCTATATCAGTGCTACACACTTCAGTTACACATGACACACTCAGTTAGACTCAGCTTGACACCTAGATGACTGGTTCTTGTGCATTGATGACCACCACTAATTGATGATGAGGACTCCTAGTTGGAGTCAAGCTACTCCATTCAGTGATTCGAATGACCTTCTTAGTCAATCCAAATTTCTCACTCACATTGTCAGATTATTGTATTGTAATTATTCACCCTTATTTGGATATTGAGCACTGCGCATGTTTTACACAGTTTTACACCATATTTTCTATGTTCATCTGTTGTGATTGATTTAATTGTTCATTAGATCTGCTGTGACTAATTTTACATAGACCTCCTTCCTCTTCACCAATAACAATTGCATTCTCAATTGATTTTCCTTTGGACCACATGAGTACTTGTCCATCTATGAATGCAACCCAATAACCTTTCTTATCTAATGCTGAGATAGAAAGTAAATTCTTCTTCAAACTTGGTACATATAAAATTTCTTTCATCTTCAATGGGGTTCCAGAATCAAGCTTGTAGCTTGCTTCACCAATTCCCTTGATGGGATATTGATAGTCATCTCTTAGAGATACCTTCTGTGGGGAGGTATTTTCTTCAAGTATTGAGGGATTCTTCTTTTGACCTGTCATGTGCTTTGAAGCACCACTCTCAATGAGCCATGTGTCTTCTCTAGGTGTTACTGACCCAGAGAGTGCAGAGAATAGAACATATTCTTCTGCATCTTATTCTTCTTCTACTTTGGTCCTCTTCCTTTTAGGCCTCACCTCTTCTTCTTCTTCACTATCATCTTCTGCTAGATGTGCATGATGTCTTTTGTGAAAATTCTTCTTTTTCTATGAAGGACAATTTCTAGCAAAGTGTCTTGGTTTGTGACAACTGTAACACTTAACTGAGGAGAGGTCTCTTTCTGAGCTTACTCCTTCCTTATTTTAAAATCTATGAGGAGGGTGATATTTCTTATGGCCATTTTTCATGGAGTTGTAGTGACTCCTTCTTCTAGTGTGAGTGGCCAAAGATTGGTCATATTCTTTGAGCAGGGCTTCTCTATTGGCTACCCTAGCCTCTTCTTGAATGCAGTCCTTCCATACCACATCAAACTTCATACTTTCTTTTCTTGCACACATAGTTTGGATGAATGACTCCCAAGGTCTAGTTAGACCATTTAGAGCAGTCATGACTAGTTCATCTTCATCAAGGGTATCTCCAATGGCATCTAGTTGTTCCTTGAGGTGGGAAACCCTTGAGAAATAGTATTGAATGGAATCTCCTTTATTCATCTTCGTACTCTTCAATTGACCTCTCAGATTCATCTTTCTATTGATGTTCCTTCCTTCATACATTCTGCCTAAGGCATCATACATTTCCTTTGGAGTCTTCTTGGATGCCACTTGGTGAATCAAGTGGTCCTTAATGGAATCAGCAATGATTCTCTTTTCCCTCATAAGGTCCTTCCTATACCTCTCTTTGGCTTCATCTTCTTTAGGTTCTGCAACCTCATCTTTAATATATTGGACAAGATCATTCTCTTCAAGAATGAGACCAATTCTGTATTTCCATGCTCAGAAATTTTCTATACCCTCTAGCTTGTCTTCAAGCTTAGTGCTTGGAGCCATCTTATTCAGGGGGTTACAGAGATTGAAGTTTCTCAAGAGATAGAATAATACTTACCAGGAGATGTGCTTGATTGAGTTGAGAGATCTGGTGTGTTCTGCTTTTGGAAACTTCAACTTTTCACCTTTCGGATCTGCAACAGAATTTCTGGTTTTCTAGTCTTCTCTTTTCTGGTTTTCTACACTTTTGGTCAAGCTAGGGTTTGAATTTCCTGGAGTTCTACCCAACCAAAAATCTCAATCCAGGGCTCAAAAATTCGATTTTGAGGAGGGATTTCCAGCCATGCAATCATAATCCAAAAATTCCAACTTTTGCAGAAACCCTAATTTTCACTGGAGGGGGAGGAGAGAGAGGTATTTTCACCTTATGAAATATGTCCTATTCAGGCTAGCTTTGATACCATGTTAATTTTAGTCTAATTTGACTATCAAGATCACTGAAAGAAACACAATCACAATATAGACAAATATTTACACTGGGAAACCCTCATGGGGTAGAAAACCCAGCAAAGCTTTCCTCAATATAGATAATCAACCAAAGACAAGATGTAGTCCAAGACTAGAGCTCCTTCTCCTCCTATGCAGACCTCTCTCTCACTTGTGTGCTACTCCCAAGTGGATGAATGAATGATATAAGTGAGGAACATACCTCCTCTACTTATACTCATCTCCCGACTGAAATTTTACCCTAATGTGGCCGACCTCTCCTAGGAGAGTCTAATAACCCTAGTTACCACATTCTCTCGGAGGAATAAACATCTCCGGATATACAATAGGGTCACCACGGAGGAATGTACCACCTCCAGAATAATAAAATACAAATATAATATTCTTTGAAGTTACAATATTTCAACACTAAATCCTCCAAAAACAAAGTTATCAAAGGCAAAGACTGTGTTTTGATGTTTTGTGCCTATGTTTCATGTTCTCATCAGCCATCAAACCCAAATGGTTTCATGTGCCCAGCTTACAAGATATTGAAAAATATAAATACCCGACAATTGAAAAACTAGATTTAAATGTTCTGTTACAGATTTATTATTAAGACATAAAAATCAGTAGAAGTTATTCCTGGAAATTGAATTTACTTCGATCTTTCAACTTTTACAGAGATTGGGCTCTTAATACATTTCACAACTACGAGTTTGAGCTCACAAACATAGACTCTTCTACTACAGGATTTATATTAAAAAATTTCTTACTAATTAGACATAAAAATCAGTAGAAGTTATTTCGGGTTAAAACAGTGCAACTTCACCGCATTACACATATTAATGAAATTTACTTCAATATTTCACCTTTTACAGAGCTTGGGCTCTTAATACATTTCAGGACTACAATCTTGAGCTCACAAACATGGACTCTTCTACTATAGAGAATTTACAAACTTTATTTTGGCTTCAACTAGAAGCTATACTTTATTTTTGCTTCAACTAGAAGCTATGAGTCACATTAGACACAAATCCTGGGCTTGGGGCTTCGACAATGTTCGAAATGCCCATATATCATGCTGTGGTGAGGATTTGTCAGGGAACTGCTGGCGAAATGCTCATATAGCATGAAGAGAGTGACCATAAGACTCCATGACTTCCTTTGTATTTCTGATAAAGCAACAAAGGAAACAGAACAGAGGTGGTAAAGAAGAGTGCCATGACTTCCCGAAGATTTCATTTGGCTGTGATACCGGGTATGATTTAGTCTTTATATAGTGAATTGGTGAATTGACTTGGATGTTACGGATGGGAAAGGATGATTATGGAGGGATGGTGGTCATAGATATGATCTGTACCAACTGTATATTTTGCTGGAGTATAGATATGATATGTACCGACTGTATAGATATGATCTGTACTGACTGTAGTAATTGTACATGTATCACTCCAATCAATGCCTTGAGAAAGGAATGTATGCTGACATGGCGATGGTTTATACGATGAAATTATGAAATGGCGGTTATCTTGACGGTGTTAATGGTGAACGTTGGTTGGCTTGTATCATGCTTTAGTCGAAATTATGTCTTGTCACAAACACCAAGATCACCACCATCATTTACCATTAGTGCCATTGGGATTCGGGACAAACATTTTTTTGATATTCTAACTAAGCTTGTGATTTGGTTTCTTAAATGTAGTGCAATATTACTTTATATTCTATTAATTGTAATGCTGTGATTTCTCTGTTATTTAATTCTATAATATGTATGTTTGAAAAGAGAACACATAAAATTATGAGAGCTGTTTGAAAAGAAAGCACATAAAATTTGAATATTTTAATGCCCCTCAAAGGGATTTAGACTTTGAAAGCGTGAATTTAGACTTTGAAAGTGTGAATATCAACCTTTCTAAAGTGCAAAAACAGGTTCTGAAAGTGGCAATATTGGCTTTGAAAATTGCGTTTTTCTATTTGAATACTGTATTTTTTTACTACTTATGAACCTTAAAATTGCAGTTTTTTGTTATAAAACTATGAATTTCAATTCAAAAAATGTGAATTTCAGCACTTAGCAAAATTTTGTTCTTAATATGCAAAACAGAACAACCTTTTTCTCATTTTGGCAGGCTTGTATTTCACATGTGTGGACTCTAGAGGCAATTCTGATCCTATAAATAGATATCTAATTCATCACTTAGCATGTGAGTTCAACACTTACCCATATTTTTTTTCTTTATATATAAAATACTTTTGTTCTTAATATGTAAAATACAATGAGTTATATTCAGAAAGATATATTCATCATTTGACCATATTTCTCTATAAAATACTTCTCTATAATTATATTGAAGCATATAGATGGATTTATTCAAAAGGATGTGCACAACCATTCATTACAAAAAGGAAATCCTGGGAGCATAAATAGCTTTCCCAGTATGGCTCTGTAAATTTTAAAAATTCCAAAATTGATGTAAAAACTCATCCAAGTAGGGATCTCTTCTACAAAAAATTATGCCGTTGAACAAAGGTTTCCTCAGCAATTCTCATGTCCACAGAGGGGGATTCCTGGCAGTGGATGCACTGTGACATCCTGGCAATCTTCAAAATTTCATCTTTTATAAAATACACTGTCCCCATAAGTTCAAACAAATTGCGTTCCAAATCATCAATTTTGGAGTCGTGATAGGTTAATTGTTGAGAGATATACCTCATGTGGTCAGATGACTCTCTGTGCGCTTTGATTCCCAAGCAGACTACCTATAAACCTTTAGCAGGTGTTTTTTGAAGTCTTCCACATTGGACCTTAGGAACATCATTCCATCAGCAAGTGCCACCATTGAACTGAGAGAAGAGGTCATATAAGGGACCGAATCGAGGGATCTACTCAAAGTTTGAAATAAAACTTTGATCCGCCAATAGTTCCAATTGTTTAATCCACGAATCGTCTTATGAGCACAAGAGACTCAATGACCACCACAGGTTATATTCTCCTCTTGATCCTTGGTGGTCCATAATGCTCGTCGAACTGAAGTTTACTTTTGGAAGTAATTGTAAATAAGTAAATTTACATATTTACATTAGTATCATTATAGTAGCATTATACAAAAAAAATTCTATTTTCTTAAAATAGAAGCTTTTTTTTTAAATAGAAACATTCTTTCTTTTTATTTTTTTAAATAGAAACATTATTTCCTTTTGTTTGTTTTTAAATCAAAGCATTATTTCTTATTTCTTTTTTCTAAATAGAATGAAATATCATTAAAAGAATGAAAGCCCTTATTATTGAAAAATTCTTTCCTTTTGTTTTTAATCGAGGCATTTAAAAAGAATGAAAGAATGTTTTTTTAAATAGACACATTCTTTCATTTTGTTTTTAGTCAAAGCATTAATTATCTTTTTTTATTTAAATCCCTTTATGCCAGAAGGGCTATATGAATATATAACTTTCAACCTAAAATTAAGTTCATCCCTTCAAATTTGTTTTTTTAAACAAAAAAGAGAAAATTTGTATTATATACTGGTAAAAAGGATTACATCCGTCTTCTTTTCACATTGCACTTCTAAGACAAAAAATGCCATATAGAGAAATTCCCATGTCTACTATCAACCTTGGAAACTGAACAGAAAGCCTTACTATCAACCTTAAAGACTCAACATTTTAAGGTGAAAAGTTATAACATATAAAAATTGTTTGTCCCGACTTCCATTTTTCGACAAGAAGGATCGGTCGCCTCTTCTTTTCGTATTTAATTGTGAAAACATTTATCCATCAATTCAGCTATATCCATAATGGTGAACACAAGAAGGATCGACCGACCCTTCTTGCAGTGTCGAACTATTATGAAAATAATATTCGGAATAAGAAGAGTCGATCGAACCTTCAATTTCGAAGGAATTGTAAAAATAGAACACCTTAGAAGTTATAACATATAAAAATAGTTTGTCTTGACTTCCGTTTTGCGACAAGAAGGATCGACCACCCCTTCTTTTCGTAGTAAATTGTGAAAACTTTTATCCAACAATTCAACTATATGCATAATGGAGAACACAAGAAGGATTGACTGACCCTTCTTGCAGTGTCGAACTATTATGAAAATAATATTGGGAATACAAAGGGTTGCCCAACCCTTCTTGCAGTGTCGAACGATTATGAAAATAATATTGAGAATAATAAGGGTCGACCGACCTTTCAATTACGAGGTAATTGTAAAAATAGAACACTTTGGAAGTTATATTATATAAAAATGGTTTGTTACGACTTCCATTTTACGACAAGAAGGATCGGTCGCCCCTTCTTTTCATAGTGAATTGTGAAAAGATTTATCCAACAATTCAGCTATAGCCATAATGGAGAATACAAGAAAGATTGACCGACCCTTGTTGCAATGTCAAACTATTATGAAACGAATATTGGGAATAGGAAGGGTCGGTCGACCCTTCATTTAGGAAGGAATTGTAACAATAGAAAACCTTGGAGAAAGAGTGGTCACTCTTTCTCTGAGAATATTTCCACTTGCGAGCAAAGTCTTTAAAGTGAAAAGTCTATAAATTTTGTTGTTAAAATGTTGATATTTGGTATCCTAGGGTGACATGTGGAATGATCATATTGTGACATGTGGCATATTTGATTTGGAACTTTGAGCAGACCCAAAAGTATATTGTTTCAATTTAAAAAAAATTATAAACAAAAAGAAAGAATGTTTATGTCTGGGTAATCGCAGTTAGAATTATTCCAACCAATGGCATCACTATCTGTATTATCATCACTGTTAAATTCCTTTTCTAACATAGTATCCTGCTTAAATTTTAATTAGCATTATGGTGTGTCTGGGAAGGCATGCATGTGTTGCTTGTTTTTGAAATCATACATGGAATCAATGTTGAATATAATTGTCATTGATTTTGTATCTACTCCATTGCAATAAAAAGTAAAATGTTTCTATTTAAAAAAAGCAAAAAGAAAAAGTAAAATGTTTCTATCAAAAGAAAAAGAAAAATAAAGAATGTTTCTCTTTAAAAAGTAAAATGTTTCTATTTAAAAAAAAAATGATGTTTCAGTTGTAGCCAAAATTTTTGAAAAATTGGGTGTTGGTGCATCCAACAGGTTGGAAAGAATCAAAATGGAAGACACAATTTTATCGTGGAAGCCCAATTGGGAAAACCACCAACTCTTTCTAATATTGCAAAATTATATTTACAATTAATTGCAAGCTCCAACTTGATATTCCAACAGAATGATGGAACAGTATGATGCAAAGATTACATGTTTGAGGAATAATGACTAATTATTTTTGCGGTTGCATGGGATGAGTCTAGTGCTTCTATGTCTACAAGTCGAAACTCCATTAAAAATTTAGTCTTTTATTACTCCTGCAAAGGAGATGATATTTTTTTTTCAAGTAAGCATAGGTCCAATCTATTACTGAAAACAAAATAATGGTATAGAATACAATTACAAACGAGCACCCAACAGCTCTTGCCATACAGAGTATTGTCAAAAACCCAGAAAATATCAAAATGAGGAGCATACAACCAGGCTAAATAGCCCATGAAGTAGAGGAAACTGCAGATAAAACCTGAGATTACAATATATTGAAGATATCATGGCCGATAGACAAGTAAAAATGGAAAGAACTAAGAGGCCTTGAGCCTCAGAAGACCCCAACATGATCAGAAGAGCAAGGAAAACCTTAACCGAAAAGGAAGAGGGCTCTGGCCAAGCAGCCCCCATAACAAAACCATGCTAACATCTGGAGTCTGCACCGAGACTGAACTTCCCAAGACATGGAAAAAACAGAAAAGAGCCACCAGCGCGAACGCTGACCACCAAGACCGGCATGAACGCAGACCGCCAAGACCAATCAGGGAGCAGGGTGCTCCCCCCGTAGGGGAAATTGGTTCTTCACAAGGGAAGTCCCTCGAGGTATCCATATAATCTTCCAGAGAAGACTTGAGCAAGTGAACACGGGATGAATTTTTTCATTGGCCACCTTTTATAATTTGGATGGCTTCACAGAGGCCGTAAGCTAGCTGGTTCCTCGCTTGAATATCGTGAGCCAACAAGATCCTGACCGCCCAGAAGGGGCTGGCGATTAATTTCTGGCCCAAGTGGGCTTCATATTCATAGAGAAGGGCTACTTCACAGCGTTCTATCTACGCCTCTATCATAGCAAGCGTCTCTACTAGATACTGAGCCCCCCAATTGAACCTCTGTGGCGCAGACTCTTCCAGCGCCATGGTTTGCTGTTGAGACAAGCCTTCTCCTTGAGAGCGACTATGAGGAGCCGTGATATACCGATTAAAAAACTGAACCACCAAGAATTCCACCCAAAAGTTCAGCCAACCTTTAAATTGCAGATCTCTTGAGTCCATTGAGAATATTTATAGGAATTTCTATGGAAAGCATGGCGGAGAGCCGAGTTGACTCGCAGAGATTTTCACAGAAGCCCACACATATGAGAGGATTTCCATTAATGGCTTTGTAGAGATCTAATGACTCAAAATCCATGTAGAAGGCCATTATCATAATGATTGAGGGTGTAATTTATTGGAGGCATGATGTTACAGTGTGTCTGGCTGACCCCTGCCCTGTGTCATCCTCCACTACCGTCCCTTCAAATGAGCCTGCATCCGTCTGAATATTAGTGTCATGATGGTTGATAGGGGTGTCATCCATGGCTGATATAAAAGATGCCGCCAACATTTAGCGACTGACAAGGAGAATTACTGCCTTCAGTACAGAAGCAATTATGGCTAAGGAAGCCAACTACCTCGATGGAGCAATGATGGAAACAAATTGTGTAAACCGGCATCAGCATAATGATTGAGGGCATAATTTATTGGAGGCATGATGTTACAGGGCATCTGGCTGACCCCTTCCCTGTGTCATCCTCCACTACCGTCCCTTCAAATGAGCCATGATGATTGCACATAATGAAACAATATAAATAGAATACTTTTGGTATCATAACATATATACATAATTCTTTTAAGAAATAGGACTTGCATAACATATATGGTTGCACATAAAAATATATAAACAAAATATTTTCTTTTTTTGTGTGTAGAAAAAACATATATACATAATTCTTTTAAAACATAGGACTTGTTATGGTTTCACATAGTGAAGTTGCAAAACATATATGCATAATTATTTTAAAACATAGGACTTGCATAACATATATGGTTTCACATGGTGAAGTTGCAAAACATATATACATAATTATGTTAAAACATAGAACTTGCATAACATATATGGTAGCACATAATGAAAATATATATATAGAAACCTTTTGGTTGTAAAACATCTATACACAATTGTTATAAAACGTAGGACTTGCATAACATGTGGGAATCTAACCACTATTTTCATTATGTGCATCCCTACGAGTGCAAGTATTTTTAAGAGCCATATGAAAATAGACAATTATAATTCTTTCGATTTATATAAAACTAATTTCATTACATATAACTCACATCCCTCTCTACTATATTGACCTCCACTCTTCTCCCTCGTGGCTTAAGTATTATCATACCATAAAATGAATTACATTACCGTCACATGATAATGGTAAAGCACCATTTAAGACCCCATAAATATTCTATAACTTACATTGTCGTCTGGCTGACCCCTGCATCCGTCGGAATAATACTGTCATGATGGTTGATAGGGGTGTCATCCGTGGCTGATATAAAAGATGCCACCAAAGTTCATCGACTAACAAGGAGAATCTAAAACATTCAACGAATTTAAATTACTGTGAACCTGAATTTAAAATGAAAAACTGCAATTTCTGATTTGAAAAGTGTGAATTTCAAATCAAAAAATGAAATATTTTATTTGAAAATTGCAGTTTTCATTTGTAAATGTTCAAAATTTGCACGAGAGATTTTCACAGAAGCCCACACATTTGTAATGGCTTTGTACAGATCGAATGACTCAAAATCCATGTAAAAGGCCATCTCGTACAATTGAAAATCGATTTTGTAGTACTTGCTTGGCAGCGCGGTACAATCAGAAAAATGAGTTAGACTTGAAAATTTTGCTGTGACTAAGTAAGTGTGAATTTAGGTAATATTGACTTTGAAAAGTGCATTTTTCTATTCGAATAGTATGTTTTTTGACTAATTATGAACCTTAAAATTGCAGTTTTTTGTTATAAAACTATGAATTTCAATTCAAAATGTTCGAATTTCAAATCAGAAAATGCAAATTTTGATTTGAAAAATGTGAATTTTAAATTAAAAAATGCAAAATTTGATTTCAATAATGTGAATTTCAAATCAAAAAATGAAAATTTTCATTTGAAAAGTGTGAATTTAAAATAAAAAATGCAATTTCTGATTTGAAAAGTGTGAATTCCAAATCAAATAATGCAATTTTTTATTTGAAAATTACAATCTTCATTTGTAAATTTTCAAAATTTTAAGGTGAAAAAATGAGTGTCTAAATTTCCAGTCATTGTTTTCGTAGTTAATTCTGAAAACATTTATCCAGCAATTTAGCTATATCCATAATCAAGAACACAAGAAGGATCGACCAACCTTTCTTGTAGTGTTGAACTATTATGAAAATAATATTGAGAATAAGAACGGTCGGTCGACCCTTCAATTTCGAGGGAATTATAAAAATAGAACACCTTGGTAATTATAACATATAAAAAAAGTTTGTCCCGACTTCCGTTTTCCGACAAGAAGGATCCACCGTGCCTTCTTTTCGTAATTAATTGTGAAAACCTTTATCCAAAAATTCATCTATATCCATAATGGAGAACACAAGAAGGATCGACCGACCCTTCTTGCAGTGTCGAAATATTATGAAAAGAATATTGGTAATAAGAAGGGTCGACCGACCCTTCTTGCAGTGTCGAACTATTATGAAATAATATGGGAAATAAGAAGGGTCGACCGACCCTTCAATTACGAGGGAATTATAAAAATAGAACACCTTGGAAGTTATATCATATAAAAATGGTTTGTCATAACTTCTGTTTTACGACAAGAAGGATCGGCCGCCCCTTCTTTTCATAGTTAATTGTCAAAACCTTTATCCATCAATTCAGCTATAGCCATAATGGATAATACAAGAAGGATCGACCGACCCTTCTTGCAGTCTTGAGCTATTATGAAAAGAATATTAGGAATAAGAAGGGTCAGCCAACCCTTCATTTAGGATGGAATTGTAACAATAGAACACCTTGGAGAAAGAGCGGCCGCTCGTTCTTTGAGAATATTTCTACTTGCCAACAAAGTTTTTAAAGCAAAACGTCTATAAATTTTGTTGCTAAAATGTTGATATCTAGTATAGGGTGACACGTGGCATATTTGATTTGTCACATTGAGTATAGCGAGGTTACTAATGCGGGTTTAACCACAACACAATTAGGAAATGGAAATTCACTAATAGTAGTTTTAAGGATTAGGCACATGCAAGATTACCAGTGTAGCTGGAATGCTAATTGAAAAATTAACATGAATTTATTAATTTATGTTAATCATTTGCATAAATATTAGATAAATTTTTTAATTAAATAAATTCAATTAAAACATAAAATACACACAGATCATGAGAAAAGACAAATCCAAACTGTAGATCAATGTATGGATTATTGATTGAAAAAATTAAACAGTGTTCATAAATAACCTGAAGTGAAAATCAACATTCATCAAAGAACTTTGATCAATTAACAAAAGAGGAATCAAGAGAAGGACAAATCTTTGCATCAATTAGAGTGTCTCCAGTCTTCTTTTGCTGATTTTCTCTCCTAGAAGCTTCAACTAGAAGCTATAATGAGTCATATTAGAGACAAATCCTGGTCTTGGGGCTTCGACAGTGCTCGAAATGCTCATATATCACGAAGAGAGCGACCATAAGACTCAAGTATTTCTGATAAAACAAAAAAGGAAACGGAATAGAGGCGGTAAAGAAGAGTGCCATGACTTCTCGAAGATTTCATTCGGCTGCGATATCGGGTATGATTTAGTATTTATATAGTGAATTGGTGAATTGACTTGGATGTTACGAATGGGGAAGGATAATTATGGAGGGATGGTGGTCATAGATATCATATGTACTGACTGTAGATTTTACTAGAATAATTGTACATGTATCACTCCAATATATGCCTTGAGAAAGGAATGTATGCTGACATGGCGATGGTTTATACGATGAAATTCTGAAATGGCGGTTATCCTGATGGTGAAAGGAATGTATGCTGACATGGATATGGTTTATATGATGAAATTCTTAAATGGAGGTTATCCTAACAGTGCTAATGGTGAACAATGGCTTGCATCACGTGTGTGAAGAAAATAATCACATCATGCTTTAGTCAAAATTATGTGTCACAAACACCAAGATCACCACCATCATTTACCACTAGTGCCATCGGGATAAAAAAAAATTATATGTTGTAACTAAGCTTGTGATTTGGTTTCTCTAATTGTAATAAAATTTAAGAATAGTGAAAATACTGATTCACCCCCCGTCTCAATATTGCTTGGTATTCGAACAGAATGATGGAACAATTCGATGCAAAGATTACATGTTTGAGGAATAATGAATGATTATTTTTGCGGTTGCAGGGAATGAGGCTACTACTTCTATGTCTACAAGTCGAAGCTCCGATAAAAATTTAGTCTTTTATTACTCCTGCAAAGGAGATGATCTGATTCAAGGGTATATTAAGGAGAATCTAAAACGTTTAGATACTTTGTTGGTGACAAGACATAAACATAATGTGGACTGAAGCATGATGAGATTATTCACACGAGTGATACAATCCATAATTTACGGCAAATATTATTGAACTTGCTACAGATGATATCTATGACCACCATGATCTCGCCATACTGTGATAATTACCATTCCCCATCCATCCCAGACACCCATCGAATTCAATCCATCAACACACTAGCCACTCACTATATATAGGATAACCATGCCCCATATCACAGCAAGCTGAAATCATCGGGGAAGCCATGAAATTTTTCTTTACTTCCTCTATTCTCTGTCCTTTGTTGTTTTATGAGAAATGCTTGAGTCTTAAGATCTCTCCCCAATTCTCCTCATGATATATGAGCATTTCAAAATCGGCTCCCTTGAAAATCCTCAGTACACCATGATATATGGGCATTTCGAGCACTCTAGAAGTCCCAATACATGGATTTGTCTTAATGTTCCTTGGCACCAATCACGTTTTCAGCCATCTTCTTTCTGTCATGTAACATCCCAATAATTTCATAAATATTTAAAATTTTTAAAACAACATTAATTGTTTAAAAACTGTATCTGCGGAAATAATAAATGCTTAAATAAAGCAATACTTAAAAACTAAAGTCATAAATACTGAAAATAAATTAATCATTGAGTTTTCTTAACTAAAACATTTTAAGGACAACGACACATCATACTTCTTTTACAAAGGGTTATGACACATATTTAGCTTGAAATAACTGTGATTTAAAATATCTTGCGATAAAGTGTTCTTGACAAGATACTGACAGTTGTTTTTGGGTGACGATTAAAGGGGTCCTACGGAGTACCCCGAGGCTTACTTAGCTGTGTTAGCTAAAGCATTTGTACGTGTCCCTCTTGCGCAGATTGGCAGATAAGGGTAACATGACAATTCAATTATTAAAAGTAACTATGTTTTTCAGTTAGTCGTCAAATTTGGATGAAGATTCTAAGTGCTTCCTTGCTTCAGGTATGAGTCTTTGTCTATCCTAGATGTATTGTTTTGAGCATAAATACATGTTGCAGAAGTTGCGATAAATAAATTCTAAAACTATACTCAATGATACATTTGTCAAAAAGGAAAATACTTATGCTTATGAGAATTCCAAGAAATGTACTAGGTTACAATATCTAAACGCTAAAATGGCATTATTGATATCTTTTCCTTTCATAAGAAACATCATTTCTATAAGTATCGATTTATATCGTCTTGACTCTGGATAGAGCTTTAGACTATTGAAAAATGTGAAAACAATTAGAGTACTAGAAAAAAAAAACATGAATGAATTGAAAGCTATTATAATTGCAAATATAATATTTATGCTTTTCTAAATGCATGAACAAACATACTATTGGTGTTATATTCAATAGTGTCCTACCTTTATATTATAATGATGACTCCACTATAGAATTGCAACAAACTAGAGAGATTTGACCCTTTTAAATTTATTAAATCCATGATGTTATGAGCTATGCTATATGAACAATTAATACGATGCAAAACAATATGGATTTCTAACTAAAAGATACTATATGTATCAACTTATGAATTATATATATATAATATATATCAATTCATTGGAGAAACTATATGAATATATTTATGTTTCATAATATGAAAATAATGGAATGTAACACAACTTATCCAAAGTCGACTATACACAAACAAATGTCATAAATCATACATTTGATTTATCAATACAATGGAATGATATGAAATACATTTAACGTTGAAAACCTTGACATGGCAGGTGTTACGATGGTAATGAATGTTGAGTACGAAAAGGATCTGGCACATCACCGGTTTTGGTCTTAGCATTGAAGTCTTCTAGCAGTTGTAGTTAGTGGATGTATGAGTGTATGCTACCGTGGCTATGAGCACGTGAAGGAGTTGATAAAATTGTAATACGAGTCCGGGCTATAACTAGCTCTGCCCTTTGGACTGTTGAGTTGGCATCGACGTGGATGAAGTATTAAGTGGAGAATTAAATGTAGTAGGTGCTCGTCTTCCAACGTTTATGATTGACAAAAGCTCCGTCATAGATCTCAATAGATCTTAACCGTTGGATGCTAACCCTAGCTCTTCGTCATAAATGATGTTTGGAGTTTCTTTCAGACTTCATTTCACCTGTTAGTTTTCGAGGCAATGAGGCCGACAGGTCGCTACTGTGTAGGGTTTGGGGAGAGTGAAAAATGGAGGGTTCACTCCAAGGATTCGAACTTAAACCGGTGGAAAGAACCTGTAAATTCTCAGGTTTAAGTAATTTGAAATATCGAGCCACCAGGCAAATCGATGAGGTTTTAAGAAGAGGTTTTCAGAGTGTATTTCTTGTCTAGAGATGAAGTTTTTCTCCTACTTTGATGTATGTACAAAATGGTGCCAACGCCAAAAATATCCGGCGTCTCTCTCCTGGAGTTTGCAGAATACTGGTAAGGTTTCAACCCGCAGTCATGGCTTAGTTTTCTTACATTTTAAATTAGCTCGTAGATTTAAATCTCATTTTAACCTTCATCTCGTTGTTGTGACAGGTAAAGAATTCGTCAAAATTTTGCAGGGTCTTGAGGCCTTAAGGAAATGATGTTGCTCGGCCACCGTGTAAGCCTCGGAGGTTCACTTCCTCTTAGTTACCCTGGGCTCGGTGTGGCCGTTGTTCTTATGTTTGACCACCGTCTGCTACTTAGGTTTTTGGAATGAGTTTGCCTAGTGTCTGTAACTTTTGGAAACAAAGTCCAATATCTAAGGTCTCGGCTTGTTGAAAAACTCTATTTGGGAACGTTTTAGCTGTAGAATTTGGTTGAAATGTAACACTAGTACAAAATGAGAAATTAATGACTAAAGCAATGACTAAAATTCGACTATAAACGACTATTTTTGAGTTGGTGACTAATAGTATCCGATTTCCACTATCTTATCTCTAGTCATATTTCACTAGTCATTAATTGGTTGACTTATTAGTCATTGATTTAGTCACTGATAGTCACTGATTAAGTCATTGATTTATTCATTGATACTCACTGATTTAGTCATTGATTTAGTCATTGATACTCACTGATTTAGTCATTGTTTGTCACAATTAATGACCAAATATACGACTAAATAAACTACTAGATGATAACATATTAATGACTAAGCTAAATACGACTAAACGTTAGTCGCGCTATAAGATACTGGAAATTAGCTACTAATAGTCATATATATGTGAATTTAGTCGTTTTCTTAGTCACTAATTTATGATAGGGTGCGGAGGAATCGAACCACCAATCTCCTTCCTATAATTAGGAAAGTGCTTTACCATTGAGCTAGCACACCTTAAGAAGTTGTTATTGCTTGACAATGATGATATTCAAACAAATTTTGCATGGGAACAAAATGAATGTCAAACATATTCAAGAATAATGCTTCAAGTACTAAAAGAATTCTAAGATATAGTAGTTCAACTCTGACAATGATGAAAATTCAAAGAAGAATGATCTTACAAACTACGCATGAGTATAATAATCCATGGCTGTACAAATTATCAAGAACAAAAGCAAGTTGTTTCCCTTCACAGATAGAAAAGAATACACGATCCAACTTGCAATAATTTTTTTTTAATTGTCTATCAATTGTTGATTTATTGACAACTAGAGACGTTTCCCTGTCTGAGATTCCAAAATACATACAATTATCTTCAACCTCACTTCTTCAAAACCAATTACAGTAAAAATTATTCTAGGAATTGTCTTATGAGCAACAACGACTTTTTTGAACAATAGGCTGCCCTTTCATTTGTACAATAGCAGGTCTGCTGCTATTCATGGCAGGCTAACTTGCCATCCTACAATACAAAATAAATGGATTTAAGTCAATAGTATTTCATAGAAAATAGAAAATATAATCTCCTTAAAAGCAAGATGTCATAATGAGGACTCTATCTAGGACTCTCTATTCTAGAGTATAGGGGAAGTCGTTTTGTCGAAAACCCTCTTTCAAGGCTATGCTGCATCTTAGGAAAGAATTCCATGTAAAAAGAGAAACATATCAGTCTCTCTGTGGTTCAACTATTTCGTGAAAACAAGGATTTGCTCGATAAATATGCTTAAGATGCTAGCAAGATTTTAAAGCCTGGAGCCTCAACAAAATTGTTACGAAGATGGGTTAGTGATGCAAATGCATGAAACCTAGAAATTACAAATGTCCAGGCCTAGGTAAAAGCTTAACTGAAAATGGAATTATCATAGGCACTGTTGACTCTAAGAAATTGTTTAGAAACAACAAATAAAGTGTGGGATATAGTTCTTTGATGTTGTGGATCAAATGCAATCAATGAGAGGTTAATCAAATTTGATATTTAAATTTTTGATGTTAAAATATTTGAGTCACTCAAACAGGGACAAGTCGTATGGTAATTCCGCCACAAGTAAAGAGACAAACAATAATAGAATATGCTTGAAGGTTCAATCCATATGCAACAAAAATTTCAAATAAATAAATGATGGACATGAGTATTTATAATTTTATATGCTTGCAACATGCAAACTTCTGGATACAATTCACTTGGGCATGAATATATTGAGCATATTGATGGATATGCTCAATATGCTTGCAAGATTTTATAGCTTGGAAGCCTGGAGCCTGACCAAAATTGTTATGAAAATTCCCATGCACATGCACGTCTAAGGCATCACGACATAGTATGAATAACTCTAGAGAATCCATGCCAAAACATAAAGAGATATGCCTACAAAATAATATACCCCATATGCAATGATGTCTAAAATTGGATATTCTCCACCACCAAGTGTATACAATGAAAAACATAAAAAAAAAAATTAACTAAGCCAACCAACCAAGGATACCCTTTTAGAAGTGAATCTCAATGCCTCGGGACTGAACCTGCTCAACATAATATATTAGACAATCATATTCAATGATCTATATCTTATAAAATCTCTGCTTAGAGGCTGAAGGATGCACATTCAAAGAAGAGTATCTGGGTATTGAAGTGCATACCCTGACCAAAGCACCAAAATCAGACTTTTCAATCATTTTAGTTGCAAGTGATGCTCCATTCCCCTATTGCACACCATTTTCTGAGAATGATTCCTTCTCAACATCCACCAAATTTTTATGCACTCTGTGTAGTTCACATCTAATGTATCAATATTTTCACTGCCTTTTGCTAGTAAGAAATTTGCTGGAAGACCTATTTCATCAACAACCATTTCCACTGGACCCGTCTGTTTCTTTTCTTCACATGATTTATCAGCAATAATTACTTCCCCTTGAGCTTCAAGAGTCTTACAACAAATAGCATTGTCAGTAGAACTGTTTGGACTCATGGCCACTTTTTTCCCATTCTTCTTCTGAGAAGCTTTGGTTGAAATCTTCCCATCTTCAGCTCAAAACACATAACTTCCAGCCAAACATTTTGTGGAAGATAAATTGTCTAACTTCTGAATCCTCCCTGATTTTAAACCATTTTCAATGGGTGTACCAGCTTCAGACGTATGAATTTCATGAAGTTCTTCTATTTCACCTGGTTTCCTTGCAAGCACAAACTTGTCCAAATCATTCTTCCTGTCCAGAAGTCCCATGTGAGAATCCTTCTTTGCAACTTCCTTTTTTCTTGCTTGAGCCTCTCCAATACAACCTCTCCCTCTTTGTGGGCTCTTCTTTAGCTGGTTCATATCTTCTTTTGTTTCAACAAGCTTAGCTTCTCCAGTGTGAATTCTTTTTTTAAATACATACTTATTGATTTCGTCATCTCTCAAACATCCTCCTTCTAGAATTTTTATATTAGCTTCTAATATTTGAGGACCATTTGCCTACAAAAAATAATTCATGAGAGTATCACTACTTATGGCAGAGCGATGTTCATGAATTCCCTCTTTCATTTTGAAAGAGTACTTCTCTTTCTTTTTATCAGTTTTCTCAGGAAAACTAGAACCTTTAGCTAGATAATTCACTTTAACATGCCTTGGACTTTCTTTCTTTTCATCTACTGAAGGAGGTTCAATTGTAGAGTCCCTGCCGACAACTGATAAAACACGCATTGACAATTGTACAGCTCAGAATTTTCAAGTCCAAAAATTATAAAACTACTTAACATAGTTTCAGGACACAATCAAAATATATATAATTTTGTTTGTCTGGAGAATTGGAATGCAAGACATACTTATGAAAAATTCATGACAAGCACATACACAATAAGTATAAATGAATTTATACATATTCCCTAGGTAACCATGAATGATTACCATGCTATTATAAGCTTAAAAAAAAAAAAAAAGTAAAGTTATTCCAAATCTAAATGCAATTATCAATTAGGAATATGATAACTTTATTAATGTCCAAATATGGCAAAGTAGGACTAGAGATTATAAGCAATGCCCACAAAGCAATGGGGGCATTTAGAACACACGCAACTAAAATGATATCAAAGTACAAGAGCTATAAATGACAATTATTGATAGAAAAGAACAATAGTTAGCCAAACCCTAAGCGGTGCAAGTTCGTCTCTCAACATCAGCATCATAAGTAAAAAAACGTAGAGAGTATACATCCTGTCCTCGTCAAAAGCTATGAAGGAACCAGGAGGGTGTTTTGATTTTCCCACTGGTACTATGAAAATCCTTCTTCAACTGCAGCACAAAATAGCTTTATTGCAGTACTCGCCCAAGTTTATCTCTTGCAAATAGACTCAATAGAAGCTGGACAATTCAAGGTTATGAAGCCATGTACATCCAAAGATTTCAGGGTATTAGAAAGCTCGTGCATCCATGAATACCAAATTTCTTGGAGGATTGGTTTTTAATAATAGTCTAATAGTTAGGGACAGACTTCACAGATGTCATCTGTGTATTTTCTAATGGCATAAACAGTCATGCATCCTCTATGGGGCTGCAAGGTAGCCCAAGACTTTCTGGGACTAAATAGCTGCATAATATCTTATTTTGTTCATTTCCCATCCATTGCAAAGGGGTTATCTTTGGAGACAGGTAAATGATAACACAAGTAATTCCTTCTTATGGAAGGGGCACTAACAGGCTATTTTTAATGGAGAAACTACACTGCTTCACCTGAGAAAAGTTGTTGGGTCAAATCTGGGTCAAAGTAACTAGTCATGAAATACAGCATAGAAAAAAAAATATGCTTCTATAGATGAGGCGTGACTATCATAAATACATGATTTGAGATTCCCTCTAAGCCAGTGATGAAAATAAGAAAACATCATATTGAATATCATAGAAGAGACCTTAATTTCATTTCCATTTCCATACTCTACATAGTTCCCTTCTGAATCGAAATAAAACTCCTTTCTTTCTTATTTCAAATTGAATGGCTCAATTTTGATCACATCATCCTCCAAATTCGCTTCGTCCTACAAAATTCTCACCCTTGATAAAAGTGCACTTTCCATGCAAACATAAAATTCCATTTACAACATTAAGTCATGTTATCAACAATGAATATTTTTAGCATGCACATTCAATAGCAAAATAGGAAACAAAGAACTAGTTATAACATCACTTAACTACCCTTTTCCAAAATGAAGCTTTAATCAGTGAAAGAGTTCAATCCATGAGCTGAAAATACAGTGGCATTTGCTTATTTTCATAGCACTTCAATAAATGTTGAACTCTTATAGCTATACTGGTTATTTGTTGGAGAAACATCATTTGAACCACGCAAAGCTTCATACCAAGAGCCAAACTCAAATGTTCGATGCACATTGCATCTATTAAGGCATTTAAATATTTAAGGCTTGCACTCTGACATTGAATTATATATCCCAATTTCCATCAGTTGAGCTCTTATTAAACTCCTTAGCAAATCATCTAAACTAGATTGCGTCAAAGTGTCCTGCATTGATATCCTTCAACATAAATTAATTTACTTTCAATCAGAAAAATCCTGAACACATATTTCATTTCATAAAAAACATGCAGGATAACTGCAATGCTCAAAATTCAATCAATCCACCAATCCATGTTCTTCTTGAAAACAAGTACTAGGTACCTCATATTGTAAACATGAAGCACACAAATATGTTTTTTCCTTGACGAAATATAGATTTTGTTTATTTCCTTCTTTTGGAATTTTGAAAGTTATGGCATACAATGTTCCCAATATTAAGGGCAACAAATCTGGTATCTTTAAAGTGCACAATATGAAAGTTAAAATAGATAAGGTAATTCCTCCTAAAATTGTATTGGTAGCCACAAGAAGTATATTGGAACCAAAACACTTAAGCTCAAAAACTATATAAAAAAAAACATAACATGGCTAGTTGATTTTGGGTAGTACGAATAAATTCATCAATGTCCATATGAAAAAAAGATTAAATTTATTTGTTTATCCTATAAAATCTTCCATGTAATGGTTGCAGATGGAGAGACAATTACACAAGTAAGTAAATGTCATAGAGTAAACCTATATATTCAAGATTTAAAAAGTGATGTATATTGTGCAATGTGCTAGCTCTTGGAGGCGTAGACATAGTGCTAGGACAAGAATGGTTGGCACTGCTAGGTACATATGCCACAAAGATACAAAAAGAATTTATGAAATTCAGATGGAAGTACTGGATATAAAAGCTGTATGGTTTCTACCCCCCTCCAAAGATGATATTGTCACAACAGATGAAAAAACTCATCAAGAAAGGTGCTCCAGCATATATGGCCCAATGTTACTGAATAGAAACATTACCAGTAGAATATGTTTCTTCACAAAAAAGGGGACATCGATGAGATTATCAAGAAGCACAAGGAATTCTTCCAAGAATTACCATTGAAGCTACCTCCAATCCAAGAAATTGAACAAGAAAGAGAAGCTAAAACCAATAAATACCCCTGTCAACATCAAGCCATATAAGTATCCTAATAATTAAAAGTGAGATTAAATGCTTAATTCAAGATCTCCTAAAATGTGGAATCATAACCAAGAGTAGGAGCCCATATTCAGCTCCAGTACCCTTAGTTGGAAAGAAAAAGGGGTCTTTTAGACTTTGTATCATAGAGGATTAAATAAAATTGCCATTCGGATACCCTTCATTGAAAAATTGCTCTATTATCAGATTAGAATTCACCTTGACGATATGGAAAAGACAACTTTTAGAACACATGAAAGCCAATATAAATTTAGTTAATGGCATTCAGTCCCACTAACGCCCCTGCCACCTTCCAATCATCTATGAATGAATTATTCCAACCTTTCCTTCAGAAATTGTCCAAGTGTTTTTTGATGATATCCTCATCTATAACTAGACATGGAAGGAACACCTCAAACATTTGAACAAGTCCTAACTTTGGAGATAGAAGTTGAAGACTTGGAACACATCATATCTTAAAGCAAAATTAAGGTGGATCCAAACAAAATAAAGGAAATCATCAACTAGTCTAGACCAAAAAATGTTTCAAAATTAAGAGGATTCTTAGGGTTAACCAAATACTATAGATGATTCATACAGATTTGTGCACACATAGCAGCAGCACTATTTGATATACTCTAAGAAAATTTCCTTCATGTGAGATTAGGGTAGAACAAACCTTCCTTAACCTCAGAAAAAATAATGAAAACAGTGCCCATATTAGTTACCGTTGATGTCTCTAAACCATTTCCAATAGAATGCGATGCTTCTAGATTGATAATTGGAGCAATTACTAATGCGGGAGGGTTAGAAGAAAACTCAACAACAAAGAACATCTTAAATCTACATATGATAAGGAGATGTTAACATTTATACATGAATTAGTCAAATGAAAACAATATTTGATAGGAAGCAAATTTTTAGTCCAACTGGTCATGATAGTCTTAATATCTATTACAGCGAACAACCGTAACAATGGAACAACAAAAGCAGTCACAAAGATGAAAGCCTTTGATTTTGAAATAGTACACAAAAGGGAAAGACTAATGTTGTCACAGATGCACTTTCAATAAAGGATGAAGAGATAATCTCATATGCAATTTTTTCCATGGTAACCGATTGGATAGATGATATTAGGGTAGAATATGTCAAAGACCCTGAGACAACTCAAATTATTCAAAGTATACAAGGCAATACAAATTGTACTTGGAAAAATGATATATTCAAATATAAAGATCATGTCTACCTGTCTCCTTCATCCAAAATTTAAACATCAAATTTTCAAGAAGTACATGAGTCACATGTCAATTGGTTTTGGCTTAGGTGGTTGAGAAGGAGTTCTACCATCCCCTCCCAAGATCAATTCCCACAAGTGATCAATTGGTAGTAGTTTTCATGCATGACAGCAAACTGCTCTAGGAGTTTAACAGGACATTCTCATGGTGTATGTTAAATCCAGAACTAGATCGATCCGCGCTCAAGGGTTTTAGATGAGTCTATAATTTACTTTCATCTTGGAGTTGTGAGCTTGAGAGTCCTAAAGTAGATGTCGTAGAGGGCCTCATTGTCTAGCACCATACATTCATTGGCATTCTCCACCAGCTGATGCACAGATAGTGTGGCATTGTAACGCTCCACCACACCTTGGGTGAAGGAAAAAAAAAGTGAGCAACATTGTATTAGGGTACTCTTCTCTGATCTTGGAGATTAGAAGTGTTCCCATCCTATATCCAGTACCTCCTCCCAATGAGTGACACACTTGAAACTCTGTATAGCAAACCCTCCAACATATTCACAACTAAAAGCTCCTACATTTCAAAAAACACAACGAGGGTTTGAATCTTAAAGATATATACCTTGGAGGAAATCACAGTTCTCGGCCTCCTTCCTCGTGACGTTGGGCACAGAATCATTGAGCTCGACCCCCTCTGTGTAATGTCCCTTGGCCCATTTGTTTCCAGCCCCATACTAGCCAAAATTGAATTTGTCGGGCCTGAAGACCTGGCCATAAGGGCCAGTCCGCATGCTATCCATGGTACTAGGCTCAGATGATATCCTGTCAATGAGAGAAAAGTTCCTAAATGTTGTGATATTTTAATTTTAGTTCCAAGTGCCCTTTATGGGTTTTATGGAGTGCAATATCAATCGTCTAATCCAACTCCAAGTCTAATCCTATGGTTCATATATGCTAGCAGAGTTGCAGGTTCACGCAATGTGTATAATATAGGTTTCCCCCCATTCTTCAACCTTGGGTATCGAACCCTCTGCTACGCCCGAAACCCTAAATCGTTTATCGTCTTTTCCCTTTTCTTCACCATTTTCGGATCTGGGACCCTATAAATTGTGCCCAGTTGGGGTCTCCACCAATTTCCTCATCTACTTGCCCTTGTTCCGGAGAGAAACCATAGTGTTGGATACACTCAACTGAAACAATGACAAATTCTACGAACAATGATTCAAATTTAAAAGGATTTCGGCCCATACCTTCAAATATGATAAATGAGTTGCCAGGTCGAATGCCTAACAAAATACTTCATTGCCGCATGTAGGTTCTGAAGCATTCGAATTATTTTTCCATCTTCGTCGTTGGCTTTCTCCTGCTCTGGTTCAATATCATAATAAGATCATTTGGTACTTCTTTGGGCACCAGGATGGTTTTCCCCGGTTACCGGACCAATAGGTTGTAGAAGAGATTTACGGGCCACCTCGGTCTCCAGTATGTTCCACTTGACTCGTTGGTCATCCTTCTTGAGGGTTGGATAAGATTTTATGCATCTAACTTAGCTGGGAGAGATTTGCCACCAATTTTGGCCTTTTTATCTCCCTCAAATATCAAGATTTGTAAAGTTGGTTACTAACTACGTAACCAAAAATAAAATAAAATAGCTTATTCCTTTTTATCTGCATTTAGGACACAAAAAATCCATTAATTTTTGCATAAACCTTCATAATCACAAAAACAACTAATGTAATCATCTGTATTTTTGTGGCATAGTGGGTACATATGGACCTTGTTAGACACCATTATATTAATCATATTGATTTAGTCTTACGTGATGTCCATTAAACTTATGAATTTGTATTAATACATTGAGAGAGTTCATGTGGAAACTAGGTTTAAAAAAAGTTTTTAGTATCCACTTATAAATAAAGATCTTGGAGTTGCATTTAAAAACACCACAAAAGAGTAAGGTTATGCTATTGAAATGTATTCAAAGAGAATTGAAACCATTGTTCTTGTCACTCCATCATTGAGAGTTTTGTGCAAATTCCTACTAGATATTGGAGTTAGAGCACACAAGGAGAGAAATGACCCTCCCAAAGAGAGACTTTACAGCATGCCTAGCTACAAAAAAAAGCCATCTTACTAGGTGTTGAATTGTAAATCTCACTTTGACTTATTTGGAATCAATACAAATATGGTATTGTTACTATTATTTCTGGTTTTTGGTTGTTAGATGTTAATATTTTTATGTTTATCTTTCTTCCATGCATAAGCTAGGCTTAAGTATAGTGTTTACATGTGTCCCTATTGGACTACATTCTGTTTTGTTTTCATTATTGTATGTACCTAGTTACATAACCAAATAGGCTAGGTTTTTTGGTACACTTGTTGTCTGAAATACCACCAACATATTGGTTACTCCACTCGGGAGTTTGATCATGGTCTTTCGTTTGGGTTGTATGTGTGTTTCATTTATGCATTTGTTCATGCTCCATATTTAATATACATTAAGCGCAAAGTATACATTAGCCACTATCATAAAGACAAAAGAAATGGAAGAATGTCAAATTAAATGAATGACTATCTTGATGGTGGAGTAGCTTACCCCGCATAGAAAATTACAAAGGTCCTTGTTGATTGATATATGGGGAAGGGAAATAAAAAGGGATCGGCTTAAATGCTGGGAAGTTTTTCGTGCTAGATTGGGGATTTATTGGGAACACGCTCAAATTTAGCTGAAGAATTTAGAGAATCAGATTGAAAGGGTAAGAGGAATTAAGTTGTTAATACAAGACTTTGCAAAGTTAGGGGCTACTTGGGTTGAACTTTCAAGACTGGGTTGAACATTCCTCATACATAAAATTCTACCACTCTGGCTTAAGAATGAACAACAAAAGAATATATGTGATGGTTAAATTACCTGAAAATAAATGTTGTTGTTGAAAAATAGTTGAGCCGGAGGAATAGGCACACCGCTTTTGCAACTTGATCGGATGGCATGGACACACCAGCAAGAGGAGCATTCTCAATGGCTGCTATCCCTTCTTTACATGAGAAACGAAAGAAAACCTTCCCAACAAAAACAAATGTTGTATGTGTTTGCTAAAGAAGATTGTCTTAACAGGTATGGTCCCAATTGTTTATTGAATACGGAAGCTAGATAATGGATGGTACTTAGTCCTCTTGCTTATCTTAGCTGCAAAATCCATTTTGAGCATCCAAATTTTAGCAGTTGCTTAAAATTTGAATTGATGGGAAGGTGTCCAAACTCATCATAAAAGTGAGGCCTAACTCGATTCTTGATAAAATGACTATAGATGGTCCCAATAAGTTGTCAGGCGCTTGAATATTGAATAGAAGGGTTTATTCCCAACTATTCTACCCTCCCCAATAGTGTGGGCAAGGAAGGATATATGTTTGATTTAGGAGCGTTAGCGACCTACAAACTCCTTATGGTTATCCGCTCTGAATCAAACAATTGCGGCATTGGTCTGCCTCCACTTGCATACTGGAATCCCAAAACATAGATGGAGTGAATCCCCTTTGAGAGCCTGTATAATCCTGTTGTATATGGATGGATCAGATTCCTGGTTGCGGAAGCCTATGGAGCTACATAATAGAGGGAGCATATTTCCTTTGAAATGCCTCCACCATAAACCACAATCCTTTGAATCTGCACAAAAATAACCACCACAAGATCTCCCACCATTTTTGTCATTGAGGAACAAATGAAATCCCCAACATATTAGTTCTAGGGTCTTCCTTGTGATGGTTCCATTTGAACTTGTTTGAGAGTTCTCATTAGCAACAAAAATCTATGACGGTGGAAAATTTGCATATGAGAAATGGTCTTCTCCCTATGCCCTTGAAAATAATTTATTTTCCCTCTTTCCTACTAACTGAGATGTCCTTTTAATTTTTTTAATTAAATCAAAGTTTTGTTAAAATACAGGTGGTTACTATTTCCCTCTCCTTTTATTAAAATATAAAAATAGGATAGTTACTATTTATTAGTCATTTTTAAAGTAATTTTTAGTTGAGTTACTTATTTTCTCTCGTGACTAACTTTTTTAGTCACATAGTCATTTATTTGTCAAATTCTACTAATGGAAATTTATGTTTTGTGTGGTTCTAAGAACTCCCATGGATATAAATATCAAATCAAAGCAAATCGTACATCACGTTTGGTGAATGATGAAAGGCAAGGGTTCACATGGATCAAGGAACAAGGGAGAATTACTTAAGGATCGTGTGGTAATATCACATGTTGCCACACCACCATGATAATGTTAGCTCCAAGTTGTAAAACATGACTACTCCAAGTTCTAAAACGTGTACTTTTCACATTAGGGCATAATGCCTTCAAGGAGGTCCTTGTATCACAAAATATAAGAACCATTTTTTCTTGGGAGCCTAAGTCTAAAAGTACTTCAAAACATGATTAACTATGGGTGTTGGATTCGTATGAGGAATTATGAAATGCCATGACCAGGCCTAGAAATTCACATCCCATCCACTCATCAAATGGAAATTTCAAAATTGTGTATAATTATCAGTGCTCAATAAAAGGAAATGTTGTAAGGGACATTGAAGCATCGATGAGCAGTTGATTATTAACCAAATTTTCTTATTTATCACAATTATTGATCTCTTGTGTTGATAAATAGGCTAAGAAGGAGTTATATGCTTTTTGATCTTATTTTTAGCACCCGAAGGATTGTATGTTTTTTATCAGCAATGAATAAAAAAATAGGCTAAGAAGGCATTTTGTTGGCTTGCATCAATGTTCTACACTACAAACTTATGTATTTAAAAGAGGATTGGTCGCATTCATATTCTTCATGTGGTTAACATAGTTTATTGAGAAGGTGGTTATTGTGAATTCTTCAAGGCCACGCTCATAGTGAATTCATTAAGGCCACGTCGGTTTGGGTAAATCCACCTAATAAATATGAAAGTGCCAAGTCAATTGCTATAATTCTTGGACAATGTCAATTACAAGACTTGGGTTGAGCATACTAGAATTTTAGATCATTTTCATGTGGTGTTAGAAACCATATCTAGTGTTCTACACTTCAAAATGAGCACCACATCCCTCTTCTAGGCCAAATATCCCCTATGGAGGGCCAATATGGTGGTTTGGGACCACACACATGGACCATGACCCCCATAGTAAGATATCTAAATCCATTTGCACTGTTAAAATTTAGTAAAATATTGTACAAATTCATTATCAAAATTGTAATTTTCCATTGTCAGTGTGACACAACTAAAAATGACTAACATAAACGACTAATTCACATTAATCATATTTATATTCCCGTGACTAAATTAGTCATTTATGTTAGTTATTTTTATTTTAGTCACTTGTTATCTAGTCATATATTTTATCCCGTGACTAAACTAGTCGTTTATCATAGTTGTTTTTGTTTGGCTTATTTAAAATTGCTCAATTTTAGTCGTTTATCCCTTGAAAAAACAGTGGTGACTAACGTTTTTAGTCGCCTAGTCACTTATCTCTCATTTTGTACTAGTGTAACTTTGTTTTGGAAATGTAAAAAGAGTTGACCCTCATCGTAATGAATGGAAAATACAGTATTTAACTCAAGAAGTTTTATGAGTAATGTTTAAATTTGCTTCGTCAATGTGTGTGAAACGTAAAGTGTTTTGCTGGAAGTTTAAGGCCATTTGGCCGACTCATTCCTGTAATGAATGCAGTTGATAAGTGGTTTTGAAAGATGTTGTTTTGATTTTTGGCTGAGTGCCATGAACCCAAATCATGTTCAGTCATGAAGTCTGAGTTTTGTGCTATTTTTAAATTGTAGTTTGAAAACAGTGTTATTTTAATGAAACTATATGCCAAGGGTTTTATGGCTATCTAGAGTTTTGTATCTAGATTTTAAACTATTACTAGAACGAGGCTGAGAGTTGTAACCCCATGATATCAGTTTGTAACTTGGAAATAAAATATAAATGCAGTACTTCGAAAAACTTATTTAAATGATGAAAAGAAAATTTCATTAAAAAAAAATATGAAAAGTAGGTGGATAGAATGCATGAAATCGATTTTCAAAAGAATTAGCTATTGATAAATAAAACCCTAGTTTTAAGACAAAATGATTACTTATCTATTGTAATTAACAACTCTGTGTAGAGACAAATTACAACTGTAAATAAAATAGAATGCCTGAAGCCATTGTATTTATAATAATGGAATGCATAAAATCATCATTTTAAAAATAGATAGACTTGATTTTGAAGATCTAATCCTGTGCAGAAATAAAGGGTTTTTCTTTGCTTAAGAAATAGAGGAAATGCTATGCATCTATTTATAACATCCTGTACTGTTTTCCTGAGTTTTTGACATATAAATGAAATGGAAGAATTTAAAAGAGAAATACTTTTGTGTTTATCTAATCATTCAAATGGCATTCTACCTATCATTCATCTCCTATTAATTTCACTTCTCTATACTGGAGTATGATGCAAAAATAACATGGGGAAAGATATAGAGAAGATTATCGAATCAATCATTTCATCAAATCAAAAATCATTTCTATTCAGGAAACAAATTTAGGTAAGAAAATAAGACACTTCTTTTGTATTCTTTCAATTGTACTACTTACTGATAATGTAGAATTTAATTAACTAAAATTAACACAGAACTGTAGAACCTGATAATTTGTAGGAGAAACAAACCACCCAAGGAGCATGTTCCGCCCAACCTACTCCAGAAGACAGCCATATTACTTGCCTTAGGACCTTCAAGCCTGTTCACTGAGCCACCAGGAAGATGAGGTTGTAGAAGCTTTAGGTCCTTCAAATTTCAGTAGCAATGTAGATTATCAGTCATGCATACTTAGCAGTCAAAGAGACCTGCACCAACACCTCTGGTTTCCTCCTTAGAATAATTAGCAGGCTCACAATTGCACTCTCACATAGTCTCCCTATTCGAATCTCTCAGTGATCACCTAATACACTTGAGGAATATTTATGCAGAAAATATTGTACAGTTTCCTGCTCAATTCGAATTGCCTTATCTAGGCTTCCTAGGTTTTTTAGCGATTAAATGGTCGTTAATGAGCTGACTTCCCTCTTCCACCCACCTGGGGGATAATGCCACAATTTTAGGGGTAGTTGTCCCATAGCCAACAACTAATGGTGGAGTGCAAATGCTGCCATCTGTCCCATGCCTTCTAACAGCTTCCATTCCTCCTAGTGGGTCAGTGAACACGCATTTAACAGCTCCCTTGGGTGTTTGTCTCCTATTTTAATTTATTAAATAATAATAATTAGTAATTACAATCATCCTTGACCAAACTTGGTCGTAATTACAAACCTTTGTAATTATAATTTAACATAGAGTATTTGCAAATAAAATAATATTCTCATAATTTGGGTAGGTGACATGTCACTCTTCTTTCAATAACTAATTGGTATGCAACGAGGAGGGGAAATAGGGAGATTAGAAGTCTTGGAAGCTTTCAGCAAGTAGAAGGCAGAAGGACTGTGCTTTCCATACAGGGGAAAGTAGAAGGCAGAATTACTGTGCTTTCCAGACAGTGGCAAGTAGAAGGTAGAAGGACTGTGCTTTCCAAAGATGACGACATGACGACCCATTTCAATCAAAAGAAGTATCTGGTACCAGCTTTCGAGATGAAGAAAGGTATTGCTCATGGGGCAGATTTTGGAGGATCTTAGGTCAGCTACCTGACTAGGTCCTCCGTTCGACCACTTCAGAGAACTGGTCGAACCGTCGTGTCGATCACCACATGTTGAGTCAGTTAGTCTCGTAAGTTAGTGAACCTACGATTCGTTATGTAACTGTCTGTAAAATATATATATAGGCTGGAGATCTAGATACAGGTAGCACTGAGACATTATATTGTATTGTACTAGACAATGTTGCCAGCTTCTTCTTCAATGTTTTGTTCATTCAACTCCAGTTATTTTTTTATTTCTTCGGAACCAAGAAAGGTATTGTTCGTGAGGGAGATGTTGGACGAGCTTAGGTCGGTCCCTCGTTCGACAACTTCAGAGAACATGTCGAACCATCATGTCGATCACTATTAAATTTTAATTAGCATTAATATAGTGTGTCTGGGAAGGCATGCAGGAGTTGCTTGTTTTTGAAATTATACATGGAATGTGTTGAATATAATTGTACCAATGATGACAAAACTATTCATTAATGATATTCTGTAAATTTCCTTCCTTTCTATGTTAATTGTTATTTCCAGTAATGACAATCTGTAAATCTCCTTCCTTTCTATGTTAATTGTTATTTCCAGTAAATCTTTTCCAATGTGTTATTCTTCATGTGTTTACGACATCTAAGTATTCACCAATTTTCTACTAAAATTGATATTGGATTCATTTATGACCAATGCCCAACAGTAATCGACTGACTGCAAGAAGATAACTAGCCAAAATTGAAGGAAATAAATTCTGGAAATCTAAAGAAGACAGACAAGGGTGGAAGGGTGGTGTCAGGGAAGGTTGCAACCTGCTAATGGTGTTGGTGCATCCAGTCAGCTGTAGCTGAAAAAATAGGGTGTTGGTGCATCCTTCAGTTTTAATTGTGATAAAATTTAAGAATAGTGAAAATATTGATTCACCTCCCTCTCAGTATTGCTTGATATTCCAACAGAATGATGGAACAGTCTGATGCAAAGCTTACATGTTTAAGGAATAATCTCTAAAATATTTAATCATTGTTTGAATAACAAGTCAATCGGCTAAGTTATAACATAAAACAATTGTTTGTCCCGATTTCCGTTTCCGGCATGAAGGATCAGTCGCCCCTTGTTTTCGTAGTTAATTGTTAAAACGTTTATCCAGCAATTTAGCTATATCAATAATGGCGAACATAAGAAGGTTCGACCGACCCTTCTTCAAGTGTTAAACTATTACGAAAATAATATTGGGAATAAGAAGGGTCAGACGACCCTTCAATTTTGAGGGAATTATAAAATTAGAACACCTTGGAAGTTATAACATATAAAAATAGTTTGTCCCGACTTCTGTTTTCCGACAAGAAGGATCGGCCACCCCTTCTTGTAGTGTCGAAATATTATGAAAAGAATATTGGTAATAAGAATGGTCGACCGACCCTTCTTGGAGTGTCGAACTATTATAAAAATAATATGGGAAATAAGAAGGGTCGGCCGACCCTTCAATTATGAGGGAATTGTAAAAAGTGGGTTCTCTATCACTCAATTCAACCATTAAATATTTTAGTGTAGAGCAGAGAACCTGCCTGGTTGGTTGAAGGTTGGCTTGAGCCCCTGGTTGACCTGTCTGTTTCTGCACAACTTGCTCCTATCATTTTTCGATGCAAAATAGGACAAATGGAATCCAGCTCTCTGTGCAGGTGAGTTTTTTATCTTATGTATCCTTTGCTATCACCCCTGCATCTCCTGTGGCATGGAGGATTCCTTGGTCATCTATTTTCCTGCTTCGCTCTGGGTCGTGGATCACTGCTGCTTTCTAACTCTATGATCCCTGGTGGTCTCGAATCCCGCCACATGTCACCTTTTCTATGACTTTTACCAACTTTGGGGATTTGGCTTGCATTGATGTTTCATGCAAGTTAGATCAGCGAACAAAACCTTGGCCATAGATGTCAGCCTTGTCATATCTGAGCCGTCCAAACTAGCGGACCTCTACCAAAAGTTTGCGGATCCAAAAATTTGTTTTCTCTACACATGTCGTATCGGAGAAGTAATTCCTGACCGTCGATCTGCTCCATTGGCCGTTGATCTGCTCCTTAAGATGCTTGTTGGCTAAACCTCCCACCTTCGTCTAAAACACCTCACCTTTTTTTCACGAAGCGTGCTCATGACTGTAGATCTTCACCAGCGTTGATCTAGACTGTTTATTTGCGTAGATATGTAATTGGAGGTGGACCTCTGCAATGTAATTCTCCTTGCAAATTTTCGGGCTTGGGATTTGATCATTCCACCATTAAGGCCATGAATACCTACCCAGATAATTCTATTATGCTTTCTCCATTCTTTTTAGAAATTGAACCTCCCACTTTCATCTAGCACAAATCTTGTGCTAACACCGACAAGCTAAACGGGCAAGCTAAACTTCATTTAAATCACCCAGTGTAATCTTATCCACAGGGTCAAGACAAATGAATGGTTAAAATGTAAAAATGCGGGAAGGAAAAGAAGGGTTGTTGGGTTGGTCTTCTGTATCCACAACCCACAATTGTGGGTTGCGGGCTGCGGATGCAGAAGACCACAATTATTGAAGAATATTTATGAATCTGCAATCCGCATTGCGGATTGCAGAAAGAAAATGTTTCAAAACCGAAAACCAAGATTCTGCAATCTGCATTGCGGATTGCAGATTGCGGGTTGCGAAAAGAACCTGACTTTAGAAAAACTCAGTGCTTTCCTCAACTCACAAAAACACTAAAAAATGCAAGAAAATTTCAAAGGAAAGTGTCAACATCTACTTGACTTTGAAAGTGTAAATATCAACCTTTCTAATGTGCAAATTCAAGTTTTGAAAGTGGCAATATTGGCTTTGAAAACTAAGTTTTTGTATTCGAATAGTGTGTTTCTTGATTACTTTTGAACCTTAAAAGCGTGAATTTCAAATCAAAAAATATAAATTTTGATTTGAAAAGTGTGAATTTCAAATCAAGAAATGCAATTTTTTATTTGAAAAGTACAATTTTCATTTTTAAATGTTCAAAATTTTAAAGTGAAAAGTCCAATGTCTAAAATATTCACGCATTGTGCAAATAGTCAGTCAATCGACTAAGTTATAACATATAAAAATCGTTTGTTCGGATTTCTATTTTCCAACAAGAATGATCGACCGCCCCTTCTTTTCGTCGTTAATTGTGAAAACATTTACCCAGCAATTCATCTATATCAATAATGGAGAACACAAGAAGGAACGACTAACCCTTCTTGCAATGTTGAACTATTATGAAAAGAATATTTGGAATAAGAAGGGTCCACCGACCCTTCTTGCAGTGTCGAACTATTATGAAAATAATATTGGTAATACGAAGGGTCGGACGACCTTTCAATTTCTAGGCAATTTTAAAAATAGAACACCTTGGAAGTTTTAACATATAAAAATAGTTTCTCCCAACTTATGTTTTCCGACAAGAAGGATCGACCACCCCTTCTTTTCGTAGTTAATTGTGAAAACCCTTATCCAATAACTCTGCTATATCCATAATAGAGAACACAAGAAGGATCGACCGACCCTTCCTACACTGTCAAACTATTCTGAAAAGAATATTGGGAATAAGAAGGGTCGCCCGACCTTTCATTTACGAGGGAATCGTAACAATAGAACACCTTTGGGAAAGAGCGGCCACTGTTTCTCTGAGAATATTTCCACTTTCCAGCAAAGTCTTTGAAGCAAAACACATATAAATTTGGTTGTTTAAATGTTGATATCTAGTATGCCAGGGTGACACGTGGAACGATCATTTTGTGACACATGGCATATTTGATTTGTTAGAAATATAGTTTAATTATAATATTTGCTCGTATAGAATATTTTCTCCTGTTAGCACCGATGAATCTGGCACTTTGAGTATAATTACTTTGAGGATAATTAACCTGAGGATAATTACTTGATTTTAAGTGCAGCGGATAAACCACTACTAGTAATTAAGGTGTTAATTACAAGACTTAACGAAAGTTAGTGCACAAATGACGACAGTGATCACAAATCCAATTTTTTAACATATAACCATCCATTATCAATCCCAATGGCCTTTCCTTTTACAAAACTTTATTGAAAATGAAAAAATACAACTTTTTGTTGACCAAGTGGAAATTTAGAAACACAACAATTTTGTTGCCTAAAACTGCCACATAGAGAAATTTAGAAACCAATTTTGTCTACTTAGAAACCATATTTTCTCGTTGTGCCTTGACTGCTGCAAGGCCCTTCTTGTTTATGGTAATTTTTTCTCTTTCCCATCCTTTCCTTGGTCACCATGCCCATATGATGCTATTTACGTCGATCACCATATTTTTTTATGCACCAACAACCCATTGTTGCTTTCTATCTAAGCATTTTTTGTACAAGACCTTCAGATCCTTCGATGCTCCTGTTGGCTTCCACCATTGCACCTCTACTTTGTAAGCCCCAACAGTACTAGCATCTCACTCCTGATAAATATCACCAATCGCCTTACCCAACCAGATTGCACAATCTGGATCTGGTGATTGCACAATGACCATTTGGCCCTTTACAACATCCACTCTTGGAATGAATTCATCTATAGGCTTGTTGAATAGTGGTCCAAAATAGAAATCCTGCAAAGCAGGAACATTTTCCTTCAAATAGGCATCCATAATTTCATGTTCAGATCTTGTAGGTTCACTACTACAAATATCATGGCTTGTCGATGGCCAAAACTTAGTTGATGACTGATCAACACTCTCGAAAGGACTGTCCAAAGCTTTAAGTACAGCCTCCCAATAATTTAACTTGGGACGCCAAAATTGTTCACCTCCCTTCTCAATCCCTTGGTTCCAGAATGAAATATATGTTTCTAGTCCCTTTTTTATTTCGACAATCTCCAAAGGACTTTTGACTGTAGATTTAATAACCTAGGATGTCCCACCGGCAAGTCTGTGCTACCATCTGGAAATGATCGCCAGAGATGAACAAGAGACGACCAAACTTCATCCCAAAGTGATGCCTTATGTTGCATGATTGGAATGTCATCTATGAGCTGAAATCTAAAAAACTGGCATTTTTTGATACCAATGATTTTGGCATTTCCATCCAAAAGGTGGGGTTTCACAAAACTCTTAAAATTGTAAAGTTCATCAATTAGATAAGGAACAAAGGAATTTTGATCTTCACATGTCCTATACGTATCCATAATTTCCGGGAGTGAAAATATATTCTTGCGCATTAGCTTTGTTGATAACCTGCCATAAGTTCCATCTATGTCTTCATGGGTGTGTCCGACCGGGAGGAATCCAACTTCAACTGTCTCGAACACTCTCCTTGCTATTAAAAGAGATAAAAATGCAAATACAAAGCGGTTTTTGTTATTGCCTGAACAATTATCCATTGGCAACAACAATATGGGTGGTAGTTTTCTATTTGGCATGCATTGATTAGTACCATCAACACACATTACATCATCTTGCATTACATCTTGTCTATATATCGAACACTTTTCATATGAGTCTGATTGCAATAGAGCATCATGCAATTGGTGCTTAGATGTTCCTCCTTTGTAGAGAAAATCACCATATTTATCAACCACTGGTTCTTCAAGACATTTAAAGCATTTAGGCAGGGATGTCACAGTGAAATTCGATCCCATCTCTAAAAAAGAGAGGCTGAAATGACCAAAACCCCCAGTATTGTTCCCATGAGTCAAAATTCCAGTCAATGATATGGGAAGATTCATAACATTACTAAAATCTTTTTCCTTCTTACCCATCCTTGGAATGGAAGTCTTTGAATTATCCATTTTGTCATGAACAATACTGAGATAAGTCTTCGGATTGTTCTATGAAGCCAACCTGTGTGAATAATAGAGCTGGCGACAACTTGCGATGTATTTATTATGAGCTGCTTGGTTTGCTCGCAACTTTTCCACCTCAGCTGGATCAGTGGTCCCCTTAAGCCTATCCTGTATTGTAATGCACTCATTACACCTTGCAAAGGAGTTTGATTTAAAAATTTTAACATCTGGAAAATCTTCTCTCATCACCTTGCTAAAGGAGGATTGTGATACTGGAGGCAAATCGATTCTTTTCATTTCATCATTAGCCATTTCTGGCAGCAAACCATGGGACATATTAGCAGGCAATAATTTCAAGGTTGTCCTTGTTCCATCTCCACTGATTAATCGTGTAAGATGTGGATATTTGTCTGAATTCTATACTACAATTTTATTAATAATAGCTACCAGTGCAGTAGTGTTCGCCCTAGATTTTCCCAAGTCACTGTTACCGTGCACAGCTCTCACATCACCATTCAAGACCATTCTTTTATAATTGAAGAAAGTGCTCTTTTTTATCCCATGGCATTTATACCATGCATTTTGACAGACGTCTCTTGTGTCTAATCTCATTGTAAAAAAGCTTATTTTTCTGTCATCTCCTTCTTTGGCCACATGAGCATTTGATCCAATAGAATTTATAACATACTGTCTTTTTTAATTTCCATTCATACTATCAAATTTCTTCCTACATTCAACTATCGATTGAACTGGAAGTTTTGATATACAAAAATTTGAGCAACAATGTTTGGTGGCAATTTTTGAAAGGAATGCACCCATATTTATTGCAGGCCTGTAAGGTACAGATCTTGAATTTCTGTCGAAAATTTTAGTTCCAGCTTGCCGCTTTACGGAATTGTATGACCTTGTTCCATTAGTACCTTTAACATATGTATATTCACAATAGGGAGTACCTGGAAGGACATTCTTCAAACACATTCCAAAAGTTGACCATAACTTCGTCTGCTTTCTTTTTTAGTATAACATCCAAAGGAACATCATGGAGGTCAAGCAAATGGTTTGCAAGCCATCTTATAAGGGAGCCTTCAAATACACCACAATCATCGCAATTGCAGAATACTTTATGATCTAAAATACCAAACTCACCAGCATCTAGTGCTTTGAATTGTACAATGTCTCTCTCAAAAATAGTTGACACTATTCCCCGAGCAACATACTGTGGCTTTAAAGAACATTGATGTATCAAATTAAATTTCTGTCCCTGAAACCCGACATTGTGATTTTCTCTTAATACTTTCAAAGTAGATTCAGATTGATTATTGTTGAAATTGCTTGCAACAGAAAGCAATATTTCTACATTAAAATCGATGATTCTTTTAATCGACCATACAACAAAACTTCCACTACTCAACCCTGGACAACATTCCATACAAGAAAACACCACTTCATTCACAATAACACCAAAGGAGAAGTCACCCAAAAATGTTCCCCCAACAAAATTAGTCCCACTCACATTTGTTACCAAATGCAAATGCAATCCTTGCTTTCTGAACACTTATGTAACAACTTAACTTTTCTCATAATAAAAGAAGATCTATTCTCAGTTGTTATGATATGTGCTACACTCGTAGAAGTAGAAGCTCGTATATCATTCACCTCATTCTCAATTGTTATGATATGTGCTACACTCGTCGAAGTAGAAGTTGGTAAATCATTCACCTCATTCTTGCGAAGAGCAGACCCAATCTGGTTAACAATCTCAGATACAGGCCATTGAATATAACCACCAACAGCCTCCGACAATGTATCTGCACCTTCCAATGGATAGGGAAATGGAAGACTTGCATTTAAAGTCTTGGTAACATTTACAATGATACATCCGACATTAATGCTGATATTATGCAAAAAATTTCTTTCTGGAAAAGAGATTCCCTCAGCAACTTTCAATCCATTCAAAAGCAGGTCCACACATTGTTGAGTACCAAAATCCATTTCATAAACGATATCTAAAATATAAAATAACATGACACATTGTTCAAAACAAAAATCAAGTTCAGAAGTGTTTTATGAAATTTAAAATAATAGGGGCACATTAAAAATCATATTTATTTTTAAAAAAGATATAACATAAGTTATAATATATAAAAATATGTCTGTCCAGACTTCCAATTTTCCAAATGGAAGGATCGGACGCCCCTTCTTGAAGAACAAGAGAACAGAAGAAGGATCGAACAACCCTTCTTGCATTCTAGAAAGATTACCAAAAGAATACTGGGTAGAAGAAGCGTCTCCTGCCCATTCATTTATGACGGAATATTAAAATCATATTTATTTTTAGAAGCGTTTTATGAAATATAAAATAACAGGAGGACATTAAAAATCATATTTATTTTAAACAAAGATATAACATAAGTTATAATCTTTTTAAAAATATGTCTGTCTGGACTTCCAATTTTCCGAATGGAAGGATCGGCCACCCCTTCTTGAAGAAGAAGAGAACACAAGAAGGATCGAATGACCCTTCTTGCAATCTAGAAAGATTACCAAAAGAATGCTGGGAAGAAGAAGCGTCTCCCTCCCATTCATTTATGATGGAATATTAAAAATGTTCAACCTACAAATGCTAGGCCATCAATACATGTATTTCCAAAATTGTGAACAAGGGAAGAATACTGAGCACAACAAGGGTCGGCCGACCCTTCATTTACAATATAAATTTAAATATATTTAATCTACGAAGGCTATGCCGAAAATTCTCGACTTCCGACTTTCATTGTAAATAGTAGGGACCCAGACATCATCTAAGTTCTAACATATAAAAATGTTTGTCCCAACTTCCATTTTTCGAAGAGAAGGTTCGGCCGCCACTTCGTTTGGAAGATAATTGTGAACTATATCCAGCAATTCACCTATATCCAGAATGGCGAAAGAAAGAAGGAACTACTGACCCTTCTTGCATTCTAGAACTATTATGAATACAATACTGGGAAGAAGAAGGGTCGGCCACCCCTTCATTTATGAGGGAATTGTAAAATTATTCAACCTACGAAGGCTTGTACATCAATTCATCTATATCTAAAATGGTGAACACCAGAAGAAGGACCGGCCGCCCCTTCGTTTTGTAGATAATTGTGAAAACCTTTATCTAGAAATTAAACGATATCCAGAATGGTGAAGACGAAGAAGGATCAAACGACCCTTCTTGCAGTCTGAAGCTACAATGAAAAGAATATTGCGAAGTAATGTTCCTATGAAATATGTGTTTAAAGTGTCGATATCTACTTTAGCCACTCCGAAAAAACTCATCCCTAGGGGAAGGAGCAGACGCTCTTTCTCCTCGGCATCTACTTCCAACACCTCAAAATGGAACAACTTGACAAAAGAGCGACCTCACTTTTTCTGACATAATTTCAACTTGACAACAAACTCTTTTTAGCAAAATGTTTGTAAATTTTGTCGATCAAATATCGAAATCTAGTCTCCAAGGTGACATGTGGAATGCTCAGATTGTGCCACGTGGCTTTGATTATTCCATAATTGATATGTGCTACACTCGGTGAAGTAGAAGCTGCTATATCATTCACGTCATTCTCAGGAAGAGCAGACCCAAAAGTATATTGTTTCTATTCTTTTTTTAAAAGAAAAAAAAAGAAAACATGTTTATGTCTGGTTAATCACAGTCAGAATCATTCCAACTAATGGCATCACTATCTACATTGTCGTCACTGTTAAATTCCTTTTCCAACACGATGTCCTGTTTAAATTTTAATTAGCATTATGGTGTGCCTGGGAAGGCATGCATATGTTGCTTGGAATGTGTTGAATATAATTGTACCACTGATGACAAAACTATTCATTAATGATAGTTTGTAAATTTAATTCCTTTCTCTGTTAATTGTTATTTCCAATCAATTATGACAGTCTGTAAATTTCCTTCCTTTCTCTATTAATTGTTATTTCTAGTAAATTTTTTCCATTGTGTTATTCTTCATGCTTGGATGAAAGTAATATGTTTTTGAATTCATATGTTTATGCTGTGGTTTACCGCATCTAAGTATTCACTAATTTTCTGCTAAAATTGATATTGGATTCATTTATGACCAATGCCCAATATTAATGGACTGTTTTCTTTTCTTCATTATCAACCTGCAAATTAAGACAGACAAGGGTATTCACCAATTTTCTACTAAAATTCACTTAATTTTAAGAACATTTATATCAGCTTTATCTCTTCAACTAAGTGCCTTGGTATCGTATGCAAGACTCACATGTGTTCTCATTGCATCCAACAATTTGAGTTATACACCACGTCCAACTACCCAATACATGGGACTTTTCTAACCAAGATAGTGTATTGGCAAAAAATTATATGTTAATAAATTTGTTTAAAGCTATCTGATTGCTTAATTTTATTCAATTAAATTAAAGACTTAAATTATATATATTTATAAAAGAAATTTTATCAATATTATATAAATTAAGACATAAATTATCAATTTCAAATAAAGTATAACGTTTACATAGATCAATATAATATAGTGAATATTAACTGCAAAATGATATTAAAAACAAAAAACATGTTTGAATTTTCCGAGTTCATTTGTCGTTATCTTTTTCCAACAAACCTAGCCAAATGCTAGAGGATTTGCAGAAAACAATATGGAATATTTGAAAATAATACGCTACATCACCAGACAGAAAATGTATGCAAGTTGGCGGCAATCGACATTAAACCTGTTAATTCCGTTAATTTAGCCCAGTAATGAGTAACGCACGATTTTGCAAATATAACGATGTGAATTCATATTAATGGACTATAAGAAGACAACTACCCAAAATTCTGGAAATCTGAAGAAGATAGACAAGGGTGGAAGGAAATCTGAAGAATCTAAAACGTTCAGCGACATTAAATTACTGTGAACTTGAAACTGTCATTGCATTGATTTTTGACAACCATGGAAGATATGGTTTTTAGCCCAGAGGCTGAATAAGCATGCTCTGTTACAGATTTAGATTTATGGTTTGAATAATATAAATACCTGCCAATTGAAAAACTAGTAGTCGATTCTTCAAACCAATCTTACTGCTTTACCTGCCCAACACTCTTCTCGGTTACACCTCAGCAAAAGCAAACCTCGGTCCTGAGAGAAAACAAAGCTCCAAACTGGAAAACACAGAGAGTTTGAACATTAAGTTTCAATGTAGGTAGTGGGCGGCTAGAGCAATGTGGCGGGATATCATCATAGTATCAATACAGAAAAGATGGTGACATTAATTATCACAGTATGGCTGGATATCATCCGTACATCGTGACACATAAACACAATCCATCATAAACATGACATTAATTATTAGAGTGTGGCGTGATATCATATGTACGTCGTGTTAGGATATTCCTATACTCCATCCTAGTCCTAGCAACATTTTCATTATTTGCATTTTCAGTCATGCATGCACTTTTAGGGTTTGCATGCATTATTTAGGGTTTACATGCATTTGCATGCATCCCAATCATCAGTCCTAGCACCTAGCCCTCAGTTAGCTAGCCCCTGGAGCTTCTTTCCACTCAGTTTCAGCCTTCCTAGAGCTTAGTGCACCCTCCTTTCATCTACCAGTTGAGAAAGGCGCCCTTCCTTACCTACCACACTCAGTTAGACTCAGTTTGACTGATGATTGACAGTTACTTGAGCATTGATGACTCCACTGATGATGAGAAAGACTACTAGTTGTGCTCCGATGACACTCCAGTGATCTTTTGATCACTCCATGAAGGCTAATTTGAATTGCCACCTTAGGCATTCGAATCCTCATGCATTGTACTATTTATTTGTCCATATTGTGATTAATTAATTAGTGTGTGTGAAGTATTTTTGCTTCTATCCGAGTTCTACTGTATTATTATTATGTTGCTCATTATACTGCATTGACCACTCTTTTTCTATTTTCTTGCTTAATCAATTACTTTCTTGTGAGGTATACATCATCTCTTAGATCTGTGGTGAGGATTTTCACATGGTATTAGAGCATGTTGAGAGTATTGTTTATCTCCATTCCTGAGAGTTTTTTGCAGGTTATTACCAAGATTTCGAGTGCAACAGTTTCTGCATTTATGTAGCAGTAGCAGTTGTAGAAATTCTCTATTGTTTTTGCAGGTCTTCTACAGCTTCAATGTATTCATCAGGAATTACTCCTCTTTCTCCATTCAACTACGATGAATGGAAACCACCAATGATAGTACATTTGAAGAGACAAGGTCTCTTTGATTATTGTTTTGAAAGAGAGTTCGAATGCTCTAAATAAGAGTATGACTGGTTAAATGAAGGAGAAATAGCTTGTGCAGCCATGATGTATGCTATGTCTCAATGCATGTTATATCACCTCCCTGATTTTTCATCTCCAAAAGATCTATGGGCCTGCCTGGATGAAAGATTTGGCAGACAGAATGAAGGGATTGGTCCAAACCCCTTCGAGAGCAAGAAAAGTGATGCATTCGCCCTCCTTGATGATCTCATTGATCATGAACCAGTATCAAACATATATCATATTGAAGTTGTCCACAAAGAAGAAGAACTTGCAGATTCTACACTCACGCTCTAAATTTCTTCTCTTTCTGTGCCATCTCACACTCTAGATATTGTAGAAGGTCCTAAATTCTCTCTTGCACCAGAGTCTGTTGGTCTGCATCATGATCTATTGAATGTTTCGGAGGTCAAATCAGTTGTTGGAGGTAATGCATTCACTCTCCTCAAGCAATCACCTCTTATTTACTACTATATGATCATTATTCCATGCTTTTAGAAGGTTATTGAAGAGTATGGCCATTTCCATTCACTTGGGATAATTTCTCATGCACATCATGGTTTTGATCTCACCCCTGCTGGTTCAAAGGAGATATCAAGAAACCATGGCCATTCGCTTGGGATAACTTCTCATGAATTTATTGGTTTTGATCTCACCTCTTATGGTTCAAAGGAGATCTCAAGAAACCATGATTCAAGTCTTGGATCTAATTTGGATTCTAAGCAATTACTACTTGGGATAATTTCTCATGCATATGATGGTTTTGATCTCACCCCTGCTGGTTCAAAGGAGATCTCAAGAAACCATTTATCAAGTCTTGGAGCTGATTTGGATACCAAACAATCATTATTATTTGATGGTTCTTTTTGGCATAATCTCACCTATGATGGTTCGAAGGAGAACACAAAACACTATCTACATATTCATGGTTTTGATCCTACCTCAACTCATTCGAATCACAGGTTCAAGGATCATCCTCATACTTTTGGATTTGTTCTCATCACATTTTATCTAAAGAGAAAGTACAAGCACATGCTTTCTGAGCATGATCCACTTCTTCCCAATAAGAAGATACCTCCAGACATATGACCAAGCATCACACCTGCTTGAGTTTGGAGCATTTATTTTTGTGTTTGCCTTACAGTCTATTTTGAGGGGGGGCATTTTTCCCATGAGGTTTTCCCCATTTCCTCAGTTTATTGACTGTTATTATTAATTGTATTGGGTGACCTTTGGTATTATTTACTAGGGCCCAGGATGGATTAAGGGGGGGTGTTAGGATATTCCTATACTCCATCCTAGTCCTAGCAACATTTTAATTATTTGCATTTTCAGTCATGCATGCACTTTTAGGGTTTGCATGCATTATTTAGGGTTTGCATGCATCCCAGTCATTAGTCCCAGCACCTATCCCTCAGTTAGCTAGCCCCTGGAGCTTCTTTCCACTTAGTTTCATCCCTCCTAGAGCTTAGTGTGCCCTCCTTTCATCTACCAATTGAGAAAGGCGCCCTTCCTTACGTACCACACTCAGTTAGACTCAATTTGACTGATGATTGACAGTTACTTGAGCATTGATGACTCCACTGATGATGAGATAGACTACTAGTTGTGCTCCGATGACACTCTAGTGATCTTTTGATCACTCCATGAAGACTAATTCGAATTGCCACCTTAGGCATTCGAATCCTCATGCATTGTACTATTTATTTGTCCATATTGTGATTAATTAATTAGTGTGTGTGAAGTATTTTTGCTTCTATTCGAGCTCTACTATATTATTATTCTGTTGCTCATTATACTGAATTGACCACTTTTATTCTATTTTCTTGCTTGATCAATTACTTTCTTGTGAGGTATACATCATCTCTTAGATCTGTTGTGAGGATTTTCACACGTTGTGACACATAAAACAAAATCCATCATAAACGTGATGAGATTATTCACACGAGTGATACAATCCTCAAGATCACCTCCATGCCAACGTACAAACCATTTTAAATGGTGCAAAAGATCAATTAGGCGGGGAAAGATCAAGGGTCCCACGTCCGTTCCGCATCCCCAACATGCGCACTAGGACAGAGGGATGGGTGGTTGTGGAATTTGAAACCGCTCTCCACGTGGCAGCACCCTATGATTTCGCAAGTTGGAAGGGCAGTAAGGAAAACCACCTTCCTCCATTTGCGAAACCACCTTCTCCCATCTGTCATGGTCGCTGGCACCTGTGGATATGATGTGGCCGGTCCACATCACACCTTCTTCCTACGCAAATCCTCCACGTCAGGGCTCCTACCCATGTGTCTCCTCTGCGCCAGACTTCCTGCCCACTTGGATTCTCCACGTCAACCTACACATGCACAGTGGAAAACACCTTTCAATTACATAATCAAAACATAATTACCTAATACATAACAACATCCAAATAGTGAGTTAAGAAAAATATGAACCAACAAATCAGATGCATTCATAAATTGCAAAGATCATAGCAATTCAAATACAGATAACAAAAAACTAGAACATGGATCGCAGTAGATAAAAAAAAACTAGAACACAAATCGCAGTAGATCTACAGGGCGAAAACTAAGCACTGAGCTACAGAGCATTAAATGTGGCAGCTCAGTGCTTAGGGTCCATTGGATCTAAAAAATCTATAGATTCAACGGATCCTAACCACTAAGCTGCCACATTTAATGCTCTGTAGCTCAATGCTAAGCTGCCGCATTTAAGGCTCTGGTTAGCTCAATGGCTAGCTCTCGGAATTAAAGATAAAAGCAATTGAAAGACTGTTATAGCGCGTTATAGGACAGTAAGGTTCAAAGATGTTACCCTTTCATTTAACTGATGGTACATATTGACGGCAAGGGTTCATAATTAGTAATTTTTTACTAATTAAAACAAGATTGAAAGACTATGAAGATCAATGATGAATCGATGCATGATCCAATATTTTTTTTATGAAGAGGCATGATTTTCCTTACTAAAGTTCTCAAATAATAAAGTTCTTTGAAAATATATATAACCATACAAGTTAAATGTATGAATAGGACCATAGGTGTCTATGAAGTTTTGGTAATTGCATATCAGAAGCAAGATCTGAAAAACCAAAGCAAGATCATAAATTAGAGGTTTGTTGGGTGCTTCTTGGGGCAGGTTCGGGCCTTCTAAGGGAATTGTTGCCTCCTTCCAGTCTTGGGTAGATATTTAGGGTGCTGGGGCATCCTTGTCTATTTAGCAGGTAGAAAACCAAGGGTGTAGAAGCATCCTTTCTCTAGCGGCAGAAGAATTCATGGGATTAAGTTCTCCATCAAGTTGGTGCTTGTAGAACAATTTTGTATCGGTGTGTTCAAATTTTTAATTGTCCTATTCACATTGGGAATGATTATTTAACTTGTTTTTAATACTAATTTTATATAAAAGGGTTGGAAAAGGAAATATTGATTCCCCCCCCACCTCTTAGTATCATTGGATGAACCAACACCTGCTGCATAGCACCCTCATCGTTGCCTAACGTGTTGTGTAGTTGATGCTCTAGTGCCTCTGCTTAATATTTTAAGCGCTTGGGCCTATTGGCATAAGTTTGTAGGGCCTGGCCCCCTGAGGTAAGCTTAATTCCCTTATACTTTTTAAGCCTTCTTTGGACTCCAAATCTCATGAACTATTTATCCGATATTTTTAGGTACTCGGGACAAAAATAATGCTAAGAATGGGGTCCCTTTGTGCAGAGATTTTGTACCTTGTCCCACTTGGTGAACACCTTCCAAATTTATCTTTCACCTGATCATGTATTCCATGCAACACGATATCCATTTCCATTGCATTATTATTTGTTAGATCCTTCATGGATGCAGTTTTTTGTAGTCTTTTTAGAGCGATGTAAGCATTTAGAACAATTTTCCCGATATCAAAACCTTGTGCATTTAAATGGAGTCTCATTATTATAATCTAATTAGATCAGAATTTGATCCATAGAACAGTCAAACCCCATCTGCGGAGTAGATACTTTCATGTTCGTCCATGTGCTTTAGAGATCTTCGGTCCAGCTATCAAACTCTCTCGAAGGAATTCACTCCATGATTTAACTGCACCAACTGGAAGGAGGCTCAAAACCTAAGGAAGCTCCAACTCCTCGGATTACTAGCTCCATCTATAATGAGGCTACAACCCCTTGGTTTTCATAATTTCCAACCTATAGATAAGACTCCAGACCTCGGTAAAGTCCAACTCAATAGTTTTACTTGCACCAACTGGATGGAATCCCCAACTCCCTGATATCACGAGCACCAACCCAAAGGAGACTTCAATCTCCTATCCTTGCTCGATCCTGCCACCCTAATATGAATAAGAAGAACAATATGCCTCCAAAGAGTGTAATCAAAACCCATAAATAATCACCAATAGACTTCATCTATTTTCACCTTCAAACCCTTACATCATAGACCTCATAGTACATTCCAAAACCTTAGAGGGATCTCATGCCAATATCATTACCATGGAATATTCCAATACAATCACCAATAATATCTATGCCATTGGAGAGTGGTTTTTTATCATTTCTCATTTTGCATATTGGAGAGCATAACTTATCCATGCTTATGGAGTGTTTACTCTGCTTGTCTTAGTACCAATTTCGAGGGTGAAAGATTCCCATCCTAATTGGTAATTGGAGAGGCCATTGTGCATAATGTGGACCATGAGGACACATATTAAGAGGTTGTGGGACCCATTTGTGGCAAGATTCCCCACTACACTTGGCATGATTCTCTCACCAATTCGAGTTCAAGATGAACGGTAACATACTTGAGGTAGTTTAAGAGGTATTATTCATGGCATGAGTCATGTAAGGTCAAATTGGAGTGGAAGAATAAGTCCCATGGAAGAGGAAGAGGCATCTTAGAAGAATTGTGACACTTGGGCTAGATTCCCTAGCCTCTAGTATGCCAATAATGATGAAGATGCTATGACAGTCACCTATGACACAAATCAGACCTAAATGCCGACATCTGAAATATATGACATGTTAGGGATAAAAATAGCCTCCAAGAAGGTGCACAAGGGAATTAGGGCAGCCAAAGAGACACCCATTCGAAATGAGGGAATAAGGAGAGTCACTAGGAATTGTTGGGCAAGTGGCACACATTGGAATCTCTTCCCAAATTGAGTAGGAATGAATCCTTTGGAAAGAATTAGACCCATGGAGGACTTGAGAAGTTTATAAAGCTCACAAGAACAAAGAAGGAGAGTAGCTTTTGATCATTTTTATTTGCATCTTTGCAATTTGGAGAGCTTGTACCTTGTCCATGCTAGTGGAGTGTTTACTCTACTTTCCTTAGTACCAATTTGTGGAGTTTTCAAAATATGAGCACACCATCTTGCTCGCCTCAGTCAATTGCATCTCCATGTCCAGTCATAAGTTTGAAATTTCAAGTTTGTATTTTTATGGTTTCTCTATCAAACCCTAGCCAACTCCAAATCCAGTGGTAAGATCTAAATCTTTTATTTCCATTTGAGTTTCTCATTAAGATGTCTCACCACACCAATCCTGAGGATAAGACTGAAGGGGATGATAAATTCTGAACATGGAAGTATAGGATTGGGTTAATCCTAGAAGAGAATGAATTGGATACTGACATAAGTGAAGGGGTTCCAGTCCCAGAGGGAGATGAGGCTAAGGCGTTACATAAGAAGAACTTGGTCAAGGCCATGAGGATCATTGCAGATTCTATCAAGGACCATCTCATACTACATGGGTCATCCCTAAAGACAACCAAAGAGATGTTTGACCCCTTGACCAAGTTGTTTGAAGGAAAGAACATAAATCGGAAGATGACTTTGAGGAATCAATTAAAGAATGACAATATACAAAATGCAGAGACGATGCAGTCACACTTTACAAGGGCCAGACTCCCTTAGATAAAAGAACAACTTGAAGCCATTGAAGAATAAATGGAGAATGGAGAAATAGTGATGAACACCTTGAATGGTCCTCCTAGTTCATGTGATCACCTTGTGCTAGGAAGAAGCTCATCACATTCGGTAGGCTGTGGGAGGAATGCTCACAAGAAGAAGCTGGAATTGTAGCTCGAAAAGAAAACATGGGTAGTGAAGACCAGGCTCTCACAGCACACACCAAGAAGAATTACAACAAGAGGAGGCATCCTCATCACAAGAAGGAGATTGTCCCAAGAACAAGAGCATCTCCCACAAGAAGAAGAACACTCTGTTTGTTAAATTTTCAGTATTAAATCACAATACTATAGGATCTTTGCTGAGAGAATAACATCTACAGTATATCAATGCATGACAATCATAATATGACAAGCATCACAAGCATCATAAGAATCAAAAGCATAGAGACAAGAGACACAGAGTTTCCGTGGGGAAAACCCTAAGGTGAAAAACCCCACAACTTCCTCAGAGATAGAGAGAGCAATGGCTCAACCAAAATACAACCAAATAATACAGAGATAGTCTCCTAGCAGATGATCCTCCTCCTCCTCACTAGTGCGCCACTTTCCAGAGAGAGAGATAGATACTTTTCCGAGTGAGTAAAATAGAGATCTCCTATCTCTATTTATACTCACCTTTTTGCCCAGTGACCTACTGGGGCCGACTTGTCTACTTTAATACATCGACATTATATTATATATTAATTAGGGCCGACCCCATAAGGTGGTCTAATAACCCATCGGCAAGTACACACACTTGCGACACTTGTCAATCCACATGACGACACTTCCTTATAGAGGAATAACACATCTCTTATAAGGGTACAATAAATATACATATAATATACTGATGAAATACATTCCGAAGTTACATATACATCAACACTGTTAGAGACTCTAGTAGTTCCTGCAAGGAAGCAAAGATTGAGAGGGAGTCCACCCAATAATCAAACAAAGATAAGACTAGTATTTGAATTATTATTTCTTGTATAATATATGATTACTTAAATAATGTTGTTCACTCATATACATACTTATGTTCCTAGATTTAGGATGTATATTATGCATGTTAGAAAAAAATTGCATTAAATTATGAACAAGATACTACTTATATGCAAGTAATGGGTACTAAGTGGTCTATGGTACTGTACAACATTCCATTGCTACTTATCTAGAATGAAACCTCTTTGCTGACATGTTGGAGTAGTGCACACTCTTAACAATGTTCTGGTAGAGATGGAAGGCATCTAGAAAGTTACGGGATATGTGGACAACATTCTTGAATTATGGTGTAGTGGAAGAGGGAGTGTATGTGGAGCAACCGCTCGGGTTTGAGACACATGACAGGGAGACTCATGTCTGTAAACTGAAGAAAGCCTTGTACGATTCGAAATAGGCACCCAGGACATGGTACGACAGAATTGAGAGTTTTTTGACTAGTTTGGGCTTTACCAAGAGTAAAGCGGATTCCAATGATTCTTGAAGAAAGCCTTGTACGATTCACTAAGAGGTTGAGGAAGGAAATCTAGTGATACTCCTACTATATGTGGATGACTTGGTTGTGACAGTTGAGGATGGGTTGATTGCTGACACGAAGAGGAAGCTTGCTGCCGAGTTCGAGATAAGGGACTTGGGTACAATGCACTAATTAATTTTCTAGGCATGGAGGTGTGGCAGAGTGCGGATAGAATCTTCCTTGGACAAAGAAGTATGCAGTAGAGATCCTGAAGCGGTTCGGGATGATGGACTGCAAGGCCATGTCCACACCTATGGCATCGAACCTGAAGCTATTAAGTGATGCTTCATCAGATTCGGTTGATGCCATGACATGTTTTTCAGAGACAGTGTAATCAGTCCTGAGATGTACCCATGGAGGACTTGAGAAGTTTATAAAAGTCGCAAGGAAAAAGAAGGAGAGTAGCTTTTCTGATGGTCAAGAATATCCATTTATTTGTATTCTGATAGATATACTCTGTATTTAATGCTTAGAAGAATCTCAGGTCGAAATACCAAGTGAAACTTAGTATGTAAAAATACCAAACAATGCATAAATGGTGCCATTTTCCCTATATCTTGTTTCCACAGCTTGAAGATAAATTATTTCAAATTGTATAAGTCAATCTTTGGGATTTTGTTCATGTATGGAGTGTCATTAATGTTAATAAGTTTCATTAACATTGCACAAGTCCTTGGAGTGTCATTATGGTAGTTTACGAAGTGCATAGAAACTAATTGATGATGCATTTGGGAGATCATTGAAGTCCTTTATCATTACCACATCTCTATTCTGAAATTTGGGAAGGTCTTACAACATTTGGGAAGCCATCTTTGTCCCCTACCCTTGAGGGTTTTGAACCTCGATTTGACTAGTAAAATTCCGCAACTTCTCTTGAAGTTAAATGGATGTTGCAGAAGTATTCTGATATTAGTCTATAATCACTGATGCAATTCCTTTTTATGTCTTAATACCCTTCATATACCTTCAGAACCAATTCAAAATCCTTTAAAAGAGTCTTTTGGAGCCATCTACCCTTGGGGGCTTCAACATAGATTTTCCTAGTAATTTTGCCTTTCATTCTCTAATTGTAAATGCAAGTGGCTGAAGTCTATTGGAAGTTTCCAAGCCTATAATAGCTGCATAAATGTGTCATATTACACCTCAACGGTTATGAATATTTTTCAATTTTTTTTTTCAAATTGTTAGGTATTTCTTATGTTTCTACAATTTCCTCTATACAAGTTCTTGGTTTATCTCAATTAGACATTGCTTATTAAAAGCTGTAGAGAGGAACGATGCAAATTTTGTCGCTTTTTATGTCCAAATATCTTTCAAACATGTTTAGACCCAAATCAGAAGCATTCGGAAGCATTCGAGTCATTAATAGTCTAAGGGTTGAATTGGCCAAAAATTACAATTTTCCAATTTTAACAAATTTATTAAAAAGGGATACTACATGAACAATAGAATTATGCAGCTAATATGAAATGGGTTGTGTAAAAAAACAACACCAACCTTAGATGTTATTGCTACGACATGTGTTCTCTCCTTCTTTTCCTAATTTAATGTTTCATTTCAATGCCATCTTGGAAGATTGATCTTGTTGTTTAGACTTCTCTTATCTTTTATGGTCATCTCCCCCTCTTCATCGACTTCTTCCCATGTAACACTAGATCTTCTACAAACCCATCTAGAAACAATGTCTAGAATTGGTATAATTGATCAAACAAGTGATTTCTTCATATTGTTAGCATTTTGTCTTTATGTTTTTTAAATTTATTCTATATGGATTCTTGGGTTATTTAACATCAATATAACATTTCTTATTAATGATTATAGAGAGGAACAATGCAAATATTGTCACTACTCTAAGGTCTCTACATAAGGTCTCTCATTCCAAGGGTGGAGGCGGAAAAGGCACTCAAAAATTGGACGACTCACACCAAAAGTTACAAACGTGTAGAAACATGGCAGAATAATGATGTAGAAACATCTAAGGTTCCCACCTAGAAGCAAATCGACTGTGGAAATGGGTTCACGCGCTAGAAAGTGCACAGTGGTTAAACTTGGAGAAGGTGGAGGGGAAATAAAACCGCTTACCACATGGCAAGCGTTGGTGGAGTCCGTTATGAAAAGCGGTTAAATTTAAACCGCTCATCGCAAGTTCCAAAACCACCTAAGCATATGTTCTATAAAAGGTTTGTTTGAAATTTCAAAAAATGTTTTTGTCGCTTATTTCCTGGAGGAAAAGAACCCATGGGAAACACGTCGTTGTCATCGTTAACTAGAACAACACGCAAAAAACTCACTTCACAATCACAGGTAGCTCGAAACCCTGAGTGTCTAGATTTTGTGTCCCAAATGGAGAAAACCCATGACCTTCTTCCCTTCAATGAAAGGTCAGATGAAAACGAGAAGCTTGTATTTGATAGGGAAAGGTATATTTTCGACCCTGTTTTGTCTATGTGTAGTATTTTGCAGTTTAAGTCATAGGGGAAGGATGTATTTAATGTTTTTGGTTCTTTTATGTACTATTTTTGTGTCGAACAAACCCTGCACTTCCCTGAATTTGTTTGTTGGTGCGCGGTGAATTATTCGCAGGGTGAAAGGGTAATCATTGATGTAAAAACTACCAAAATTCTATGCTGAGTAAATTCACAGACTATCCGTGAGGTTATACGTTTACCTGAAACATTTCCTAGAAGCCATGAGTCATTTAATGAAGAAAATTTTGCAAAGTTTTATAGAAACTGCAGTCATGTAGAAAAAGACAAGTTTTTATTGCAACTCTTGAAAGATGGTCAATCGTATGAAAACTTATTGTTCCCTTTGAGTATTGATGTATTTTAGCGAGATACCCAGTTAGTTCTTTCCTTGTTGAGTCAAATTTTAGGTCTATATAGTGATAAGTCAATCACGGAAGTTATGTTAGGTTTCTTTCTCCATGTAATTTCACCAGAGTCACAGTCGAGTCCAGTGTGTTGTTTTAATTTTGATGAATTCCTAGTTGAAGCGATTCATGTCCAGTTGGTGAAAGTCAACCAGTTGAAGCATTTCATATATCAGTCATATCTCCTGAAGCTGTTCGTGTGTTCAAACATTTTGGAATCCAAGTTTCTTGGTACCATCTTTTCTCATGACCTTCCTAAACATGTCAATATGTTTGAGTTCACCCATAAAATCATGGCAGAAGTTTATAGAATTATTTTTAATGTTGAAATGCCCCGAGTGTTAGAAGAAATGAAAGAAACTTTGCAATCTACACCATAAGGCCAAACAGACGATTGGTTCTTGTATAGAGAACATACTATAATTAGGGTGTATGGTTTTACTGGAGCACCATATCTATTGCCAGCCTTTTTTAACAGCAAGGGTATTTGCCTTGGAATTTATTAGACAAAGGTTGCATTCTGAAGAAGGACATTTTTGTGCTTTCAAAAAAGCATCGGATGTGAAATTTCCTCTTAAAGTTGGTCCATTCATCGTTAAGAATAAGGATGAAAAATTACTAAAGATTATGGATTTCCAAGAGGCTGAAAGGATAAATTATGATCATATGTCATGTTCAAATGATTAACTGAAAAGACAATAATTGATAAATTGAAGGATCCGTCCGACATGAAGGATCGGTCGCCCCTTTGTTTAGTATACAATTGTGAACACATATATCTAGGAGTTCACCTGTATCCAGGATGTTGAACACAAGAAGGATTGGCCGACCCTTCTGCAGTCTAGAACTATTATGAAAAGAATACTTGGTAGAAGGGTCGGTAGCCCCTTCATTGAATGGGAATTTTTAACAAAGCCAAGGTAGCCATTTAGTTACAGTCACAATGCTTTGGTCTGGTGGAAAAGAAGAGATAAGAAACAATCCAATCAATACTCTTCAATAAGTTTTTTTCGTTATCTCTGTATGATTTGTAGAGCTTGTTGTCCAGTAATTGTCCAAGCTTAATTAAGGTTATCATCTATTCAATGCATGTAAATTCCATTTTTAATACCAGAAATCTTTTCAAATTATCGGGTGGCCTGCATATACGTTTGTCCAAATATTCAACCTCCGAAGGCGAGGGTGTCAATTCATGTATATGAAGAATGGTGAACACTGAAACAAGACTGAGGACAATAAGGGTTGGTTGACCCTTCATTCATAAGATAAATGTATACACAACAAAACCCCTTTCACTGGCCCCTTCGGCATCACCTTGTAAACAGGTTGAATTCTAACCCGAAGCAAATACGGGGGTTGCATAATCAAGATTCTCTTAATCATGGCGATGCGGAGATGTCGTTACGATATTCACATAATGTTCTATTTAACATCAACTAACTAATGGGATAGAACACCAAATGTATTCGCACTTGGTAGCTATCGCAGTATACAGAACTACGCTGAATCTCTATTGCATTCACCAGTTAGCCACGGATTCGTCAAAGTATGTGTTTATTCTTCACAATCAAGCACTTGTATTCCAATTAATCAATTTGCAACTACCATTCACATACATATAAATTAAGTACAAAAACTCACATAAACTCGAATACAAAACATGTGATTAACTCATACACATAAACAAGAAGGTTCGACCGCCCCTTCTATGATGATCGTTCATTCTATGATCGATCCTTATCTCAAACAACTCTGTAAAATGTGCATTCGATCTCTCATGGATAATGCTAGTAGATTTGTTCTTAATCAATCAATTGATTTTGAAAATGAGGGGTCGTTCCTTAACCATCGATCATTAGCATAAACATTTGCAAGTACACATTTAATATTAAAACACTAATTTATAATTATAGACATTGTATGCATTCTTATATTGATTGTTTTGCAGATAAAGCATGGCTGCGTTGTTGAGCCTCAGTAACTACCAGGAAATCCCTCTCTTTGAATTGATAACAGATCACTACTACCTTAAGCCATTCAGAAATGGATGGAATGTTTAGATGGAAGAACCAAATAATTTGTACCCGGATTTATATCTTTTCTGCTTGAATGAGGATGGAGCTCATACTAGAATTGGAATATTGACATATGTAGATCCTGTTGAATCTGATGAACAAATGCGAGTTCAAGTTGAAGCGGTCAATGGTGAAAACTGTTGCCTTTTCCAGCTTGATCTTATGGTTTGTAATTTCCGACCATGTTGGGTCTAGGAAATGCCCCTTTTTGGCTACCTCTATTACACCTATTTGCCCTAATTCCATCTTATTTTCATGAGCTATATCCATGTCTTTCCAGATCAATATATAACATTGACAGGTATAATTTGGTATTACTTTATTTGTTTTTATGCCTAGGACTATTAAAGATTATGGATCTTAGTCCTTGGTTTATACTAATTTATATGACTTTATTTAGCCAAGGTCTAAAAGCGCAGGTGTATCAGCCCAGCCGTGCCAGCTGTGACTCTTAAACGTCAGCTCCTCATATTCTAAGGGACAACGCATCCTCCACGCGAGCTGTAACAGATTTCCATTGTAACAGATCCCATTGAAGAAGAGCTTAGCTGCAACAGACAGGTGGCATTCTAGCTGTCAAGTCTATTGATCCAATTGCCATCGGGACAGCAACATCCTTCTGTATTAACAACACTATTCAACACGCTGTATCAGTTAGTTGTAACTGCGCAGCATGAAGATCATAGATCTTCATTGCTGCGCTATTTTTGTGGATCTAAAACTGTCTTTGTTTTTGTATAAATTCCAGAAGGCTCTCGTAGCCTGGGGTTAGACAATCATTACTGGTGTAAGCTGTAACAGAGCATTGAAGCTCATGATCTTCCATTAATAATATGAGAGCATAATTCTTCATTTCTGAGTTTTAATTAGCTGTGACTCTCGGCGTCTTTGTTAGAAGTCCAGGTCCTGCCTTCTCATAGAGATAGCCGATTTAAGTAGGTAGAATAGTTTAAATTCATTTCTGTTGTGTGGTGTGGAAATTTGTAGACATTGCTGATAGTTGTAACAGAGATTAGCTTCCTTGTTGGTAGTTTACAATTGCATCTTGAATAGCTGTAGCAGAGTGGTGTGATAATCGACTGTGTAGAACAATTCAATTAAATTGCATGTGTGTTTTAATCAGTTGTAACAGCCAAGCTCGATCCCAATCAATTGGTAGTTATTTATGCTTTCTAGGACTTCCAGTAATCATCAGTAGAGTTCAAGCTTGTATTTCAATTCTGGTTGCTGTTGTATCTTTAATTGCATACATAGATTAGACAGATAATGTTGGAGTTACAGTAGTCACTGGATAGATCATTTTGGTAAAGGTTGAATGTTGTAGTTTAATGATCATAAGGATTTAACTTCTTGCAAAAGTAATCTCGTTTCATTTCATTATTAGATCATTAACTTTCTGGATTGATTCTGTAAGAAGGATTGTTTCAATTGGGATTTGTAGATGTGTGAATTAGATTAGTTGCTTAGGGAATGAGTTGGCTGAGCATCTAGGTAGGATCATTACTTACATTCATTAATCAACTGCTTAATATTTTTATGCATAAATTGTGCTTATTACCTTTGAAATAAAAGACCTTCCTGGGTTTGACAATTTATATTGATCATTCTGTGTGTTAGCTTTAATTAACTGACATATAGAGTGCCCAACATTTTGGCACCGTTGTCGGGGATGGTAATAGATAGACAAAGTTAGTAGTTGGTTTCATTTGATTTTACTTTAGTTCAATATTTTTTACGGCATGCATGAATACAAGAAAAACAAATTGGGAACCCCCTTTGAATAATTGCTAGAGCTGATTCTTCCACTAGACCACAGCGGAACTCTACAGGCAGGGGAAATTCTGTTCCTCCTAATCTTGAACATTCAACATCCACAGTGGAGAAAACAACGGGACCTTCAACTCCTATTGCAGAAAGTAAACCTCCTGAAGATAAGGGAAGTGCTGTAGGTGCACCAGATAGAGAGGAGATTTATCATATTGACGGAACTAGAGTTACTAAAGAGGTGTGGTTGGAGACTCGCAGAATAGCAGAAGAAGAAAGAAGGCAAAAAGAAGAGAGGAGAAAAGAGGAAGAAGCTAGAGCAGAGGAAGAACGCATAAAAGAGACTATTGAATTTTGGACCAAAACCATGGCTGGTAGAGAACAAGGGGGTGAGAATGAACATGATGACTGCCGGGAGGAAGAAGGAGAAAATAATCAACTTGGTAATACTGTAGCTACATTAGAATTCCCTATCCTTCAGACACCTGGAGCAGCTCCTATGAAGAATATCTCACCATCAGTCCTCCCTAATTTCCATGGTAAGTCCTCTGAGGATCCTGATGAGTTTCTTTTTGAGTTTGATATTCTCTGTCGCAACTATGATTACACCTCCAGTGCTCAGAAGCTGAAGCTATTCCCAGCCACCTTGAAAGGAAATGCTCTGCGCTAGTTCATGAGTTTGGGTCGTGAGACCATTACTACTTGGGACCAAATGAAGAACACCTTCCTTTCTAAATATCAAGAATATTGCAGAACCAGAGATAGAAAGGAAGAGTTGTTCAAAATGGTTCAAAAGGATGAAGAGAGTTTGGAAGACTTTGTGGAGAGATTACTGTACAATTTGCAAAGATCTGGTCATGCTGAGATTTGCAAGGATGTGCTCAAGATCATCTTGCTAAGAGGAATCAGGGAAGATTGCCTTGACATGTTGAATCTACTTGGTAAAGGGGATATCTCGAAGGAACCTTTTGAAAAAATTGTTGAATTATGCCGAAGGTAATCCAGGGGATCTTCCAGAACCAACAAACGAGACAAGGATCGAGATCAGGATGTTTTCACTAGGACTCATAAGTCAACTAGTGGAGGTGCCACTCGAGCAGAAATAGGAAACCTACTAGAGAACTTTAAAACAGATATGATGAGTTCCCTGTCCTCAGATTTGGATGCCATGAAGGAAAAACAAAAACAAGTAATAGAAGATCTTACACTTGGAGTATTCTGTCCCAAATGTAGAAATAAGCATCCACTAAAGGAGTGCCCATTGGACAAAGCAGAGGTATGTAGGATATGTGAACTCAAGCATGAAACTAAAGAGTGTCCTTCATTACCTAAGGTTAAAGTAGTCCTGTAGGCGTCTATTCCTGATGTAGAGCTAGCATACTTTATGGCACAGAAGAAACCATGGCAGCTTAGAAACCAAGGTATGAATCCAAATCCAACATTTTTTTTGCACAATATGAATGGAATGAACAACATGCATAATATGAATACACAATTCCCTTCACATTTTTCCAACAACCAGTGGCATCCATCTCAGAACCCAATGCAAAATCCAAATTCATGGACACCTTGGCCACAGCAGTCAAACCAAGCTCCTTGGAATTCCAACTGGAGGAACCCTTACCAAGGAAATAACTTTCCCCATCACCAGACTCAGTATCAACAATACCCTCCTCAACAGTATCAGCAACCACAACTCCCTTTCCAGAACAATGTTGCACCCATGAATGCACCACTTCGACCCCAGCTACCTGAACCCAAACAATAAAGCAGTCCATCAGTTTGAGACTACCAACATGCATACATACTCCATTACTCAGATTCCCTGCAATGATATACAATTACGATCAGGGAGGGTAGTGGAGCCTATCATCACTGAGGATCTATCATCCCCAGTGACTGAAACTGTAGTAAATCAGCACTATTCAGCAAGCCCCATTATTGAGGATGCTGATACTCCTACTAAAGCAGCAACTGAAACTCAGGAAGCAACACACAATCTACCACAGCCTACACAGTTGAACAGAGAACCACCATATCCTGAACGATTGCAGTTGCAGAAGACAGTGGAATAGCCCCGATTTGATCTCGTGGGAGAGTTGAAGAATTTATATGTTAAAATTCCACTGTTACAAGCCCTTCATGATGTGCCTATTTATGGTAAGACAGTTAAAGATTTGTGTGTTAAGAAACCAGGAAGAAGGCCCAAGGATCCTCCCACTGTCCACGTGTTGGGAAAACTGTCAAAATTAATAATGGGAAAGGCCCCTGTGGCAAAGTATGATGACCCTGGGAACCCAGCTGTTACAGTGCACATAGGGAACACATGGATTCCAAATGTCTTGGTGGATTTGGGCACAACTATTAATGTTATGACCATAAAAAATGTGAAGGAATTGGGACTCACTAATCTTCGGCCATCCCCTACTATTTTGGAACTTGCTGATAGATCAACGATCAAGCCTGAAGGAATTTTAGATGACCTTGTAATCTCAATGGACTCGTGGGAATACCATGCATACTTTTTGGTGTCACAGCCAAAATCTCAGTTGGGGGGACACCCACTGATCCTGGGAAGACCATGGTTGGCCACAGCTGATGCATGTATCAGCTGTCGGTCAGGTTCTATGACCATTTCAGATGAGACTGAGATCAAGAATCTAACCCTATACCCTCCAGCTCGACCAAGCACAGAATCTGATACTCCATTATGGGTAGATTTGGAGGAGGAAGAGGGAGTTCATCCACTATTAACCATAGGGAGAGCCTTGACATTTAAAGATGAAACAGAGGATGATGCCATTAATAGTTTCATTAGTGAGCCCACATCAATCAATAAGAATGTTTATTAGATCTTGGATAGTACTTTAGCTGCAACAGAACAAGAAAACCTTACAGAAGAAACTATGATCGGTGATGACAATGTAATTCTAGTACATAAGAATTCGAAGAGTGTTCTAGTGTAGGTTGAGCCAAGAGAAACATTGAATATTAATCCTAATCTGGCACCTAGCGAGCTGGAACAGCTAGTCACTCTGCTGAAACAGCGTAGGGGAGCTTTTGCTTGGGAGTACACAGATATGAAGGGAATTCCCTCTCATCTATGCACTCATGACATCTATATTAAAAGTGAATCTAGGCCTGTATGCCAACCCCAATGAAGGATGAACCCGAACCTGAGAGACATAGTGAAAGAGGAAATACAGAAACTGTTGGAAGCTGGATTCATATATCCAATTTCAGACAGTGAGTGGGTTTCTCCACTTGTGATCGTGCCAAAGAAAAATGGGAAATGGAGGGTCTATGTGGATTACAGAGAATTGAACAAGGCAACGCAGAAAGACCATTTCCCCTTACCTTTCATCGATCAGGTCCTTGATACCTTGTCTGGGAAAAAGTATTTCTCTTTTCTAGTGGCTTTAGTGGCTACAACCAGATTCATATTGCTCCAGAAGATCAGGACAAAACCACTTTCACTTGTCGTTTGGGAAATTTTGCATACCGAGTACTTCCTTTTGGGTTGTGCAACGCACCAACTATATTTCAGAGGGCAATGATTGGAATCTTTTCAGAAATGGTGAATGATTGCATGGAAATATTTATGGATGACTTTACTCCATATGGTGACAGCTATGAAGAAGCACTGAAGAACTTAGAAAAGGTGTTGAAATGCAGGAAGGTAATGCTCCTTATGCTATTTATTATATTAGTAAAAATCTGTCTCCTGCTGAACTGAATTATACTTTCACAGAAAAAGAATTCCTTGCCATTGTTTATGCCATCAATAAGTTTAGGCATTATATTACTGGATATTCTACTTTGGTTCACACTGATCATTCTTCCATCAAGTATTTAATGAATAAACCAATCACAAATGCTAGAGTCACTAGATGGCTGTTACTGCTACAGGAATTTGATATCACAATTATTGATAGACCAGGAAAGGAAAATGTTGTTGCAAATTTCTTATCTCGACTTACTAACAGTGATGACAATTTACCAATTGAAGATTCCTTCTATGATGAACATTTGTTCGTAGTATCAGCTTATTCCCCACGGTATGCAGATATTCCTAATTTTTTGGTTGCAGGTAAGCTTCCAGCACATCTGTCGAAGAGAGAAAGAAAGAAAATCATACAACAGAGTGCTAGGTACTACTGGATTGATGGCCATCTTTTCTACATTGCGCTTGATTTAGAAATCAGAAGATGTGTTAGAGAGGATGAAATCTTCAGCATTCTTAAAGCTTGCCATGATGAGCCCTGTGGGGGAAATTTTGCTGACAAGAGGACAGGTCATAAAGTTTTGAGAATCGGCTATTTCTGGCCTACATTATTCAGGGATGCGAAGAAGTATGTTCAGGCATGTGATAGCTTCCAGAGGATGGGCCAACCCAACAAATTAGATGAGATGCCTTTACAGCCACAGCTTGTGGTTGAACCATTTGATAGGTGGGCTCTAGATTTTGTAGGGCCTATCAATCCTCCCTCAAAGTAGAAAGTTCATATCTTGGTTTGCACAGACTATATGACTAAATGGGTGGAAGCTGTAGCATTGGTTAAGGCCAATGATCAGGTTATGATTGATTTCCTGTATGAAGGAATTTTTACTCGCTTTGGAGTACCCAAGAAGATCATTACAGACGGTGGACCACAGTTTGTATCTCACAAGCTGGAAGCACTGTTGCATAAATTTCATATTCAGCACAGAATAACCTCACCATATCATCCATAGTCCAATGGGCAGGTGGAGAGCACAAACAAGGTTATTGAGGTTATTTTGACAAAAACAGTGAAGAGCCATCATAAAGATTGGGCTGAAAGACTTCCAAAGGCACTGTGAGCCTATCCTACTACTTGGCGTAACACCACTGGTTTTTCCTCATATGAGCTAGTATATGGCAAGAACATTGTTTTCCCAATTGAATTTGAAATCAGAACTTTGAAAACAGTTGTTGAAGCAAATATGGATTTATCAGAGGCTCAGAGGAATCGATTGAATCAGCTCAATGAATTGGATGAGAAACACACAGCTACAGTGCATCATACAGCTTTAATCCAACAACAACACTCTAGATGGCACGATAGATTTATAAAGAAAAGATTCTTCCAGGAAGGAGACTGGACCCTGTTGTATGATTCACGGTTTAAGAGGGATTTTAAAGGCAAATTGCGCACCCGTTGGTTGGGACCCTATCAGATAGATCAGGTATTTGATAATGGAACGGTCCAATTGATCACCATTGATGAGAACAAAGTACCATTATTCGCAAATGGTCATCGACTGCGACTATATCACAGGCCGATCTCAAGGGAGGCTTTTATTTCACAAGTTGCATCTGATCCAGAGTATCAGTTAACGTCAGGACAGGGATTTTTAAACCCTGTGAATTCCTAAAAGTTGCATTTTCCACACATATTTTTGTATATAAATAATCGGTTTTTCTTTCATTCTGTATTTTATCTATTTTTATTTTTTCTTGCACTTGATCGGTTTGTTTTTAAGAACTGTGTGCAGGAACTTATTGGAGGAGCAGCAGCCGTGACTGGGCCAGATGACTGCAGACACCCCATATTTGTTCGTGATCTAATAAAGCTCTTTGAAGAAGATGGATATTTCATGGTCTTTCACAAATAAAATTTGCTTATACTATAGTTGGACGCAGCTGCGACTCCACACATTTGCCCATTTTGCCAAATTTTCAGCTGCGACTCTGCTACATTTTTCCATTCTGCCAAATTCACAACTGCGAATCCCCTACATTTTCCCATTCTGCCAAATTCGCAGCTGCGACTCCACTACATTTTCCCATTCTGCCAAATTCGCAGCTGCGACTCTGCCACATTTTCCTATTCTGCCAAATTCGCAGCTGCGACTCCACTACGTTTGCCCATTCTACCAAATTCGTAGCTGCGACTCCGCTACATTTGCCCGTTCTGCCAAAATTCGTAGTTGTGACTCCGCCACTTTTATCCATTCTGTTAAATATCGCAGTTGAGACTCTGTGACCTTTGTCCATTCTGCTAAATCTAGCACCGCGGCTCCATTCCTTCCACTTCATTATAGCTCTTTCCGTACAGCTGCGACTCCGCCATTTTTCGTTTATTTCGCTAGATTTCGTAGCTGATACTCTGCCAGTTTGTTTGCTCTCCGATTAATGATGCCAATAATGATGTGACTAGGCGTCAATTTTGGTGCTTGCTCCACGTGGTCCAACCATGATCCACCACAAAGGACAATTTGGATTCCTTGAGTAGCTGTCAGCCTGGGTGGCAAGGGCCACGTACTTCAGCACATGTGCATTTACATCCACTCAGACGACGGTCGGCCGCAATGATTAATTCATGGCTCAAATTCATAAACGCAAGGTACAGGTCCTATCTTTTACATGATTTGGTAGAGAATTAATATGGTAATAACGATTATGTCCTGTCATAACCCTCGATCAATGAACCGAATTGAATCACACTTTAAAGATTAAGTTAAAGGTCATAATTGTGATTATTTTTTTCCGTCACCTTACCTGATTTTGCACCTGTTACTCCGATCTGCCAACCGCGTTGCTTCCATAGAATGTTCATACTATCATAGACTAGCCTAGAACCTTATTCTTGAACCCCAACGACCCTTTGCATGTTCATAAGCTGCAACTCTCCATTTCTAAACTAGAAATTGTTGAGGTCTGAACCTTGAGGAGAGGTTAAAATGGGAAATCTAGTCAGACACGAACCTGTGAATACAGATGTTGTGCGTGCCAATGCAAAGGTTCTCAATATTTTTATAGCAGCAAGTTAGATGGAGTATTTCAAACAGTTCAATGGTTTTCACACCGAAACCGCATTGCAATTCGCCCTCAGCCTGACTGATACTCATGGCGAGGTCAGAGGACTGCGCATGAATGTTACAAAAGAAATCATAGCTGAGGTTACTTGTTTTCCCATGGTGGGAAAGAAGTCATTTGGGCGGAAAGTACATAATGCGAATGCAGTGAGGGAATTTCTGTTAGTAGGAGAACAGGTTATTCCAAAGCTCCGTGGGCTGGAACTGGCATCCTTACCACCACCCTAAAATCAAGTTGCAGTCTTTGTGAAGAGATATATTTCTTGTGGAGGTAGGTACCAAGTTGCTTCATTCTTTGAACTACCCTTACTATCTCATTTACGACATGGTATCTTAGTAAATATATCATTATATTTGTTTAAAGCCCTACAAAACATGGCTGGCTATGCAAGAACGACCCAACACTTAGTTTCCTCCCTCACTAATCATGGTTTAATTAAATTACTAGTCCTAAGAGCCATTACAAGTCGTCATTTAACTTGGGAGCAATTTTTGGCTGAGGACGCACCAATCAGACAACCTGTATTAGAAGAGGGAGGTGTTGGTGAGGATAGTGAGGACCGGAGTTCCTCAAACCCAGTTGGGGGGGAGGTTGGAGTAACAGAAAGTCAGGCCAATAATGAAGGGGAAGTAAGTAAAGAAGAGGCTTGAGTAGCAGAAAACACTATAATTGAAGGAAGTGTGATGGAAACCCTGGAGTAGGAGGTAGAAAAATTGGAATCTATAATTGCAGAGTCAAGTACTCAATTGAAAGAAGCTGAAACTGAAGTAGTTGTTGAAGCTACAATTGCAAAAGTAGGGATTTAGAAGGAAGGATATCGGCCAGAAACAGTAGCAGAAGGAACTGTGGAAGTCTTGGAAGTGGAGTCCTCTTCAGAAATAAGGGGCACCATTATTGAAGAAGAAGAAACCAAGGTGAACACCCCTGTGTCAAAGAAACGAAGAATAGAATCAAGAAACAGGGGTCATACACCCATGGCAGCAAAGAGGAAGAAGAGTCGGATTGTCAAAGCATCAGTAGCAGCAAGTGGTGAGGAACACCCAGTGGGATTGATGAGGAAAAGAAGAACTCAGTCAGCAGTAGCAACGGAAGTAGCTGTGACAGTGGCAGCAACAAAAGTAACTGTAATGGCAGTAGAATTAACAGGGACAGTAGCATAAGCTGATACAATGGATGTTGTTGGGGGTAACAGTGGAACACCCCTATCAAAGATGATAGGAGCAATTAAAGGGAATAGGGGATCACCTGCGTTAGAAGAAGCACATACAGTAGGGGTAGATATAGAGATTCCTATTTTGAACCCCAAATTGCCTACTGCTATACAGGAACCCTCTAGGGAAGAACCCCAAATTATTAAAGGAGGAAGTGCAGACATTAAGAAAAGAATTGGAAAAGTGGAAGGGAGCAGTTGGAAGACAAGCAGAGAAAAATTTGGATACATTAGTAAACGCTGCAAATTTGCTGGAAAACCCATCTTTTGCATTTGAAAATGAGAAGTATGGGGATACTGTTTGCCCAGAATGTGGAGATATATACATAGAGTTGTTGTGTTGGGACTTGCATCCCAGAGTCATGTACAGATAAAGGAGGTGGAAGAAGGAATGTCAGGGATCAAATTGATAGAGGAGAATGAGCCAAGAATGGAAGAAATCCTTGATTTGAATTTAGGGGATGAAATGGTACAGTCCCAGCCATCAGGGGATACTGAGCTCCTTCAGGACCAGTCTTACCAGTCAGAAAGATCTGATAAAAATTAGAAACAATCTTAGTAGTTTAAAGAAATGGAGGAACAGGGGACTGTTACACAAGAACTAGTACCCTTGAGAATGTTTAAATCTGCAACTCAAATAGCAACATTTGATGTGGAGAATCAGGAGGGAAACACTGCTACACAAGAACCAGTGTTTCCAAAATCATTTGCTACAGTGGCAACACAAACTGAGATGGCTGAGATTGAAATGAAAGACTTGGGTGCTGTTACACAAGAACCAGTAACCCTAAAAATACTAACTGAGACTGTAACACTGACTGAGGAAGCTGAGATGGATATGGATATGAAGAATGCTGTTACACAAGAACCAGCATCCTTAAACCCTATGGCTGATACTGCACCACATGCATAGGTCATTGCAATCCCGATAGAAGATGAAGCTGTCACAGTGCTGAGGCAAGACAAGAAAGTCATTCATCTAGATTCTGATGATGAAAAGGAGGTAGAAGACAGAAAGATTCAACGACTAGAGAAGAAAATTCTCTGGTTAAACCTTGAACTGGATAAATGGCTCAAATGGATTGAACCGTTCAAAGGAGGTATGATCCCTCTCTAGGAGCATAGGAATGTCATTAAGGGACTAAGAGAAAAATGGGCTAAGGAGCTATTCTTCAAGAAACTTCGGTGGGAGAAACTCCATGAAAAACTGGAAGGTTTGAAGAAGCTTGAGTCCCTACAGTAGGACAAAAACCAAATGTATAATATTTCTATAGAAATGATGAGTTACAGAGCTCCATCCCCCTCTTATCATGTCTTCCTCTATGAGCAGACAACCTTATTTAAATTGAAGGCTCTCAAAGATGGAAGATCATTTGAGTTGGAAACAACTGATCAATTTCTGGAGACTTTTCTAAAGAGTGACTTTGAGGATCAGCATTTGTTATGTGAGTTATATTTGCATGACAGGGCTTGCTATATTACCGTTCCATCTGACCCTTTACCTGTTCATGGGGATGTTTAGCTGAGGGAATTTGCCTCCTTTGTCATTAACCATGTAAGATGGAAGGATGCTTTCCAAACCATCCTCATGAATGAGGAGAATTCTACTCTTTGGATTAGGGAGGAACCTCAGAATCCACCAGCATTCATGGCCAGTCATGCTAAATAACTCAGGGTCCCTTCAATTGCTCAATATTTTGAGAGCCTGCGAGATAAACTCCTTACTACATGTTTCCCAATGATTCTTAATATGCAGCAGGATGCACTGGAAGGTAGTGAATACAAATGGATACTCATCCTCATCTCTGAAGGAAATGGATCCATATGGCTTCAAAAATTTCAGGCAAGCCTTCACTAGGGTGCCTAGATATGTGCAGTGCATGCAGAGGTGTGGACCCTGGTGGATTGGTTTAAGATTTAAGTTCCCCCTCATTTGGTTTCCTATAAGCAATTCTTACAGAACCAATTATGCTCTAACATTAGAAGAAGAAGAGAGTTGGTGGGAGCATTGGGTATACTGCTATGGGTTTGTCCCTCAAAGGGAGGCACCAGAATTTGCTTATAACATCACCAATCTCCACAGATTTCACTCAGATTTAGATTCAGACTAAAAGAGGTTGTTGCATGAGGACATGCAATTGGATAGTTGGGGGGAGATGTTGGGTCCAGGAAATGCCCCTTTTTGGCTACCTCTATTACACCTGTTTGCCCTAATTCCATCCTATTTTCATGAGCTATATCCATGTCTTTCCAAATCAATCTATAACATTGACAGGTATAATTTGCTATTACTTTATTTGTTTTTGTGCCTAATATTGTTAAATATTATGGATCTTAGTCCTTGGTTTATCCTAATTTATATGACTTTATTTAGCCAAGGTCTAAAAGCGTAGGTGTATCAGCCCAGCAGTGCCAGCTATGACTCTTCAATGCTAGCTCCTCATATTCTAAGGGACAGCGCATCCTCCACGCGAGCTGTAACAGATTTCCACTGTAAGAGATCCCATTGAAGAAGAGATTAGCTACAACAGACAGGTGGCATTCCAGCTGTCAAGTCTGTTGATCCAATTTCCATCGGGACAGCAACATCCTTCGGTATTAACAGCACTATTCAACACGCTGTATCAGTTAGCTGTAACTGTGTAGCATGAAGATCATAGATCTTCATTGCTGCGCTATTTTTGTGGTTCTAAAACTGTCTTTCTTTTTGTATAAATTCCAGAAGGCTCTCGTAGCCTGGGGTTGGACAATCATTACTGGTGTAAGCTGTAACAGAGCATTGAAGCTCATAATCTTCCATTAATAATATGAGAGCAGAATTCTTCACTTCTGAGTTTTAATTAGCTGTGACTCTCGGTGTCTCTGTTAGAAGTCCAGGGCCCGGGTTCTCACAGAGATAGCCGATTTAAGTAGGTAGAATAGTTTAAATTCATTTCTGTTGTGTGGTGTGGAAAGTTGCAGACATTGTTGATAGCTGTAACAAAGATTAGCTTCCTTGCTGATAGTTTACAATTGCATCTTGAATAGCTGTAGCAGAGTGGTGTGACAGTCGACTGTGTAGAACAATTCAATTCAATTGCATGTGTGTTTTAATCAGCTGTAACAACCAAGCTCGATCCCAATCAATTGGTAGTTATTTATGCTTTCTAGGACTTCCAGTAATCATCAGTAGAGTTCAAGCTTGTATTTCAATTCTGGCTACTGTTGTATCTTTAATTGCATACATAGATTAGACAGATAATGTTGGAGTTATAGTAGTCACTGGATAGATCATTTTGGTAAAGGTTGAATGCTGTAGTTTGATGATCATAAGGATTTAACTTCTTGCAAAAGTAATCTCGTTTCATTTCATTATTAGATCATTAACTTTCTGGAATGATTCTGTAAGAAGGATTGTATCAATTGGGATTTGTAGATGTGTGAATTAGATTAGTTGCTTAGGGAATGAGCTGGCTGAGCATCTAGGTAGGATCATTACTTACATTCATTAATCAACTGCTTAATCTGTTTATGCATAGATTGTGCTTATTACCTTTGAAATAAAAGACCTTCCTGGGTTTGCCAATTTATATTGATCATTTTGTGTGTTAGCTTTAATTAACTGACATATAGAGTGCCCAACAGACCAGATCTAATGAAAAAGAGGTCCCGATCTAGATCTGATTTCCTATGCGAAGCAAGGGTGGGTTTTGACCTCGGATGAGGTTTCTAATTATTCCGGATTTGATTCCGCGTCATCCTTGAAGAAAGGAATTTTGTCGGTATGGAGGAAAAGAATGTAGGTTGTGAAAGATTCCTCTGTATTGCATTACATGAATATTAGTAAGAGGCCGATAAAGGTTTGCCATGAAAGGATTCTTACATACAACAGAAGAGCATTTCTCCAATTTATTGTAAAGCATGTGGACAAATATTCCTTCAAACAACTCAAAGGAAGTCCTTCTAGAGCGATGATGCAGAAAGCGACTAAGAGCTTCGAAAGTTCAAAAGAAGTTCAACAAGAGCAGATCAAATACTTTTCGTTCAAAGAGAAAAAAATTTCCATTGACATAACAAGATGTGTTGTTGCGCCTCCGCACTTACAATACCGAAAGGTTGATGAGGAGGTCGTGCAAAATATGGTTATATCTCTTGTCCATACATTTACAACAACATTGAGAGATGCCATTCTTGTTTATGTATATGTAACTTCGGAATGTATTTCATATATGTATATTGTATCCCTATAGAGAGGTTATTATTCCTCTGTACAGAAGTGTCATCATTTGTATTTACAAGTGTTGCAAGTGTCGTAACTTATACAAGATGGGTTATTAGACCACCAAGTGTGGGGTCGGCCCTGAGTTAGGTTATCATGGGTTATTAGACTCTCCTAGAGAAGTCAGCACTGTTAGGTTATTAGGAAAGTTGAGTTGTGTATAAATAGAGTGAGGGTGTCACTTTATTTGATCATTCACTTACTCATCTATTCTCTCACTTGAGTGATGCGCACTAGTGGAGGAGGAGAACCTCCTAAGGAGACTATCTCTTGTACTTGGGTTTTGTATCATTGTTGTATCTATCTCTGAGGAATTTATTGGGGTTTTTCACCTTCTTGGTTTTTCCCAAGGAAACTCTATGTCTATTGTCTCTTGTGATTGTCTCTTATGATTGATATGTTGTGCTTGTTATTCTCTCAAATAAGATCCTAGATCATTTTGAATTAATGCTCAAAATCTAACATTGTATCAGAGCTAAACTGAGAAGAAGACACTATGCAGTTGCGGAAGCTAGAGCTTCTTTTTTTTTGGGTTTCTCTCCACAGATCTTCAAAGGAAGGAGTCTAGATTGACTCTCCTTACAAGGGCACATCTTTCTGTCGAAACAGAATTCAATTCTGAGCACTTTAAGTTTTTGACATAAAAATTAGGGTTTCTGCAAAAATTGGAATTTCTGAAATCCAAGACTACGGCTGGAAGATCCTCTGAAAAATTGAATTTTAGAGCTTTGGATCAAAATTTTTGGTCAGGTGAAGCTCTGGGAAAGTCAAACCCTAATTCAGGGTCCTACCTTGTGAATCTGGAAGTTTCAAAAGCAATTTTGAGGGGTGAAACTTTACAGTTTTCAAATTCTAAGTATACTAACTTGGTCAGCTCATCAAGGCGCATCTTTCTATCCTTTCATAATTTTGAAATTCAAAGTTTGAATTTTTTGGGTTTCTCTGACAAACCCTAATCCAACACCAGATCCAATTTTCAACAAAACAAGTGGTAAGACCTAAATCTTTTCTATTTCCATTTGAAGTACTCTTTAAAGATGTCTCACCACACCAAGCTTCAAGATAAGCTTGAAGGGGTTGATAACTTCCGAGCATGGAAGTATAGGATTGGGTTAATCCTGGAAGAGAATGAGTTGGACACTTACATAAGTGAAGAGATCCTTGTCCCATAGGGAGAAGAGGCTAAGGCCTTACACAAGAGGAACTTGGTCAAGGCTAAGAGGATCATTGCCGATTCTATCAAAGACCATCTCATAACACATGTGTCATCTCTAAAGACACCCAAGGAGATGTTTGATTTCTTGACCAAGCTATTTGAAGGGAAGAACATAAATCAGAAGATGACCTTGAGAAATCAATCGAAGAATATCAAGATCCAGAATGCGGAGACCATGCAGTCTTACTTCTCAAGGGTCTCCCAGATAAAAGAACAACTTGAAGTTGTGGGAGAAGATATAGAGAATGGAGAAGTGGTAATGACCACTCTTAATGGCATTCCTAGGTCATGGGATTCCTTCATCCAAGGAATTTGTGCTAGGAGAAAACTTATCACTTTCAGTAGGTTGTAGGAAGAATGCTCACAAGAAGAAGCTTGAATTGTAGCTCGAGAAGAGAAGATGGGGAATGAAGACCAAGCTCTCACAGCACACTCCAAGAAGTATGATTATAAGAAGGGACATCACCATAGTAAGAAAGAAAGGCACCACCATCAGAATCAGAGAGGTAACCCCAAACCTCAAAGAAACATGTCCTATGTCCAATGTTATACATGTTATGAGAAGGGACACTATTCCAGGGATTGTCCCATAAATAATAAAGATGTCTCTCACAAGAAGAAGAGCAACAAAAGAAGACATCATGCTCACACTGCAGAGGACGATGAACCTCCCAGGAAGAGGGCTAGGGAAGAAAGTGAAGATTCTTCAAGTGATGAAGAGTATGTTTTGATTTCCGCCCTCACTGGTACCATTACTCATGGAAGTAATGATTGGCTTATAGATAGTGGGGCTTCCAAACATATGACAGGATTCAAGGAATCCTTTATGAACCTATCTAAACATGATTCACCCCACAAGGTGAAACTTGGGGATGACTACCAGTATCCAATAAAAGGAAGTGGTGAAACCTCCTAAAAACTAGACTCTGGAAAGTCTATAAAGATGAAAGATGTACTATATGTTCCAGGTCTCAAGAAGAACCTTCTATCCATATCATCTTTGGATGCAAAGGGAATGAGAGTTGCATTTATATATGGTCAAGTACTCATGTGGCCAAAGGGTAAGACAATAGATGATGCAGTGGTGATTGGAGAGCAAGAGGGAGGATTGTATAAATTAAAGGGATAAACTAAACGGGCCATGGTACATGAATCCATGGAGCCAAGTGAACTTTGGCATAGAAGGCTTGCACATGTGCACTACCAATTGCAAGCAAAGCAGTAGAAGGTCTTCCTGAAATCCAGTCAAAGATGAAGTGTTTTGATAAGTTCAAGGAATTCGAAGCCTTGATAAAAAATCAAACTGATAATAAGATCAAGATCTTTAGATCCGACAATGGTGGAGAATTCACTTCAAGGGACTTCAAGAAGTTATGCAGTGATTCAAGGACTAAGAGGGAGTTGACCACTCCTTGTAATCCACAACAGAAACGAGTAGAAGAAGCTACTTCAGAGCCGGACTCCAATAGCTCCTGCAAGGAAGCAAAGATTCAGAGGGAATCCACCCAACAAACAAACAAAGATAAGTATTTGAATTGTCATTTTTGTATATCTGATTGTTTAAAATAATATTGTTCAATTATGTATTTACTTATGTTCCTAGACTTAGGTTGTGTATTATGCATATTAGAATAATTGCATTAATGAACAGTATACTACTAATATGCATGTAATGGGTAAGTGGATTATGGCACTGTACAACATTCCATTGCTACTTATCTAGAATGAAACCTCTTTGCTGACATGTTGATCGTAATGCAAACTCTTAACAATGTTCTGGTAGAGATGGAAGGTATCTAGAAAGATATGAGATATGGATAAATGTTGTATTGAAGCATTGGCTAAGATAATTGCATGACTGTATGACATATGCCTTTATGTGTAAGACTTTGTTCTGTAAACTATGAGAAGTTTCTAATCATGAAATTGAATGTGACTTGTAGGAAAGATCGTGTACAATCACCTACAAAATAAGGAATACAACATTTGTTCCAGCAACGAAGTTTAAAGAAATCTATCTATTGAAGATATTGAAGAATCTAAAGTTCCCAGGATCCGGGATGCAGTAATGGAAGAATGCCATGATCGAGGAATACTAGTCAATCACGAAGAATGATGTTTGGGATGTGGTTCCAAGACCATAAGGGAATTATGTTGTGACTTCCAAGTGGATCTATAAGATCAAGCATGCTGCAGATGGTAGCATAGAGAAATACAAGGAGAGGTTTGTATCTCGTGGCTTCTCCTAGAAAGAGGGGATAGATTATGAAGAGACTTTTGCTCATGTAGCCATATACACTTCCATCAGAATAGTACTTGCTCTGGCTGTAGTAATGAAGTAGAAGATACACCAGATGGATGTCAAGATAGCTTTCTTGAATGGTGTAGTCGAAAAGGAAGTATATGTGGAGCAACCACTTGGTTTTGAGACACATGACAAGAATTCATATGTGTGTAGATTGAAGAAAGCCTTGTATGGCTTGAAGAAAGATCCTAGGACTTGGTATGGTAGGATAGATAGCTTTCCATCCAATTTGGGCTTTACCAAGAGTAAAGCGGATTCCAACCTTTACTACAAGGTTGAGGAAGTCAATCTAGTGATACTACTTTTGTATGTGGATGAACTGTTTGTTACAGGAGAGGATAGATTGATTTCCGACACGAAGAGGAAGCTTGATGCCGAGTTCGAGATGAAGGACTTGGGGATGATGCACTACTTTCTAGGCATGGAGGTGTGGCAGAGTGCAGATGGAATCTTGCTTGGACAAGGGAAGTATGCAGTAGATATCCTGAAGAGGTTCGGGATGATAGACTTCAAGGCCATGGCCACACCTATGGCATCGAACCTGAAGCTTCTGTGTGATGCTTCATCTGAGCCAGTTGATGTCACAGTGTATCGTCAGATGATTGGGTCCTTGATGTACCCGACAAACATGAGACCAAATATTTGCTTTGCTATGAACACATTGAGCCAATTCCTGACGGATCCGAGAAGTGTTCACCTGGTTGATGTAAAGCATATTCTGAGGTACCTAAAGGTTACAGTTGACTATGGGCTCAAGTATGATGCAAATCAAAAGTCTAACCTAGAGGGTTATGTTGATTCAGATTGGGCAGGCAGTGCCATTGATCGAAAGAGCACTTCAGGGCGCTACTTCAGTGTGGGATCCGGTATGATCTCTTGGTTTAGCAGGAAGCAGTCCTGTGTGGCACTGAGTACAGCCGAAGCAGAGTATGTTGCAACTTGTTCGGCTAGTTGTGAGGCAATATGGCTTAGGAAGCTACTATCTTAGTTATTTGATCTCCCGTTGGATGCTACCTGTATCTTCTGTGACAACTAGAGTTGTGTGAAGTTGTCTGAGAACCCAGTGTTCCATGACAGGTCGAAGCACATTAAGATAAAATATCACTAAATCAGGGATATGGTGCAGAGAGGAGCAGTGAAACTCATGTATGTTGCAACAAACAAGCAGATAGCCGATGTGTTGACCAAGCCGCTGGCTAGAGTGAAGTTTGAGTACTTCAAAGAGAGACTTGGTGTACTTCAGATCGAGATTCCTTCCAAGGGGAAGTGATGAGTTTGGAGAGACAGATGCACACGAGCCATTCTCACATAGTGGTAGGAAAGTCCTCCTATGGTGTAGATGTAAGGGCTGGGGCCATTCTTACATGGTGGTAGGAAAGTACTCCCATGGTAAGATGTAAGGGCTGGGCCATTCTCACATGGTTAGAGGAAATTCCTTCCATGGTGACATGTAAGGGTTGGGGGTGGTTTCTCTGACATGGTCAGAGGAAAGTCCTTCCATGGTCATGATGTAATTGCTAGGGATTTTTCGACATGGTAAGAGGAAATTCCTTCCATGGTCATGATGTAATTGATGAGATTTTCCGACATGGTTAGAGAAAAGTCCTTCCATGGTCGTGATGTAATTGTTGTAGCCTTTCCGACATGTTCAAAGGAAATTCCTTCCATGGTCGTTGATGTAAGTGCTGAGTTTTTCCCGGATGGTCAGAGGAAAGTCCTTCCATGTCGGTGAGTGTAAGTGATGTGATGTGTGTGCATCTAGGTTGTGCTCCGTGGACTATGAGGTGATCTAAAGACGATGAGGTGATAGTATGGTACATAGGTTTTGCAGAGGCATAAAATCAGTCCTGAGATGCTCTTGTAGGTTTTGCAGAGGCAATATAATCAGTCCTGAGAGATCTTGTAGGTTTTGCAGAGGTAGTGTAATTAGTCCTGAGGTGTACTTACTTGATGGCTTGCTTGAAGAGATGATGAAGACCTACATGGAGGCTAGGCCTACAACCAACATGAAAAAGGGTTGGCTCTGTAGAACTTCCTATGATGAGTAGATTGGAGATTGATTGAGATAGCAGCAGTGTCGATAACGATGATACGATGATGATGATTCGATGATGATGATCTGATGATCCAGAGAAGAAGACTTGTGCTAGAAGACCTGTGTCGAGAAATACCTTCCTATTTAAGAGGGAGTGTTGATGTATATGTAACTTTGGAATGTATTTCATATATGTATATTGTATCCCTACAGAGAGGTTATTATTCCTTTGTAGGGAAGTGTCATCATTTGTATTTACAAGTGTTGCAAGTGTCATAACTTATACAAGATGGGTTATTAGACCACCAAGTGTGGATTCGACCCTGAGTTGGGTTACCATGGGTTATTAGACTCTCCTAGAGAAGTCAGCCCTATTAGGTTATTAGGCAAGTCGAGTTGTGTATAAATAGAGTGAGGGTGTCACTCTATTTGATAATTCACTTACTCATCTATTCTCTCACTTGAGTGATGCGCACTAGTGGAGGAGGAGAAGCTACTAAGGAGACTATCTCTTGTACTTGGGTTTTGTATCACTGCTCTATCTATCTCTGAGGAAGTTATTGGGGTTTTTCACCTTCTTGGTTTTCCCCAAGGAAACTCTGTGTCTATTGTATCTTATGATTGATATGTTGTGCTTGTTGTTCTCTCAGATAAGATCCTAGATCATTTTGAATTAATGCTCAAAATCTAACAATTCTATTGCCTTTCGATAAGGAGACCACATTGATGTTTCTTCCTGGAAATGAAGAAGAAATTAATTTGCCAACAGTAAATTTTTATATATTGTATGGGCAGCATACTATTTCTATGCTACAAATAATCATTGAAGATGATCGATATAAATAGCTCCATTCAAGGTATCGGCATCGGACAGCTCGTCTTCTACATAGAGATGTTCCTCGGCACATCATCAGCAAATTATGCAAACAACAGAATTTATCCAATAAGAAATTTTAGGAGACTGCATACATTTCTCAAGTTGAAAAAGCAAGGGAGAAATGGATATCTAGCGGTAGCCCATCCCACCCTGGAAAGGGAAACCTTTCAAGTGATGCTTGTAAGGTATAAAATTTTTCTTCTTATCAGTTAAAGTCTTTAGATTGCTTCCTGTGTTATGAAATTAGAAAATTAACTGGAATATTCAATTTGATATGTTTGCAGTCTTTCCAATCTGAATGTATGGATATCTTTCAAGTTCAAACTAAGGAGAGCCCTAAAGACAAGCTAACTCTTGTTTTGACATCAGAACGACTGTGGAGCAAATGGAAGTCTGTATTCTAGCTTTACAAAAGTGGCTCCTTGACATGCTCGCCCAAGAGCATCAATTAGGATGATTTTGTTCCAAATAAAATAAAGAATTATGGCTCTGATTTTTTTAGACCATTGCGTGATCTTGATGAAGATGAATTGACCGCTGTGGTGGACAATATAATCAACGGATCAGTTTGGATGAGCACATTGGTGAATAAAAATGTTTGCGCAGAAAATTTATATCAATATTGCAAACGAACCAAGGATGAGAGGTCAACCAGGAATTCGATCGTTGAATATCTCAAAGTTAATGATGTTCAAAGTGATCGATCACAGATTGTCACTGACCAAAATGTCATTGAAATATATAAAATTGCACCAAACCATCTCCAGCAACTGTGCAGTATTTTACGCTCCGGAAAGCAAGTAAAATCTCCGAGTAAAAAGAGAAAGAACGAATCTGAAGTGGATAATTGTACCAAAATACCAATTGATGCTCAGAAAATATTGAATCTGTATATCGATAAAGAGAGGATGGGTATGTCCATTGGCGACGCCGAAAATAGTTCACAGTTTGCTTGTCAATGTTGTTATCCTGAATCTTTGGTCAACACACTTAGATTAATTCCATTTTTTGGTGCGGCAATCAGTTGTGAATTTGTTGATGTGGATATGTGTAATTGTGATAGTACATGGACAGAACAAGACATGTTGGCATTTTTGTACTACTGAGAAACAAATCAAGAGGCATGTACTTGTATTTTTTTAGCTGACATGGAAAACTCTTGTATGATTTCTAAAGATTTCACAATTTTCAGCAAGAAATAAAAAAAACTTGTTACATCGAATCCTACAAAGGGAGTTTATAGAGAATTCTCCAGGGACTCATTTATAGGATTCTCTATTATACAGTGTTGGAGCATTGGAACGGAGAACGATATTTTATCTACTTCTGAACTTGATATGGATTGGAAGGACGAGGGCCTACCGATGGTTGATTTACTTCAGCCCAAGGTTAACAATGATAGTGCTAGAAGCCATGTGTTTGCAAAAGAAAGGACACAGGAATTCTGGGATCACATAGTTTCCAGACAGGTCTCTTCTCAAGGCACAATTCTTTCATTGTACGCCATCGGTACGATTCTTCGTTCGTTGATGCAGGCTCTAGAAAGAATAGTTATTTCTATTGTGGATTCAGTACAACAAGAGCTGTTTATGAACAATTTCTATCATGAATTGGGTGTAAAACAAGGTATTTCTATTAACTTTTTTAGATGTCTTTGATTTTATTTTACTTTTCTAAAATGTTTCTAAAACAAGGTATTTCTATTAACATTTTCAGATGTCTTTGATTTTATTTTACTTTTCTTGGTTGGTTATGTTCAATAAATTCTTCAAATTCCTATTCTACTACAGCTTAAAATAAAGAGCACACCCAGGTATCGTCCAATCAGATTATACTATCCGATGACGAAAGTGAATGCGATATAGACTCTACAAATAACTTCCAAACAGAAGCACAAACAAGACAAGAAGGTAAAATTTATCTGTCAAAGATCGTGGTTAAATTAACTAAATTATGAAAGGGGATAGTGACCTTGAATACTTGCAAAAAATTATAAAAAATGTATACCTGCAAATTTCTAGGTCAACATGTGGATCATCCACAACCAGAGCTGGCATCGATGATGTCCCTGGGGATTGTCCATCAAATCATATTGGAGGATAATGGACCAGGTGGGAGCTTGGACAATAATGAACAAGGAGAGAGCTTGGACAATAAGGAAGTAGAAGAGTGCTTGGACAATAATGAACCAGAAGAGTGCTTTGAAAATAGTGAAACTGGAGAGGGCTTGGTGTCAAAATGCAGTGTCTCCAGCAATGTTGCTCACCAGTCAAATGTTGGCCTGCCATTGACAGGTAAAAGACAAAGAATTTTTTTTACTTAAATTGATAAAACAAATTTATTCCAAAGTATATAATGGCAAGCAATATTTCTGTGCATCTCCCCATACAAAAATTTTATTGATATTAGAAATGGAAGGTTTTCTATTTCGCAAGAAAGCCACAGAAAATTACTCCAAAAGAGAAAAAAAAAAGGAAATAAAAAAAATATTGTTGGAGGGGAAAGAGGAAAAAAGGGGGAAGAGATTACTAATGGTGAATTTGAATTTAAACATAAAAGATCTTCATATGAGTCACGAAAACATGCCATTGAATTTTTTGATTTAATTCTTTCCAAATTCAATGTTGGGATTTGGTCATCTAAATGTAGTGTCAATGAGGGGGAGCCACTGTATACAAAATTTTTGGTGGCAGGGGGTAAAGATAAATCATATGAGAATTTTTTATTTATTTATTTGGTTTCAAGAGAGATGTACCTATGATCAAGAAGGAAATTCACAAAAAAATATGGAGAGTGTGTGGATGAAGTTCCCAATGAAAACTTCAGAAATTAATACATCAATGATTGTTTTGGAGGGTGATGGTGACAAAGAACTTCCATTTCAAAACTGTATTTTGAGTAAGTCCTTTATTAAATCGTCCCTTAGGACAGATACTGAATTGGTAAATGGACTTTGGCAACATTTAAGTAAAATGCATGAATCAGCTGATATCAAAACCTTCAATGCCATCTCCCAGTTGAATCCTAGTTGAGTGACAGCCATCAAATGTAACTTATCATTGCCTATTTCTAGATGTAATATCATTGCCTATTTTAAATCATTCAATGTGTTTTCTGTTTTTTCCAAAGATGTTGCTATTTTCGTCTGAATGTAACATATTATTAATTTAGTGTGATGCTTTTATTAAATCAATTGAAACTGTGAAATTTTGGGTGATTTTTGTATTATTCTTTGGAAATCAAAATCTTCATGTACAATTGCATGGTTGTGATCATTAACTTCATGAACAAAGTGTTGTTATTGTTGTTATATATATAGTCACTGTTCTTGTATGTAGTCAGGATATCACTGTAGAAGAAACTATTGGTCCTGGGAGTAGAGGGGTTGCTCTTTGGAGTTCGGATGTTATCCAACATTGGAGATTCTTCATAACAACCTCATTTTGTCCATAATTACTATCGTTATTATACACGCATGTTCAGCCCCGAAATTATCATTGTTGCCAGAGAGCATTTCGACATTGCTCTGTGGTTTTCCTCGCTCGACAACATGGAAATTAAAAATTTCCTTGGAGTATTTGAATGGTTGAAAAATGAGGAATTTGTATTTATTTGGGGTCGAGAGCAATGTAAACTTAGTACTATTTATAATCACTCAATGTCTGCATACTATAATGTTGGTGAAGTGCATAACATATTATACAAAAAGTTGTTTAAGGATGTACTTATCCAATATGGAGATATATATAAACAAACAGACATGTTGTTTATAGATGAAGGGCAATATCAATCAGCAGACAATTGCAAGGAAAACTGCTTGAAAAATCCAACTAGTTGGAAATTTGACGGTTCACAAGAGAGAGATATAACTATAAAAACAATGTTGTGTTGTCTATTGAATTATCTAGGGCCTCGTTCAAAAATGGGGCGTTGGTTAAACACATTGAATTTGAAATGACCTTCATATTATACAAAAAAAATTCATTTAGTGATTTGTATATTTTTTACAACTTCTACATTTAATTGATGTAAGTTTTATTGCACAGTTCTCATATTATTTATGGACATCGTACCACATATCTGGTAATGTGTTTCAAAAATTGTTGAACATGAAAGCAATATACATAGAAACATTGAACCATAATATTTTATTGACTGGGTTGTGTGTGTGTCGTTTTTGTTTGCAGATAGTACTAGAAGATTTGTTTCTAGTAAACCATTGATAATTTTTTATTTCAATGGCGTTTTGTTACACGCATTGCATAGAAAACAGAAACCCGGATTGCGAGGACCACCGGACTTCGAAACATCAACAAAGTATTATTTTATACGGCCAGGCTTAAGGGGATTTTTTGAAAAATGCTTTAGTATTTTTGAGGTTGGCGTATGGACATCTTCTCAATGAAAAAACGTTGATGATTTTTTGCCTAGACTATTAGAAAGAACAAGATTGAAAAGGGAACTATTTAGATTAATTTTAACACAAGAACATTGTTTTTCCGTATCCAGAGAGGGTTTTCAGGGTGATGGAAATCCTTTTGTATTTTGTAATCCTTTGAGTATAGTTTGGGACACTTTGATCCATGGTTGGGATTGAACAAATATTGTGATTGTCGATGACTCCGAAGAAAAACATGTTTCTAATGAGGAAGGAAACTATATTATAAGAAAAACTTATACTTATGACAATGTCAATGACACATTTTTGTTAGATCGATTATGGCCTTGCTTGCTGTAGCTGAATGGCGTGAGTGATGTGAGGCCAATTGTGAATAAAATGAAAATGGAAGTATTTTGTTAAATAATACACTTGAATGTTTGTTTTTACTAGTATGTTCAATTTCACTGTGATTATAATTCTTGTAAAGTGTCGAGTTTGGTTTCCAAAAATGCAAAATCAAAGTTTGAAATTGCTAAAATCTATTTTAAAATTTCAAGATTAAGTATTGGATGTGTAAAAGGTAGCCTTCCAAAAGGGAAAGTGGAAATCTTCCCTCGTAAAATCAGACGAATGGGGGAACCATTGAAGGAGAGAAATGGAGAAACTCTGTACTTGGAGAATTGTAATGTTTTACAATCTTAAAAGAATTTAAGTTAGTTTCTCTTTTCCTTTCTTTTGTTGTGTATAAAGTTTCCTTGATTCATTTTGGTTTTTCATACATACATCTAGTACCTCTATTTAAATTGTATTGTCAAATCATAAAACATATAAATCTGTGTGTTTGATTTATCATTCATATGATTTATATGTAGGTTATGCATCAGTAAATTTCTTTACTTGATTCATATTGTTTCACATTATGCAATTACATAACAGTCATTATCATCATATTAAGTTCATTTGCTAAGTTAAGTTATTAAGCATCTAATTAACAGCTCCTTAACTAGGCTTATGCCTATCATTCTAAGAACATACAGGAGGCATCCATCCAGCAATGAGGTTGTGACATGGTGTTCTTGGTTATCAGTCTGTGAAATTGTGTTTTGTTGAATTACTGTTAGTCCTCTACTTTGTAGGTTAATAATTCTTTGTTGTACTCTAGCAACACTATCATTAGAACTTTTCAATATTTGTGCAAGTGAAAGGGGTCCTCTAGTAGGTGATATGATAAGGATATCCCTTCTATTTTCCTGCTGAGGTGCAGGTGTACCAGGAATTACAGTCGGTTGTGGGACTATTTGTTGTTCAAAGGTAGATGCTTGTGACTGGCTGTGAGTGACAACCGATGATGTTCTTACTTGAGGAGGTTTATGGGTATTATGTTTAGGCATATTTTACTTCAGGCCCTCCTTATAGTGCCATTTGTTGAGGCCTCGAGTGTGTATGTGCTGGAATGGGTTCCAAAGCTCTCAACAGAGGGAGAAAACCCAACCAGAGGCTCCAGATAATCCTGCGCAAGTACTACCCTATCCTCGATCTTTTTGGGATGGTGATCTTCCACGGATACAAAGGCCTCCTATGGCACTTGTGGTTTTGATCCTAAAAGGATATGTCTTCTAATGAAGGAAAACAAAGTGTGTACAGTCCGAAACAAATCTACCTAGGAAGGAAAATCTAAGCTAAGTTATACCTACTCTAAAAGGTGTCTTGTTTAAATGTAGAATAACTTGATGTGAAAATAAATAAGTACATTCATCCACCTAACAGAAATGTGTAGAGGATCAATTCCTTATTTGCTTAAGTTACAGTCAATCAATTAAAATTAACTGAATGCAATATTAAGTGTTTAAGCTCATTCAAGATTAACCTGTAACCAATATGTCAATTGAAAAATTAACATAGATTATAATTTACTGTAAATCATTTGCAAAAATCGATAAATATTTTAGTTGAAGAAATTCAATTAAAACATAATGCATACACAGATCTAACATAAGGAAAAATCCAGATTAACAATCTCTGCATGAAATAATATTTGCAAAGGATTAAACAACTTAGATAATAACCTGAAGTAGAAATCAATATTTACCAAAGAAATTTGATCAATGAACAAAAGATTATGCAAGAGAATAACTTTACTATATTAATGAAAGTCTATAAGAAATTACAAGCTCAGCATAAAACAGAGCATCTCCAGTCTTCTTTTGTCGATTTCTACCCCAAAAATGATCATCCATTGCCTAAGAGAGATCTACCCCTTAGATAATAAATTACAAAAATAATACAAAGGATAAATTCCCCTTAAACAAGGATTACAAAATGAGAATATTCTATTTAGTGAGGAAATCTACCCACTTGTCCCAAACTTCTATCAATTCATCTATATATGGATAACGAGGAGATTCGATCCCCAGCTGGGCATCACACATGAATCCTTCAATCTCATTTTTGGCTATTTTATGCCACGTGCGGATAAACATATAGATCTTGGCCTCCAAGGAAACAGGTTGCTTAATCAACCAATCCATGTCTTCAATTTGGATATGCTCAATGTGCAGGATTTTCTCCTTGACTTGATCACAACGGTCTTTGACTTGTTCTATCATCAATTTTGGTAGATCTTCCCCCTCAATGAGCCCCATTGCAGGGAATGCCAGTATATCCACGAGATTGTATGAGGCATACCATCTTCTTCTGCAAAGGGATTGAGCCTGATTGATAGTATCCTGTACCATGTCAATAACATTCTCCCAAGCTCGCACAATAGTTTGGATCCTTTCGAATTTGAGGTTGTCCAACTGAGGAATATCAACTGGCTTATATTCAATATACTTCTGTCAATCCATGATTTCTTCTACAAATTTAGAAGACTGTTTTGTTTCCTCTACTTGCTGGCCCAAGGTGCCAACCATTTTGTCAAAGACAATGTAAGTCTCATGGATTTCATCCAAGGTAGTAAATAGCTTAGCTAGAAGCTGATGATGCTCGAGGTTGACTTGATTGGCTAGGTCTTTGAACTCTTGCTATGAAAACCTAGAAAACGCAGAGGAGGATGCACTTGCAGTTGCATCCTTTAGTTGTTGTTTAAGAACAACTATCTTTTCAGCATTGGCAATGTCCAAAGCTTCAGCATCTTGCAATTGGAGTTGAAGAGAAGCATTATGTACTTGAAGTTCTTCAATCTTATTTTCAAATGCTTTTCTCAGTTCACGAATGTCAGTTTCATGTTCTTCATTGGCCTTAACCAACTACTCTTGAAGTTTCTTGAGCTCCTCCTTCTTGACATCAATTTCTTTATTCAGTGTGATTACTGAATCAAAATTGGCACCTACAAAAGCACCCATGGCAGTAGAAGTATCCAGTGCTTCTTGTTGTATGTCATCTGATTGCTTGGCCCAAATGATTTGATTAGGAAAGGGTCCCTGCAACATATCCTAATCTCTGCCTCTTTTGTTACCCTTCTTCACCACTACCTTAGCCTTTTTGCTATAGAAATAATCTCCAAGGGAGGTTACAATATATTTCTCATAAGTAGCTACCAATTCAGTGGAAGATGTAGCCACATCTCCTGTTGCAATTATTGGGGTTGTCTGAGTAACAATGGTATTAGGTATTGTCATAGTAATTTGAGAGGTGGTTAGTGGAGAAGGGATAAATTCAGGGACTGAGGGTAAATAGGTTGGAGTAGGGAATGAAGTAAAAACTTCAGGAAGTGAAAAAGATGCACCGGAAACTAATGGTGAAGACAGAACAACCGATATTTGGACATCATTGGTTGGTGGTGATGAAATAGATGATGGTGGTTACAAAGAGACAGTTGAAGACTGGATCTCTGCAACTATTGATGGTGGAAGGGAAAGTGGAACTAACAGGGTTGGAGATGGAACAGTAATGGAAGTTATTGCATGAAATGACTGGGATATGGTGGATGGTGGTGTTACCCCAAAAGATAAAATGGAAAGAGCTTGAATGGATGAAAGTAAGAGTGTTGAAGTTGTGGTATCAACAACAGTAGTGGTTTCAAGAGACTGTTTATCTGGGACAAGATCATCCATGACTATGGCATCCAACATATCTACGATTTCCTGAGAAATTCCAGTTTCTTCCTGCACCACATTCACAAAAGGAAGTGTTTCATCTTCCACATCACTGTCCTCAATAGTAAGAGTAGGAATCTCAGAGGAAGAAGTTTGAATTTTCTGTCTTTTAGTTGGTTTACTCGTAGAAATCACTTGAACATCACTAATCAGGTTGGCTATAGTAGCCACTTGAATATCAGTAGTGGGTTTTGGTACTGCAATGACTTGGGTATCCAACACCAAAGACTTCATCTGTGCTAATTTTTGCTTGAATTGCTGAGATGTATGCATTAAGATCTTTAATTCTGCAGCAGTTTTCAACTTCTGAGTATCCTCCATAAGGCCTTTTCCTTTGTCTCCATCTGGGTAGGTCAGCATCAATGGATCACTGGATTTTTTAGCTTCCTTTTATTACCTATATTTTCTTGTTTGCTCATCGAGCTTGATTTCCATGCTTCTATATCTCAAAACCTCATTTTTAAGCTCCCGCTGATACTGAAAGATATGGCTCTGTTCTTCTTTACTCTTTGCCCTCAATAGGTATTCAGAGAAAATATTAACTCCCTGATAAATAGAGTCGTCAATTATGTGTTGATGTGTATAACCAATCCTCATATGCACCTATTTGAAATGAGCCTCCAGAAATCCTTTGGGGTCATGAGTTCTTTTGGGAGAAAATCCTAATTTCAAGGAAACAACCCTATCTCCCAGTGTTGCAACCCAAGTTGAAGTAGGGATAACCAAAGGCCCGAGGTTTAAAGGGAACTTAGGCCATCCCTTCCTTTTGGGACCAGTGAGCTTAAGGTAGACACCATCTGTAATAGTCTGATAAGATATCTCCTCAAGTAACAATCTATCAGGGACAACGATTGGTAGCAAATGTACAGTACTGCTTCCCCAGACTCTAATGTAAGCAAAGGCTTCTCGCACATACCAGTCACCCAATGTATGGATGAGATTTTTGGGATCAGAAGAAAAGGAAGGGGCATCTTCCCTGAAAATCTGCTGGTAAATTGCACCAAAGAAATGATCGCAGATGTCATAGAGAAAGGGAAAAAAATTGCTTTCCCATAAGGCAGAACAATAAATATGAATAGGGGGTGAGGACTTAGTCTAACTCCACCCCATGGTGGGATACTAAAACTCTGTACAGAAAACATCAATTACAAATGTAGAGAAAAAGAAGTATGGCTTCCTTGTAGCTATTGGTTTCTTATATTTCTCAATGGTTGTCTTTAACTATGCTGATAAAACTGAAGCCCAAGGGAATGACTGCCCCATTGTTAGGACATTATGGGTGATAGGATCCCATTCAGCTTTGAATATTGAACAATTAGGGAGACCATAAAGTCTGCAGAGCATGGCTTCCAGAAGAGAATAAGGCTCTTTGAACCAGGAAATTAAGTATAAATTATCAGCCCTGGGCATGAAATTTTCCATTCTGTGCATCTAAGACTTCATCATTTCAATGAAATTGTACCTAGTCTTTGACGACTCAAGGAATGCAACATTGAGGGGTTGAACATCTAGTTTTAGGGAATAAGCTCTAGTAAAAACCTCAGCACGAAAAGTAGCCAATTGAGACCCTGTGTTATCATTGAAAGAGCGGTCTTTAGGGTTAGCATGGTCTATAATCCACTTAACTGCATCAGTGTAGGGAAGGATAGTAGGTATGGAAGCTATAGCGTGGAGTTGTGAATACCTAATATTTTCCTAGGTGGGGCGGTCACTCTGAATATCAGTTAGGTCGTCATTGTCAAAGATGGAGTAAATTTTGGACCAATCCATTTGGTATGTCTCAGAAACCTTAACGCTGGTGTCGACAAGGATGCCGAAGTTTGGGTCTTTGTTCAAAAGATATTTCTAAGGAGTTTTGTAGCAAGTCTTGCAAGACAAGTTTGAAAAATTGGATAAATCTGATGAATAAATAAACACCAATAAGAAAAAAAACTCAAAATAGCAAAAAACCTTAAACAATTGAATAAGAAAGTGACACGAAGCCAACCTGTGTAAGCTGGAAAAAATGGAAAAAACAACCCCTAGTAAAAATTCGTGAAAACGACCCCTGGTAAAAAGTCGCTAAAACGACCCCTCGTAAAAACTCGCGAAAATGACCCCTGGTAAAAACTCGTAGTAAAATCTGCACAAATGGCGAAAATGAACCCTAGTAAAAACTGGCAGTAGAATCCACACACCAGGCAATTTTCGAAAATGAAAAATGATAAAAGAAAACAGAAACAAAATCAATATATTTATTAATTCTGTCGGGTTACATCTGGGACGTAAGATTAAGACAAATCGACGACTGAGATCTAATCTGGGAAATACGGAAGACAAGTTGCGCGGGTTTAATTTTTCAGAAATATATACAACATTCCCACAATCTACAATTGCGGGTTTCGGGACCACAACTCCAAATAATAAAAAAAACAAAGGGTCATCACTTCCTATGATGTCAATTCTCTCTTCGAGGCTCACACGTGTGAGATTTTGGCCTTACAAAATAGAGATCAATTCATGTATAACTAGAATGGTCAAGGCCGGAAAAATATAAATAAAAAGAAGGGTCAGTCGATCCTTCATTGAGTAGATAATTATGAACATCAATATCGAGCAATTCACCTGTATCCAGACTGGTGAACAGAAGAAGGATCGGACGACCCTTCTGGCAGTCTAGAACTAGTATAAAAATAATAATGGACAAAATAAGGGTCGGTCGCCCCTTCATTCATAATGGAATTGTGCAAATATTCAACCTATGAAGTATAGGCTGTCAATTCATGTATATCTTGAATGGTGAAGACTGCGAAAATACTAATCACAAGAAGGGTCGGTCGACCCTCCATTTAGTCTGGAAAAAATGGCGAAAACGACCCCTGATAAAAACTTGCAGTAAAATTCACACAGCAGGTAAATTAACGTTCCCATCTATTCAATGCATGTAAATTCTATTTTTAATACCATAAATCTTATCAAATTATCGGGTCGCCTGCATATTCTTTCGTCCAATTTTAAGTCTTAGCTCATTTGATCTCATGGAGGAAGAGTATACGTTTGGAAGTGGTAATTGTTCTTGCATGCATTGGAGCAAGCTTAAACCCCTAGATTTGCTTATATATCAAAGATTCAAAATGATTATAACTTTGTTCGATATGTGTCATGTCACTTTGCATTGTAGCTCTCTTACCTGATTCTTTGAATTTTTCTTTGAGCTAGTTGTTAGGTTATTGCATCAGTTTTGTTGGACTTGGTCCCAGATAGAATGTGCAGTCAACAAGGTGCTAGAGTCTATTTGATTCTATCTAAATTAACCTGCCCCCCTTGACCTCGACGAAGGGGGAAAGGGTTAAACCGAATCATACAGTACTCAGATCCCTGTGCATTCCATTTTTTCTATTATCTATCATTTCCTATCATTCTTGCACCTCTAGCGATAAAGGAATTTCTCTAAGTAGTCCATCTTGCATGATCGATCTGGTACCGTTGATCTTCTTCCATGCTTAGCCCCATGGCCTTCCATAGTCTTCAATCTCTCAAACGTTGATTTCCTTGCACCTTAGATCTGCGTAGTTATTATCAACTGTCAATTTGGCCCCTGTCCACATCCTTACTGTCCAAAGGTGCGGCCTTTACTGAGGTTCACGAATTTGGAACGTGTCGATACTCCGTGCATGTTCAATCTGCGAACTAAACCTCCTCTGCTGATGCCTTTCCCCGCCAGATCTGCATCGTTGAAACATGTGGTCCCTACCAAAACTTTGCAAATCTGAAAATTCCATTTCCCCGCGCATCTCAAATCACCGAAGTACCTGTCGTCCATAGATCTGTCCTTCCGCCCGTCAATCTGATTTCCTACTTGCTCGCGGGCTAGCAACACTCCACCCATGCTTAAACTGTCCTATCTTACTTTAGCAAACAACGCTTGTGGCCGTCGATCTCCGTCAAATTGCAACACTCACACATTCCATGTCATCACTTCCTATGGTGTCAGTTCTCTCTTTGAGGCTCACACGTGTGAGATTTTGGCCTGCCAAAATAGAGATCAATTCATGTATAACCAGAATAGTCAAGACTGGAAAAATATAAATCACAAGAAGGGTCAGACGATCCTTCGTTTAGTAGATAATTGTGAACACTAATATCTAGCAATTCACCTGTATCCAGACTGGTGAACACAAGAAGGATTGGACGACCCTTTTGGCAGCCTAGAGCAAGTATGAAAATAATATTGTGCAGAAGAAGGATCGGCCACCGCTTCATTTATGAGGGAATTGTGCAGATATTCAACATACAAAGGATAGGATGTCAATTCATATAAATCTAGAATGGTGAAGACTGGAAAAATACTAAGGACAAGAAGGGTTGGCTGACCCTTCATTTAAGATGTAAAAAATGGCGAAAACGACCCCTGGTAAAAAATTGCAGTAAAATCCACACAGCAGGTAATTTTCGAAGATGAAAAATAATAAAAGGAAACAGAAAAAAATCAGCATATTTATTAACTCTGTTGGTTTAAATATGGGCCATAAGATTAAGAGAAATCGACGGTCGAGATCTAATATGTGGAATGTAGAAGATGTGTTGCGCAGGTTTATTTTTTGGAAATATATACAACGATCCTGTAATCCGCAATCCGCAATTGCGGGTTGCGGGACTACAACTCGAAATAAAAACAAACATGAGTTTCCGCAATCCGTAATCCGCATTGTGAGTTGAGGGTTGTGGAAATGCATGTCGCAAATCCATTATTCAAACACTTCCCACAAGCTATAGCATGATATGATGCTGTGTGCATTTTTCTCAAACCATGAATTGTGGCGGGCATTCTCTCAGAGCAGTTTTGATTACTTTTTCCATACTTTGTTAATTTCCAAAGTTTCACAAACTTGTCATACTTTTCCATAATGATGTCAGATAGCACCAGAACACCATCATGTGTCTTTCCGGATGCATCACACATTCCATGTCATCATACGTGCCATGTCATCACTTCCTATCGTGTGAGATGTTGGCCTACCAAAATAGAGATCAATTCATGTATAACCAGAATGGTCAAGACTGGAAAAATATAAATCACAAGAAGGGTCGGGAGACCCTTCGTTTAGTATATAATTGTGAACACCAATATCCAGCAATTCACTTGTATCCAGACTGGTGAACACAAGAAGGATCAGACAACCCTTCTGGCAGTCTAGAACTAGTATGAAAATAATATTGGGCAGAAGAAGGGTCGGATGCCCCTTCATTTATGAGGCAATTGTGCAAATATTCAACCTAGGAAGTATAGGTTGTCGATTCATGTATATAATGAATGGTGAATACTACAAAACTACTAAGCACAAGAAGGGTCGGTCGACCCTTCATTTAAAAGAGAAATGAAATTTTTTTTAACCTATGAAGGTCGGGACAACAATTCCCCACTACCAACTTCCGTAGAATATGGTAGGGGTCAGGACATTTCCTATGTTATAACATGTAAACAATATTTATCCCTACTTCCGACTACCAACAAGATGGATCGGCTGCCCCTTCTCTTCGTAGATAATTGTGAACACCAATAAACGACAATTCACCTGTATTCACAATGGTGAACACAAGAAGGATCGAACCACCCTTCCTGCAATCTAGAACTATTCTGAAAATAATATTGGGCAAAAGAAGGGTTGGCCGCCCCTTCATTAATTTATCTCGAGCCTCATTCAAAAATGGGGTGTTGGTTAATGACATTCAACTTCAAATGAAAACAAACCAAAGTTTCAGCAATCTGCATTGAGGGTTGTGTAAATGCATGTCGCAAATCCATTATTCAAATAGTTCCCGCAATCTGCATTGTGGGTTGCGTAAAGGAAGAACGCAAACATTTACAATACTCTTCCCGCAATTCGCAATTGCAGGTTGCGGGCATCAAATCCCTGATTATCGGAAAACATTTACAACCGAAAACCAGAATGGTCAATCATGGAAAAATACCAAGCCTAGGTCGTCATTTCATGTATAACCAGAATGGTCAATAATGGAAACCTCCTAAGCACAAGAAGGGTCAGCCGACCCTTCGTTTAGTAGATAATTGAGAACAACAATATCCAACAATTCACCTGTATCCATAATGGTGAACAAGAAGGATCGGACGACCCTTCCTGCAGTCTAGAACTAGTATGGAAATAATACTGGGCAAATCGCATGAATGGGGGGGACCATCGAAGGAGAGAACCGGAGACACTCTGTACTTGGAGACTTGTAATGTTTTACAATATTTAAAGAATTTCAGTTAGTTTCTATTTTACTTTCTTTTTTATATGAATCAAATTTCCTTGATTCATTTTGGTTTTTCATACATACATCTACTGACTCTGTTTTGTATTGTTAAAACATAAAACATATAAATTTGTGTGCTTGGTTTATCATTCATATGATTTATATGCAGGTTATGCACCAGTCTATTTCTTTCCTTGATTCATATTGTTTCACATTCTTCAATCACAGTGCAGTCATTATCGTCATAATTTAATTTGTTAATTAGCTCATCATTGACAAGATAGTCACATTCTTTTTAATCCGTTCAATAAAATAACACAGGAATCTTTACTCTTTAAAATATGCATCAACTTTGTTCAGCAATATTATTTTAGAATTGAAGGGCTCAATAATCTAAAACACATTAGAATAATTACCTGTTTGAAACTATTTTTTCCTTCAATGCATCAATATGTCCTAATAAATCCTACATAGAAAATGCCGTGTACTGTACTTGCAAATTAATCATGCTAGAATTTACGGCTCCTGCAGTTTGGCAACGAGTATAATATCTTCACTATTTCCAACCCTTACTACATTGCCAAAAAATATAGCTAATCCTTTGAATAAAATAACAACGGAATCTTTAGTCTTGAAAATATGCATCAACTTTGCTCGGCCATCTTTATTCAAAATTGAAGGGCTCAATACAAAATGCATATCTCTTCATGGGTTCCAACACTTACTACATTGCCAAAAATTGTCTTTTATACATTGTAAAACCTCTCGGGGTAAAACCCCAACTGCTTCATAACTAAAAATAGAAAATTATAAACTAACTATTACATTCCATTTCGGTCAAAATTTATACAATTTCCAAAATTTCTCAGAATATAACATTTGATGTCTTTCTATTGGCTGTAGCTGCTGACAGGGCTTCTTTCTCGAATAGTAGTCTTCAAGTGTGCAAGGTGTACTTCATTTTCACATATCTCTCCATTGTCTTCCATTGCTCTGTAGAAGGTACCTCATAACTAGTCATCTCCTCGACCAGAACTTTCATCTCTATCTGCTCTGCAATGGAAGTTGGAGGAATCTTTTCAACTATCATGGCCAGCTGGTTTAGAATTTCAAAGTCCAGGGAGAGTTTCTTCAATAGAATTTTCCCTGTTAGAACATGAGTCAAACCTTGAAATTGCTCATGGTTCCTCCCGATGTTATATAGTAAATCCTTATCATTGTCTTGGGAAATTAATTCATTATTTTCATCCCAAAAAGAAGGTAGTCCCTTTTGCATTACCTTTTCAAATCCATTTTTTAACGCTTCAACCTGTTCCTTCATCTGTTCTGCACTAGCGTGAACATTCTCAATGTGAGAATGTTTTCCAAGGACTCTCCTAGCCCAAGTTATGACTGTTACCCTGTTTTCGATAGCCATTGCTTTCAGATCACCTTCTATCAGAGTATTTAAGAAACTTATGGTACCCTAGGTTGTATCTTTTGGTATCTTATCTAAAACTTCTCTCATTTCTTTACAGCTTTGTAAGCTATCATTTTCTATGGCTTTGTTTGTATTCATAAAATCTAAATAAGGCCTCAATTTTGCAGCCTCATCGATGATTGAATCCCAAATCAAACGCTTTGCACCTTGCAATGCTAGTTGTCCTGTCACTTGGCCTATCATCCTCTGATTTCTTCCTATTGTTTTTTGTCAACTCTTATATTTCATTTTCCTTTTTCTCATTTTTCTCTTCTACTCTTTGTCTTTCTTCTTTTAGTTCTATGATCTCCACCTCTTTCAAGCTAACTTGGGACATAGATTGAACTATATCATATGTGCTTGCTTCTTTGTTGCCTTGATCTATTCCTTGCTTCTCTTGTGTTGTATTTGCCAATTTGGCCTTTAGATCTTCAATTTCAGTCTTAAGACTCGATCTATCTTTCTCCCAACTTTCCTCTTTTTCCTCAAAATTGAGCAATTTAGCAAGACAGTCATCCAATTCTCGAGATAAAGTTTATTTTTCTTGTTTTAACACAGTTAATTCATAGGCTTGAATTATCCGAGTTGCTGGAATTCTAACCTTTTGCTGAAGTAATTGGATATTCTTTTCTTTCTCAGCTAAAAGCTTTTTAATTGCCTCCCCTCTATTTGGTTCATCATTGCTCTTCACCAGGTCATATTCTAATCTTTTTATTTGCAGCTGATGAGCTTTGTTCTCTGTTTTCTCTTGCCTCAACTGGATTTGCAGCGTGTTCACTGTTTTCTGTAGTTTTTCCACTATTAAAGTAGCTTTCATCATATCAGCATAAATCACCTCTTCAGTCTGTCTGTGTAGGTGAATTTTATCAGGGACTGTTATCTTCTACAAATTCAATTTCATTTATGTGACCTTATCATCAGACGATACGGCCAAATTCAAAGTATTTTTGTTTGGATCTCTACTAGTCATCAAAGAAATTTCTGAATCAACAACATTCCTGACTTCTGGAAACAACTTATGCATTGCTTCTGCTGCTGTTTGTCTGTCTTTGCCATATTTTACACATATTTCATCTCTTGAATGAAATTTGCTATAATCACCTGCATCTCTTGCCTCTTCAAATTCATATTCCTATACTTGAATTACTGGCCCTTGGTATTTTTCTTTCTTCATTCCCTTTTCTTTGTCAAATACAACTACTTCATCTTGCTGGCTTGATTTTAATCTTTTGGCTTCTCTTTCTTCCTCCACCTGCATATCAGTACTTTCATAAAAAATTCTTTTACTTGTTGCTTCAACCTTTCCTAGGGTACGTACCAACTCGGCTGAAACTTTATCCAAGTTAGAAGGATTAGCGTGTGAACTTCCCAAAACTTCTGTGTATGATTCATATTGTAGTAAATTTTCCATCTTCGCCAATCCTTCAATCTCTTGGTGATCAAAGGCTTTATTTTTGTTCTCTTGCCTTCTATCAGAAATAACATGACAAGGATCATAATTAATAGTTGTCGCTTTCCTAAAACTCAATGCTTCTAAATGTTTTTGTATAAAAGGGAGAGCATTCTTGTTCTTGATGATAAAAGGACCAATTTTTAAAGGGAACTTTATATCTGTAGCTTTCTTGAAATGTAGAAAATGGTCATTTTCTACTGTCAATTTTTCTCTCATAAACTCCAAAGCAAAAACTCTCGGAGTAAAAAAGGATGGTAGAATATAGGGCTCCTAAACAAATCCATAAAGTCTGATTATTGTATCTTGCTTCCCAAAAAACCAGTCTCCAATTGCTTTTTTGGGCTTAATTGCATCAGGGTCTTCATCTCTGATAATACTCTAGGCAAATTTTCTCCAAACATCAATCTGTATACTTATGATAAAATAAAATTCATAAAATTAAACATACTGTCTTCCACTGTTTCTGACAACACGGACAGTGGGAAATGTAAATCTTTTTTACTGCTAAACAGGAGCATTTTCATCAGGTGTGTCTGGAATCTGAAATGTCTTGAAGTGTGGAAATTCACTAACTGAGAGTGGATGTTCCAAGCCAAGAATTCATCAAATTTAAGGCAGGGTACTTGACTATAATTCATTTCTGGTCTACCAACACTTAATCTAAAACGAAAACTTAACTGGACCTCTGTGACCATGGAATCATCATCAAACCCTAAAAACTGTGAAATGAGTGACAAAACTAACTGTGAATTTTCATCAAAGAAATTAATGTCAAGTGGATAGGGGGTGCTATCAATGGCAAGGCTAGGTTCCATACAACTGGTCATGAAGGTTTGTTTGGTCTCAGGGGATGACTCTTTGTACTAGCTAACTAGGGCTTCTTCGGAAAAATCTTCCTGGTGGTGGGAGGAAAACAGGGGTACTACTAGAGCTTTCCTAACAGTAGACGCATTTACACGGCAAATAATTTTCTTTCATGATGAATTCATAATGACTCTTTGACTCTGACAATAATTTACTGCACACCACAAAATGAATTCGAAAAACCCTGAAGGTTGGTTGGGACAGAAATGGATAAAATGGGACTTATAAACATTGTGCACATCCAAATTTTGTTTATATAAACCCTCCAACTTGCTTTTGATTTTTGAAACTGAGAATTTAACCATTATGGGGTCATGAATGTCACTATCTCTGTCCACTAGGGTTTCTCCTATCCTCATAGTTTCAACGTTCTGACAGACAATTTCACTACTTCCTTCCATTATGTAAACAATTCTAGTTACTTTCACGAGTTAAGAGGACCTACCTGGCATGGACAGGTTGAATAAACTATGCTCTTTCGCTTTCGAGCAGCACAGATATGTTCCAATCCTCCATCGTTCACAACACAAAAGTCAATTTTTGACGTGCCCTTATCTTTTATACACCACCGAAGGTGGTTTTGTAATGCGGGATGGTGGTTTTCCTTATGGCTTTCTCTGATTGCATAATGATGTGGATACGACACGCGTACAGCTGTATGATATTTCGCAACTGCTCAGACCTCCATTACGTCGGGTATGTTGGCGGCGCAGAAAGATTATGAACCGTCGATCTAACCACCCTTTATCGAATAGCCATTGATCTAACCGCCCTTTTATCATTCTCCCATGAGGTACGGCGGGCATTTTTCCAAGGCTACCTGAACCAGTTTTCCAACACTTGTTCATTTCCAAGATTTTCTCCAAGGTTGATCCTAAAACCCTATTTTGGCAGACTTGTAACTTTCTCCTCAGAAATGATTAAGGAAAACTGAGACCATGACTATATATCCACTTCAACAAACTATAGCATCATATGATGGTGCATGCATTTTTCTCAAACCATGAATTATGGCGGGCATTCTCTCAGAGCATTTTTTTCTACTTTTTCCATACTTGGTCAATTTCCAAAGTTTCACAAACTTGTCATACTTTTCCAGAATGATGTCAGATTGAGACACTGACTTAATGATAGCACCAGAACACCATCATGTGTCTTTCTAGCCTCATCACACATTCCATGTCATCATACATGCCATGTCATCAATTCCTAAGGTGTCAGTTCTCTCTTTGAGTCTCACACGTGTGAGATTTTGGCCTGCCAAAATAGAGATGAATTCATGTATAACTAGAATGGTCAAGACTGGAAAAATACAAATCACAAGAAGGGTCAGCCGACCCTTCGTTTAGAAGATAATTGTGAACATGAATATCCAGCAATTCACCTGTATCCAAACTGGTGAACACAAGAAGGCTCGGATGACCCTTCTTGCAATCTAGAACTAGTATGAAAATAATATTGGGCAGAAGAAGGGTCGACTGCCCCTTCATTTATGAGGGAATTGGGAAAATATTCAACCTATGAAGTATAGGCTATCAATTCATGTATATCCTGAACGGTGAAGACTGCAAAAATACTAACCACAAGAAGGGTCGGCCGACCCTTCATTTAAAAGAGAAATGAAAAAATATTTAATCTACGAAATTTGGGACGACAATTCCCCACTACTAACTTCCGCAGTAAATGGTAGGGATCGGGACATTGCCTAAGTTATAACATCTAAACAATATTTCTTCGAACTTTCAACTGCCGACAAGAAGGATCGGTCGCCCCTTTTTTTAGTATATAATTGAGAACACCGATATCCGACAATTCACCTCTATCCAGAATGGTGAACACATGAAGGATTGAACAACCCTTCTTGCAGTCTAGAACTATTATGAAAATACTATTGGGAAGAAGAAGGATCGTCTGACCCTTCATTCATTTATCTCGAGCCTCATTCAAAATGGGGTGTTGGTTAATGAAATTCAACTTGAAATGACCGTCATATTATACAAACACCGATTCATTTGATAATTTATATATTTTTTACAACTTCAAATTGCCGTCATAATTATCATATCGGAACACACCAAAATCCAATTTCAAAAGTGGCAATATCAAAAGAAAAAGTATGGTTTTGGAACCTGGATTTGGCACTTTTGGTAACGGATTTGTCTCTTTAGGAACTAATTTTGTCACTTTTGGAACCTTGATTTGGCACTTTCGGAATCGGTTTTGGCACTTTCTGAATCAGTTTTGGCACTTTTGGAACCGGTTTTGGCACTTTTGGAACCTTGATTTGGCACTTTCAGAATTGGTTTTGGCACTTTCAGAATTGGTTTTGGCACTTTTGGAACTGGTTTTGGCACTTTCAGAACCGGTTTGGTACTTTCAGAACCAGATTTGGCACTTTTGGAACTGGTTTTGGCACTTTTGGAACCCGGATTTGGCACTTTTGGAACCGAATTTTGCTTGATTTTGGGGTTTAAAAAGGCTATTTTTGACCCGTGTTCAAAGTGACTTGGACTAAAATAAGTCCAAATTTAATGAAATTGGCGTTATATGTTGAAACATATATTGTTTGATCTAAACTACTTAACATCTAATAGTATATATCCCAACATATATAACATCTATTATTATTAAATTTATAAAAAAAAATCACAAAGTTATCATGATTATATGTGTGTTACTTATTGTTAAGTTTAAAATTATTATAAACACAATAATAGGATAGTTAGTAGAACTTCTATTATATACTTGAAAAATAATATGTAAGGTATGTGAGTATGAAATAAGAATGGTCCCACAATCCTAAGCATCATCATCTCATAAAGTGTATATACTAGAAATTCTCAAAAGGTGCAAAGGAATTATAGAAGCAACAAACAAAAAGTGCCAAGAAAGTATTGTCATTATTGCTTAAATGAAATTACTAGACAAATATGGATGGTTTATTAATTAAAAAGAAAGCATGAACTCATAATCATGTGTGATGCGTGACTTGTAACATCCTGATTTAAATTTATGGATATGAACATAGTTGAAAATGTATTCATACATTGAATGAATTTTTGCAGCCTAGTTTGGAAAAAGAAAAAAAATTTAGGTTGCATAAAAAAATGAAATAAAACTATCTTATATCAGCTATATTGAACCTATATTTGCAATGTAAAAAGCATATCAATCATAGTATTAGTTTTCATTTTAAGAGAACATAATGTAAATATATTTAAACAATTATTTATGATCATCCAAGTAAACACTGTGTGTACAATTAAATATTGGAAAGTAACTTTTATGACTATAGCAAGATAGTACAAGACGTTCATATATACAAGATGATTTAATTCATATACAACGGCAATTAAGATATAGGTTTCGAACAAGGTGTTTATTTTTTGCATAACCAATATTCTCTTACAAGTCTCATTGTATCTCTTTCATGGATACAAATAATATGTTCTAGAAGTACTAAAAATTTAGAAAGAATCTCAACATTTGGCTACATGTGATAAAGAGGAAGGGTGGGAGATCGTAGAAATGTAGTTTCTATGTCATGTATAACTTCTTGTTGTTCTTGTATTTAATAATAGTCACACAACATCTAAATGTATTGCATAGCCATCTCTATTAATGAAACAAAAGAGACGAATTTAGACAACATTATTAAATTCATTTCAGGCTAGAAGTAGGTATTTAATCAAAAAAATATACAATCTACTTCTATGAACTGAGAATATATAATGATTTTGCATAAGTGATGTGTTTGTGTAATGATAATGTCATAGTGTCAAACATAAAGATGTAATTAAAGCAATCAATAAATATGCAAAAACTGTTTGAAAGTAGAATGCAGGTATTTTATATAGATGAGTAAAATGTTTTCAAAGCCTATACCAAAAAGAGAAGATTTAAAAAAAATAAAATTGAAATATTGTTTGAGAACATTTTTTTGTTTTAACTGATTTTAATGATATTTGTTGAAATAGATTTTTAGTTAATCAAAACTATTTATAATTTAAAATACAACACAAACATATACATTTCAAATAGATATCCACTTTCATTGTATTGAGGATGGTTACCTAATGAATATTTGTTCATTTACTTTTATAAATATCAAGTTAACAAAACAATTTACTAAAGAAAACAACTCAACTTATAAATAGTCCCTAAAAAAACACCTAACAGAGAAGATAACTCAATCATAAATAATACTTGACAAAATAAACAAACAAACAAAAAGTCTTTCACATAATTTCTATAAGTCACATTGACACTTGGCCTATATATCTATGCTAAACCATAATAAGTTAACATTTTGCGAGCTTTTCTCTATCAATGAATAAACAAAAAAAATCCAAATCCATAATGGCAATAATGTACGTCAAAGATGGTATTTTGGTGGTTTTTGTCAGCACAAACACTCAACTCACATCCCAAATTCTAAGTCAAGCCATACATCATATACTCCATGTGTATCAAATCTAGCATATCTAGGGTTTAGCATAAAATAAATGCCAATAGATACAATTTGAAAAAATCATACACAATACAAGTGCTCCTAGTGAATGCCCAATAAATATTATCAGGTGCATACAAGGATATATTATGCATACTATTAAGGTTAATAAAATTATTTATCAGACTATACCATCCTATCTTCTCAAAAAGAAATCAATGGGAAAGGCATGGACTGAAACTATCACCAAATATAAGATGAGAATCAGGGGCAATGAACAAATTCCCAGGCACTATATAATATTTTGAAAGCAAATATAGGTCTGCATTTGGAGATTATCGTCTCTCATAGAAACTCCTTGCTTCTAGGACTTCGAATACGCAACTGTCCTGGCACTAAATCAGATACTCTGCTTTAGTCTTGGTAACATTGTTCAACACCATTGGGGAAAATCCGGTGGCAGTGAACAAGGTCTTCAATGCAAAAGAAATGACAGATGAGATGGGCTCATATCTTTCCAAAATGGTCAATGAAATTTTATATATATATATATATATATAATTTTGTATGATTAAATTTTTTTATAATAGTTTATAAAAGAAAATCAATGATTAATAATATAATAAATATTAACTATGTAAGTTAACTAATTGGAGATATTGTTATCATCATAATTAATAATATTGAAGTTCTTTTTGTTGTTGTTCATTCTTCATTTTTGTTGGAGTAGCAAAATTGAGTTTGCTCACATCCCATCCCATTCCTATTCAAATGATTGCTATGTTTTATAACCTTGAGGGCCTCCTAAACTTATATTTAGAATAATTGTTGAATTTTACAAGAACTTTAGTGTCTTCAAGACAAATTTGGTGCATGGTATTGTGTGAATTTTTAACAAGGGAAGAAGTACATATCGATCAAGTTTGATGTATGCTTCATGCTCTTCCATTCTTAAGTATAAAGATAGTTTCATTTCACTAATATATGATTTCCCACATGATCAAGGTACCTTATAGACGCCTTTATGCTAACCTAAATATAAAGTGTCTTTTGACTAATTTCAACATCTTTATAATGTTGTTATGAGGTTAGTAAGTAGTGATGATTTTTTTCTTTTTGAAAACCTTGGACTTTTTTTTATTACTCCCTAAATATAAGGAAGAGATAATTTTGAGGTGACCTTTAGTTCCCTATTAATGGGTCTAAAGATAGTTTTTAGATCATAATATTAACCTGCAATTATTTATCAACATTTATCTAGAAGACCTCAATTAGGTGATATTTTTCTTAACTGAGGTGAATCATCATTATTTGAGATCCTTGTCACCTTAACAATTAAGGTTCTAATAACACTCATTTTTTAGGTGAGGTGGCAATGAAAATTTGCATGGAGAAATTACTCAGTACAGATAACTTGCTTAACAATCTAGTGCACTAAAGATCAATCTTTCTTCCTTGCTATTCTCACTTTAAGAAAAAGAAAAATCAATAAGTTATAAATTTATCATCGACATAAATTACTTTACTAAATTTTGATTCCCTTAATACATTGCATCAAAAAAATTTCACATAATTTATCTCTCTCATTAAATAAAAAATCATTCTCAATCTCAAATATAAAAATTCAATATTTCTATACTTGTTATATTTAATACACAATATATAAAGTTTTTACCTTCCCATCTTTACATATTCCACATAACAATTTCTTATGCAATTCCTTCAATCGATACCAACTTTTAATTCACAATATAAAGAATGCCAAATATATTTATCCTTTTTTTTCATACATGTGTGATACGGGGGAATTGAACCGTGTCCCCACCCCGTATATCCGGGCGCCTTCACTCCAATTGAGCTACTCATCTTGCCCATATTTATCCTAAAGGCATAGCCTCATTATTAAACAACTTTCATAATGCACAAATCTATTCTAACATGAACACGTGAGCAATCAATCTCCATGTAGCAATCACATGGTAGAGATAAAGTAGGGTGCCTACTACCATTTGACATGTGGCAATCACAAACTCAAAGAAGGGTACATGTACCATTTGACATGGGGAAACCACCATCCACAACATGAATGATATAGATAAAAATATATATCTACCACCATTTGAGGAATGGAAAAAAGTGGGGATCAATATATTGAAAAAAATATTTGAAAATAATGTCAAGGTGATTTTATATTTTTACCGCACCCCACCTTTATAATGACATTTCATCAAAACTAAGCATGCATTGAGAAGAAGATATCTTTCTATATCATCATCTTGTGATTCTTTATGCCTATTTGTTTTGAAGACCTCAATTGTGTGATATTTGTTTTGATTGAAGTGAATCATAATCATCTAAGATCCTTGTTTCCTTAATTACTAAGGTGTTAATAACACCAAATTGTTGGGTTGGGTGGTGATGATAATCTACATGGAGAAACTAATTAGTATGGATAACCTTCCTAAAAATATATGCATTAAAGATCAATCTTGCTTCCTTGTTACCTTCATGTGAAAAAAAGGAACACTCTCTAAGTTATGAATTTATAGTAATAATAAAATTAATTCTAAGATGAAATAGATAAATAAATATATTTCATTAAATCATATATAATTATAATTAAGATAAATTAAGATAAAATGAAACAAGAAATTAAGATAATTATTATTATTGTTATAATCTCACAATCTATATCATGAATTTTTACTTGGTTCAATTATAATTCTCTACAGTTTGCATCATATTATTTTACATAGCTTGTATCTTAAAATTTCATTCTCAATTTTTAATATTTCAATTTTTAATATACAAGTTCAACATGTATATTATATTTGTAATAATATATCAATTTTTTAACTTCCCATTTTCAAATATGCACTATAGCACTTTTTCATCAAGATTATTTAAATTAACACCAACTTTTACTTTACAATGTAAAAAAAGGTTAAATATATTTAACATAAAAGTATAGTCTTGTTAATAAACAAATATCATAAATATGTGATAAATTTATATCATAAAACAAAGTAATTAGCATTTATAAGATAATCATAAAATCAATAATAATCATAATTAATAAATTTATGATAATATTCTATTATACAAAGTAATTGACATCTATATGATAATCACAAGACTAATGATAAAGATTAAAGAAAGTTCCCAATAGCAATCAAAATTCAAAGAAAGTGACAATCACAACACCAATGATATAGATGAAAAAGGTTATTACACCATTTGAGGAATGGAAGAAAGAGAAAATCATTATATTGAAAATAAATTTTTGAAAATAAAATAAGGGTGGTTTTCCATCTTTACCTCACTCCACCTTCATGATGGCGAGATGATTAAATACTTTCAAGTAATGTCATTTCCAATCCAATCCACCCTCATAATTTGAGGGATGTCATTTTCAATCCACTCCACCCTCATAATTTGAGGGTGGTTGTACACTTTCATTTAATCCCACTTTCATATCATTGTGCCTTTATAACTTAAGAGTGATTACACATTTTCATGTAACCCTATCCTCATGAGAAATTTCCACCTAGTGAAAAGACAGTTCAAGTGAAAAGACATTTCAATAAATAAATAAAACAAAACTAATTAAAAAGACATTTCAACTCCTACTCTCACTTATTATACATGTCTCGGGCAGGTTATATAGTAATCGTTTGGTATGCTAAAAGCTTTGACTTTAATTAGATTATATTTTTTTCTAAAGTTTGGCTTAAGATTTGTAAAATTCATATATTAAATTATTTTTTGTAAAATTTAAAATATTTTTTTTTATTTTTTAAAATACATTTTTCTGTTTTTTTATTGATTTATTTTAATGATTTGACTAATTTTCCCTGGTGTGCAATAAAATTATCAGATTTAAAAAATCAATTAAAAATAATAATCATAAAAAAATATATCATTCTGCCAAGTGTCCTCTAAATTAATATCAATTCTGCCAAGTGTCCTCTAAATTAATATCAATTTATCATTAATATGATATAATTAAATAATTCTAAAATAAAAATATTTAACCCAACTCTAATATTGCCAAATGTCTTTTAAATAATCATTACACTGCAACATTATTAATATGATAGCTAACAAACACAATCTGTTCAAAATCTATGACTTCAACTACTGAACATAAAACGGATCTACCCAGGTGGAGGAGGAATGTCCGTAAACTTTAACTTATCTGGTTTTAACTCTTACTGCTCATCTTAATCCATCTGTTTTATATAGGGAAGGACACCACCTAACACGCCTCGCGATGTGGAATTATGCCGGCGCTTTCGAGAATAATGAAAATTAGCTTTTATAAAACCTTTATGCAGGATAATATTTAAGAAAATTTCGAGCAAATCAATGGAAAAAAGTAATGATTAACAATTTATTGATATTTCAATGGAAATGTGTCAATCGGTGAAAGCAGAAGTAGGCAATGTGTAGAGCTGGCAATCTAGAAAGCTCGACATCTTTTCTCACGTGTTCAATACAACGTACCTAGTGAGGGTATTTTCTATTGAAGGCATATATTTTTTAATATATTTAATAAATTGATTTTAGTATATGCATGGACATGCAAAAAGAGGATTTAGATTTTGTTGTCCAAAATAAATAGTGTCCATTGTCGGTGATTGTACAAGACTAGGACTTCGCATTGGCGTGGGATATGGGGCACTCAAATCGCCCCGTCCCGCCGCCAAACGGACCCACCCCCGTTGTGCTCCAATCCCGTCCACCGTCCGCCGGATACGGGAACCTGCCTCCGTTGCCTCCACGACTCTACCTCCGTAACCAAAACTCCGGCCTTTTACGTTATCGAGGTTTGGACGTGATTAATGCAGAGCCAGAGCTACCACCTTGCTTGTCCTCGTCCGCTGGTGAGTTAATGCCCAGCTACCACCTTCCTGTTCAAATGGTTTACGCGCTCACTCCCGCAGACCCTGTTTCAGCAAACGAGCAAGCGATCCAACACTCCTGCATGCCCCTGTTTCAACAAAAGACCAAGCAGATCCCGCCAGCGAGCGCAGAATCTGGTGTACGCGCTTCAAGAAACCTGTTCTAAACCCCGATTTCTGCCCTGTTTCAGCAAACGAAGAGACCCCTGTTTCAGGGCGCCCTGTTTCAGCACACGAAGTAGCAGATCCAGGTAACATGCTTGAAACCCGACTGCTATATACAAAATGAAACCAGAGCAGTAATAAAGAGTTTAAATAAATTTGTTACAGTAGAAGGCGATTAAGAATCTTGAAGACCAAAAGAGCGAAGTAAACAACATTGTTCAGGTCGAGGGAATCCTCTTCCGAGCTCCCATCCTTACTTTTTTATTAATTCAAATAATTAAAATTGTCTTTTTTTAAGAAAGCAAGCTACATCATACACGTTGAATCCTTCGACTATTTTTTAAACTTAGCAGCAAGCTAAACAGAACCTGCAAAGAAATTTGTAGCATATACTTTCCAAATGCAGGCATGCCCTGCAACCATTACTGTCCAGGACACCATGTCTGCTTGATTGATTTTGTCAAAAGCAGAAACAATCAGGAACTGAACTTTATCATGCGGTGTGAAATGCATAGTAAAGAAGGTACCTTTGCCTTACGAAGCATGAAACAACTTACCAGATTGCAAAACCAGGGGCAGTTATGAGGGATCAATTACCAACCATGACATGTAAGTATGAAGGAACAACACTTGTTCAAAGATCAATTAAATTGTATACTTCGATGTTTGTGAGCTAGACCAGGCGTGAGCTTCAATGATTTTGCTAGAAACATGTTGGAAGTGCGAGTAGAGACGTGTTTCTTTGCATAAGATTGAAGTGCAACGTGTTTGTTAATTCCAATGAGGTCTTTGTTAATTGCAATGCAACTTAGTTTTGTGTGTGTTTAGAGTTAAGTTCTTAGTTAAGAGCCAAAATCCTTTCGCAATTTTAAAGTCTTGAATTTCATTTAGGAATTGGGCGATGAAGCATGATGGGAAAGTCAGAAGAAAATTACCCGTAGAGATTTTTACTTGTAGTTTAAGTGCTTCTGTAGAAGAGCCCAGAGGACTGCAGCACATAGAGTAGACTTCCTTCGGCCTATGTTTGTCGGCTTTGAGGGGCGATTATTCTGCCAGAATCACTCTGGACTTGCATCCGACCTAATCCTTTTGAAAATCAGACCATTTGGGTAGGGCAGAGTCGCAGACCACAGCTGTAATGGTATCTTCAAAGACCGTTTAATATTCCATCAACTTAATCAGTGAATCATTGGTCCTGTCGTTTATAGTATGAATAACATTGAAAGGTACCGTTTTGTGATTATGAAGCCATACCTATCTGATAATTACCTTGGAAAAACGTAGAAGGTATGGTTCCATTTGAGATGCATTAGCTTTGAGTTTGCTGGTTACTGCAAATTGTGTGGACTTGGGACAGTCTCGGCACTGAAAATCTTATAGTGCAATTAGCAGAAAGTATTATGCAAGGAAAACTATATCTTCACTTTATTAGTAATGTTGCATAGAAAAAACAGATGAGTTAACTTGGACAGAGGTAACAATTCTGTTACTGTTCATGTTTGGTTCATGCTCTGAGATGGATTTATTTGTCTATTTTAACTTGTCAATATTCCTATTTTAAGTAATGCCAATATGAAGGAATTTTCCACTCTTTTACGTTGTTAGCTTGTTTGCAGTGCTGTTATATTTTATTTCTTACAATGGAAATGCCCGAAGACTGTCTTTGTGAATGGGGCAGGTGTATCCCGTACATGATTATAACTGTTAATGATTGCGATGGCAATTCAACGGAGAAGCTAGAAGTGCTTATGGTCACTCTGCAAAGACGACAGGGCCTTCTGTTTCCAAAGGTTTTCCTACCACTTACTATATTGGCACTTGGTGTTTTAACTTTAATATGGGATCACTGAAATTATCTGGTTTAGATTTACAGTGGGAAGAATATCAGAAATTTTGAATGCATTTTGAAATACAATTTTGTGCCTCCCTTTGATTCAGTGAATAAAGATTTTGAACTTGGAGTGTGGGGTATAACTCATATCGAGAGCTTATGTGAAAATTACATTGTTTTTGTTTTTTATATTATCACTGGAGCATATTACCATTGGAAAATAGTGATTTTGTGATTTGACCTATCAATAATGAGTATTCTAGCTATTGCCATCTCAAGATTTAGTCCCCATTTGTATCAAAAATGATTAATGCTCATCTTCACAGTCCCAACAGGTTTTCACATGGAGTAGAATGTAACAGGGAAAATGATTGAGATGGAATATGCTGCAGCCTGCAGCATAGTCAGATCTTGAAGCATTGCATGATGGTTCTTTGGGGAGAAAGAGTTCAAAATGAACCTAATTTTTTGTTCAGTAAGGCTTGTGAAAAATTATGGACACGGCATTACTTTTCAAAGACGCACTTCTTGAATTGACATTCTTATTGTCATTTTATATTGAAGAGTCGAGTTCAACGTCAGGGTTTGAGGGTGGGAAAAAGAAAATTTTCGTTCCCAGGTGTGTCTGTTAGAAGCATTTGAATTCATTTCCCTCATCTAAGTGAACACAACTTTACAATTTGAGCTGAAAATGTAAAAATTGTAAGTACTTTATTTGTTTCAATTTTGTTGAACTTAGTTGATTCTTGACAGAGTACATTTGAAGGTCTTTGGAAGAGTTCTTTCAGGTTGCTTTTGGGGTTATTATATTCTTTAAGGTTGGATGTGTTGCGTTTGTGGTTATTCTTTCCTTCAAGGTTTGATGTGTCGTTTTAGAATACAGTTTTTGGGTAAGAGATTCGTAGGCACGAACCATTCTTGTACACAAACCCCCGACTTCTCATCCATGCCTATACATATATTTGAATTTCTTGTGCAGCACTATGGGATCCTGAAACTTTTATTTAGAGTAACCAAGTTCGTTAGACTTAATTTTCTTTTTATTATCATTTGAGAATTCTTTAAACATATTTTAAATATTCATTTTAGCTAGTGGTTGATGCTTTCAGAATTAGTTGCCTAGTCTTTAATGCACAGTAATAGTCCAAAATTATGCCAAATAATTAAAGCAATGATAAAGTATTTATTAGTTATATATTATCGGTTTAATTTCTTAATGTATATCTAATTAACGGTTGTAGTATTATTAAGTGTTATTTAAATGTATTTCGAAAGGGTGGGTAGGATTGCAATTTATGCTAGTATGATTAGTTAATTTTATTATTAAATTAATATACCCTTTAGATAGTCATATGCAAACACGCGTAGGCACTTTTTTGTCATATATAATTATATTGATATTGATTGATAGTATAGATTTACTTAATTGACATATTTTTCAAAGAATATTTGTTCTTTTGTTGTAATGTTGATTTTGTCAAACAACAGAGTTAAATGCACTTCAACGAAAAAGATGGCGTATTAGGATCCCACATTGTGCATAATTCCTAAGAACATCATTTTTTCCCATGCTAATTCTATACCACTGTTATCAGAATTGGTCGAGTTAGATTGACTTGTTTTTTTGGCCTAATTGGTTTAAACTTGATGTCTGCCTCGATTGGAGGCCGAGTCAGCTAATATCTCGGTCTGATTCAACCTAATCAGCATTTGACTTGACTAAGTCAGACTGCAACTGGCCACTATGATTTGGTCGAGTCAGACATGCTGACGGAGCCACTTACTGGTGGGGCCCAGTCAGCATAAAAAATTCAAAAAAAGAAAAAGCATAGCTAGACCACTGGGTTGATTCACAAGACTCATGAGTTCGAATCATTCTTGGAATTGTGTTGGCTCCACTTGGTTTTCTTATTGAGTCAAGTTAGATCCTTGGGTCGAAGCGGACTCCACCATGTCTAGTAACACAGAAGTTATAGTGTGATATTGGTCTTGACTCTACAATGACCCTCTTTGGAGAAATTCCAACAAAGTCATAACAATGTCAAAGCCAACACAAGTATTGAGGATTGTGGACCGGATAAAACCATTATGGGTTACATTTAAGAGGCCATGGTTAGGATGAACGAGGTAATTTGGGCAACACATAAGGGTAATGAGGAGAATATAAGCCTGTTTAGGAGATTTTTTATTATAGGTGGTAGTTTCACTTGCATGGGCCTTTGCATGTTCATGAGTACTATCTTAGGCCCAACGTTTCTATTTTGAGTCCTTCACTCTCGATTAAAGGTTGGAAGGACTCTTCTAGTGCATTAAGAGTCTGCTCTCGAATGGAAGGTTGTTGGGTTTTGTCCATAAGTGACTCTAGACGTAAAGGAATGTTGATGGCTTATTTGGTTATGATTTAGCAATCCAAGCTGGGAAGAATGTCCGGCTTATATAGTTTTCTTTGCCTTATTAATTTATGTTCTGATGCAATATACAAAGTGTGAAGTGGGAGGACTTTGGTTGTCATATACACATGATTTGTAGAAGTTCGCTATCCCCTGTTTTGAGCCAAATTTTAGTACTTTTAGTTGTGACCACAACCAGAGACTGCCTCAGCACATATAATCGAAGAAGTGTAATAGGTTGGTTTAAAATTGAGTGAATGACCTAGTGTTTATTCATTAGAATCCTTCTATTCAGAACATCATTTGGAGGGGAATAGGGATATTCAAGCCATTGGTCTGGATTAGAGTTAGAGTCAACCCCCCATTAGTTTGGATTGCAGAGATTGAGGAGCCAAAATTTATAGACAAGGAGCTTAGCTAGTTCGATAGAGAAAGAGTCAGTAGGCTTATTTGTTTGAGGCAGGATGCTTGGGTTCCCAATCTTGAGCATGGGGCAGAGAGCTGTCATTGATTCTAAATATTTAAATAAGCTGCTTCATGTTGGTGCAAGTACTTTGAAACTTGAGTTTGTACTTTCTGGTATTACATTGATATTTGTTCTATCATTTTTTAATTTCTAATTGCTAACTATATGCTATGATCTATGAACTTTCAGTGATTTGGCTTAAGAGCTATCATATATGTATGCTTAGATTTTCATTTACCATTTACATATGCCTATTTTATTGTATTGTCTAAATGATGGATTTTTCCAAAAATGGGATTGCCTCTATTTATTTTTAAAAAAATTCTTGAATATTTGCCTAGTTTTTATCAAGCTTCAACTTTCAAGTCGACTCTTACTCTTTGGCTCGCTGGGACTTTGCTAGATATACTGAATAATATTAGTTATTGTGTAATTAAAAACAACCCATATCTAACATCAAGTAATCTTTTTTAATTAAAAGAGGGGTTTTTGAATGCAAGGAGGGTGGGAGGATGATGAAACAAAAGAATAGGCAGCATGCCGAGAAGCTCTAGAAGAAGCTGGGGTGAAAGGAACGATTAAGGTTAGTTTGCTTGCTTTTAAGTTTTACCATTATTTTCATTCACTGATTTACAACACTATTGTATTATTTGCTTCCTCTCTGCTGACTGACCTATGAATGGATTCCATCGCTCTCTCCATTATTTATTTCTGGATGGGTCATTTAAGCTATAGTTGCATAGCCATTTTATTTGTTTTGTGTAATTTTTCATTATAAGGTTATGTATTTGTGTTCTGCATCGTTGGGCATTTTCTTAAGAATATGCATATATCATACATGAAATTGTGTGGATCTGTCTGTTCTCCTAAGTTGATTTTCCTACATTTTGCCGGTAGTTTGTTTGAGAATCTATAATGGATAAAAGTGTGCAATGTATCACTAGCATTGCTAGACTCTAAAAATTATGTCTTCAACTCTTGCTCTATTGAGAGATTGTGTCCTTGTTAATAATGTTTGTAACAATGTTTGAAAATTTTTAGTGAAACATATTCTTCTAATTGTTGTGAACATCATAATTTGTCGTTTAAAGGTCAAGACAGCTATTGTGTGTCTTTTAAAGGTCAAGACAGTTCTTAAGCTATGATACTTCTCATATCCCTTTACCTAATTTGGACAAGTCTTGATCTGAATGTTTCAAAACTTTGTACTTATGCCAACCTTGATTACTGAAAGTCGGTGTGTTTGGTCTATGAAAGTCTTTGACAATTTAGACTTCTTTGATAATTGCCTTGTTGATTTTCTTTCCTTTTCCACCATTTTTCATGCCCAATGGATGAGGCTCTAGTCACACCAATTAATATTGGGGTGTTATAATACCTTTAAAACACAATCAATCAAATTGGGATAGTTCATAATATTAAAGGCTCTATCAATGGAAGTGAAGAGGGCTAGTCCATGCCATTTATGTTGACATAGCCATTTTTAATATAAATCTTACAATTAACAATTACTTCTTAATGTGCAAAATTTACGTCTTATATTGTGAACATGTTGAATTTTTTTATCTTATTTTTATCTTTCATAATTCTTTAAAGGGTGTTAGCTCAATGGAAGAGCACCTGTGTTTCAAAAGCAGGATGATGGTGGTTCGATTCCACCATACCCTACAATATACACATTTAGAATAGGAAGGGTGAAAGTTAAATAATTCATTAAGTTGCTAGAAGAACTCGAATATGTATATTGGCGAATCTAATGTCGAACCTTTTCTTGTGACCGTCGTTCTTATCCTAGCCTGAAAGCTTCCTATCGTCACCTTCTTTTTCAAAAGAAATGTCTCTTCATCTCATTGAGGAGACACGTCTTCCATGCTTCCCTTAAAGATATATCATAAAATATAATTAAATTATCAATCAAGGGGATTGAATTCTTATACAGGTGAAAACTGTAATTTTCCACCAAAGAACTTGATCTTCGTTGCACTGAATAAATATGCTTATAGAATGTTAAATCAATGGCAATAAAAGACCAAATTGCCTTTGAAGAACCTTGGAAAGACTACAAACACACTCCAGAATAATAGATCTGATCACTGCTAAAGGAGTTGACCATGAAACAGTGGTAGATTTGAGTAAATAAAAGTGATCATTTGTGTCGAAAGTCTGAAAGTGTGCGTGGAGCTGGAAACAAGAGAAGAACTGGAAACAAGAATGGATGGATGGGAACTCTGCAATAGACATCAATGACTGCTGCCAATATCACTCAAAGGTCAGCGTTGCAACTTGAAATCAATTCTGCGTATCAAATTTTATGGTTATAACCAGCATAGATCCATTTTAAGCCCGGATCTATCAAGCACCGAAAGGGATCGAATTTCTTGAAGTGTAATTTAAAAAAAAAAATTTAAAGTCAAGAAATTTTCTCTCTTGATTGATAAATCCGAGTTTAAGTCAACTTTTTATTTTATAGACGAACGTCTATTTTTTAATTACTTTCATAATATTTTATTTTATGAGTTAGCATGTATTTTTTTTAAATACTTTCCATAATTTTTTATTTTATGAGTCAACATGAAATTTTTTAATTATTTTGTTAGAAACAAACGTTACAACATCTCCCCCATACTGGGCAATATTATTTATGGCCGACATAATATTTATTATTATTTTTTGTTAGGAACAAACTTTACAACATCTCCCTCTACTCGGCAATATTATTTATGGCTGACATAATATCAACAAACATTACAAGATATCCCTCATACTGGACTGTAGAGCGCCTCTCGGCGCCAAAAAATTGTCAAACTTATTAAGCATTTTAATGAACATTAATGACAGGTATTTGGGAGTTTAGACCATATTTGACAACTAAGTTGCCTTGTGATGGGCAATTTGCCTGTCAAATTTCACCCCTGGACCACGGCTTCACCAAAATTGGAATGTCATAAACTCACCAAAATCGGCCTAGAACTCCTCAATATCAGTGCTTCCAACTTGTGATAACAGCATTCAAATCAAGGCAACAAGGCATCATCTCTGTTGAGAATGAAAAATGCACAATCCCATGTAGGCGAGTTACTAACTGCGATAAAAGCATTCCCTTGATTCATCATACAGGCAACATACCAGCACTGACTTAATCATGAATTATTATCATAAATACAAGAATATGGTTGACACTCCAGTGCTAACATATGATGAATATAAAACAAATCATATGTTAAAAATATCTCCCATAAAAGTGCTTCAATTGGACGAGATGATAAGACCCTTTTCTAAATATGACGGCAGATAAAACTGCACCCCCTTTCAAGTTTCAACTCTTATTTAGTTCCCAAGTTATGCACAAGAAAATGCACCACTATTAGCATAAAATAGCACCATTCTTGTCTTATACAGCGACAACACTATTGCTCAGTTAGTTTGGAGCACCAAATAAAAGCATAACAAATTCGTCTAAATCTGATCTGCACGCCATCTTTGACTTCCAGAAGCAACGGCAAAGCACTATCTTTATGAATAAGCTTTTACTAGTTTTTATCTGTCTTGTGTTAAACTGAAGACCTGTGCTTAAATAAAATGAGAACTCTCTATGAACACCTTATCATATTTCAATGCTGAAGAAAATTTATGAAAAGCAGCGCTTTTACCTTGACAATTAGAACGCTGACTAGTTGAAGTAAAACGCTACTGCATGAGAGGATTCTATTTTGAATTGGATCTGATCTGATTCACATTAAAAAACAATGTTTGTTGTTTTTTATGAATTTATCTTCATTTTATATGCACAGGCTGTCAAATGAGAGACCTGCTTTCACTATTCTCAGACAGGGAATTGTTTGCTTTTGATTTCTCCGTCATTTCCAAAGCATCTGAAAAAATATGCTGTTTCTCTTCTCCATAAAATTCCTAGTTTGGCATCACTGCAAACTGGTTTTAAAATATGAAAGTTTATTTGCTGAGTTTTTCCTTTTTAGTATGTTTAGCTTAAGATTTATGATTATCCTTTCAAAAAAAATTCATGGCAATGTCCCTTTCCAGTTAGAATTAGCAAATATCATTCTTTTTTTATTCTGTAAGCAATGTGTGATGTTAAATAAACCTGCATCTTTTGTGAAAGATGATCAGGACTACCCTCAATTGATCAATTGATCAGAATTACCTCAAATATATTTGAGGCTTTGACATGTTCTTGGACTTGCTTGTTCTTCTGCATGCTTGGATGACGAATAGTCCTTGCTGATATTTTATAGAATGTGGCTCGTAAATAAATTGACATTGCAAGACATTTTCTTGCAGGGAGGAACGGTTTAGTTTCTAACTAGACACGGATCCTAGATGCATGTGGTTGGTACCACTCATATTCGACACACAAAAGGGCTGGATCATGGAGAGCTTTGCAACACCATACCCAGTACTTTTCTTTGATGGAGAGCAGGATCATGAAAAGGGTCATGTTGGCTTGTATTGAAGTATCATTGGAGGTTGACTTGGCATCGTTATTGTCTCTATATATTGGCATGTGCTTGGAATACATACAGTACCTATTTGAAATTTGATTTTAAACTAAAACTAAGCTTCACATACTGAAATTGACTTGTCAAAAATTGAAGTATGTCAAAAATTCTGCATACTGTGTAATCTCTCAACTGTCAGGATGGGCCATCAGATTGTTTCACCATTTGCTAAGTGCTAGAAAATTGTGAATTGTAGCCTTACATCAGCTACACATTGCTTCTCAACACCTAAACCCTTCTTTAGGCTTTCTTCTCACTTCTTTGCTTCAGCTATAACAACTGAAAGGACTGATTTTGGAAAGCCTGAGGCCAGAAATTGAAGGCAGCTCGAATTTGTGGTTTTTCTTGAGAAATTGCACGCTGCTACAGAGAGTTCTGGGTGCATTTGACAAGTGCTACATCAACTCACAGAATCCAGTACTGGAGTATACACAAGTCTGCTACAACATTATAGTGATCCCATTCCTTGAGTTTAAGGGCGGTTACTTTCAGATATGCCATCTATCACCTACATGTATGTAAAACAGTCTTTCTTTAATATATATATCAGATATGTTTAGTGACAAAGCGTATCTCAAAGGAGTACATAGTAACTTGACACTTAAGGTTAAAATTGAACCTAAAATTACATGATGTACTTGAAGACGTCTATACAAACTTCATATCAAATCTGCAAACACATCAAATATGCTACAGGAATTAGGCTTTGTATGCTGCAATAGATGACATTTGTGACAACAGTCTCCACTCCCCAAAACTATCTCTATTATCTTCATCAATTAGGAATATAATCAAACAACTTCAAATCCTAGAAAAATATGTTATACTTGGGATCATCTTATAGTCAGCTAATGCAACCATTATACAAAATCTCATCAAATATTGGCCAAGGAAAAACCATAGTTTTATTCATATTAAGATAGAAAGTACATTTCGTATATGTATTTAAGTATTTCTGTCATGTTAAAAAAAAGAGGGAAATAACAACTTTGTTTTTGGCTTTTGCTTTAGAACATTACAAATGTTGGCTTCCACAAGGGAGCAAAAAACTTGTCTCTGGACAACACTCGCAGTTCTAAACTTAGATTTCTCAAAAAAGGTTCTAACAATTTTCCATCTAAATGATCAAAATAAACCAGTAACTCCTAAATCTTTGATACATCAGTATCACTATATACTCCTCCATCTAGAATCATCTCAAAACAAAGTGGGATGAAAATATTCAGAATGCTGGCTCTTGAATATGCCACAATCCATTCTTCAGCTGTAGACCAGCTTTTGAAAGTCCATCCGTTTATCCATTTCTTTCCCTGTACATGTGATGGAAAGAGATTGAGTTAAAACACTTGAATCTCATCAAATTTTGGACTAGAAATGTAGTAATAAATAACAAGTAATATAAATTATGTGAAAAAAGCTCAGTGAACAAAGCATACCTTCTCTTTCCAAAAGAAACAAGTAGGAAATTTCGAATATAGTTACTTACCTTCATATTATAATTCCAAATTAGGGAATAATGTCAACTTCATTCGCCTTAATGTTGGCATGTGTGCAATAGAAGAGACATTGGTGTCTGAAAATATGCATATACAAATACATGTCAATGAATTATAAATGATAATGTCTCTCTAATAGTACCACGATAAATTCACTTCAAAGAAAAACAAACCTAGTGGTGGGTTCATAGATGCAAGTGATTCTGAATGTGTATGATTGATAGATGATGGTTGTTTTGAATTTGTATTTACTTGACTGCTATTCCGAGGCCTTACAACCCTTTTTGGTGTACCTTTCAAAGCACGTGCTCCACCTGCCAATATATTACAGTTATGAAATTCTCTATGATATGCCACTTCATGACATTAATTTATTTAAAAAGTATTAGAAATTTAGAAATAATACCTGAAATGACTGTTGATGAATTTTTATTTGCATACATTGCCTCCAATTCTTCTTCAAGAGTTTTCTTCTTCAACCTCCCCCCCTCTACCACTGGAAATTTATATTTTGTTGGGTCAACATTAAATGCAGATGGGGAAGCATCATGATTTCCTTGAATGGGCATGGTATTCATTGACTGACTTAACATTTGTCTACCTATCAAAGGAAAGTTGAAAGATTCAAATGCTTGTGCATCCACATTTAGGTCTGGAAGCAATGCACGCTTATTTTGTCGTTGGCGAGACCTCTTCTTAGGGCTCAAGAAGCTTTTTCTTCGCTTCAATGTGCGTTCAGTGTCATTATAACTAAAATCAAAATCATGAATGCATCGCTGATTCATATCAACAACAAATTTATCCACGAGCTCTTCCATCAACAATGCCCTTGAAATAGAATGTGGAGGTTGCACCATTACTGCTTGAATCTTTTTATTGCATCTGTCAAAAATTTCTTGACATCTCCCAAGGTCACATTCATCCAACTCATTGATGATAGGATCAAAATTCTCATTTGAGGCAATCTCAATGTTTTGATCCTCAACAATGTCATCATCCGGTCCCATAATTGGAGATCCACCATTTACTACATCAACATTAACATCCAACCTAGCTAATTGATGTATTTCCCTAGAACCATATCCTTGCAACATGTTCACTTTAATGACATGTTTACAAATATTTCCTCTCATAGCCCATGGGCAATCACATGAAGGAAATGTTTGGTTTGAATAAACCACAAGATATTTTTTCAAGGACGATTGACTTTGCACCCAATAACAATTTTGAATTTCATCATGAGGAACACAATGGTCATCCGGAATATTTTTAGCCTTTTCCATAGATGTCTCTATGATATGCTCCAACCTGTAGTTATTTATGAAACCAGCTTTCTTTAGACGAGCCATGTTCCAATAATAGAGTTCCACCCTTTTAAGCAAAGTGTAGATAAGCCAGTCCATCCGTCGGTGGCATTTTCGTCTACGATCACAAAGGAATTTTGTTTTTAAAAAACAATGATATGCTTCAATGGCACTGTTTGTTTCTTGGTTGGCATGACGAAAATTTCGATAACCTTTTGCCCACATATCTGCAAAAAGAAAGTATGAAATTTACCATATTCAATAAGCAATGCATTTTACAGCAACTTGAACAGGTTTAAAAGGTTCTTACGAAATTTTTGATTATCCTTCCAATTCCTTGAAAAGTATTGCAAGAAACGGTTCTCATCTTTGAATTCTTCATAAAACTGATCCAAAGCTTCGACAACAGAGTTTGGATCACGACAACCGTTCATGATAGCACCTAATGTTGAAAACATTTTTCTTCCAACATCCTCACAACTAGCCAATCTAAAGACATTCTTCAGCCATGCTCTTCTAACATGCCAAGCACATAGTAAAACTTGACAACCTATAACAGATCTACAGATAGCAAAAAGAACATTCTCTTAGATAAATCAGTGAGTGAAGAAAAAACATGAGAAACTATCTTAACTAATTGCAAAAAAATACCTTATTGCATCAATTTCTGCTAATGCATCATCTGTCATGAACGCATTCACTGTCCAATCAGGTTTAAGTTGTCGACCTCTTTCCATAAGGTTGGACAACCACAATGAGATATCAGATGACCTATTTCGGGATGAAACAACCCATGCAATAGGGATTCCATTTTGTTGTTTGTCAAACACAAGCAGGGTATACAATTGATACGGCATTCACACAATTATGATGTCAATATTAAAGACAACAAAATACAAATAGTAGAAATGAAAATAAGTGTACGTATGCATCAATTTCTAAATGAATACTCACCCCATACTTGTTTGTGCTAAAAGTTGAATCCATTGAAATGATACTGTTATGTGCATATTTCACCATATTATGCAACATCCAATCTGTTTGAATACCAATGATAAATGGCATCTCATCACCATGAGGGGTTTGGTAGAAAAAGAATGAATTCGGATCTTGTTGGTACCATAGATTCAAACTTATTGACTCATTCTTATCAAGTTGAAATTTGTTTTTTCCCAATCGATTAAAAATGTTGACGACATCCCTCCGTGTCAGAAAGCTGTCTCGAATGCTTTCATTATCCACATTGAATAAGCCTTCTCTAACCTCCAACATATGCCGTTCGCAAACCATATCAACAGATAATCCCATTTCATACATTGCCTCCACTGATAGTACCATTTCTCTTGAAAGACGAGGTGCATACATCACCCTTGGCTCGTTGGATCTATCAAACTGTCCATGGCATGGCCAACCATCTTTGTCTTCATGTTCATACATATTGTATGTAATTATGGCCACATTGAGTTTACCAGCCATTTGTTTCACAATAAAGTGGCACTCACATCCCCTTTTTTGAATATATCGCTGCCTTTTTTTAGGAGGTTTTGGTCCATTCCTCTTGTCCTTTGGTCCATATGTGCATCGATAACTACACATATGGAAATTTTCCAATTATAATACTTTAGTTCAATATAACAAAATACAAAATAGACAGCTCATACATGACAAAAATGTAGTTACTCACATTGAATATTTGTTTGAAATTGAATCCCTATGATCAGTCCCATCGTTCATCCTATGTAGCTTTCGAACAAATTTGCATGGTGCATTTGGGTTCATTTCCTCCCCCTTGATGAAGTCAGGAACTCTAGAATATGGAATTAATGCAACACGGTCAATAGATTTGTCCCCTTTCACAACTTCACTCCAGTTCAGATCAGTGCTGGAAAAGATGTCTTTCCCAGGTAGGTCTTGTACTTTTAGATCCATAACAGTGGTCCATTTTTTCTTTCGAACCATCCTCTTTGATATTCTACAAACAAATGAAACACATATGTCAATATTGATATATCCAATACATTGATTTATAAATATATGGTTGTGCTTACATTGAGTACATGAAAGATAGTAAACCATGTCAGAAGAAAACAATAAACCATATGCTTGGTTTCATAATGAACACAACTATGTTCAAGAAAAAACTATGAACCATTATCCAACCATTATTTTCATGTCCAAATACCTTCAGGTTGATTACAAATTTGATAGAAAAAAAATCTAACCTTAGAAATCAGTATTAGAATTTGCCCAAATATTTTGAGAAATTAGAAATTCTTCAATGCTTCTGTACAGTTTGGGATTTGGTGCAAATGCTTAGCTATACTCATATGTCACAATTGGAATTGTTCTTGTAGCTTGTACTCTGGTATTGATTGCCACTATTGACAAGTGGGTGTAAATAGCATTGATTATTAGTCTTGGCATTTAGATGATAATATGTCAGGTAAGATAAAAGTTGACAGAGAGGGTAATCTGTGGGTAATCTCTTTTTTCCTTTTTGTAGCCTTTGTTGCATCTTGATTTCCAGCATGACAGTTATAGATCCTAAGTTTTCGTAAGCCCATTATTTCTTTTGACCTATATCATGGTGTTAAAATGCTAGAAGCAACATTTTCAGGCCAAGAATAATCATAGTATGGTGACACCTATTGTAGAAAGATAAAGCCTTGGGTATGTCAAATATGGTTATGAGGATAACTTGTTATTCGAATATTGGGCATGATTTATGCGAACGATTAAATTTGAATACTTCAGTTGAAATCTAAGAATTACATATCATTGAATATTTAGAACTGTAAATACAAAGGACACAACCTTATTGTATAAGGGAATGGTTTATTGGGTGAGATATTACTTAGGAATCCAATGGTAACTATAAAAAGATGTCAAATATTTACAATGTCTACCTAGAGATTATTAAAATAGATAAAGGGATCAGAAGAAAGAATTTGGAGAGGATTAAAGGAACTATGTGTTAATTAACCCCTAAGATTATTAGAATGGTAAGTAAAAATGGATATGATTCTGCAAAGGATAGTTGGATAGTTGGATAGCTGGAGCATTGGTTGTACAATTGAGCTAGTGGTTACAAGTAGAACTTAGCCGGCTACTACATAGAAAGTTGGGCATCCATGGAATATTGCTTTAAATTAACTACAACAAGGTGCTATTGATGATCCTTGACCATCTTTTAGAGGAAGACAAGAAACATTGTCTTCCAAGAGATCATCTTGTGTGCAATGTTGAAATGTTCACAAGAACTCGAAATAATTAAACACTTAACCATGACCATTGATTGTGCTTGGGTATGTGGGTTGTCTACCAATATAATGCATAATTTTCAATAACATGTCATAGCACTTGCTCTTTATGGGCAACAAAAAATCTACTGGGACATGCACCTCCTAATTCAAATAGAGGACAAAGGGTTCTTGGCATGGAAAGAGAGATATAGCCAATTCACTAAATAAGATTGTTGGAATCAAGCGATCAATAAACTAAATTTGCATTTGATTCCTAATTTGGGCCAATTAGCCTATAGTTGAGTAGTAGTGAAACCTACCAGCTAAGGGAAGATCCTATGTTCCATTCCTAAAATGTCCCTTGCTCAACAAAGTATCAAAGATTCAAAACCAATTGTGAGGTTGATTGAGGGTGGATATGGAAGCTGAGTAATTCACGTCTTGATGTTGAATTAGTAAGGATAACCATCATCAAAGAGGCTTGTAGACCATGAGTAGAGGATCTTTCTAACGAGGGGAAGGTCCTAGGTCATATTCCTAACATGTTGAATTTCAGAATGGCATCAAGGATAGCCGTTGAGGTGCCTTGATATTGAACTAGTACGGATGCCCCTCATGAAAGGAGCAAGTAGCCTACCCTCAGTTGTCTCTCAACAATGTTCACCTACTCTCCCAAGACCTTATCCACACCAAAATATAAATCCATTTCTCTCCAACAAGTATTGTCAAAAGTAAACTTCAAGGAATGAGAAGATATGACAAAGAGATCCAACAATACATGGCCTCAATGCATAATTTGAAATTGACCTACATACTTAACAACACCTAAAACCCTTATTACACATAATCAAATAATGAAAAAAATAGAAAGAGTAAAGGAAATTATTCTTACTTTCATATGTATTGAACTTCTTGACAAAGCTGGAGAAATTGGTGTGCTTGAAGTACTTTGGAAATAAGTCTCATGCAAAAAATGAAGTTGTTATTCGAGGTTTCATGTCACTATCGAGTCAGTGGAGTAGTCGTCCACCATGTCATACATCTTGGTTAGAAATTGAAGAACCACATTTCCTTCACTATTCTAAGATTCATCCATACCTTAAAACCCCAAAAGTCAAGAAACCCAAAAGACAGAAAATCCAAACAAATACATGGAGTAAGCTAACCATGATATCTCAAATTTATATAATTTAGAATCTCTTGCTAAGGTTGACACATTTAGACCAGGCTTGCTACCCTTGAGTATTTGAGTTCACTTATTTCTCCATCACTTTCATTCCAGTTAACTAAGAATTATTCTCCTTATTTGTCTGTACCAAATGTGAAAAGCCTAATAACTATGAAGATGAACCAATTAAAAAATATATCCCTAATAATAACTCTTGTAAAAGAAAAATAAAAAATATTTTTAATGAATTGTTATCCTTATTATGCATTCAAACCTCCCAATAATATAGATCTGTAGCGCCCACTTAGGCATCAAGATAAGGTCTCTAAATTGGCATGTTATACAAATAATTTTTTTATTTTTTTTAACTGCCTCATCTGTTATTTATAGATCTTCACCGCCATGTTTTCCCAACGTAAAGTATGATCGCAGTCTATATTTATATAATCCATAAAATATTTGTAAATTTTAAAATATAATCAGCACTTATGTTTCCTATAGAAGAAGGAATTTAGCATTTATTGAATTCTTTGCTTCTCGTTTTCCAAGCACGAGTGGAAAGGAATCGATTAAATCTTGTGTTACTACTGCCATACATAGTTTTCAATCTCTTGAGATGGGATCATTCAGATAAATCTAGATTCTTTCAAATGCAGTCTTACTCTCCTCAAAATTTATGAAACTTGAAGATTACTTCTTCGGATCCTATAGAGTATAAGAGTATTGCTCTAGGAGTGCTCTTGCCGCAGACTAGAAAATAGAACTTTTCTGGAGAAAGTATGCATTATTGCTTTAGTAGTGTTTATTGCTCTTCCCATCATGGCTTTTGACAAATACACCATGCACCCATACAATCCTTGACAGTTTACAAGGGAATGAAGAGTGGGATTTCAAAGTAGAACTTGAGGCAATGTAGGTAAAGACAAGTGGTTAATAGATCAGTATTTCCCCCAAGTACTAGAACCGCATCAACAAGGAAAACTTCAATGTCGAATAATGCAAGGGTTTTTGCAATGCCGATGATATGTTTGAGACTGTCTTTATTCAAGATGCAATATCACGGTACTAATTTCCTCTATTGAATTTCTATTTTAATTCTATCAACCCTTGATCATACCCATGTCTGCAAAGAGCTTCTAAAATCTGTTATAAAGGGATAGTAAGATAGATTTGTTCCCAAGAGATCCAATAACATGGACCTGTAGCTAAGGATCCTAAAGCTAATCTCTTTTCAAGTTTGTAAGGTTGAATATGGGACTCTAAAAAATTTTGAGATTGAAATACAATGTTTTAAACATTATTTTATATATTATTACTGGTATTTTACTTGGTTAATGTTCTCATCAGAAAAATCGTCCAAAAGGAACGCCCAACACTGGTTAAGTTGCATGGACAACTGAATCTGATGACTTCCAAAGCACTTGTTGATAGCTTCTTGTCTGTAATGGGACAGAGGAAAATAAAACAATTCTTGGCTGTATGCTAATGAAAGATAAAAAATCGACCAATATAACACAATAATAGACATACAAATTTTGGTTAAAATGCTTGTTGCCAGCGTAATCTGTCCAAATGATAAATTAGAGTGGAGAAGTCAAATAGTCTTGTAGTCTACAAAAGAAAATCTAGATAAATAAATAATTTGTGTGGAATTTGAATCAGTGAATTATGTTACAATCCCAGATTCATTCCTGACTCTGTTTTGTGGTGAAAATGTAGCAGTGACCTCTAGACAAAAAAAATCTTAGTAGCCATTACAAGGCATCAATGCCACTTGCTTCACTAACGGATTGTCAAGACATAACCAAGTCAGCTAAGCAGGATCCACAGTAGAGACAAAGCAACTCCTTGGCATATGCTGAAGGATGTACCCGATGAAGATATTCCAAGAGTCCGATGACAAACTTCTTGCTGAATGTGATCATGAGTAGGCACGCTATCGGTTGTTCTAGAATGGAACCATCTAAACATTTAGCAAACCACCCTCTCCCTCCAGTAACTTGACAAAATCTGGCAATGAAAAATATCCATTTTAGCCATGAAAAACTATTTTTTCTGCAATTCTGATATTGCAGATGGATTCCCCGCCCTCCCATGCGTGTTAGGCACCTAAATAATGCAATTTCAGCAATCCAATCCTAAAATTCCAAAATTCAGACAAAATTATTGCCCGATATATGAAAAACATTGACTGGATAAGGGATTCTGTGTATTACACGATTAGTTTAATCCGTTCTGGATTCATATGGGGCATTTAAGAATGATAGCAGAAAGATACAAACAACCCCAGATGTCCTTGAATTCTAAAGCATGTATAATGTTCATTGTTCCGAACTCCAACACACCCCTCGTCCCCCCACCCACCAACACCCGGAATTCTGCCCCCACCCCGAATCCCGATCCCCACCAACACCAGGAGTTCTGTTTGGTCATGTGATGGCCATTAAAATCGATTTAATGCTTCGGACTATCGGATTCTAAGAATAGAAGGAGCGGGATATCCAGAATAATTCTTTTAGCGTGTTTTTCCCTCTCCCATGGCGTGCCTGCATGGCACTTAGCAAACAAGAACAGGCAGATGATTATTCAAAACTTTACGTGCTGATTGAATGTGAATTTCCAAATTACATCAGGCATTGTTTGTGGTCTTCCATTGTTTCGAGGCTATGGCTTTCTTTTTGTAGTTTAGATAATTTACTGCATCCACTATCCAGGTAAAATATCCTCGTAACTTGGCAGATAAAATGGTAAGATTCTTAGTGGCCTTCTACTGTAACAAATTTATTTAAACTCTTTATTACTGCTCTGGTTTCATTTTGTATATAGCAGTCGGGTTTCAAGCATGTTACCTGGATCTGCTACTTCGTGTGCTGAAACAGGGGTCTCTTCGTTTGCTGAAACAGGGCAAAAATTGGGGTTTAGAACAGGTTTGTTGAAGCGCGTACACCAGATTCTGCGCTCGCTGGCGGGATCTGCTTGGTCTTTTGTTAAAACAGGGGCATGCAGGAGTGTTGGATCGCTTGGTCGTTTGCTGAAACAGGGTCTGCAGGAGTGAGCGCGTAAACCATTTGAACAGGAAGGTGGTAGTTGGGCATTAACTCACCAGCGGACGAGGACGAGCAAGGTGGTAGCTCTGGCTCTGCATTAATCACGTCCAAACCTCGATAACATAAAAGGCCGGAATTTTGGTTACGGAGGTAGAGTCGTGGAGGCAACGGAGGCAGGTTCCCGTATCCGGTGGACGGTGGACGGGATTGGAGCACAACGGGGGCGGGGTCCGTTTGGCGGCGGGACGGGGCGATTTGAGTGCCCCATATCCCACGCCCTTGGGATTGTCTGTAAAGTTAAAATTCTTGTAACCTATAAATAAAATATGAACACAATTCATAATAGTCAAACAGAATCATGATCATGGGACCCAATATCCATATAAATTGGCTCTATTATTAAATTAAAACTACAGCTATACAATTTGCCATTATAAATTTAAACACTGAAAAGTAAAATGGGTTGACCCTAAGGGCGGGCCTCAAGTCTGAGCCAGAGATTTAGATTTAATTTTCATCTTCACAGAGGGGAGGTAAAATAAATACCGTGATGTGATGGTGTATTTGCCTAATCCAGTTAACCAGTTAGCATCATAGCTTGGTTGTTAGGTCTCCTTTTATGTTCAATGCATTACCATTCAAAGTTGTAGCACTTTTGTGATCATATGATACGGACCCAGCTATACATATGATAGAATATTTTGACTTGAGAGTTGCAACTAACGATTACCCCACTTTGTTTGAATAATTTGTAATTTTTTCCCATATTTTAACTAGTTCTGTCCTGTGTTTGAAAATTTGATTTAGTGATTGATATGTTCAAACTTTGTTCAGATTGTAATTTAGTGGTGAGTGGTGAGCTTTCAAGTATGTTAAGACAAACTAAATATATGAAAAATTGATTTAGTGATTGATATATGTAAACTTTGTTTAGATTGTAATTTACTTTACTGGTGAGTGGTGAGTTTCAAGTATGTTGAAGACAAAATAAATATACGGTTCCAAAAATATGTTAATATAGAAAATTTTAAAATTTCTATTTTTATTTTAAATGGACAAATTTTTGTGTAGATAATGTTTCATATATTTATTTTCATTTATAATATATGTAAGATTGGGCATCTAAACACATGCTTATTGCACCGAGTGAAACGAGGTGCTCTACAGCCCAGTATGGGAGAGATCCTCTAACCTGATATAACGTTATAATGTTAGTAACAAAATAATTAAAAAAATTCATGGCTCATAAAATAAAAAATTATGGAAAATATTTTTAAAAAAAATCCATGTTGGTTCATAAAATAAAATATTATGAAAAGTAATTAAAAAATAGATGTTCGTTTATAAAATAAAAACTTAAAACTTAAACCTGGATCTATCAATCAAGAAAGATCAAATTTCTTGAGTTTAAATTTAAAAAAAGAAATACACCTCAAGAAATTGGATCCCTCTCAAGATGGATCTATGCAGATATATAGTAAAAGTGAAGTGTTCATTAATATAGAACACAATTTCTATTAGGAATATGCTATCACGATAATAGCATATGTATATGTCATATGGATGAAACTTGAATTAAAATGTATTTATATATCTCCTATGATGTTGTGAATTTACGAACTTAGAATTTGGAATCTAGAAGGGTTGGTTTGGATCATATCTTAAATGCTGCATTAATGGACTAGAACTGAAAATTTCATAGTTTGATATCAAAGAAATAGAATATTAGGGTCTTTGATCTCGAGGGCATTTGTCATCCTTATTGTGTTTTATGAGCCGATATATTTCCAATGGTGGTTTGCTTTTGTCAAATGAGTTTGTATGCAAAAGTTATGCCCCTGACAACTAGGTAGTGATTCAATTATTCCTTACAAGTCCAAGTGGTAGCGTAATCATCTCACTAGAATGCACCCATGTAGAGTTATAATATAAGAATCCACTCGGGACTTCTATGAGCATTATGAAGATTCCAAGATGGTTCCAAAAGCCAAAACCTAGTAGAAAGATGGAAAAGGGTTCAATGGTTGATTGTCTTTATTTGTCATACTATGAGCAATGAGTGTGGAGGAAATACTAACAAAATATATAGAGTCAAACCAATATCTAATGGTTATAGTAGACCATTGAGTTTCAGAGCTTTGCAACAACTTTACACCAGTTTTTTATTTTATAGTTTAATCTCTATTATATAAAGGAGTTGTATAAAAATTTGACCATTTGATTCAAACTAGGAGTTTTCACCGAAATACAGTGTTTTTTATTTTGCAAAATCTGAATTTAACTGTGTTTTAACAGCGATTTTTTATTTACTAACATATGATCTCATCTCATTGTAAAGTAATATAATAAAGAACGCATTGTACAATAATACTAGAGCTTTGCTCTTGTGATAAAGGACCCACTTAACTATAAATTTTAGTGAGCATTTATTTCTTAACCAATTTTAATTTATTAAAAAAATTATTATTTTTAAATTTAAATTATATATTAAAAATTTAAAATAATTTATTGTAACATTTTTTACCATATAATATTTTAAAGAAATATCGTAGTATTCAAGACAACTCATTTTGAAGAGGACGATTCTTCATTATTATTACCATGATGAGAAGAGGACTTAAATCCACTTCCGATTGAATAGTTTTTATTTAATTTTTTTATTATATTAATGAACTTTTACCCTAGCTCCTGCTTATATTCTAAAGGTTATCAGAAGATTGATGTTCAACTTTCTGTGGACTGGTGGATTAGAAAGGGCACCTCTGGTTATGACAGGTTGGGAATCGGTTTCCAGACCTGAGCGTTATGGAGGATGGGGCATTAAAGACTTACATTTTTTCAGCATGGCCCTCAGAGCAAAGAGCCTGTGGAGATGTCTTTTTAATCACAATCTTTGGTCAAAAATTTCCTTTGCAAAATATATAAATACAAATCTAGTTGATTGGCTCCGTTGTAACATGCCTGCTAAAACAGGTTGCTCTGTTCTTTGGCGTGGTTTGTTAAAGGTTTCTAGCTGGATCACTGTAGATTTACATTGGCAAGTTGGAAATGGTAGGTGCATCCGAGTTGGAATAGACTCGATCTTGGGCATTACAAACCCTGTGTATCTTTCTCCTATGATCCTGGATTATTTACATATTTATGGTTTGAATACATTAGAGAGAATCAGAAACCCTGTTGGACGCTCTTATTGGCTTAAATCTTCTGATTTGGGTTTTGTTGGAGAAGATGCCTGCTCCTGGGACCTATATATTCAATCTTTGGAATCTGCTGGAGTGATATTATCATAAAAGGCTGATCATTTGAAATGGAATGGTAACAGAAAATCTGGTTGTGTCACAGCAAAGGCGGCTTATGACAGAATGATGCAGGATCTTTACATCTTTCCACAGCATTGGTGGTATAAGAAGATTTGGAAATGGAAACTGGGTTTAAAACATAAGTGTTTTTTATGGCATGTTCTTCAAGGTACTCTTAAAACCTGGGACAATCTTTCTAAACGTGGTTGGTATGGACCTAATCGGTGCAGTTTATGCAAGAATAGTGCTGAAACTATTGATCATTTGTTCATTTACTGCACTTTTGGGAAAAAAGTCTGGGACTTTTGTTGTTCAAAGCTAGCTTCAACTCTTTTCTTGGAGGAAGTTAGTATTGGTGAGGCATTGCTTAGATGGTCTCGGGGATCTTTAGACACTGTGCAGATTCCTATCTTCATATCTTGGGCTCTATGGTTCACCAGGAATTCCTCTATATTTCAAGATATGGATCCGGATGTCGCCTCATGTGGCTTCTTGGCTTTGAAATTATTACAACAATATCCTGTTGATACCACAAGTGCTGTTGTGAGAAGTATTGGACAGTTCTCTTTCATTGTCAGTCAGCCAATTCTATTCTTCGATGGAGCAGCGCAGAATGGGTATTGTGCAGCAGGAGGTGTTATTTATTTGAATCAGGATCACTTTTTTACCTTTCGCCTCAATTGTGGACTGGGTAGCAACATGAAAGCTGAATTGCTTGCTCTTTGGTGTGTTCTTAGATGCGCAAACAGTTTTGGTCTTATTAACATCAGGGTTTTTGGTGACTCACGGGTCACAATAAAGTGGGCATCTAAAGAATTTGATCTTAATGTTATTGAACTCTCTCACTGGTGTGAAAGGACGAGAATGGAAATTGATTCACAGGATCATATCATATTTGAACATATCTACCGTGAACACAATTCTCAGGCTGACTCACTTTCAAAACAGGCTTTACTGAGCTCTGAAGGATTTCTGGTATGGGAGGAATGGATGGATTCCAGCCTACTGGAATGCGGAGAATTTTACTTTTTGTAGACTATCTTTGGGTCAGTCTGCATTATGATTTTTTGTTAATCATATTTAAGGTCTGTTGTATAGCTTCCTTTTTGAACATATGTTGATGTTTATGGAAGATGTATAGCTTCCTTTTTGAACATATGTTGATGTATATGGAAGATGTATAGCTTCCTTTTTGAACATATGTTGATGTATATGGAAGATAAAAGCCATAGATGGCTGTACTTACCTTTCGCCAGAGAGGTGACAATATTTTGTACTATTTGATTTTAAGAATAGCAATAGTACGTTTTTTTTTCGGTTGAAAAAAAATATATATTTTTCAAATTAATATATTTTATTTATTAAATTTGTAATTAATACGAGTAAGTGATAATTGTTTTATTTAAATTTAATTTTAAGATAAATGTTTTTTTAATTAAATTATTTTTATTTTAAAAATAAAGTATAAATATTTTGGTCATGATTAATTACTTTAAATTTTATACAAGAAGTTTAGGAGTGGATCCAAAACAATGAGTTAACTCAAATGATACAGAGTCTTACTAAGTATATAGTCATCAATGTGTTGTCAATGGACACTAAGTATATACTCATCACAATTTTTTTAATGGATACTATGTATGCACTCATCAAAGTGTTGTCAGTATTATGTTAGGAGGCACCACTTTCTTATGTTTGTCCCTATTAGAGTTTATATGTTGTTGTGAGCCATATCTCTCAACCAATTTGAGATTTTTTTGTGTGTAGAGAGGTATTTATGTGATAGAAACAATTCCAAGTTGGGTAGATTTTTAGTAAAGCATGTAAAAGGGGAATTGTGCACCACCAATAAGAGATGCATAGAGGGAGGAGGGAATGTTAATAAACAAACATATTCACGTTGCAACGAATTAACCATTATATTAGTATGAGGCACCACTCCCTTTTTACTACCCTCATTAACATAAGGATATTGATTTCGTCAAATACAAATAAATAAAATCTTTTTTCTTTTTAACGAAAGCGGGTAGAATTTTTTTATTTAAATAACTTAAAAATACAACCAAATATTACTTCTTAAGTCACCCTTCTGCAGAGGGGATCTAAAGAATGATTGCACATTGTCCAAATTCACCTTCCCTTATCATTGATATCAAAATTTCCCTAGCTACTATAAATATCCTAGTTCTATATATGCATATAAACTGCCCTACTAAAACAATACATAAGCAATACATGACAAAACAGAGAAAAAACTAGTCTAAAGAGTCCAAGGCAAACATCAACTAGCTTGTCTGGAGGAGTCCAGGAAAATGATTTCTTTAATAGGCTAATGCATTGAACATTCTCCAGTGTTCCCTTTTGCAACAAGAGAACTGTTTTGGAATTTACTTTCCTATGCCATGTTAAGAAGTTTATCCATGTCTTCTAGCAAACAATCAACCTACATCATCAACCAATTGTTCCATACATGAATGCAAAACTCGAAGCATGGATTTGACATCCATGAGCTCGGCCCAGACAGTGTGTAGCTCTGCTTTCTAGGATGACATTGCTACCTCTGAAGAGACCCTTCCTTCTTAAAATCAAGACGAAACAAAAACCTCTTCTCTAAAGCTTCCAACAAAATCTGAAGACCACACCACATGCCCCAACAACAGATTGATCCTAATAAGACAATATACTAGGGTGACAACCAACCCTCCTAACCAGAGAAAATGACCCGTACCGAAAGGAACTAGATGAGGAAACAACACCCAACATCAACCAAACAAGCAGGAAACCAAAAGACGATGTCAAACCAGAGGGAGGTCTTGCCCCAAAAAGAGAGCAGGTTCCCCACAACACGGGAAGAAACCAACATAAAACACTGCCCAAAACTTGCTTAAGAGAAATCCTAGGAACAAGGATAATCCCCACAATGATTCCACGAACCAAGACAGAGCATCCAAAACCAATGGACAAGCCAAAAGTAAATACAAGGCCAAATTTGAACAATAAACCAAGCACTGTGCATACAAAGATATCCCACTTGTATCCCAAATAAAACAAACCTCTGCCATAAATATCCAAGCGTGAGAACAGGACAAGTAGAGCAAGATGATGGTACCAAGCGAGGGGGCATTAAACCACAAGAGATGGCTCGGGTTTCCATCAAGGGCTAGGTTCCCTTTCCTTGCTATGCAAATTATTGCACCATAAAATACAAGAATCATCATATCTTGAATGGATAAGCTATGGAATCCACCTTCTATGTGGAATTCCATCCTTTTGAACATAAATTCCTTTGTCAAGGGTGGTCCCTTGATTGGAAAGTCTCTCCACGAGGGTATTATTTTTCTTTCTAATGTGCATGAGACTCAATTCTTTAATTTCCTTGAGAGAGCAGAGGATTTACCGTTGTGTTCTTCCTTGAATAGCCTCGACTTTAGCTAGTCCTTTTCTAATGGTACGTATAACAAGTAATAGAGTCATCAAAAATAACCATTTTCTGCATTTGGTGAACTACTAAACATTCTACTCCTAGCATCAATGCATACCATTCAACTTGATTATTCGAAGCGATCTCGAGACCCACGCACTGAGTATATAAGAATATCTTGTTTGGATTGGAGTAATCCCTTTGATTGATGATAAAATGTTTGGCTTCCCACTCACTCGTTTCATCGAATGAACGAGAACACAAAGACCTGTGGAAATGCAATAATCCGATAGAACAAAAGCACATCCCACACGAACTATTTCTATACTTGCCAACCCGAATAGAATCATCTCGTCGCTTAGCAAAACTACATGGCACGAAAGTGAATGAGACAATCCCTTCACATTCACATTCATGCATCAACGCATCAAATGGCCATCACATGAGCATCGAATAAGAGAAAACCATACATTAGCCAATACGAGGAGAAAACCTTCAACCTGAATTGATGGTGGACTCTCTTTGGGGTCTAACAATACCCTTTACCCCACACCTGACACTCCTAAATATAAAAAAATAAAATCTTATATAAAATTAAGACTAACAACTCTAAAATTTCTGTTTTCATGACTCATCCTCAAATCTAAAAATGCTGTCCGCGACTACATCTACATCCCAGTGTCCCCATTCCCGTCTGCAAATCCACGCCCAAACATAATTTCCTACATGTAATGCCAAATACCACCACAGATCTCACCAGCAAAATACTACAAAATCCCCATAACTTTATCTCCTCTCAGCATCCCTATATAACATGTTTCCATCATGCTTAGTTGCCAATTTTCTCCTCTCCGTCAACTGCCTCCATGCTTTGAGTTCATGGCTAGTTACTTTATTACTATCAAAACCTACCAACAAAGTTTAACAGGAATATATCCAACGAGATTCCTGGAATGTATCCAACGAGATTCCTGCTGAAGATGAAGACTCCTTGCCTTTCATATTCAATAAATTTTCTGGTTGTAGATGACAAGCTTCTCTTCTCAGAGACTCCCTCGACTGCACTTTGATTAATGCTTGCAGCTCTGGAGATTTACATTATGTTTGGTTTTGGGGAAAATTAAATAGTATTTAATTTGGTAATCTGTAGTGGCAAGCAATGAAAAATTGTTTTCCATGTTGTTCTCCACGTTACAAACTGTAACTTGCATGCTTTACCACGTTTCACAAACTCACATTTTGAAATCAAGGTGGCTATCATGTGTTGCTTCTCGTTAAACTAAGTTTGACTTTTTACCGCAATTATGAATATCTAAAATTTGTAATTTAATTAGTTTAAGATATGATATGTATGCAGCTAGAATAAGTCAGGTAGGTTATGTTGGAAATAAGATCAGATATAAAGGTATATCTGTGTTCTTAAGATCGGTGGCATAAAATATAAAAATATTATGCCGCAAAGTTTAATATTTTTAAAACTTATGTTACAATCTTATATTATAAATTATTTTAAATTGCGGCATTCACAATTTTGTTTATATTTTAAACTATTCCATTTACAAATTTATAAATACATTTAAAAAAAAAACATTTGAGAAAAATGACATTTACATGTAAATGACCTTTCCTTGTAGTATTGGAAATAAGAAGTTCAAATAGGAAATAGATATTCAATGCTTGATTTCATAACCTATGCAGGACAACCAACCAAATTTAGAAGCCACAAATACAATCTGGCTAGCATTATTTAGTAGCCACAAATACAATCTGGCTATTTTATTTATAAGAGTATGTTATTTTCTGGTAGCCGTAAACATATTAACACTGTGAACTAGGACAACACTTTTTGCAACAACTACATAAATTGAAGCAGGCTACGCAACACAAACAATTAGGGTTAAAGTGATATTTATCCACATTATTGTGACCAACGGGTGTAGATAACGGACCTGCAAATGCACAAGTTAAGGTCAATTAGTCCTCACAGAGTTATAGTTATACTGTTATTGCTGCGGTAGCGTTGTTATGAATTGAGAAATTTAAAATGTTATATCAATAATTAAAAACATAAAGTGTTATATATGTGGATCTACTTTTATCAATTACTTTTAAATGCTTATCTATAGTTGATTGAAATTAAGGTATATCAACCATTTTTAAAATAATATAAACAATGAAAAAACTAACCACCAACCTAGTGTAACAACATCTTCGCCGCCAACACCTTTGTTTGTGGATCCTTTGCAACGACACAGTTGCTATGGACATTTGAAAGCAAAATAGAAAGCATCACAAGGAGTATTACTGGTCTGCAAGGACAAGCAACTAAATCGCCAAAATTACTTGTGAACTAATTAGTCCCTGCCATTCTCATACTAACATTATATTGTATAGTAGTGATGAGATTCGAAGACGTAGAATGAAATTTCAGAGCAACAAATATAGCGTAAAGAATTTTGTTTCTTTCTGTTTCATGTACCATCATTTTCTAAAGTGGCCTCCAAATTCCCTGGTGATTAGATTATAAACTCAAATTTTAGATGGAAAGCTTCCAAACTTACATTGCATTGAATCTCTAATCTTTGAGTTATTGGTATTTAGGAAACGTATGAAAAGCTACCAAATTTAAGATGGGAAGCTTAAAAAATTGCATTGCATTGAATCTCTATTTGTTTTACATTACAATTAATAAAATAACTTATAATTATTATAATTATAATAACTTATAATTATTATAATTATAATAACTTATAGTTGTCAAAATTATAATGCTAATCTATTTTTCTAGTAAAAATCTATTAAAATGAAAATGAAAAATAAATATCCAAATTAATTGTTACATATTTAATACTTTCTCTATTGCATATACGACACATTAAATATTTCAACTTATCCACATGTCATTTATTTATTATTTTACAAATCAAAAGACTTACTAATTTTACTTAAAGAATAGGGATCCAATTTTCTAATTGGATAACTTCCATCTGGTAGTCATATCACCTGAAATCTCTTAAACTAGTTAACAAAAATCTAAAAAAGATCATATTTATTTTTATACAAACAAACAAATTTAAGCTACTAGTCTTACATTTCATAATGCCATAATCAATACTTTATCAATAGTTGCTAACACTTAGATATCTGAAAATATATTTCAACTTTTAAAAGCATAGAGTAAGACATGTCACTTTTCTTTTGCTTTCAAACTATCCACAAGCGATACATTACTAAAATGTTACATAATTATTTTAACTTTTAATTTTTAATTATGTACTATTATTACATTAAAATATTCTAAGAAGCAGGTATAAACAGCTTTGCTACTAATTTCACTTGTTTATATATAAGTATTTTCAGAGAACTTTATGCATAGCATTTATTAAAATGGGGAGGCTATCCAAATGATTCATTGTAGGCATTCATAATACTTCATTTTATAGCTCAGATTTGTGTGGAATAAAAATCTGATTTTATTTTTTTAATTTGTCTTTTTTAAGACAATAAAGCCAATAAACTTAACAAGTATGATCGTGGTAAAACTATGAACCAAACTAAAATTTAACCAAAATTGAGTGAAAAAAACTCTTAATCGTTTAGCCATCTCTATTTCCTAGTGATTTACTTATCTCTTATAATTATGACCTCTACTTGGATTGTCCATACAGAGTCACATATTTTCCATGGCTTGACTATATCCCCATGGCAATTTTCTATCAAAATTGATTTTGTGGTGGGTTTCTTATGATTTGTGTTTGTGATCCTCAATGACGTGATGGTTGCTGCCAAGTGTGAAATGGATTGCGAATTTTGGCTCTATGAAAGAGGTTATACCAAAGTTATCTCCCATAATTTGCATGTTACAAGCCATCAAGATACTGATAAGTTAAAAGATAGAATTAAACATATATTTCAGAAAGAAAAAAATATAATAAATATTATTTTTACTAAATTTTATAAAATTAATAAGCAATATTTTAATTAACAATTAATACGATATCCATTCACAAACTTTAAAAAGTGACTAGATAACAACTAAACTATGCTTTATGTTTAATAAATATTTTGATTTTTTATATATCTCATCAAAGTAAGAACAAAAAATGCCGTTATGTGAACCCTTAGAATTCTAAAATATCATTTAGGCAAATACATAAGAAGGCTTTGTGTGACTTTTTATAAGTAATAAAATATCATTCATTTATATATACATATTAATTTCATTTTATAATAATAGTTAATTATTGATAATTATTAATATATGTATCATTGTTATATAAAGATAAAGATAATGTGATAGTATATGTATGATTGTTCTCTGAAGATAATGTGACATTATTATTGAAGTAGGTGTATTATTATAGGATGATTTTTGTATTTTTGATGACTTTTAACATTGTTTTTTTTTCACATCGAAAAAACAACTTTTTATTAATGAAAAGTTGTGTCTATAAAATATATCAACTGTTTGAAATATATTAAGTGATTCTGACATTATTATTGAAGTAGGTGTATTACTATAGGATGATTTTTTTATTTTTGATGATTTTTAACAATGTTTTTTTTTCACACCGAAAAAACAACTTTTTATTAATGAAAAGTTGTGTCTATAAAATATATCAAGTGTCTGAAATACATCAAGTGACTCTGTTAATAAATTTTTTATGAACAGAGCATCCAAGTTATGTTGCAAATTGCATGACTAACATCCCTACCAAAAATATATAACAAAGTCTGTTGTGATATCCACTGAATCCACAAAAAACAGAGAACCCTAAATAGCTAGCAATAACGTCATCTAATAACAAAGAGTAAGATCTTAATACAGATTTAGGAAACCCGACTCAAAGATAGATCTATTTTTGTACTCTTCAAAATAGATATCGCCATCCATACACCAAATGGAAAGTTTACATAATGAGTCCGTGTTCATATTAAACTCCCTATAGACATGCATAAACGAAATATGATGGAAATCCTAAAACAAAGTACGGGTACAATGCAGCCAATGACCCAAAATTAATGAAGAAATTGTAGATACACCCTTATCCCAGTCGATGATAACCTTAGCATCTCCCACAATACAAAGAGAATTTATCTCCCTCCACTTGGAAAAATGAAGCAAACCCCAAAAAGCTAGGAGATCTGCTCTTGTATTGGATCCCAACCCAGCCTTCATCTTTAGTTTAAAAATATTACCAGAATCCAGCTTCATGACCATACCCCCCCCACACAAACCATGTTGTGATGCCCCATCAAAGAATTTGATCGGTAAATTGTGTTCCAGATATGGACAACAAAACCTCCTAGACCGCCTAGCAACATTTAGCTTGGAAGCATCACTAAGCTGTGTCTTCACTTTAATACAAACTTGATCCGGATTATGCAGAATGCCTTCAAAGATACCAAAATTCCTAGCTTTCCAAACCTGCCAAATGATAAGTAAGGGGAGATATATCCAATAACTTTTACTCAAATACCACTTGTTTAAGTTATTTGCAAGAGCAACTGCATCCCAACTGACAATAAACTGGAAATACTCCCCCAATTCCAACCAAACTTGTTGGAAGAAGTTAGAATTCCCGGAAATATGGTCAAGAGTTTCTTCAAAAGAACCACACAAAACACACTTGTTGAGCCTAGAGAAACTACGCTTCTGCAAATTATCCCAGGTTAGAATTTTCCTCCTGCAAGCTAGCCACAAGAAACACTTAATTTCCAGTGGGATTGCATCCTTCCAGAACCACTGATTCCACCACGACGTAGTTTCAATTATTTCATTTTCTATGATATGTTTACATGCCAGATCATCCCTGACTGTCAAATTCTTCCTATTAAATCTCCAAACCAGCACATCAGGAGAGTTAGTCAAAGAAATACCAACTTGGTAAAGATTTCTAACAAAACTATCCCATTCAGCAGCCAAACTACTAGCAAGTCCCAAATCCCTGGACGACTTCCAAAGCACCATAGCCTCCATTTGCTCCCCGACTGCTTGTTTAAGCACAAAGACCCCTTGACTATGTAAGGCTTCAAGCAAATCATCATAAAAATGTAAAATTATCTAGCAACCCAATAATAGGATCCACCCCTAGAAAAAATTGAATGCCCTCCTCACATTCCAACATTTATGATTATTGATAATTGGAAAGGTTTTCAACAAGTTGCGCCAGATATAAGATCCATAAGAGGAAAGATAACCAGAATATCTTAACCAGGTCACCACATCCATCTGCTTCAAATATTTAAACTTAATCACTCTCCCCCAAAGGCCCTGATCAAATAAAACTCACCAAAGACTACGCGCACATAGGGCCATATTAAACCAACCCAATTTCTTTATACCCTAGCCTCCATGAGACCTCAATAAAATAAATGCTTTCCCTCAATGTTAAATGTAACTTAGACTGGTTTAACCTACCAACCCATAAGAAATGAAACATATGTATTCAGATCGAGGATTAAATAACACCTGTCGAAACTTGAAATAAGGAAAACTAATACACCAGAATGCTTTGGATTACATGATTCACAAGAACCAATATTCCTCCAAGTGACAGTAGTCTGTACGACCACGAAAAAATCCTCTTCTATATTTTCCATATAAGCCATGTCTAGTCTTTGGTACAATAGGAATTAGGTTTTAACTAGAAACCCAAATAGCGAATACTCATTTACAAAGGATTCAACTTGTAAGGAAAAATCTGTGTAATGTGATTAACAATGGAAGGATCATCAAAAGAGAAAATAAAAGAGGATTTCTGAGAGCTAATAATCATGCCCAAAGCATCACAGAACAAATTCATGATAGAACGAAAATGATCCCATTCCTTCATTGATCCCTCCCCAAAAATGAGGACATCATCCACAAAATGAAGGTGAGAAATATAGTGGGCACTGGCCACCTTTATCCCTTTGATTTCATTCATCTTTCTATCATCCTTGATCAAAAGACTCAATTCTTCAATTGCCAGTATAAATAAATATGGATATAGGGTGAATCCCTGTCGAATCCACAAATTTCCCCAGAAATAATTCAAGGGAGAACCATTTATCAAGACAACATACCTGGAAGAATTTATTCACGCCATAATCCAATTGGTGATTTCTGGAGTCAAACCAATATGGAGAAGAATCAGCTGTAGATAGGTCATATCGAGTCGATCATGGGATTTGTTGAGATCAAACTTGAGGATGAAAGTCGTCAATCTTTTATGCTTGATAGTATGTAAACCCTCCTACGCTATCCCAACCGCATCCTGAATTTGTTGATTGGGGAGGAAGCCAAACTTCTCCCCGGAAATGTAAACTCCCAACAAAGGCTTAATGCGCTCAACAATGATCTTAGTAATCAGCTTGTAAAGGATATTACACAAAGAAATAGAGCAATAATCATTAAAGGAAACCAACTAATCAACTTTAGGCACAAGAGTAATATAGGTGGAATTCAGAGAAGGAGGGATCAATCCCTTTCTTATGGTTTCATCGATCGTTGCAGTCAAATCCTCCCTCAGTAAGTCAAAGAAATCAAAATAAAACTCAACAGTCCACCCATCTTGGCCTGGACTCTTGTCTTTGGCAAAAATTCTCAAATTCTGAAAAAATTCCTCCACGATTATCATTTTACCAATATACAAACAATCTTGATCGCCAGAAAAACCGGAGAAGTTTTTAACTACCTTCAACTGATTATCAATAGCCAAAGGATGGTTGCTGGAATAGATATCCTTGAAGTGTTCAAAAGCCGCACATTTGAGCTAGAGTGAATCATAACAGGTATCATTACTAGCATATTTCATCTCCGAGATCGAATTAATCAACCTGCGCTGATTGGAAAACCTGTGAAAGAACTTTGTATTATTGTCCCCGGCCCGAAGCTAGACCACTCTAATTTTTTGTCTCCAGGTATCCTCCAAGAGACTTAAAAGTTTCAGCTTCGTTCATTCAAGCTTAGATAGTCTCTCCTTCCTAGTCTCCGAAAAAAATCCTCATCCATTTTTCCAGATAAGACTTGTATCTCAGTTTCAATCTCAGAGAGTTGTTTAGAATCAGCAATTTTCTGTTCTTTTTCCCAAACAATAACAACATCCTTTAAGAGAGAAATCTTCTTAATAAAGCTAGACAAAGTAGAGGAGCTAGAAATATCACCAAACAAAAGCCACTTATCCTTAACCAATTGTTTGAATTCGTCCACCTCCAACCACCCAGGATTGAATTTAAACAAGTAAGTTACAAATGCCTTATCAACCTCCAGCTGCAAAATAATCGCTTTGTGGTCCGAGATTCCTGTAGAATAAGTCCAGGAATGAGACCTCCCAAACTCATCAGAGAGGAATTCAGACATGAAAAAATGGTTAAGTTGTTTGGAAACACCAGCTGACCCACATCTTCCATTAGCCCAAGTCGGCACCATTACAAATGGAACAATGCCCACTAGTCTACAGGACTCAAATCCTACAAGGAAAAAATATGCCAGAGGGTCCACCTTATTTCCTGATCCCCACACTTCTTCCTGTGACACTATAAAATTTAGGTCCCCAACCAAAATTAAGGGTCTCGTAGTCAATAAATCAGAGTTGAAAATATTCTCCCAGAATGGCCTTAGTATGTTATAGGGTCCATAAATGTTTAGGATCCTCAGAATATGACCAAAACCATTTATTTTTCCTTCAATCAACAAGCCTGCACAATTTGAGAAAGCCAACATATCAGCCAAATCAAGGTTCCAAGCTACCAATACGCCCCTAGATAATCCAGAGGATTACAAGGCAGTAGTCCGCCAGTTGGGCTTCAATTTCAAGAAGTTTTTGCATGCTTCCTCCGAAGAGAACATCGTCTCTTGTAACAAAACAATACATGTTTTTAAGTTATCCAAAATGCATCGTAGGGAAGTGTGTTTTTGGCCATTGCCAAACCCCCGGATATTTAAGGATAAAATGTTCATTTAAAACCCCTAATGAGTGTCGCCTCTTCTCTAACAGCCCAATCAGTAGAATTTTGTACATAATCAAAATCCAGTCCTCTATCAAATAAGGAAGTGACCGAAGGGTTAGAGCACAAGTTTCATGGAGGGTTATTTGGATCCACCGGTTTCTCCTTTGAAGTAGGGCCAATATATTTCTTAGTCTTTATCGACCTTCTAATAGTAACATTACCATTGAAAACAGGCGAAATGGGAATAGTACCAAGGTTATGGAGGGTAGAATCCGAATAGAAATGAACTGGTTCATTCAAAACGTCTAACGGATGGTAGGAAGGAGGCAAGGTATCCAAAGAGTCCAGTACATGACAGGACAAGATATTTATCCCAAGCGAAGGGTGAGAGTTAGTATAAAAGTGAGGATAATGCAAAAAGGTAAAGGAGGAGATGAGTTCCTTTCTCGAGGAGAAACTAAAGTAAAAGTACCAGGATCACTAGTGTCAATTTGGTTGGTTAGTACCAATTCACTAGGATCTAGTCTCATGTTTTCCACGGGTGATGACAGCCCCATAGAGACCCACTAGGAGCTACCATGTCACACATACCCTCTGATGAAACTGTGGAAAAAATATTCAAGCTAGTTTCCCTTGAAGATCCCAAGCCATCCACCAAAACACCCTCAAAAGAGTTATAGATCTCCTGAGAATAAATAAATTTTAAAACAACCGGAAGGGTTTGAATAAACTTACCCACTGTCTGGCATGCTGAATCAATATCCATAGGTATAGGGAATAGGTTTCCACCTACGGAGTCTTCTAAAATATCCATCGTTCCCTCCCGCAAAACAGGGGGAGAAATTATCCTATGGTTAGACCTAGGACAAGCAACTTTTGAATGTACCATAGATTTACATTGAAAACACCGAAAAGACACCTTTCAATAGTCCAGTCCTTGAATAAATGAGCCTCCTTCCCAAATGACCTCCACTTCTTCAGGAAATCCCTCCTTAGTATCCATCTCAACCAACCACCAACCAACATCTGTGGAGTATTTCTCTCTAAACCAAAGAGCAAATCATCTTCAATCGGAATAAAATTCCCTATGGAATTTGCGACAACCATAAAACCCTGCATGTTCCAACAGTGCAGGGGAAAATCCGATAAAGTTACCTAGATATGCCTCTTAATAAGTTTCTCCCACTTCGGATCAAACCCCTCATGCCAACGACTTAACACTAAAGAGCCTCTACCAACCACCCAAAATCCTTCCTCTATCTGCCTACAATCTTCTTCAGAGAGTAAAAGGAAGACCAACCAGTCGTTGGAAAGAGTGATAACCCTACGAATTTTTTGATATGGTATTTCCAACAATCTCCAATCCATTTCAAGAGATCAAGACGAGATATCTTCAAATATTCAAATTTTCCAATCAATGCCCTATGGGAAAGAGCCGAGACCATGTCAAAAGTGATGGCTTTTCCTAGGACACACATCGGTTGTCCCTTCTTCACCCTCTCAAAAGGAAGTCCATAAAAAAATTGAGAAGTACTTCCTTTTGTCACAAAACCCCCTTCCTTAACGGAACACCTCTGCGACCGTTCCCTGGTGGTCAACTCCGACAGAGCTAAATTAGGCTTCCCACCAGCTAAAGGCCCATCACCAAACAAAGAAGCCATATAAGAAATGGTAAAGTTAGGATTAGTCTTAAACCCCACGCATCTAGGGGTCGCCAGAAAAAAAAGGGGCGGTTCTACAGAAGAGCAACCCGAAAACGGGATATATTCTATATAAAAATGACCTAGAGACCCCCCAGTCTCCCAGGGCTTCGACACAAGTTGACCCATGAGGAAAATCCGTGAATTTGAAACCATACCAAATTGGAAAGAAAAGTTAAACCAAACAATGTATAATAGAAAATTCCCACTTTTTACTCGTTGGTACTAAGTTTACCTAAGAAAGACAAACTAGACTCCAAGTTCCATTGTTCGGATATTCTCCCAAATGGTAAACATAGTGGTAAATAGTAAAAGAAGATAACCAGTAAAAACCTGCGGCTACCCTAGGATCCAGAAACACAACCCCTGAAAAAACCAAAGCTAGAGAGGGAGCTGGAAATACAAGAAAACTGGATGAAAATGGGTTGCAGGTGGTATGAGGACCGTTGATATAGAGAGCCATCCAGAAAAAGTCATCAATTTGTTTCTTGCGAATTGGAATCCCATATTAGACTTAATCCATCCTTGAGAGTAGTGGCAGTGGTAGTGCAAACAATTTTATCTTGGCATTCACATTTTAGCTTTCAACATTCATGATTTGTTATATAATTGTCACACTCCCATATCTTTGGATTTAAAAAATATTATGTGTCATTGCTTATACCATTTAATTTGATAACAATAGTTAATTCGACGGTTGTAATAACAAGCAAATAATTCACTAGCCCTTTAGTATTTATGTTAGTCACGAGCTTTCTCTTTGTTGTTCCATATTTACATCTCAAGAGGTAATCAAATTAGATGGTAGTTTGGTTCACAAATGCAATGGTTTGTATTAAAAAATGAAGTTAAGTTTTCAAAAAATCACAACATTATCAAGGAAAAGTCCTAGCAAATATTTAGATCTTTATTATTGAGCCACCTCCTTGTTGGACATGTACTTTACTCTTTGTTGGTTCCTACAGTAGAGGGGGTCTAGGGGGCTAGTAGGCCCTTGAGATAAATATTTGGGTTTGTTTCTGGTGTTCTTCATGCTTTTATAGAAAATTGATTTTTGTCCCATTGTAAACTAATTTTGATTAAGAAATTAGTGTTCTAATATAATCCAATTTTATGGATTAAGGATTTGGATGCTATAATATTATATTGCAAATGATGAATATAATACAATGAGATACATAGAGAAATGAATCTTAGTTAGATTGGTTTTCTTTGTTAATAGTTTCCAGAGTAAATATCTATGTACTATGTGTGTGAGTTATCATTTTTTTTATGTTTTAGATTTTGTTTGGTATTTCTTTTCTTGTAGAGATTTATCAAACTCTTCACATTTCTCCCCCTTTTCATGATTAATGATGGTTAGACACTCATTGATCTACTATAATGAAAATCCCACCCTTGATTTATTATTCTACTAAGAAAGAGATTTAGATGCATATCACTAGGATGAACCCATGGAGGAGCATTGGTGACACTTGAATTATCCACCTCTACAAAGAAAATAGAGAGAGGTATGCATAAGCAAGGGGAAGAATCAAACCCACCACCTCTTTGTTTTCAAATCATTCTTTTATGTAGAGAGTTACTACCAAGGAGACTCCAACCATGCATATCAACTCTAATAAGTGTATAGATGGGGCAACATGATAGTCCTTAATCCTCATGAAAGGTTCAATAATTTTATGGTCTAGCAAGGCCAAGTTGTTGACTCTTTTGGTATAGAATTTCATTTGCAATGACGTTAGTGAAACTCAAATGAAATAATTATCATTCTTGGTGTTAGTTGAGAGAACAAAACTATGACTGAGATGAATTAAACACCCAAAAACATAATGGATTTGAGAAAATAACAATTTACCTTCTAAAATGCAAACATGTGTCATTCCCAAAAGCAAAAGTTCAAATAAATAAAAGCAACAAGAGGAAGAACTTAGATAGAAAATTCATAGTTATTTGGAAATTCTAACAAATAATGCATGTTATATTTTGGTTTTCATTTTTTAATAAACTCCTAATTAGGATAAGAAGCGTACTCCAAGAAAGTCTGAAGAGGACCTATCTTCCAAAAACACCTATGTTTATTTGGTTCATTTGGGATTTTGGAAGTTCTTTATTGAACTTTCTACAAAAATAAGTTATAAAATGGGCAAACTCAATCATATTTTAATCATATTTTAGTTATTTAGTTCTTCTAAAGTTATAGTTCCATTTTATTAATGAGAAATTTCATTATAGACCTTTGTTCTTAAAAATTATAACCCGTTTAAAAAATATTGATGGTCATAATTTCAACAAAAAGTTAATATATTTTATACAGGGAAAAATTAATTTTAAAAATTCAAATTTATGGTCATAGGCATTGCTACCAAAATCGATTAGGAAAAACAACATTTGTACTGAGGTTGGAAAATCACATTATCAATAACTATAAGGTCTTCTCTTTATGAAGCAAATGGTTAATTGCCACCTCTTCCCCCAAATTTCGTCAATTTGAACTTTAGTTCAACCATTTTTAAAGCATTGAATTCATCAATTTTCTAAAGAATCCAATTAAAAATGACAAGGACCAATATTTTTAAACTCATAAACCCCTTTGATCAAATATATATCTCATGAAAAAAATATTAAAAAAAAGTCAAATTTATGGCCATAGGAGTTGCTACCAAAGGACCTTAGAGAAAGCAAACACTTGTACCGAAGTTGGAAAATTTCATTATCAATCACTATGGGGTCTTCTCTTCATGAAGCAAAGGGGTAATTGCCACCCATTCCTCCAAATTTCTTCAATTGGAACTTTAGTTCAACCATAAAGCATTGAATTCATCATTTTTCTAGAGAATCCAATTAAAAATGACAAGGACCAAAGATTTTTAAACTCGTAAATCCTTAATACCTATTTTAAATGTTTCCATTGACTTTCTATATCATTAATTTTTAACAACAGAAGTAAATAGAAATCAATTAAATGAAAATACTCATTATAAATATGCAAACATTCCTACCATGAATGCATCCATACCATGTCCATTAATTCCATGCAAACAAACCATTCCTTAAACATTAAATTGAATAAACACATAACATAAATATCAACAATGGAATTCATTCACAATTGAGAAACATGTCTTTTAAGGCCCTCTAATTGGATGGGGATGAAGGATGTTCTACCTAGCCTTAGGCACTTTGTCACACTAGATCTTCTTGTGACAAAGGCCACACCCAAGTCGGGCTATCAATCCACAAGGGTGAAGCTTCCCCAATAATCCTACTCAACCACACTCATATAAACCTCTTGTGTAGAAGAAACCTCCACAACTATCCTAATCCACTAGCACTCATCCCTCGTTAGCCTACACAATACAAGGAATGGGACCCCTTATCTACACTATAGTCCCTTAGGTTGTCCCCATTCACTTCCAATGCTCCATCACATTCTGAATAGGGATTCTTCATGTTGGGGCTCCAAGGACCTCAATGGTAGGCTAGGATTTTCTCACAAGGGCACTAGACCCATTAGCACTAGTTTCTTAGGGTAATTTAAATTGAGTGCTATGACAGCTCTAGTTTTTCCTCCCTCTGGGTACCAACGACCATGATGATGAAAAATGATGCCTAGAATGATTCTCCGAACTCAATTCCCAACATTTTATATGCATGTTGAGAACTTACTGTGTGTCACTCATGAGGATCCCACATTCCCCCTCTAATCCCACTTAAGATAATATAGTCAATAAATGTTAGTTAAACCATTCTCTTAAACATGGTTGTATGGACCTTAGGATAAACTCACTATATAAGGTTTTAAGTAGGAATAACATGACTTAAGTTAATAATTCATAAGGTCATTCCTTCTTCGACCCCTTTCACTTCCCCCTCTTATGGAATCATAGCCCCCATCTCTTCTTTGTCCTTTTTCATCTATAGCCATCAGATATTTTATATTAAATATCAAAGACATGTATTTGCAATACATTTGCTCATCCAAGACCATTTGTGTTTAGATTCTAGCCTCTATATTGTGACATACATAATTATATCATTTGGTAAAAAACATGTGTTACAATTGAACCCATTAAATTACTTACTTAATCCTTTGTACTAAGAATGAAGAATCTTTACCTTACTTGATAAATTTGTCAAGAATTGTGAATAGAATGACTCTTCTGACTTATTGGGCCAGTAATTTTTCTAGTGTTTCTCAAATTCTTCAGTTTATGATCAAGTTGGATTTTCCATTAACACGACAATTTGTTATGATATTCCTTATTTTCATCGAAAAACATTTATCTGACCCTTAATCTATGTAAATGTAACTTGGTATACACACTCATAGAATACAATTTATTTACATAGTCTAACTCATGAAGATGAGATAAATTTATCAAGTATGATACATCTAATCACTCTTTTGACGTATTACCCGTAACATTTATGTAATTTATCCGATGAGATCGACAATAACACAATTATTTGATCTTTGTAATGTCTACCATTATTTATTTTTCTAAATTTCATTGCGAAAGAAGGAAATCATTTAGTTATCATAATAAAATTTATATAAGAAGGACCTTGATTTGGCCTTAAAGTTGAGTCTTAAAAGTCAACACCGAGTATACAAATAGCAATGTAGCCTTGTTTATAACATACAATCTACCCCTTGGACATAACTTTGCTAGAAAATTGAAAAGAAACAAAATCCTAAATCCTAATAGCCAACGAAATAAACCTTTCTTTTGTTAATTTTTAATTGGTAATATTTTCATTGTGAAATGATATGGGTGTGATTATATTTTTCGCACCAAGTCGCTGAGAATCTAGCTCTTGCATTACTTACTCCTAATTGAGTGACTTTGTTAGCTTATCGGTATTTTGAAAATGTGAGAAACGTCCTTGCTACAATTCAAAAACTCAAAACCTCCCAACCTTGGAAGTATTTGATTTGGAAAAGGTAAGAAGTTGTTATAAGTGAAGAAGAAGGGCCACTTTTTTCACACATAAATTTATCTTACTATTAATAAAGTGAAATAGTAAATAGGAACAATACATCAGGTCATCAATCCCCAAGAACATAAACATAAAGCATACGGGCATGTGTGCCCCAAATCCACTGGCACAAGAGCCCCATAAGAACATACGGGCACATGAGCCCCCAATCACATACTCTATCCAACAGTAAGTAAGTAGCAATGTATCAAGGTGTCAATACAAAATACCACTTTCTGCACACCATAATGTTAAGTTCAAAAGATGATCAAATCAATCGCCTCATACACCCTTTAAAAATATGTGGGAAGATGCCCTAAATCTTGTAAGCAATGAGTTGATTGCCTTGGTTTATCCTTTATATGTTGATCTTACTTGAACTTTCCTCCAAGGAAGATTGTCGGTGAAAGTTGTGAGATACATTTTAGCTTTAAAATCATACAATAATTGGAAGCAAACTTGTGGAAATGGTTTTTGGAAATATAAGGTAACTTCAAGCCCCAAATGTGACAAACCCCCCATTAAACCAAGAAGAAATTATAATCTATTAACTTGGTCTATGTTGAAGAGAATGTATTGATTGTCTCTCCACCATGGAAGACCTTGCAACTCTTATAGGAAATTGTCAATGAGAAAGGCAGTGGAGGTGGTTGTAACAAAAACTGGAGGTGGTGGTGAACAAGGAGAGGCATGTGTTGACTCTCTTGTGATTCTCTCCACTTTTGGCTTGGGATGGAAGTCAATCTACACAAATCCTAATTTCCAAAGATTCTTTATTGCCATTTGCATTATGGGTTTTTACTATGGGTGTGGGTTTTTACTATGAATCTTTATTGGGGTTTTATGGCTCTCTCGTATAGAGTGCATGGCTCTCCTGTCAAGGTTGTGGGGTTGTTTCTGCTTGCCAGGGATTTTATGCCTCTCTCGTCGAGGCTAAGGGGTTGTCGATGCTCGCTAAATTTTTATGTCTCTCTAACCAGGACCATGGCACCATGGGGAAGCTATTGCTCACTAGGGTTTTTTTTGGCTCTCCCACCATAACTGTGCAGAAGCACCACGATGATGTGTAAAGAAAATTGTCGTTAAAAATACCGACAACCATTTAAGTTGTGGCCTATCAATGTTCACTGGCTACAACTTAAATGGTTATGCTAGTTTAACATCGCATAAATGTGGAAATGAATTCTTAACAACATTATTATAATCAAATATTTTTATTTATTTATATATATTTAATATATTGAAGTATATTATATATTTTTAATTAAAATGTTTGAATGTGATTGAGATATTTCATAGCAAATTTAGAATGATGGTAAGAAGAAAGATGCAACTCTTCCGAATGCCTTTGTAGGATTGGAACATTTGACAAGGTACTTATGATGGAAGTGAGAAGAAAAAGATAAACTTAACCAGCATAGATCCATCTTAAACCCGTATCTATCAAACATAGAGAGGGATCCAATTTCTTAAGTTGATTTTTTTTTTTTAAATTTAAACTCAAGAAATTTGATCTCTCTTGATTGATAGATCGGGGTTTAAGTTTTAAGTTTTTATTTTATAAACAAACATCTATTTTTAATTACTTTTCATAATATTTTATTTTATGAACCAACATGGTTTTTTTTTTAAATACTCTCCTTAATTTTTTATTTTATGAGCCGTTATGAAATTTTTTAATTATTTTGTTACATCACAAACGTTACAACATCTCCCCCATACAGAGCTGTAGAGTACCTCATTTCAGTTGGTGCAATTAATAAAAATAAATTATTATTATGAATATATTAAAAGCATTGAACAGAGAATTTTTTTTTAATTTTATTTCACACTTGAAATATTTTTTTATTAATTGATTAAAAGTATTTAATAGAAAATAATATAAAAAGATATAATCTGTTTATTGCATGTTTCTTGAGATTACAGTAAATAGTAAATAATATGATGCTCTTGTTAAATCCTTATATAAAGATTTAACTAAACATGTAAATGACTTAACTATATCTGAATATTTTTTATTTTATAATTAAAAAGATTTAAGTTTTTTATTCTTTTCATTTCATCCTTAAACAAATTAAACCCTTTTTTGTACATCCTATTTTACATAAATAACAAAATTTGATATCCTCCTTTCCGTTTTATAGATTGAATTATATAAAATAACAAAATTTGATATCCACCTTTCCAGTTTATACTTGAAATTAAATCTATGAAGCACATTACAATAAACCATTAGAATTATTGGGCAAATTATCTGGGTATTCCGGGATTTAAATGCAATCTGCCACTAGGGTTTGCAACTATATGCTTGCTTTGCCCTCTGCCCTCGTCTGAGCTTCACTGTCGATAACAGCAACACCATATCTATGGAGTCGCCGTCTTCGTTATCTGTCGAAGTTGAGGTTCCCGGTATGTTGAGGATCTACAAAGACGGAACAGTCGAACGCTTCATCGACCGGGGTACGGTGCCCCTTTCTTCGCAGCTCGGTGATGATTTCAAGGAAGTAGTGGCATCCAAGGACGTGCTCATCGATCCTCAAACAGGCGTCTGCATGTATTCCTTTGATGTGATGTAATGTGTATATTGATTGATATATACACTATGATATATATTATTGGATTTGGCCATATATGAAATGTTTATACAATATTTATTAGGTTTCCATTTGTATTGCAGTCGGTGGATAACTATGGAGGAATCGACAAAAACCTGGATACCGCAATTTTTCTTTGATATGGCAAGTTGTAAAGTAAATTTAGCAACCATTTGTGATCATTATAAAAAATGATAACGATGCCACCCGCTCCTCCTCGCACTGGGTCCCCACTCGCCGCCCCATTGGGTAGTCTTATCCAATACACTGTTGTTGATGCATATTGTTAACTGACAATCCCTGTAACAATAACATTAAATACTGTTGTTCAGTACTTATTGTTAATCCACCTTATAAGTATACGTCATCTCTTACACGAATACTGCACTTTTGTGTCACCTCCTCCATCGAATGTTTTGTTGATTCTGGTCAATGTGTGGGGTTGGTTGATCTTTGTTATTATAAATTCCATATTAACTAGCAATTGCACCTCGGGATGCAATAAAAGAATGTGGTATTGTAAGTGAAATAAAGAGATGTAGTAGGTACATCTAAAGAATACATATGGAACGAGAAGACATATCATTTATTGGATTCTTTAAGGTATAACACACGACTAAGTGATAGGCACAATCTTCTAAAGGCACAATACCAGGTACAAAGGAGAGAACATGTACATAACACTTCCATCATTGTAGAGTTTTCGATTTGAAAGCAAGTCCACTTACTTGCGTCTAAACAATCAAAGAACGAAATGGCTCTTTGGAGAGTCTTTCTCACTTGGGATTAGTGAAAATTTTGGTTAAACATGAGGAATTGTAGATACACAAAGGGCTTTAGCGGGGAATGGCGGCTCATCGATTCCCTTCATTCTTCTCTTTGATGGTTTGGAAAAAGGTGATTTGGGAAAAGTCAGGGCAAAAGGGCTCATTTGTGAACAAAGTCAGAAAGAAATTGTCGCTATAACTATGACTAGGGTAGAGTAATTAGCACTGATAATGAACTTGAAGTTCATGCTTTTCTTTTTTGCGGAGTCCATGCTTTGTATTTCCATAACCCTTCTATAACCCCCTTCTTGTATTGTATAACCCTTCTCAATGTATATATGTGTAGCCATTAATAAGTGAATGTCTTTTATTTTAGTCACAATAAATGAAGTTCAAACTAGTGACCAAGTTCAACAAGCACTTAATGTTTTTCGATTTACTCGGGTATTGATTATACACATGGTCTCAATTAACTCAGGGAAGGGATCTTCAAAACCACAAGGTAATTTTGTCCAAATCAAATCCATCTAATATTCTCTTAATCAATTATCAACAAAATGACTTCAAAGTAACTAATATCACAATACAATTGTTGGCTTTTAACTTAGATTACCAATTAATGTATTACATGTTCTACTAATTCCATGCACTATTAACAATTAAATTGTTTAATTTCACATACATAATATCTTAAGACACAATTGCAAATAAATTTTATATCACTAGAGCATAATATTGTTCTAATATCATTTAACTAAAACAAGAAGGAAGTTGCAAGCAACTAATTCCCTGCCATCCGGGGGCATGGTAAAAATGCATCGGAAAATTAATTGATAAAAAGTGGGGCATTATTAAAAAGGACTCTAAGGAACCTTCCATGAACAAAAGCTAACACATGATATGCACTATAGTTTTAGAGAGATGACATCATATGGATTGCGTCCAAATCCTTATCAATAGTGTCTTTGATGTCTTTCAAGAAATGTAACATAAAATTGAATTAAGTAGCAGCTTAATTAGCAAGAGAGTATATCTCCTTCAATTCTATAAGATCATCTAGATTCTTGCAGGATAATTTATTTGTTCATCAAGGAAGCTAGCAATGCACTCAAACTTAAATCAAGGTGTCATGAATTTCTAGAGTACCTGAAGCTCATTAGAGACCTACTTGATCTGGGAAGAGATGTCATTGAGAAATCGTTGTCGCTTCATCTTTCTTGGCGTTGGATGGAGAACATCTTCAGTGATTTGTTAAAGCAATTATTTGTAAGTGTTCATAGGTTCGGTCCTTTATATAGATTATTTAATAAAAGTTTAGGATAAATTCTTTGATTCTTCAACATTTTTTGAAGAATAAAATAGTAATAGCGATCGTTTTTCCAAAATTGATAGGAAATGCCTGTGCGGGAATTAAGATGGATCGTAGTGATAATAATGAAGACGATGATGTAGTGTGCACTATTCATACAATGTTGTTGCAAATCCTTCATAGTGAAGGTTTTCTCCCGAAATGCATTTTGAAGATAGTGAAGTCACCAAATATCTTATGGATTCATTGGAGATATTGTCCATACTCTTCCCTGCCCTCGTGGATTCCAATGAAGAATTTAAGGATTTTGCATGTGTCAAGAAGCATATTAAACACATTGTTTCAAAGGAAAGGAAAATTACATGTAAAGAGAATTTGTGAATGTTCATATGCTTAATCGTTGAATTGGAAAGGACATGCAGATGAGAATCGTGGTCCTCATATAAATATATTTCTTAAGGATGAAATACTTGGTTATTTTCTTGTTGCAGGAACCATTGCAGTTGATGGTATGTTTGGAGGAGTTATCTGCGAATAGATGTGTGTAGTTGAAGAGCATTCAGGGATTGGAACAGTTTACCAAGCTTCGAGGGTTGATTGTTGGAGAGTGCTGTGAGTTAGAAGAGCTTCCTAGTATGGAAACATCGACATCTTTGGAGGCGTTGTGGGAAGAGGGATGTGTGAAGTTGAAGAGCATATTAGAGTTGGTTCAGCTGACAAAGATTCAATTCCTAAATGTTACAGGGTGCTCTACTTTAGATGAGCTTCCAAGCATGGAAACATTGGCATGTTTGAAGGAGTTGTTGATAGATGGACCTATGTGAAGGTGAGGAACATACGGGGGTTGAGTTCACGACAAAACTTCAACTCCTCCAAAGATCTCAATGTCTCCATACTTGGCAACTCTTCTAACTCAGACCACCCAATATGCATTGCTTATTCATTTTTTCAGCCATCTTCTTTGTTTCTCAAATGGCTGCTTCTTCTTCCAACTCTGTTGTTGCATCTGCAACCACCACCAACGAATGCTACGATGCTTTTCTAAATCATCGTGGTAGCGATGTTAAGGAAACTTTAGCAACTCATCTCTACCAACGCTTTATTGTTAAAGAATGGAGGGACGCTCTTCATAAGGCTTCAAATATTAAGGGTTTCAAGGTGTAGGCAGAGGCATGTAAACGGTAAGGACCACTACTTCTTTTTAGACCGTTTGTATTCATTTATAAAATCTGGACGATAATTGTTTATAGTTGGCGTGTACCAAAATCCCTCTTTGAATTCGTGGAAAACCTCAACGTAAGCTATATACCACTAACTACTATGGTTTCATGAACTTCGGCCTTAATGCCAGCAGGATGACGACTAGGAAGGTGAAGAGAGTCTACCAGACGATGACCAAGAGGGCGAGGAGAGTCCACTGGATGAGAGTAGAAACCGTAGAGTCATAGAAAACCCAACGAACATTCCAAGTGCATGAAAAGGACACGACTCTTTTTATACCAAATCTCAAACCCCACAAAATTAACACAACCAATCATATTTCAATAAATAAATTATTAGTAAAATAAACGTCTCTTTAACAAATATCAATACAAATACTAAATAGCTATGCAATGGTATGTCTATCTATCCCATAGATATTAGTTATAACCATTAAACCAAACACATTGAAATAATATCGAAATTACTTAACCCTAAATAAAAAAAATACCTCATCCTTTAGTATAAATTACTTTTGCAAATTCCTATATCTATTTAATTGTTTTTTCCTTGTATAAATCGATGTTGCTAACCAAGCAGCCGTATCTTGTAAATTAAAAATATATTTACTATAATAAAACAAATTAGACAAGTAGTGAAAAAAAACAATCTTATAATAATTATTTTCCTTGTGAATAAAATCTACGATATTGTATCGTCAATTCTTGGTTTACAAAAAAACATATTGTATTGTGAATTCATGGTTTACACATAATAAGAGCAAGGGCTTATATTTTTTGGAATTCAAATTTTTTAAATTTTAAATTAGGTGATGTTTTTCAGGTATTAAATTTATTTCTTAATAATTAAAAATATATGTAATAATTTTTTAAATTTAAAAACATAAATCCCTACACATTTGATTGCACATAAAGTCATGCATGAACATAATAAATAAATAAATAAAAATTAAATCAATTGTTTTTTAAAATCACACGTTACCTTTTGCAGGTACAATCCGCCATCCTCTAGCATCTTTTCAAATGGCGACAATGCCCAGTAGTAGATGTACCGAAGTACGTGTAAATGAGCATGGTTTTGAATTCTCAATCCTCTAAAATGGTGGAAATAAATGTTTGGGATGGGACATTGGCAAAATAGATACGATTGACCTCTATAAATTAAGGAGAAAGCTAAGCATTGAGCTGCAGAGTATTAAATGCCGCAGTTCAGTGCTTAGGGTCCGTTGGATCTGGAGATTCAACGGACCCTAAGCACTGAACTGCTGCATTTAATACTCTGCAGCTCAATGCTTAGCTTTCGCTTAACTTGTATGTACCGCGTTCAAAGCCTTGCGTGTTTAAGGTGCTGGAGTTTGCACCGTCACACTCTAGTTACGTCCCAGCAAAATCTTTAGTTTTAACGTCATTTACAGCCCTATCTTAACAGCTGTAAGGCGATGCAGCACAAATAGAGCCGTCAAATGCTTTGCTTTCTGTCAACTTTTAGTGGTTTGACATGACATGAAGCGGTAAAGCAACAGTACCAGTACACGATGTGGCATTTTTTTATAGAATTTAGTTTTATAAATTAATTATATTTATTTATAATTTTTGATAATTAGGAACACTCCGGTAGGAATTTATGTCCCATCAGAAATGTCCTTCACCAATTTAAAAATCAGAATATTATATTTAAAAAAATGCAATATTTATTTTTATTTTTCAAAAAATATGTTTAATAAATAAATTTTACAAAACTTACAAACATTTTAGATATTAAAAAAAAATAATACAAGTCAATAAACTTTGACTAACCAACTATTAATATATCCCTACCTTGGCAGGGAATAATAATTGATACCATATTATAATTATTATTTCACATATTTAATCAACATATATATATATATATATATTATTATTTTTACCTCTTATTTTTAATTTAAAAAAATTATTAACATAAAAAAGTGATATTTTATCTTTATAATTTAATTTTTTATTTATTTTATTTTAAAATATAATACATATATTTTATAAAATAAAATAAAATATTCTGGTTATGTAAAGCCAAAATACAAAATAAACAAAGTTTAGATGACTCGAGGCCATCGGCTCTTAAAAAGATTCATCTTATTAATTTAGCTAACAATTAAGCCCGATTGCAAAGGTCATATCATATATTTGTAATAACGATATCATCATAAAAAACAACGAACAATTATTCTAACATGTAAAACTGCCATCTGTAGTTTAAAAAGGAAGGACTAGTGGTTGAATCAGCTTTTAGTCTTTACATTTACTCTGCTTTTCTGGCAACGCTGGCCCAGTATTCTAAAACCTTGATTGCACTATGGCCTTTAACAAAAGCTGGTCTTTTTTAAAGCAATATATAGAAATTCCTTGATGCGAACAGTAACCAGTGTTTATAAATTATCCGTTGGCTACTTTAAATTGCCTCCTCTTATTTATGTTGTTCACTAAACAACGTCGAATCATACACAACTCTCAATCACGGTTACAAATTTACAATGCATATGTTGTCCTAGTGCATATATCATATATGTGAAAGTACAACAATCTCTTCATTGCAAAGAATAGTTTTATAGCAATAAATAATAATAAATAGCTTACAAAGTGGTGCGTTATGCACTTGGATGTGCGCCTGCAATACTTGGCTATGTCATTATGTCATTTTTTATGCATAGAAAATTTCTGATAAAACTAAAAAAATATACACTTCCACTCATCTGTACATTAGAGCACCTAGATTTTATCTCGATAATTATCACTCTCTTTCGTGGCCTTTTCTTCAACCAGGCACAAACTTTTTTAAGGTTCAGCAAATTGAAAACAAAGTTCTGTCACATTTCTTAACTGGTCTAAACTTTTCCCCACATAGGCGCTCTCTCCCCTTGTGGTTATTTAATCATTGGTCTATTGTGCTTTAGTTCCAATTCTATTGACATTATTTCTTTTTTGTGCACTTGTAGCCATTTGATTTTGTCTACGAAAATAACAACAACAGAGTTATGTCAACTAAGATTTGGTTGCTTGCTCATTTAGAGTAATAAATAAAAAAGCTACATTCTAGTTTATATGGTGTTTGTCACGAAGCGTCTTAGCAAGCTGCTCTTTGGGTAGGTAACGTATTTATTGCCGGTCGCAATTGTTTCTACTATTGTGATTATATAGCTACTTTACCATATAGCAAGATGAATAAATAGCTGGCACCGAGCAATTGTTTCTAGAGATAATGAAGAATTTCTTCTGACCAACTGCTATTGTGCACACTTGCAAAAAATACAAAAGCTCTCTTCAAGTTGCACGAGGTGATGCCTTCTAACTTGGATGCTCTTCAAAATGCTAAAAAAAGGTGCTTAGAATCTAATAGTAACTTCAATCACTTCAAGAATGCATTTTAATGAGTTCGTTTTGTGAAACTAATTTCCCCTCTTCCATTGAGATTTTTTGGAACATGTATTTTATTCATTTGATTTATGTCACTTATGGGTTTTGAAATTACTATTTTTTTAAAAGCTTGATTTCACTAGGTGCAAATATTCTATGATACTCCATGCCTTTTTTATTTCCAGTGAATAAACATTTGTTTTTTGTACTAGCATTTTCCTCAATACGTATATATTTTTATTTTTCTTGTCCAGTGCGAAAGAAAAAGCAATTGGCCAAGGTCTTCGAGGCGTTGGATATATGTCAAGATATGGTTCCTATGTATATTAAAAAATGGAAATACCTATAACTATTAATGTATATTGCGTTTGGATATCAACAGGAAACACCATATCAACCTTGGTGCAAGAACAACATTACTTTCACATTATAGAGCATGCTTCTCATAAGATTTTCATCATCTTTGTTGTCTCATTCCTCTACCGTGTTGTTCTTTTAACATAGTACAGTTGCATCTTAGCAAATATCAATACATGCAGGATGGTGCAAAAACAACGATGCAATTGCACAACTAATATTTCTTGATGTGGATGGAAATGTTACGCAGCTTATTGACCCATCCTTCTTGGACGATCTGATTATAAATTTGCATTGGAATTCGATTACAAGTTACGTAAACGGGTTTAATTTACACACTCAAATGCATATAAAGTTAATTTATGCCCTACTCTTGATGTAATAATCATTCATATAGATTAAATTGTTATCTTGGTATAAGAAATCAATGAAATGGGAAGGTAAAGGGAAAATCACTGACATCTTTAGGGCAAGATTCGTAATGGGGCATCTGAGAAATAGGGGTTTCTTTGGAAAGGGCATTAATGTGTTGAATAATGGTTTCATATTCCTCCAAAGTGGCCCAGAGTATCTGATTCTCCGACCGCTCATGGTCCAAAGCTTCTTGTAATTGCGTACAGCGGTCGAGGTCAATGGATTTGTTGCGGTGGTCACTGACCTTGTATGCATTCAAGGCCAGATCTACAACCTCCACCACTATCCCCAACATATGATGTGCCATCCTTCATAATAATTATAATAATAACAGATATTCCACTCACTCTCTCGCACTGATTCTCGATGCATTTCTCGTTTTCTTCTTGAAATAGGACACTGCCTCTAGTTAACGTTGCTTCCCTCCACACAATACAGAAAGCAGGAGGGAGAGGTGCAAATTATGTAAGTTAGCTGCCCTATCAGTGGGGAAAAGGTCCAACTTATAGGTAAAAAAATGTTAACACGGGAAAATACCCAAAGGTCCAACTTATAGGTAAAAAAATGTTAACACGGGTAAATACCCTTCCCTTGTAAACTTAACAGGCTTACCCGGCGTGCCCAATAAGACCTTCCTCTGTTAGAAGGGCAAGTCCCCCGGTTGTGGCCCAATTGTCTTAATTTATGTTTTATGAGTAAAAATGAAATTAAACTAATAATGCAAATGCAAGAGTGCCTTAAAAAATTCGGTTTAAAGCTACCAACAACACCTGGCCCTTGCATCTCTTCCTGTCCCAGCTTATTACCTTATACGAGAAGGCCTCTGCTTGGAAAAAGGCCAAATGTCATAGATATGCTTATAAAGAAATGCATGTATGGAACAGATGTATGGTTATCATAAGTACTACAGATTGGTGGTGCCTTGACCCCTATGTCGAAGAAATTCTGAGAGATGCAAAGAGCAGACATGAGGTTTAATTGCCCTTCATCTCCACCTGCGTGTTTGGTTGGGCAATCAAGATGATGTTGGGTATCTTGGCTATTTATTAATGACTAAAATAAATACAACTAAGTTAGTCAAGCTATACCCTGGATGTGAGTGACATGACGGCTAGAGCCACGACAGGGAGCGCCATCTACCCACCTGGCAACGTGGCTCCTCCACCTTGCAATAGGCCCCTGCCTACACTTCGCCCAAGATCCTGCCTTTAAGGATGGTTACGGCTCCACTCCACTTGGCCGTCTCGCTCGTGCTTGTTTTCATAACCCACATGGCCCGGCGTTTGGCATTTATGCCGGCTCTGGCTTCTACGTCCCTCCTCCCCACCTAGTTCATTTATGTCATTAAACTCTCCCGTGTGAAGCCTACTCCCTCTAGCTGCACGATCATAGATATGAGGCTCCCCATCCATGCCCCTGCAGTCATTACATGCCTATGCTATTCTCTGTCTGTCTCCAATGCTGAAAGCTCTGCCCCTGCTCAGTTTTCTTGTGACTTTGAAGATACTGCCATGACGCGAACGTGTGGCACATCCAAGCGGGGTTCTGGTCACAATTCAGGAAAATCTGCATCCTCTGCCGAGAAGGATAAAACTACTAACAATGGTTATAAGGACAACGTCTCCGTCCCTGTTCGCCGACTGGTAGACGATTGGGAGTCACGCAATGTGGTAGAAATTTTGGCCTTTGGAAGCCAAGGCACCGAGGTTAATTATTACTAGCTCATGAAAAACGTGCTTGGCAGTCTGGTTGAAGAGATGCTCACCAATTGGAACCTGGCCAAGGTTGCTATCATGGACACCAGGGCCAACATGGCCCATTTGGATGGAGTGTTAGCTGCTCTGGAGGCAAACCTGACTAGCCGCAGGTATTTTATGTTTCCTCACCCTATTCCTCCACTCAATTATGGTCCTACTAGTCCCACTGAAGGTTTCACGAATGATTTAACCATCCACATTGAGGGCGCTGCTATCGAAGCAGAATCCTAGGCTACTGGTAGTTCCCTGCACGATTCCATGGGTGTTGTAGCTTCAGATGGCACGGTCCCTGTTCGTGGCCCCAACTCTGGCCCAAGTTCTCCAGCTGCGGTTGTGGTTCAGGGAGCTCTTCCCCCGGGGATACCCTTTCCTATTCCCTCGACCATTGATGTTCTGCATTACAAGCGAGTCTGAAAGGCCGATGACGATGTTGTTTCTCCTCGCAAAGACGAGCCCCTGCCCATCAAACTCCTGACTCAGCAGTGGGATGATGATTTCTTCGGCTCCTACCCAATCTCTAAGGATAATCATGGCTCACATAATGCAGAAGCCGGTACCTAATGCGGCTCTGTGTGAGCACAACTCTTCTAGTTTTGGCGGTTAGCTTTTATGTTTTCCTTGTTTCTGTCAATGATCCATCTTCAGATGCTGGTCTATCTCTCTAGTCTAGTTCTGTTAATGTTTTTACTGATTGGCTATCATAAGTTCTATGCTACTCAGCCCACTGTAGGGTAGGTCTCTGTCATAAGATCTTTTTTGTACTCCCGGGTACCATGAGAAGCTACAGAAAGCTCCTGACTCTCATGAGATTGTAACTTTTTTGTACTCTAATATAATTATCCTATGCTGCTTACAAAAAAAAAAAAGTTAGTGGAGCTATAGAATATGGCAAATTAGCTACTAATAGTCATTTCTATGTGAATTCGGTCATTTTTTAGTGACAAATTTATCATTTGTAGTAGACATTTATCCATGTTTAGTAGTTTCATAATCATTATATAAATGACTAATTTAATAGTTTTATATTATTTCATTTTCTTTCAGTATTAATCAATATAAATGACTAATTCAATCATTTATTCATTTTATTTGTATTCATTATTAATCAATATAACTGAATATGATATTGTGATTAAATTAAAAATATCTCATACAATATTCATGCTCATCAAATATTAATACACGTGAATCATGCAAATTTCCATTAGTTAATTACAACACTAAATAATATCAAGTACACACATATATAATTTCAACCATGTAAATTGTATTATATGAAATATCAAGTATATATGAATTTCCAACCGAATATCCACTAATGGACTAATATTGGTGCATGAAAAAAATTGTCTTCATACTTTACATGAAAATCATTTACATCAATGATTTTTCAGAATATTACAATGGCCACTGAGTAAAACCTTGGCAATGCCCACATAAATCCAATGAATCACTTAGTTAATTCACTTAAAATTTCTCAATTTTGGTCATTTATTCCTTGAAAAAAACTGTGGTGACTAGCTTTTTTAGTTGCCTAGTCGCTTATCTCTCATTTTGTACTAGTGATTCCTCTCAATTTCTAAGTATTTATTCTTATGCCTCATCAATATGAGTGATTACCTTTTATTTTCAATGATATTGAATGATCCTCACTTTGTGGTTGAGAACTATTTTTTTTATTTTGTAAAGGGAACTATTTAACACCCTTCTATAAATGGCTAACAAGGTCTTGAAGGGCCATGAAGGTTTCAAATTTGATCCTTGGCTTCAATATATATATATCCAAAACACACATTGATTTATTGAAATTGTGACACCAATTATTGTTATACATAGAATCGAACTTTGATCATTTATATTTTATTCTTTTAAATTTTTTTGAGGTCTTTTGATTCACCATGAATTCCCAAAAAAAGGTAAAACCCACAACGTTAATTTAGAATAATTTTTTTTTTTGGATTCTAGCCATGTACTCCAAAAAAATATGTTTTTGGATAACACATTAAAAACACTGATTTGAACATGAATGAGCTAATTCAACAACATACCACTTCTTCAAGGAAAACATATTGAAAACATAGCATTCTTTGTTCATCTAAAACCCATAAAATATGTGTGGATGAGGTGACCATTTATGGCTCTAAGAAATTAAAGGCTTCCTCTTGATGTCAACATTTTCTATACCCTAAGGAAAAACACCACCTATGTAAACTTAATAGGGTTACAATAAATAAAGCATACATATAGAAATTGTATAAGGATCAAACAAATTATGCAAATAGCTGAAAACCTTACTGTTGAGAATAGGAGAAAAATGTAGAGCTTCCAATGCATGAAATGAGTGTTTACGCTCACATGGAATTTTTGTGCACCATACATTCTCCCATTTGACATGATCATCATCCTCAATGAAAAACTACTCACATGGTGACCTCTAGTAAACATTAAATGCTAAGCATATGCACACCTTATAAAGATTAGCGGAACTAGTAGTTGTAGAGGGATGTGAAAACTTTATGGCGAAATAAGCCAAATCTATAAAAAAATCAATAATTCTATAGAGATATATTATGTGAAATCCTAGATGGTGGGGCATAGAAATATAACACTTGGAACTGTCTCTTTCCTAGTGGTGTGTTGCTAAATACTTTGATTTTTCTAGATTTAATAAAAAACTAGTAGAAAGATTACCATAGGAGAATTAATAGTCATGGATAAGGGAAACATGAGTGTCTAAAGGGAAATATATAGAGGAGTTAGTGAAATCTATGGAACGAATCAAATTCTATTCTATTATAAATGCCATAGCTAATATGGCCAAACTATTTTTTTTGCTATAAGGGTAAAATCATAAATTTGGGTGTCTATTTAGTGAGAACTGTATCGTGAAACTCATAGTAAAAAACAATTCGGCTGAACTTTTTAAGTTTTTTGGCCAAATTATTTATTATTTTCGGTCAAAAAGGTTATGCTAACTTTTAGTTGAAAAACTATATTCGACTAAAATTTAAAGTTAACCGTGCTCTCGTTATATGTACCCGAGCGCTTTTCGTTCAGGAAAATTGTCCGGAAATTTTTTTTTGGAAGAATTTTTCGGATGAACAGGTTTTTTAGCCAAAAAATTGTTTATATATATATATATATTAAAAATTGATTTCATTATCACTCATTTTACAACTGTGATAATTGCCACATTTGAGATTTGCCACCTTTGCAATCTACCACCCTTCGTAATCTACCACCATGCATGATCCTCCATTATATTTGCGACCCTTGTAGCTGGTTTTGTTACGATTTTTCCTATTTTCGGTCATGTAGCTAGTTCTATTCATGTTTTTCCCAGTTCCAGCCATGTAGCTCATTCTGTTAGGCTCTTTCATGGTTTTGGTCATGTAGTTTGTTCTGTTCGACTTTTTTGTTGTTCTGGTCGTGTAGCTAGTTATGTTCAGTTGTTTTGTTGTTTTGATCATGTGGCTAGTTATGTTCGGATTTCTCATTGTTCTGTTTGTGTAGCGGTCTTCCATAACATTCAAGCCATAACTACCACGTATCCTATTTCATTAGGAATAATGCCAAAAGATGCTTTTAATATGCTTTCTTTGTAAAAAGATCATTTTTTTGATTGGTTAAAATTCTCCACATGGTCGAGGAAGTAATATTTTTTATTGTGAATATGGTGAGTGAGTCAACTAATTGCAAAAGTATGTGGCCATAAATTTTTTAATAGGGACCATTTCCCGGCAAATCGAAACATTTTTCGGCAAACAAAAGAGTAAACGCAGGTTCAACATGATTTAGGTAGCTACAAAGGTGGGTTTAAGAGTCTTGAAACTCTAAATCGTATTCAATAACTAGCATATTCCATGAGTGAAACTTACCTACAAGTAAAATAGTTTTTAATTTCTACGTATTTAAGAAAAGAATGGCACAATTATGTGAAAGGAGTGGTGGAGCATCCATCCCTGAGCATGATCTGACTGGAAAGAAACTGAGAAACTTATCCTAAATTGAAATTGGTTGAGCATTCATACCTCATCACCCATTTGGCGTGCAATGAAAAAAAAATCAGGGAAGAAATTAAACCGATAATGATTTTCGAAAATCAAAGTGTTTGAATCACCGATCTGGTGGGAAACTTTAAAAAAAATCATGGAAGAAACAATACTGAGAATGTTTTTCAAAAATCCTTTTTTTGGCGGTGATATTTGGCATGGTGATGAAATGATGAAAACATGCCACTGTATCTGTCCTTACCTTTGGCCGTCAAGACGACTCACAACAAAGACAATTCCTGAAAATTCATCGAAGCAAAAAATTCTTTTGAAAATTTCATTGTGTTGAAGGTATGTCATGCAGGCTAGAAAATTCATCTAAATTCTGAATTTAACAATGATTATATAAAATGAGTCAAATTTCTGGAAATGATGTTTTTATGAAATGAAATGGCAATGGTCAAGTGCGTAAATCATCCACCTGCAAGCTAATTCTTTCAGAAATTATGCATCTCTCAGAGGAAATAATTTTTTTTATCCCAAGTCTACTTAAGCCCTATTTTTCAAAACTTAACCAATTTTTCCAATGGCAAGCATTTTTTTGGGAAGGTGCAAAACATGCCAAATTTATGTTTTGGTGGGAAAATATCTCCATTACCAGAGACTCTTTTTCCAAAAGGAGTCAATGGTCAAGTGAATAAATCATCCACCTAAAAACTTATGCTCCCAGAGATTTTTTATCCATCAAATATGAGAAATGGCGGGCATTTTCCTAAGGCCATTTAGGCCAGTTTTAGATGCAAAACAAGCTGAGTGGTTTTTTTGGAAGGCCAATACTTTCATGACCATAGACTTGTTTTAAAACCTAAGCCAATGTTCAAGTTCATAAATCATCCACTTGCAAGATGATACTTTCCTAAAAAATTTATCCCTCACAAGTGAGAAATGGTGGGCACTTACCCAAGGCTACTTAAGCCCTTTTTCGCAACACTTAACAAATTTTTCCAATGGTGAGCAATTTTCGAGGGTTCAAAACAAGCAGAATGGTTGTTTTGGCAGGAAAATATCTCCATGACTAGAGGTGTTTTTTCAAAAATGAGTCAATGGTCAAGCAAATAACTCCTCTGCCTACAAATGTATTCTCTCAGAAATTTTTTATCCAACATAGGTGAGAAATGGCGGTCATTTTCCTAAGGCCATTTAGGCTAATTTTAGGTGCAAAACAAGCTGAGCGTCTATTTTGGTAGGCCAATATATTCTTGACCATAGATTTTTTTTTAAACCTGAGCCAATGATCAAGTGTATAAATCATCCACTTACAAGTTGATGCTTTCCCAAAAAAATTATCCCTTGCAGGTGAGAAATGGTGCGCATTTACCCAAGGCTACTTAAGCCCCTTTTTTCAATACTTAACCAATTTTTCCAATGGCGAGCATTTGTCTAGGAGGGTGCAAAACAAGTTGAATGAATGTTTTGGAAGGAAAATATCTCCATGACCAAAGTATTTTTTTACAAAATGAGTCAATTTTAAATTGAATAAATTATCCACCTACAAACTTATGCTCTCAGAAATATTTTATGCCCTCAAATATGAGAAATGGAAGGCATTTTTCTAAATACATTTAGGCCAGACTTAGGTGCACAACAGGATGAGTGGTTGTTTTGGAAGACCAATATTTTCTTAACCATAGATTTTGTTTCAAACCTGATCCAGTGGTCAAGTGCATAAATCATCCACCTACAAGATGATGCTTTCCTAAAAATAAATTCCCTTACAGATGAGAAATGGTGGGCATTTTCCCAATGCTACTTAAGCCCTTTTATTCAATACTTAACCAATTTTTCCAATGGTGAGCATTTTTCTTTGAGGGTGCAAAACAAGATGAATGGTCGTTTTGGCAGGAAAATATCTCCTTGACAAGAGACTTTGTTTGAAAACTCAACCAATGGTAAAGTGAATAAATCATCCACCTACAAACTTATGCTCTCATAAAAAAAATCATCCCTCAAAGGTGAAAAATGGCAAGCATTTTCCAAAGGCCATTTAGGCCTTCAATCGATACCAAATTTTAATTCACAATATAAATAATGCCAAATATATTTATCCTAAAGGCATAGCCTCATTATTAAACAAATTTCATAATGCACAAATCTATTCTAACATGAACACATAAGCAATCAATCTCCATGTAACAATCATATTGACATCAATGGTAGAGATCAAGTAGGGTGACTATTATCATTTGACACGTGGCAATCGCAAACTCAAAGAAGGGTACCTGTACCATTTCACATGGGGCAACCACCGTCCACAACATGAATGCTATAGATAAAAAAGTATATCTACCACCATTTGAGGAATGGAAAAAAAATGGGGATCAATATATTGAAATAAAGATTTGAAAATAATGTCAGGGTGGTTTTATATATTTACCACACTCCACCTTTATAATGAAATTTCATCAAAACTAAGCATGCATTGAGATGAATATATCTTTCTATATCATCATCTTGTGATTCTTTATGCCCATTGCTTTTGAAGACCTCCATTGTGTGATATTTTTCTTGATTGAAGTGACTCATAATCATCTAAGATCCGTGTTTCCTTAATAACTAAGGTGCTAATAACACAAAAATTTTGGGTTGGGTGTTGATGCGAATCTACATGGAGAGACTACTTAGTATGGACAATCTTCCTAAAAATATATGCACTAAAGTTCAATCTTGCTTCCTTGTTACCTTCATGTGAAAAAAAGGAAAATTCTTTAAGTTATGAATTTATAATAATAATAACATGAATTCTAAGATGAAATATATAAATAAATATATTTCATTAAATCATCTATGATATTCAACGATTATATGAAACACCAAATTAAGAAAAAATGAAACAAGAGATCAAGATAATTATAGTTATTGTTATAATCTCACAATCTATATCATAACCTTAGCTTACTCAACTCAATTATAATTCTCTACATTTTGCATCATATTATTTTACATAGCTTGTACCTTAAAACCTCATTATTAATCTTTAATATACAAGTTCAACATTTGTGTAATATTTATAATAATATATCAATTTTTTAACTTCCCATTTTCAAATATTCAACATAGCAAATTTTTATCATTATTCCTTAAATTAACACCAACTCTTACTTAACTTTTACTTCACAATGTAAGAAATGATGTTAAACATATTTAACATAAAAGTATAATCTCATTAATAAACAAATTTCATAAATATATGATAAATTTCTATTATAAAAACAAAGTAATTAACATTTATAAGATAATCATAAAATCAATAATGGTCATAATTGATAAATTTATTATAATATTCCATCATACAAGGTAATTGACATCTATATGATAATCACAAAAATAATGATAAAGATAAAGGACTTGTTCCTAATACCAACACTAATGAGAACAATTATCACAGTGACAATCACAAAACCAATGAAAACAGTTATCACACCATTTGAGGAATGGGAAAAATAGAGGATCATTATATTGAAATAAATCTTTGAAAATAAAATGAGAGTGGTTCTCCATCTTTACCTCGCTCCACCTTCACGATGGCAAGGTGATTACACACTTTCAAGTAATGGCATTTTCATTCCACTCCACACTTTCATTTAATCCCACTTTCATCGTGCCTTTATAACTTAAGAGTGGTTACATATTTTCATGTAACCCTGTCCTTATGAGAAACTTCCACCTAGTGAAAAGAAATTAAAAAGACATTTCAACTCTTACTCTCACTTCTTTATACATAAGTATTTTTAGAGAACTTTACGCATGTCATTGATTAAAATGGGAAGGTTATCAAAATTATTCATTGCAGGCATTCATCATGCTTCATTTTATAGCTCAGACTTGTGTGAAATAAAAATCTGATTTTTTTTCATTTGTCTTTTTTAAACTTCACAAGTATGAGCATGGTAAAACTAAAATGTAATCAAAATTGAGTAAAAAGTCTCTTAATATTTTAGCCATCTCTATTTCATAGTGATTTACTTATCTCTTATAATTATGACTTCTAGGATCGTCCATCCATACAGAGTCACATATTTTCCATGGCTCGACTATATCCGTCATGGCAATTTTCTATCAAAATTGATTTTGTGGTGAGTTTCTTATAATTTGTGTTTGTGTTCCTCAATGATGTGGTGGTTGCTTCCCACTGTGAAATGGATTGCGAATTTTGGCTCCATGAAGGAGGTTGTATTTCCAATGAAAACCAAGATCCTTTTGGTGTGTTCTATGCTTGGTGGATGGAGGTTTCTTATCATTTTTTAATGATATTCCCACCACCAAAGTTATCTCTCAGAATTTGCCTGTTACAAGCCATAAAATGTTTGATAAATTAAGATAAAATTAAATGTATAATAAATATTATTTTGCTAAATTTTATAAAATTAATCAACAATCATTTTAATTAACAATTAATACCATCTCCATTCACAAACTTAAAAAAGTGACTAGATAACAACTAAACTATGCTTTATGTTTAATAAAATATTTTGATGTTTTATATATCTCATCAAAGTAAGAACATAAAATGTTTTTATGTGAACTCCTTAGAATTCTAAAATATCATTTAGGAAAATATATAGGAAGGCTTCGTGTGACTTTTTAAAAGTAATAAAATATCTCACACATATATATATACAATTTCATCTTATAATAATAGTTAATTATTGATAATTATCAATATATGTATCATTGTTATATAAAGGTAATGTGATAGTATATGTATGATTGTCCTTTCAAAGTAACGTGGCATTATTATTGAAGTAGGTGTATTATTGTACGATGATTTTTAACAATGTTTTTTTTTCATACCGAAAAAAACTAACGTTTTATTAATGAAAAGTTGTGTCTACAGAATACATCAAGTGTTTGAAATATATCAAGTGACTGTGTCACTAACTTCCTTATGGACAGAGCGTCCAATTTATGTTGCAAACTGCATGACTAACATCCCTAACAAAAATATATAACAAAGTCTGTTGTGAGATCCACTGAATCCACAAAAAACGGAGAACCCTAAATAGCTAGCAATAACGTCATCTAATAACAAAGAGTAAGATCTTAATACAGATTCGGGAATCTCAACTCAAAGATAGAGCTATTTTTGTACTCTTGAAAATAGATATGGCCATCCATATACCTAATGGCAAGTTTAGATAAAGAGTCCGCAGTCATATTAAACTCCTTGTAGACATGCATGAACGGAATATGATGGAATTCCTAAAACAAAGCATGGGTACGATGCAGCCAATGACCAAAAATTAATGAAGAAATTGTAGATACACCCTTATCCCAGTCGATGATAACCTTAGCATCTCCCACAATAAAAAGAGAATTTATCTCCCTTCACTTGGAAAAATCAAGCAGACACCAAAGAGCTAGGAGATATGCTCTTGTATTGGAGCCCAACCCAGCCTTCATCTTCAATCTAAAAAGATGACTAGAATCCAGTTTCAAGACTATACCAGCCCCACACAAACCATTTTGTGATGCCCCATCGAAGAATCCAATTAGTAAATTTTGTTCCAGATTCGGAAAACAAAACCTCCTAGACTGCCTAGCAACATTTAGCCTGGAAGCATCACTGAGATGTGCCTTCACTTTAATACAGACTTTAGCTGGATTCTGTAGAGTGCCTTCAAAGATACCGAAATTCCTAGCTTTCCAAACCTACCAAATGATAAGTAAGGGGAGATCTATCCAATGAATTTTACTCAAATACCACTTGTTTAAGTTATCTGCAAGAGAAACCGCATCCCAACTGACAACAAACTGGAAATACTCCCCCAATTCCAACCACACCTGTTGGAAGAACTTACAGTTCTCAAAAATATGGTCAAGAGTTTCTTCAAAAGAACCACACAAAACACACCTGTTGGGCCCAGAGAAACCACGCTTCTACAAATTCTCCTAGGTTAGAATTTTCCTCTTGCAAGCTTGCCACAAGAAACACTTAATTTTCAATGGGATTGCATCCTTTCATAACCGCTTATTCCACCACGACGGAGTTTCAAATATTTCATTTTCTGGGATATGTTTATATGCCCTGACTATCCCATTCTTCCTATTAAATCTCCAAACCAGCACATCGGGAGAGTTAGTCAAATAAATTCCATCTTGGTAAAGATTGCTAACAAACTTTCTGATTCAATGTCCAAACTACTAGGAAGTCCAAAATACCTGGATGACTTCCAAAGCACCATAGCCTCCATTTTATTTGTGACTACTTGTTTAAGCACAAAGGCCCCCTGACTATGTAAGGCTTCAAGCAAATCCACAGAAAATGTAAAATTATCTGGGAACCCAACAATAGGATCCACCCCTAGAAAAATATGAATCCCCCTCCCCACAGTCCAACATATATGATTATTGATAATCAGAAAGGTTTTCAACAAGCTGCGCCAAATATAAGATCCATAAGAGGAAAGGTAACCAGAATGTCTTAACCAGGTCACCACATCCATCCGCTTGAAATATTTAAACTTAATCACTCTCCCCCTAAAGGCCCTGATCAAATAAAACTTGCCAAAGACTACGCACACATGGGGTCATATTAAACCAACCCAGGTTCTTTATACCCCATCCTCCATGAGACCTCGGTAGAGAAATGATTTCCCACGACGTTAAATGGAACTTAGACTGGTTTAAGCTACCAGCCCATTTAAAATGAAACATATGTCTTCGGATCGAGGAAATAATACTTGTCGTAACCTAAAATAAGTAAAACCAATACAGCGAAATGCTTTGGATTACATGATTTACAAGAACCAATCTGCCTCCAAGTAACAGTAGTCTATACGACCATGAAAAAAATGCTCTTCTGTATTTTCTGTATAATCCATGTGCAGTCTTTATTACAACAGGCATTACATTTTAACTAGAAACCCAAATAGCGAATACCTGTTTCCAAAGGATTCAACTTGTAAGGAAAAATATGTGTAATGTGATTAATAATGGAAGGATCACCACAAGAGAAAATAAAAGAGGATTCCTGAGAGCTAATAATCATGCTCGAAGCATCACAAAAAATATTCATGATAGAAGCAAAAATGATCCCATTCCTTCATCAATCCCTCCCCAAAAATGAGGACATCATCCACAAAAAGAAGGTGAGAAATGTAAAGGGCACTGGCCACCTTTATCCCTTTGATTTCATTCATCTTTCTAGCGTCCTTGATCAAAAGACTCAATCCTTCAATTACCAGTGTAAATAAATACGAAGATAGGGGGCATCCCTACTGAATCCCCCTATTTCCCTGAAATAATTCGAGGGAGAACTGTTTATCAAGATAGCATACTTGGAAGAAGTTATGCACGCCATAATCCAATTGGTGATTTCTGGAGTCAAACCGATCTGGAGAAGAATCAACCATAGATAGGTCCAATCAAGCCAATCATAGGCTTTGTTGAGATCCAACTTAAGGATTAAAGCTAGGAAATATTTTCTTCTTAATAGTATGTAAACCCTCCCGCGCTATCCCAACCGCATCTTGAATTTTCCAATTGGGGAGGAAGCCAAACTGCTCCTCAGAAATGTAAACTCCCAACAAAGGCTTAATGTGCTGAGCAATGATCTTAGTAATCATCTTGTAAAGGAGATTGCACAAAGAAATAGGGTGATAATCATTAAAGGAAACTGGCTGATCAAATTTAGGCACAAGAGTAATATAGATGGAATTCAGAGAAGGAGGGATCCATCCCTTTCTTTTGGTTTCATCGATCGCTGCAGGCAGCTCCTCCCCCAGTAAGTCAAAGAAATGAAGATAAAAGTCAACAGTCCACCCATCTGGGCCTGGAATCTTGTCTTTGGCGAAAATTCTCAAAGTCTGAAAAACTTCCTCCACTGTTATCTTTTTACCAATATCTAAACAATCTTGATCGCCAAAAAAATGGGAGAATTTTTTAATTACCTTCAACTGATTATCAATAGTTGGAGGATGGTTGCTGGAATAGATATACTTTAAGTGTTCAATAGCCTCACATTTGATCGAGAGTGAATCATAACAAGTATCATTACTAGCATTTTTCATCTGCCAGATCGAATTAATCAACCTGCGCTGATTGGAAAACCTGTGAAAGAACTTTGTATTATTGTCCCTATCCTGAAGCCATACTGCTCTACTTTTTTGTCCCTGGGTCTCCTCCAAGAGACTTAAAAGTTTTATCTTCATGCATTCAAGCTCAGACAGTCTCTCCTTCCTAGTCTTCGAAAACAAATCCTCGTCCATTTTTCCAGATAAGAATTGTATCTCAGCTTCAATCTCAGAGAGTTGTTTAGAATTAGCAATTTTATGTTATTTTTCCCAAACAATAACAACATCCTTCAAGAGAGAAAGCTTCTTAATAAAGATGGACAAATTAGAGGAGCTATAAATATCACCAAACAAAAGCCACTTATCATTAATCAATTCGTTGAAGTCGTCCACCTCCAACCACCTAGGATTGAATTTAAATGGGTAAGTTATGAATGCCTTATCAACCTCCAGCTGCAAAATAATCGCTTTGTGTTCCGAGATTCCTGTAGAATAAGTCCAGTAACTAAACCTCCCAAACTCATCACAGATGAATTCATACATGAAAAACTGTTCAAGTTCTTTGGCAACACCAGTTGACCCACATCTTCCATTAGCCCAAGTCGGGGCCATTACAAATGGAACAATGTCCACTAGTCTGTAAGACTCAAATCGTGCAGGGAAAAAATCAGCCAGAGGGTCCAACTTATTTCCCGATCCCCACACTTCCTCCTTTGACACTGTAAAATTTAGGACCCCGACCAAAATTAAGCGTCCCGCATTCAATAAATCAGAGTTGAAAATCTTCTCCCATAATGGCCTTCGATTGTTATATGGTCCATAGATTTTTAGGATCCTCGGAATATGACCAAAACCATTTATTTTTCCTTCAATCAACGAGCCTGCACAATTTGAGAAATCCAACATATCAGCCAAATCAGGGTTCCAAGATACCAATATGCCCCTAGATAATCCATAGGATTCCAAGGCACTGGTCCTCAAGTTGGGATTCAACTTCAAGAAGTTTTTACATTTTTCCTCTCAAGAGATCATTGTCTCTTATAACAAAACAATACAGGGTTTTAAGTTATCCAAAATGTGTCGCAGGGCAGTGTGTTTATGGCCACTGCCAAACCCACAGATATTTAGGGATGAAATGTTCATTTAAAACCCCTAATGAGGGTTTCCTCTTCTCTAAGATCCCAATCAGTATAATGTTGTAAAAAATCAAAATCCAATCCTCTATCAAATAAGGAAGTGACAGAAGGGTTAAAGCACAACTTTGCTGGAAGGTTATTCGGATATACCGGTTTCTCCTTTGAAGTAGAGACAATATATTTCTTAGTATTTCTCGTATTTCTAATCGTAACATTACAATTGAAAATAGATGAAATTGTAATAGTACCAAGGTTAGGGAGGGTAGAATCCGAATATACAGGAACTGGTTCATTCAAAATGTCTAATAGACAGAAGGAAGGAGGCGAGGTAGATAAAGAGTCCAGTATAGGATAGGATGAGATATTTATCCCAAAAGAAGGGTAAGAGTTAGCAAACAAGGGAAGATAATGCGAAAAGGATAAATGAAGAGATGAGTTCCTTTCCCGAGGAGAAACTAAAGGAAAAGTACTAGGATCACTAGTATCAATTTGGTTGGTTAGTTCCAATGCACTATGATATGGTCTTACCTTTTCCATGGGTGATGATAGCCCCCTTAGAGACCCACCAGGAGATATAATGTCACACATACCCTCCGATGAAACTGTGGGAAAAATATTTGAGCCAGTTTCCCTCAAAAAGCCCAAGCCATCCACCAAAAAACCCTCAAAAGAGTTACAGAGCTCCTCAGAAGAAATAAATTTTAAAACAATCGGAAGGGTTTGAATAAACTTAACAACTCTTCGGTGCTCTGAATCAATATCCATAGGTATAGGTAAAAGGTTTCCACCTTCGGAGTCTTCTTAAATCTCCATAGTCCCCTCCCGCAAAACAGGGGGATAAATTCTCCTATGTTTAGACCCGGGACAAGAAGCTTTGCAATATCCTGTAGATTTACATTGAAAACACCAAAAATCCACCTTCCAATAGTCCATTCCTTGATTAAATGAGCCTCTTTCCCAAATGACCTCCACTTCTACAAGAAATCCCTCCTTAGTATCCAACAAAACCAGCATCCGTAGGGTATTTCTCTCTGAACCAAAGAGGAACTCATCTTCAATCATAATAAAATTCTTTATGGAATTTGCGACAACCATAAAACCCTGAAGGTTCCAACAGTGTAGGGTAAAATCCGATAGATTTACCCAGATATGCCTCTTAATAAGTTTCTCCCACTTCGGATCAAACCCCACATGCCAGCGACTTAACACTAAAGAGCCTCTACCAACCACCCAAAACCGTTCCTCTATCTACCTATGGTCTTCTTTAGAGAGGAAAAGGAAGACCATCTAGCTGTTGGAAAGAGTGAAAACCCTATGAATGTTTTTGATATGGGATTTCCAACAATATCTAATCCAATTTCAAGATATTAGGACGAGATATCTTCAAATATTCAAATTTTCCAATAAATTCCCTATGGGAAAGAGTCGAGACCATGTCAAAAGTGATGTCTTTTCCTAGGACACACACTGGTTGTCCCTTCTTCACCCTCTCAAAAGGAAGTCCGGAAAAATTTGGAGAAGTACTTCCTTCTGTCATAGAACCCCCTTCCTTAATGGAATGTCGTCGCGACCATTCCCTAGTGGTCAAATCTGATAGAGCTAAATTAAGCTTCCCACCAGGTAAAGACCCATCACCAAACAAGGAAGCCATATAAGAAATAGTAAAATTAGGGTTAGTATTAACCCCCATGCATCTAGGGGTCGCTAGATAAAAAAGGGGCGGTTCTCCAAAAGAGAAACTGGAAAACGGGATATATTTCGTATGAAAGTGACCCAAAGACCCCTCAGTCTCTCAGGGCTCCGACACGAGTTGACCCATGAGGAAAATCAATGGATCTAAAACCCTACCAAATCGGAAGGGAAAGTCAAACCGAACAATGTATAATAGAAAATTCCCATATTTTACTGGTTAGTACTAAGTTTGCCTAAAAATGACAAACTAAACTCTAGGTTCCATTGTTCACATATTATCCCAAATGGAAAACAGAGTGGTAAATAGTAAAATAATAATCAGTAAAAACTCGCGGCTACCCTAGGAGCCGAAAACACAACTCCTGAAAAAACCAAAGCTAGAGAGGGATCTAGAAATAAAAGAAAACTGGCTGAAAACAGGTTGTAGGTGGTAAGAGGACTGCTAATACAGAGTGCCATCGATAAAATGTCAACAATTTGTGGCTTGTGAATTGGAATCCCATATTAGAATTAATCCATCCTTGTAAACAGTGGTAGTGATAGTACAAATAGTGTTATCTTGGCATTCCCATTTTAGCTTTCAACAGTCAAGATTTGTTATATCACTGTCGGACTTCCAAGTCTTTGGATTTAAAAAATCTTATGTGTCATTGCTTACACCATTTAATTTGATAACAATAGCTAAATCGACGGTTGTAATAACAATCAAATAATTCTCCAATCCTTTAGTATTTATGTTATTCACAAACTTGCTCTTTGTTGTCCCATATTTAGTATCTCAAGAGGTAAGCAAATTAAATGGTAGTTTGGTTCAAAAATGCAATGGTTTGTATTAAAAAATCAGGTTAAGTTTTCAGAAAATCACATCATTATTAAGGAAAGGTCCTAGCAAATATTTATATCTTTATTATTGAGCTACCTCCTTGTTGGACATCTACTTTACTTTGTATAGGTTCCTAGAGTAGAGGGGGTCTAGGGGGGCTAGTAGGCCCTTGAGATAAATATTTGGGTTTGTTTCTAGTGTGTTTCATGCTTTTATAGAAAATTGATTTTTGTCCCATTGTAAACTAATTTTGATTAATAAAATAGTGTTCTAATATAATCCAAGTTAATGGATTAAGGATTTGGATGCTATAATATTATATTGCAAAGGATGAATATAATACAATGAGATACATAGAGGAATGACTCTCAGTTAGATTGGTTTTCTTAGTTAATGGTTTCCAGAGTAAATATCTATGTACTATGTGTGTGAGTTATCATTTTTTCTTATGTTTTAGATTTTGTTTGGTATTTATTTTCTTGTAGAGGTTTATCAAACTCTTCCTATTTCTCCCCCTTTTCATGATTAATGATGGTTAGACACCCATTGATCTACTATAATGACAATCCCCCCCTTGATTTATTATTCTACTAAGAAAGAGATTTAGATGCATATCACTAGGATGAACCCATGGAGGAGCACTTGTAACACTTCAAGTATCCACCTCTACAAAGAAAATAGAGAGAGGTATGCATAAGCAAGGGGAAGAATCAAACCCACCACCTCTTTGTTTTCAAATCATTCTCTTATGTAGAGAGTAACTACCAAGGAGACTCCAACCATGCATATCGACTCTAATAAGTGTAGATATGGGGCAACATGATAGTCCTTAATCCTCAACAAAGTTTCAATAATTTTATGGTCTCGCAAGGCCAAGTTGTTGACTCTTTTGGTATAGAATTTTATTTTCAATGGCGTTATTGAACCTCAAATGAAATAATTATCAGTCTTTGTGTTAGTTGAGAGAACAAAACTATGAATAAGATGAATGAAACACCCAAAAACATAATGGATCTGAGAAAATAACAATTTACCTTCTAAAATGCAAGCATGTGTCATTCCCAAAAGCAAAATTTCAAATAAATAAAAGCAACAAGAAGAAGAACTTAGATAGAAAATTCATAGCTATTTGGAAATTCTAACAAATAATGCATGTTATATTTTGGTTTTCATTTTTGAATAAACTCTTATTTAGGATAAGAAATATACTCCAAGAAAATGTGAAGAAGACCTATCTTCCAAAAACACCTATGCTTATTTAGTTCATCTGGGGTTTTGGAAGTTCTTTATTGAACTTTCTACAAAATAAGTTAAAAAATGGGCAAACTCAATCATGTTTTAACTATTTAGACCTTGTAAATTTTGTTGAAAGTTATAGTTCCATCTTATTAATGAGAACTTTCATTATAGACCTTTGTCCTTAAAAATTATAACCCGTTTTAAAAATATTGATGGTCATAGTTTCAACAAAAAGCTAATATATTTTATACATGGAAAAATTAATTTAAAAAATTCAAATTTATGGCCATAGGCGTTGCTTCCAAAATCCATTAGGAAAAACAACATTTGTACTAAGGTTGGAAAATCTCATTATCAATGACTATAAGGTCTTCTCTTTATGAAGCAAATGGTTAATTGCCACAAGTTCCCCCAAATTTCTTCAATTTGAACTTTAGTTCAACCATTTTTAAAGCATTGAATTCATCATTTTTCTAAGGAATGCAATTAAAAATGACAAGGACCACGATTTTTAAACTCATAAACCCATTTGATCAAATATATATCTCAATAAAAAAATATTAAAAAAGTCAAATTTATGGACATAGGAGTTGCTACCAAAGGCCCTTAGAGAAAGAAAACACATGTACTAATGTTGGAAACTTTCATTATCAATCACTATGAGGTCTTCTCTTCATGAAGCAAGGGGGTATCTTCCTCCCATTCCTCCAAATTTCTTCAATTGGAACTTTAGTTCAACCATAAAGCATTGAATTCATCATTTTTCTAGAGAATCCAATTAAAAATGACAAGGACCAAATATTTTTAAACTCGTAAACCCTTAATACCCGTTTTAAATGCTTCCATTGACTTTCTATAGCATTAATTTTTAACAACATAAGTGAATAGCAATCAATTAAATGAAAATACTCATTATAAATGTGCAAACATTCCTACCATGAATGCATCCATACCATGTCCATTAATTCCATGCAAACAAACATTTCCATAAACATTAAATTGAATAAACACATAACATAAATATCAACCATGGAATTCATTCACAATTGAGAAACATGCATTTTAAGGCCCTCTAACTGGTTGGAGATGAAGGATGTTCTACCTAGCCTTAGGCACTTTGTCACACTAGATATTCATGTGAAAAAGGCCACACCCAAGCAGGGCTATCAGCCCACAATGGTGAAGCTTCCCCAATCCTACTACTCAACCACACTCATAGAACCCTCTTGTGTAGAAGAAACCTCCACAACTATCCTAATCCACTAATAGCACTCATCCCCCGTTAGCCTACACAATACAAGGAATGGGACCCCTTATCTACACTATAGTCCTTAAGGTTGTCCCCCTTCACTTGCAATGCTCCAACACATTCTGACTAGGGATTCTTCATGTTAGGACTCCAAGGACCTCAATTGTAGGCTAAGATTTGCTCACAAGGGAACCACACCCATTAGCACTAGTTTCTTAGGGTAATTTGGAGTGAGTGGTATGATAGCTCTAGTTTTTCCTCCCTCTAGGTACCAACAACCAGGATGATGAAAAATGATGCCTAGAATGATTCTCTGAACTCAATTCCCAACATTTTATATGCATGTTGAGAACTTACCGTGTGTCACTCATGAGGAGCCCACTTTCCCCCTTCTAATCCCACTTAAGATAATATACTAAAAAAATGTTAGTTAAACCACTCTCATAAACATGGTTGTACAGACCTTAGGATAAACTCACTATATAAGGTTTTAAGTAGGAATAACATGACTTAAGTTAATAAGTCATAAGGTCATTCCCCCTTGGACCCCCTTTCGCTTCCCCCTCTTATGGAATCATATACCCCATCACTTCTTCGTCCGTTTTTCTCTATAGGCATCGGGGATTTTATATTAAACATCTTTTTCTTGTAACTAGGGGAATCGAAAACTGGGAAGGGGTTGGTTGATTTTATATTAAATATCAAAGGCATGTATTTGCAATACATTTTCTCATCCAGGACCATTTCTGTTTAGATTCTAGCCTTTGTATTGTTACATACATAATTATATCACGAGGTAAAAAACATGTGCTACAATTGAACCCATTAAATTCCTTACTTAATATTTTGTACTAAGAATGAGGAATCTTTACCTTACCTGATAAATTTTTCAAGAATGATGAATAGGATGACTCTTCTGAATTATTGCTAGTAATATTTCTGGTGTTTCTCAAATTCTTCACTTTATGATCAAGTTGGATTTTCACTTAACATAACAGTTTGTTGTGATATTCCTTATTTTCATCGCAAAACATTTATCTAGCCCTCAATCTATGTAGATGTAAAGGTATACACACTCATAGAATACAATTTATTTACATTGTCTAAATCATGAAGATGAGATCAATTTATCAAGTATGACAGATCTAATCACACTTTTGACATATTACCTATAACATTTATGTAATTTATCTAATCAGATCGACATTAACACGATTATTTGATATCTGTAATGTCTATCATTATTTTGCTAAATTTCACTGTGAAAGAAGGAAATCATTTAGTTATCATAATAAAATTTATATCAGAAGAGCCTTGATTTGGCCTTAAAGTTGAGTCTGAATAGTCAGTACTGAGTATAAAAAATAGCAATGTAGCCTTTGTTTATAACATAAAATGCACCGCTTGGACATAACCTTGCTAGAAAATTGAAAAGCAACAAAATCCTAAATCCTAATAGCCAACAAAATAAACCATTCTTTTGTTAATTTTTAATTTGTAATATTTTCATTGTGAAATGATATGGGTGTATATTTTCCATACCAAGTAGTTGAGAATTGATCTCTTGCATTACCTACTCCTAATTGAGTGGCTTTGTCAGCTTATCAGCATTTTGAAAATGTGAGAAACGTCCTTTCTACAATTCAAAAACTCAAAACCTCCCAACCTTTGAAGCATTTAATTTGGAAAGGTAAGAAGTTGTTATAAGAAAAGAAGAAGGGCCACTTTCTGCACACCATAATATTAAGGTCAAAAGATGATCAAATCAATCACCTCATACACCCTTTAACAGTATGTGGGAAGACACCCTAAATCTTGTCAGCAATGAGTTGATTGCCTTGGTTTATCCTTTATATGCTTATCTTACTTGAACTTTCCTCCAAGGAAGATTGTGGGTGAAAGTTGTGAGCTACATTTTATCTTTAAAATCATACAATAATTGGAAGCAAACTTGTGGAAACGATTTTTGGAAAACCTGTGAAAGAACTTTGTATTATTGTCCCCATCCTGAAGCCACACCGCTCTACTTTTTTGTCCCCAGGTCTCCTCCAAGAGACTAAAAATTTTTATCTTCATGCATTCAAGCTCAGACAGTCTCTCCTTCCTAGTCTTTGAAAACAAATCCTCGTCCATTTTTCCAGATAAGAATTGTATCTCAGCTTCAATCTCAGAGAGTTGTTTAGAATTAGCAATGTTATGTTCTTTTTCCCAAACAATAACAACATCCTTCAAGAGAGAAAGCTTCTTAATGAAGATGGACAAATTAGAGGACCTAGAAATATCACCAAACAAAAGCCATTTATCCTTAATCAATTGTTTGAATTCATCCACCTCCAACCACCTAGGATTGAATTTAAATGGGTAAGTTATGAATGCCTTATCAACCTCCAGCTGCAAAATAATCGCTTTGTGTTCCGAGATTCCTGTAGAATAAGTCTAGTAACTAAACCTCCCAAACTCATCACAGATGAATTCATACATGAAAAAATGTTCAAGTCGTTTGGCAACACCAATTGACCCACATCTTCCATTAGCCCAAGTCGGGGCCATTACAAATAGAACAATGTCCACCAATCTATAAGACTCAAATCGTGTAAGGAAAAAATCAGCCAGAGGGTCCAACTTATTTCCTGATCCCCACACTTCCTCCTTTGACACTGTAAAATTTAGGACCCCTGCCAAAATTAAGGGTCCCGCATTCAATAAATCAAAGTTGAAAATCTTCTCCCATAATGGCCTTCGATTGTTATATGGTCCATAGATGTTTAGGATCTTCAGAATATGACCAAAACCATTTATTTTTCCTTCAATCAACAAGCCTGCACAATTTGAGAAATCCAACATATCAGCCAAATCAAGGTTCCATGATACCAATATGCCCCTAGATAATCCATAGGATTCCAAGGCACTGGTCCTCAAGTTGGGATTCAATTTCAGGAAGTTTTTACATTTTTTCTCTCAAGAGATCATCGTCTCTTATAACAAAACAATACAGGGTTTTAAGTCATCCAAAATGCGTTGTGGGGCAATGTGTTTATGGCCACTGCCAAACCCACAGATATTTAGGGATGAAATGTTCATTTACAACCCCTAATGAGGGATTCCTCTTCTCTAAGATCCCAATCAGTATAATGTTGTAAAAAATCAAAATCCAGTCCTCTATCAAATAAGGAAGTGACCAAAGGGTTAAAGCACAAGTTTGCTGGAGGGTTATTTGGATATACCGGTTTCTCCTTTGAAGTAGAGACAATATATTTCTTAGTATTTCTCGTATTTATAATAGTAGCATTACCATTGAAAATAGATGAAATTGGAATAGTACCAAGGTTAGGGAGGGTAGAATCCGAATATACAGGAACTGGTTCATTCAAAACGTCTAATAGACGGAAGGAAGGAGGTGAGGTAGACAAAGAGTCTAGTACAGGAGAGGACGAGATATTTATCCCAAGTGAAGGGTGAGAGTTAGCAGACAAGGGAAGATAATGCGAAAAGGATAAAGGAAGAGATGAGTTCCTTTCCCGAGGAGAAACTAAAGGAAAAGTACTAGGATCACTAGTATCAATCTTGTTGGTTAGTTCCAATTCACTATGATCTGGTCTTACCTTTTCCACGGGTGATGATATCCCCCATAGAGACCCACCAGGAGATATAATGTCACATATACCCTTCGGTGAAACAGTGGGAAAAATATCTGAGCCAGTTTCCCTCAAAGAGCCCAAGCCATCCAACAAAAAACCCTCAAAAGAGTTACAGAGCTCCTTAGAAGAAATAAATTTTAAAACAATCGAAAGGGTTTGAATAAACTTAACCACTGTCCGATGCTCCGAATCAATATCCATAGGTATAGGGAAAAGGTTTCCACCTTCGGAGTCTTCTTAAATCTCCATAGTCCCTTCCCGCAAAACACGGGGATAAATTCTCCTATGTTTAGACCCGGGACAAGAAGCTTTGGAATATCCTATAGATTTACATTGAAAACATTGAAAATCCACCTTCCAATAGTCCAGTCCTTGAATAAAATAGCCTCCTTCCCAAATGGCCTCCACTTCTACAAGAAATCCCTCCTTGGTATCCAACAAAACCAGCATCCGCAGGGTATTTCTCTCTGAACCAAAGAGGAACTCATCTTCAATCATAGTAAAATTCTTTATGGAATTTTCGACAACCATAAAACCTTGCAGGTTCCAACAGTGTAGGATAAAATCTAATAGATTTACCCAAATATGCCTCTTAATAAGTTTCCCCCACTTCGGATCAAACCCCACATGCCAGCAACTTAACACTAAAGAGCCTCTACCAACCACCCAAAACCGTTCCTCTATCTACCTATCGTCTTCTTCAGAGAGGAAAAGGAAGACCATCTAGATGTTGGAAAGAGTGAAAACCCTATGAATGTTTTTGATATGGGATTTCCAACAACATATAATCCAATTTCAAGATATTAGGACGAGATATCTTCAAATATTCAAATTTTCCAATAAACGCCCTATGGGAAAGAGTCGAGACCATGTCAAAAGTGATGTCTTTTCCCAGGACGCGCACTGGTTGTCCCTTCTTCACCCTCTCAAAAGGATGTCCGAAAAAATTTGGAGAAGTACTTCCTTCTGTCACATAACCCCCTTCCTTAATGGAATGTCGTCATGACTGTTCCATGGTGGTCAACTCCGACAGAGCTAAATTAAGCTTCCCACCAAGTAAAGACCCATCACCAAACAAAGAAGCCATATAAGAAATAGTAAAATTAGGGTTAGTATTAACCCCCATGCATCTAGGGCTCGCTAGATAAAAAAGGGACGTTTCTCCTGAAGAGAAACCCGGAAATGGGATATATTTCGTATGAAAGTGACCCAAAGACCCCTCAGTCTCTCAGGGCTCCGACACGAGTTGACCCATGAGGAAAATCAATGAATCTAAAACCCTACCAAATTGGAAGGGAAAGTCAAACCGAACAATGTATAATAGAAAATTCCCACATTTTACTGGTTATTACTAAGTTTGCCTAAAAACGACAAACTGAACTCTAGGTTCCATTGTTCACATATTATCCCAAATGGAAAACAAAGTGGTAAATAGTAAAATAATAATCAGTAAAAACCCGCGGCTATCCTAGGAGCCGAAAACACAACCCCTAAAAAAACCAAAGCTAGAGAGGGAGCTAGAAATACAATAAAACTAGATAAAAATAGGTTGTAGGTAGTAAGAGGACCGCTAATACAGAGTGCCATCGATAAAATGTCAACAATTTGTGGCTTGTGAATTGGAATCCCATATTAGAATTAATCCATCCTTGTAAGCAGTGGTAGTGATAGTACAAACAGTGTTATCTTGGCATTCCCATTTTAGCTTTCAACATTCATGATTTGTTATATCATTGTCGCACTCCCATGTCTTTGGATTTAAAAAATCTTATGTGTCATTGCTTACACCATTTAATTTCATAAAAATAGTTAAATCGATGATTGTAATAACAATCAAATAATTCGCCAGTCCTTTAGTATTTATGTTATTCACAAACTTGCTCTTTGTTGTCCCATATTTAGTATCTCAAGAGGTAAGCGAATTAAATGGTAGTTTGGTTCACAAATGCAATGGTTTGTATTAAAAAATCAGGTTAAGTTTTCAGAAAATCACATCATTATTAGGGAAAGGTCCTAGCATATATTTATATCTTTATTATTGAGCTCCCTCCTTGTTGGACATGTACTTTACTCTATATAGGTTCCTAGAGCAGAGGGGGTCTAGGGGGGCTAGTAGGCCCTTGAGAGAAATATTTGGGTTTGTTTCTAATGCGTTTCATGCTTTTATAGAAAATTGATTTTTGTCCCATTGTAAACTAATTTTGATTAATAAAATAGTGTTCTAATATAATCCAAGTTAATGGATTAAGGATTTGGATGCTATAATATTATATTGCAAAGGATGAATATAATACAATGAGATACATAGAGGAATGACTCTCATTTAGATTGGTTTCCTTAGTTAATGGTTTCCAGGGTAAATATCTATGTACTATGTGTGTGAGTTATCATTTTTTCTTATGTTTTAGATTTTGTTTGGTATTTCTTTTCTTGTAGAGGTTTATCAAACTCTTCCTATTTCTCCCCCTTTTCATGATTAATGATGGTTAGACACCCATTGATCTACTATAATGACAATCCCACCCTTGATTTATTATTCTACTAAGAAAGAGATTTAGAAGCATATCACTAGGATGAACCCATGGAGGAGCACTTGTAACACTTCAATTATCCACCTCTACAAAGAAAATAGAGAGAGGTATGCATAAGCAAGGGAAAGAATCAAACCCACCACCTCTTTGTTTTCAAATCATTCTCTTATGTAGAGAGTAACTACCAAGGAGACTCCAACCATGCATATCGACTCTAATAAGTGTAGATATGGGGCAACATGATAGTCCTTAATCCTCAACAAAGGTTCAATAATTTTATGGTCTCGCAAGGCCAAGTTGTTGACTCTTTTGGTATAGAATTTTATTTTCAATGGCGTTATTGAACCTCAAATGAAATAATTATTAGTCTTTGTGTTAGTTGAGAGAACAAAACTATGAATAAGATGAATGAAACACCCAAAAACATAATGGATCTGAGAAAATAACAATTTACGTTCTAAAATGCAAGCATGCTTCATTCCCAAAAGCAAAAGTTCAAATAAATAAAAGCAACAAGAGCAAGAACTTAGATAGAAAATTCATAGCTATTTGGAAATTCTAACAAATAATGCATGTTATATTTTGGTTTTCATTTTTTAATAAACTCTTATTTAGGATAAGAAGCATACTCCAAGAAAATGTGAAGAAGACCTATCTTCCAAAAACACCTATGCTTATTTAGTTCATTTGGGGTTTTCGAAGTTCTTTATTGAACTTTCTACAAAATAAGTTAAAAAATGGGCAAACTCAATCATATTTTAATTATTTAGTTCTTGTAAATTTTGTTGAAAGTTATAGTTCCATCTTATTAATGAGAACTTTCATTATAGACCTTCATCCTTAAAAATTATAACCCGTTTTAAAAATATTGATGGTCATAGTTTCAACAAAAAGCTAATATATTTTATACATGGAAAAATTAATTTAAAAATATCAAATTTATGGCCATAGGTGTTGCTTCCAAAATCCATTACGAAAAACAACATTTGTACTAAGGTTGGAAAATTTCATTATCAATGACTATAAGGTCTTCTCTTTATGAAGCAAATGGTTAATTGCCACCCGTTCCCCCAAATTTCTTCAATTTGAACTTTAGTTCAACCATTTCTAAAGCATTGAATTCATCATTTTTCTAAAGAATCCAATTAAAATGACAAGGACCAAGATTTTTAAACTCATAAACCCCTTTGATCAAATATATATCTCAATAAAAAAATATTAAAAAAGTCAAATTTATGGCTATAGGAGTTGCTACCAAAGGCCCTTAGAGAAAGAAAACACTTGTACTAAAGTTGGAAAATTTCATTATCAGTCACTATGAGGTCTTCTCTCCATGAAGCAAGGGGGTATTTGCCTCCCATTCCTCCAAATTTCTTCAATTGGAACTTTAGTTCAACCATAAAGCATTGAATTCATCATTTTTCTATAGAATCCAATTAAAAATGACAAGGACCAAATATTTTTAAACTTGTAAACCCTTAATACCCATTTTAAATGGTTCCATTGACTTTTTGTATCATTAATTTTTAACAACATAAGTAAATAGCAATCAATTAAATGAAAATACTCATTATAAATGTGCAAACATTCCTACCATGAATGCATCCATACCATGTCCATTAATTCCATGCAAACAAACATTTCCATAAACATTAAATTGAATAAACACATAACATAAATATCAACCATGGAATTTATTCACAATTGAGAAACGTGTATTTTAAGGCCCTCTAACTGGCTGGAGATGAAGGATGTTCTGCCTAGCCTTAGGCACTTTGTCACACTAGATATTCATGTGAAAAAGGCCACACCCAAGCAGGGCTATCATTCCACAATGGTGAAGCTTCCCCAATCCTCCTACTCAACCACACTCATAGAACCCTCTTGTGTAGAAGAAACCTCCACAACTATCCTAATCCACTAGCACTCATCCCCCGTTAGCCTACACAATACAAGGAATGGGACCCCTTATCTACACTATAGTCCTTAAGGTTGTCCCCCTTCACTTCCAATGCTCCAACACATTCCAACTAGGGATTCTTCATGTTAGGACTCCAAGGACCTCAATTGTAGGCTAAGATTTGCTCACAAGGGAACCACACCCATTAGCACTAGTTTCTTAGGGTAATTTGGAGTGAGTGGTATGATAGCTCTAGTTTTTCCTCCCTCTAGGTATGAACAACCAAGATGATGAAAAATGATGCCTAGAATGATTCTCTAAACTCAATTCCCAACATTTTATATGCATGTTGAGAACTTACCGTGTGTCACTCATGAGGAGCCCACTTTCCCCCTTCTAATCCCACTTAAGATAATATACTCAAAAAATGTTAGTTAAATCACTCTCATAAACATGGTTGTACATACCTTAAAGGATAAACTCACATATAAGGTTTTAAGTAGGAATAACATGACTTAAGTTAATAAGTCATAAGGTCATTCCCCCTTGGACCCCCTTTCGCTTCCCCCTCTTATGGAATCATATACCCCATCACTTCTTCATCCTTTTTGCTCTATAGGCATCGGGGATTTTATATTAAATATCTTTTTCTTGTAACTAGGGGAATTGAAAACTGGGAAGAGGGTGGTTGATTTTATATTAAATATCAAAGGCATGTATTTGCAATACATTTTCTCATCCAAGACCATTTCTGTTTAGATTCTAGCCTTTGTATTGTTACATACATAGTTATATCACGAGGTAAAAAACATGTGTTACAATTGAACCCATTAAATTCCTTACTTAATCTTTTGTACTAAGAATGAAGAGTCTTTACCTTACCTGATAAATTTGTCAAGAATGATGAATAGGATGACTCTTCTGAATTATTGCCAGTAAGATTTCTGGTGTTTCTCAAATTCTTCAGTTTATGAACAAGTTGGATTTTCACTTAACATAACAGTTTGTTGTGATATTCCTTATTTTCATCGCAAAACATTTATCTATCCCTCAATCTATGTAGATGTAAAGGTATACACACCCATAGAATACAATTTATTTACATCATCTAACTCATGAAGATGAGATCAATTTATCAAGTATGACACATATAATCACACTTTTGACGTATTATCTGTAACATTTATGTAATTTATCTAATCAAATCGAAATTAGCACAATTATTTGATATCTGTAATGTCTACCATTATTTTGCTAAATTTGACTGTGAAAGAAGGAAATCATTTAGTTATCATAATAAAATTTATATCAGAAGGGCCTTGATTTGGCCTTAAAGTTGAGTCCTAAAAGTCAGCACTGAGTATAAAAAATAGCAATGTAGCCTTTGTTTATAACATAAAATGCAACCCTTGGACATAACGTTGTTAGAAAATTGAAAATCAACAAAATCCTAAATCCTAACAGCCAACGAAATAAACCATTCTTTTGTTAATTTTTAATTTGTAATATTTTCATTGTGAAATGATATGGGTGTATATTTTCCGTACCAAGTAGTTGAGAATTGATCTCTTGTATTACCTACTCCTAATTGAGTGGCTTTGTTAGCTTATCAGTGTTTTGAAAATGTGAGAAACGTCCTTGCTACAATTCAAAAACTCAAAACCTCGCAACCTTTGAAGCATTTAGTTTGGAAAGGTAAGAAGTTGTTACAAGAAAAGAAGAAGGGCCACTTTCTACACACCATAATATTAAGGTCAAAAGATGATCAAATCAATCACCTCATACACCCTTTAACAGTATGTGGGAAGACACCCTAAATCTTGTAAGTAATGAGCTAATTGCCTTGGTTTATCCTTTATATGCTTATCTTACTTGAACTTTCCTCCAAGGAAGATTGTGGGTGAAAGTTGTGAGCTACATTTTATCTTTAAAATCATACAATAATTGGAAGCAAACTTGTGGAAATGGTTTTTGGAAATATAAGGTAACTTCAAGCCCCAAATGTGGCAAAAGCCCCCATTAAACCAAGGAGAAACTATAATCTATTCACTTGGTCTATGTTGAAGAGAATATATTGATTGTCTCTCCACCATGAAAGACCTTGCAATGCTTATAGGAAATTGTCAATGAAAGAGGCAGTGGAGGTGGTTGTAATAAAAACTGGAGGTGGTGGTGATGAAGGAGAGGCATGTTCCGACTCTCTTGTGAAAGGAAAAGGACAAAAAATATGGAACAACGTTGAAGGACCAATTCTCATAAAGAAACGCCAAGTATGGTGCAAATATTCTACAATTTATTATGGTTTTAATAGTATCATCACATTAATGTAATACTTAGTGGAGGATCTTTTCAATGAATTTTACACCAATAACAGTTAGAATAACGTGTATTGGTGTTATTCTCTCCACTTTTGGCTTGGGATGGAAGTCAATCTACACAAATCTTAATTTCCAAAGATTCTCTATTGCCATTTGCATGCTATGGGTTTTTACTATGGGTGTGGCTTTTTACTGTGAATCTTTATTGGGGTTTTATGACTCTCCCGTCTAGAGTGCATGGCTCTCCTGCCAAGGTTATGGGGTTGTTGTTGCTTGCCACAGATTTTATGCCTCTCTCGTCGGGGCTACAAGGTTGCAGATGCTCGCTAAATTTTCATGTCTCCTACCAAGACCATGGTGCCATAGGGCTGCTATTGCTCACTAGGGTTTTTTGGCTTTCTTGCTAGAACTGTGCAAAAGCACCATGATGATGGGCAAAGAAAATTATTGTTAAAAACACTAACAACCACTTAAGTTGTGGCCTATCAATGTTCATTGGCTACAACGTAAGTGGTTACGCTAGTTTAACATCACATAAATGAATTCTTAACTACATTATTATAATCAAATATTTTTATTTATTTATATAAATTTTATATATTTAGTATATTATATATTTTTAATTAAAATGTTTAAATGTGATTGAGATATTTCATAGCAAAGTTATAATGATGGTAAGAAGAAAGATGCAAACTCTTTGAAATGCCTTTGTAGGATTGGAACATTTGATAAGATACTTATGATGGAAGTGAGAAGAAAAAGGTAAATTGAATTAATTAAAATAAATTATTATTATGATATATTAAAAATATTGAATAGAGATTTTTTTTTTTAATTTTATTTCACACTTGAAATATTTTTTTATTAATTTATTAAAGGTATTGAATAAAAAATAATATAAAAAGATATAATCTGTTTATTACATGTTTCTTGATATTCTAGTAAATGAGATAATGCTCTTGTTAAATCCTTATATAATGATTTTAATTAAAATGTTTGAATGTGATTGAGATATTTCATAACAAATTTAGTAAATGAGATAATGCTCTTGTTAAATCTTTATATAATGATTTTAATTAAAATGTTTGAATGTGATTGAGATATTTCATAGCAAATTTAGAATGATGGTAAGAAGAAAGATGTAAACTCTTCGAAATGTCTTTGTAGGATTGGAACATTTGACAAGGTACTTATGATGGAAGTGAGAAGAAAAAGATAAACTGAATTAATTAAAATAAATTATTATTATGAATATATTAAAAGTATTGAATAGAGATTTTTTTTAAATATTTTATTTCACATTTAAAATATTTTTTTATTAATTTATTAAAGGTATTGAATAAAAAATAATATAGAAAGATATAATCTATTTATTACATGTTTCTTGTTATTCTAGTAAATAATATAGATTTTCTTGAGCTGATCAACAAGATTAACGAGAGTGTAACAAGTGTACAATTCTGATTAATTTCATGGTCTTAGTATATTGTTATTCTTAAATACATATTGATTAAGATTTAAATAAGCTTAAATTAAGTGGTGGATAAAAAATGATATATTCATTACATTAAATCATTAAAATTATTGGGCAAATTATCTGAGTATTCCGGGATTTAAATGCAATATGCCACTAGGGTTTGCAACTATATGCTTGCTTTGCCCTCTGCCCTCGTCTCGGCTTCAGTGTCGATAACAGCAACACCATATCTATGGAGTCGCCGTCTTCCTTATCTATCGTAGTTGAGGTTCCCGGTATTTTGAGGATCTACAAAGACGGAACAGTTGAACGCTTGCTCGACCGGGGTACGGTGCCCCCCTTCTTCGCAGCTCGGTGATGATTTCAAGGAAGCAGTGGCATCCAAGGACGTGCTCATTGATCCTCAAACAGGCGTCTTCATTCGTTTCTACCTCCCTCGCCTCCAGGTCGCGGACGGAAAAGCAAGAGTCCCGCTACTTGTTTATGTTCACGGGGGAGGTTTCTGCGTCGAATCCGCTGCATCGCCAGTTTATCACAGCTATCTTAATAAAGTGGCGACAGAGGCCAAGGTTATTTGTGCATCGGTAGAGTACCGGAGAGTCCCTGAGCATCGCCTTCCTGCGGCTTATGATGATTGTTTCGCCGTCCTCGAATGGCTCGATTGCCAGGCAACGGCAGCGGAGGGGGTGTCTGTGGATCCGTGGCTTGATTCCCACGCAGACTTCAGCAAGGTGTTCTTGGCAGGTGACAGCGCCGGAGGCAATATCGTGCACCAGGTGGGAGTCCTTGCGAGTAAAAGGAATTGGGAGGGCCTGGGTTTCCAAGGGGCCATTTTCGTTCACCCCTTCTTCGACGGAGGAGAACGAATCGGATGCGAAGTGGGGCCCGAGATGGAGGGTTTAAACAAGTCGACGGATTTACTGTGGAGCATCTCTCTTCCTGCAGGGACCCCTACGGACAAAGACCATCCTTTCTCCAACCCAGTTGGACCCCATTCTCCGCCACTTTCCAGTCTGGTGTATGCACGAATGCTTGTATATGTTGCAGGGAAGGATATGCTCAGAGATCGAGGAATTCTGTATTACGAAGAGCTGAAGAAGGCGGGCAAAGATGCCGATTTGGTTATGAATGAAAGCGAAGGACACGTCTTCCATCTCTTGAATCCGAAATCAGAGAATGCTTCCCTCATGTTGAAACGCATATCGGATTTCATGCATTCCTCTTCTGATGGCGGTGAGAATTGACCAGATATATTTCCGTGTGAACAGAAATCCAAGTATAATGTTATAATAAACTTGCATTCCTTTGCTGTGCTGTAATGTGTATATTGATATATACACTATGATATAGATTATTGGATTTGACTATATATGAAATGTTTATACAATATTTAATACTTTCCTGTAAGGTATATATTGATTATTTTAATTATCTTTTTAATCAAATTGTAAAGGGCAATTTTAAATATTAAAGAAATTGAAAAATGACATTAGGTATATATTGATTATTTTACTTATCTTTTTAATCAAATTGTAAAGGGCAATTTTAAATATTAAAGAAATAAAAAAAAATGACATTATTGGGAGTGAAAGTGATATGCTTTTGTTTTGTTTGATAACTTTATTGGACTTGTGCACAATCTTTTCCAACATGTTACTGTCAAAGCAATAAGCACTAGCTTGTTGGATGTGAGTGTGGGGTTGCTAATAGTTGGATTGGATACAGTAGTCAATTAATCTAATTAATTATTGATAACTTCATATTAGCAACAATAAATACATTTTTTTTTCAAGGAAAAAGGATTGTGTAATTTTATATTAAAGTGTGCATAATTTACATGACCTGATAGCCTAAAAAATAATAGATAATCTCGAGCTATATCTTTATGATCTTTTTTATCAAGTATCTTAAGCTTTTCATTTTTGTGAGAATCTAAACAGAAAAGAGGAATCTTAGATCATAAAATAGTCAAATATATGATGGGTTGCTTGTATATAATCAGCTTGTATACTTATTTAGCTCCCCTTTAAAATGAAATAGATCCTGCATCACCTTCCATAATGAGATCGTTCTCACCTTCCCATTTTCTGCCAGGTACCATCCCCAAAATGGAGATCAATTTTAGAAAGGCAATATGCCTCTTGATTCCTATCTTCTCCATAAATAATGTGTTGAAGGTGATGTATTGGAAATGGCTCATCAGTCTATCAACTTTCTCAAATATAGATGAGAGCAGAAAATTCTTGGGTTTCCATTTGTGTTGCAGTCAGTAGATGACTATGGAGTCACCAAAAACCTGAATACTACAAATATCCTTTAATATGGCAAGCTGTAAAGTAAATTTAGCTATGAGCCCTATTGTTACTTCCTGCACCTATAGAAGCAACAAATTTTTAATCCATTGGTAATCATTATAGCAAGAGCCACGTGGTGGCAATGTCCCCGACATTGCCATTGCCACATGTTGTTGCCAATTTTGATATGAGCAAATTACTTTGGAAAATGGTTTTCTATTTCGATACGTGCTTGTCTTCATAACTTAGGAGTCGTGCCATGAACTCACATAGAATTCTTGTTAACAACATACTATTCAAAATAAATTTTAATTTAATTGCTCATTTCAATAGCCGGGACTCAACTAGTACTCATATTCACCAATGTCACTAGATGTAAATGGCTACATTATTGTTGGTTGCCTCTCTATACACTCTTAATGTTACATTTTTTTTGCACATGTTTCCTTCATGGTTTAAGAGATGTCATGGTCACATGTTTTCACCGTGATAAGAAGAGTTTTGTGGTTGATTCTATTCATAAAACACAAAATTATTGTTCACCATCGAGACTTACTAGTACCTAAGTACATATACTTGTTAAAATTCATGTATAAAGAGAGTTAATTTTTTTATCCTTACTTTGTGTAGATGCTTAACGTCAACATTTAAATAAGTATATAATACTAACTTAACGTGAACATTTAAATAAGTATGTAATGATGAAATTATAATTTTCATATGAAAAAAACATTGATCGAAATGTATATTCCAAGCTCAAATAGTTATTATTAAAAGTATGATAAACATTAAGCAAAATTAACATTTTTCCATTTGCAAATTGCTCAAACGTTTGGTAATGGTGGATAAGAAGTTCGCAGAAAATTAACTCAAATTCAGTTGTGGTGATGGTGGATAAGAATTTGAAGCTAGCAACAACTTGTTTTCCTACACAAGAGCATGCCTGCATTCTTGGTGAGGTATCCCACAAGGGATGAACTCTTTGGTGTGACATTGTATGCAGTTGCATAGACTAAAGATTCTCAGGATCTCGATCCTCTGAAATATGCACTTTTAAGCATCACATCATCTTCTAATCTCCAGTTCCACTTCTTCCATTCCTTCTCATTGGTGTTTTTCCTCTTTGTTACTTCTTTGGTGAAGGGATTTGTAGATGCCTTAAATCTATTTCATTGACTGAAGATCATGGGTTTTTCCACTTCCATCGATGGCATACATTTCCCACTCATTGTAGTCGTTGTTAAGTACATGGAAGTATCCAAATCAACACCTGCGTTCATTTAATTTATAATTTCATCTCTAAATAACAGTACTAACAATACCATAGTCTTCCTTCATGACACAATGCAAAATGATAAGTCAAATTGTATCAATGAAATAATGATTAATTATTTACCTTGGCATTCGTTGCATGAGACCTTCACCAAAATGGTTGAATGCAACCGTCACCCGCATAATTCTCTCATCAAGGGAGCTGTCACTATGACCCAATAGCATCACCTACAATATGAAAAGACTTATCTTATCATTGTCAATCTACAGGAAAACGAATAATTAGCACATGGTGTGACTGAAATATCTAAGCTCACCTGGTTTTGGTGAGTGAAATAATTGTTTGAAATGGTCATATTGGTGGAAGAATGGACTACACTAATGACACCATCTGTGCAGCTAGAAAAAAATATAAATATAACATACGCATAAAATTTAGAAGACATTCGCATAAGCATTACAAATAATCACAAACATGAATATAGAAGGGCTAAAACAAAATATTTTACTAAGCCATCTGAATATACATAGTATATAAAATTTTACGCTTCACAAAGACAAAGCTATCAAAGATTAATTCTTCGATGAATCATAATATTTTTTTGCAACCTACATGAATCATTGGCAAAGAATTATGAAACCATGATTCCTTTTTGTATGTGGGAAAACATTTGGAAGATATACAAGTCAACTATTCAATCAAGTGTTATTATTGGTCAAGCTCTAGATCTCACAAGTGCACAGCATGGAAGGTCACACGAAATGGCCCTAAATAAAAGCTATTAGACCCATCTCAAATCGCAAGTTGACTTCTCCAAGTACAAGTTGATAAGTAGGTCGATTCACCTCAAGTAACATTTCCAGTCGATTAACCTTCAGTTGACCCAGAGGATTAAAGCACATATTGTCAACTATCTCCTAATATGTAGACAAATGGCTATTTTGAGATAAGTCGACCATCTAGATAATCCAATATGCATGGATTCAATAGGTCGATAGTTACAGATGAAAGCGTTAGGGTACACGATGGTTGAATCCAACAAAGCAATAGCTCCATGACTCATCATAATATTGAACCCAAGAAAAATTCATAGCATCCCGTTAGACCGCAAGCTCTTAATGGAACTCGGTTACTCTGCAAAATCCTAATCATGAGCTTAAAAGCTCCGATACCCGTGTTGGGATTACAAGTGTACTGCAGAAGAGAGAACAATGATTCCAAGAGATTAGTGGTGGTGTCTAAAGACACTATTACAACACTAAAGTACAATGAGCAAGCTCCATAAGAACACGATGATCCCATGGTAGAGTGATCCATAAGGATCATCTATAAATAGGTTTGGGTAGGGTCCCCAAACTAACAACAATGGGACCACATAGGTCATAAATGTTCATAAAATGTGGATCTCAAATCCAAAGTGGACACACTTTAGTCGAGGGTTGTCTCCCTTCTTCTGACAAGGTGAGGTTACCAATGAACCTACTGTTTCAACATTGGCTTTGTGCAATGTCACTTTAATGCTCGCTTGTATGTCAAAACTTCTTGTGTCTTTTTTTAAACAAAATACCTCTAGGTTCAATTCCATATCAACACATTAAGTAAACTAAAATCTTTTTTAGGATTCAAGGACATATCAACATGTCAAATAAAACAATCATTTCTCCCAATTATTCAAGTAGATTTAATTTACCAACTACTATTGCATATCACTAATTTAAGATTACTATATCTTTTTATCGAAAATTATAATTTTCCAAAGCTATGTAAACACAGTATGATATAATGTTTAATATTGGAAATTTTTTAGCTGGGCACATATAAACAGGTCAAGCAACTTGATTATAACCTCTTTGAATTCAAGAAGAGTGTTTGAACACATTGACCCTCTTAACTGTCTCAGAGGTTGTTTGAAGTATGATCAATATCTAAGCTTTTATGTTTGGTTGGTTGATTAGGCAATGAAATTTGGGTGGAGGATAATCGTCAATTCAATAGTGGATTTTTCTGGAGCAGTTGTTGGTAGTATTGGAGGTGCTGGTGGTGGCGGGATCTTTGTTCCTATGCTCAATCTAATCTTTGGATTTGATGCCAAGTCCTCAACAACCATATCCAAGTGTAAGAAGACAAGTTTTTGAATTTATTTTTAACCTAGAAAATAAGGGAAAGTGATTCCCTAAGGATTCCAGTTTGCATGGTAAGATTTAAATGTTTCCTCACGACTATATATAAGTTATAGTTTGAAGTGTATAATATTTTGCGTAATTTTTAAAATTCATATTTTTCAAAAACATTATTGGTTGCAGGAGCGTGACGTCGTCCTCGATTCTCCCTTCCCAAGAGGGGGCAGCCAAGGTGGAAATTACTCTAAAAACGTTCCTTCGATGGAATTCATTACGACTCATTGACATTAATTGGTGCCCCCATTCATATTATATGATTTTAGACGTAGTTTGTTAGTATCCTTAGGCTAGGTATATTTTTATTTTATAGGATGAAGAATACCTGTTCTGAATCCTAGATGGAGAGCTGCACCTATGGCTTGCATAACACTTCAATTTATTGTTGCACCCTCCAACACCATTGCTCTGTAAAGACATTGTTCTCTGAACCCCAACCCAAGCCTTCCTCTTCTACACTCCACAATGTTGTTACTGTTGGAGAATGTAAAGAATCTAAATTTATATTTAAACGAGAATGGATTGGACTTGGTTGTGGAGTATTAGCAATCTCATCAAGCAATCAATCAATCAATCGATCATTAAACGGTGCCACTTGGCTGACAGGGATTCTTTGTAGTGGTTTGTATGCTTGTAATTAGCTTGTGTTTCCATGAGTTATTGATGGAGTGAAATTGTGTCTGTAATTATTAGGATTTCAGTAGGAAATTTGTGAATTTACAGAGTTGATATTTTGTCAGTAGAGATTGTGATCAGTAAGGCAGATTGTTGTTCTCAACAGTGGAGAAATTGGTTGGTTGCAACAGTAAGTAATTCACAAAAAACAAATTGATTGATGAATGGCCGTAAATGGTTTTTTATATTGATCTATGAGGGAGTGTGGTTTATCAACAAAAACTAGTTATAATGGCCGTTGAAATGAGTTTTAGCGTGGTTTTATCATTAGCTGGTGTTATCATTGATTTTGATTAGGCTAAGTGGTCACCCCGAAAGATACAGTCACCTGTGGTAAATGCTAGAGATAATGGTTATATATCCACTCATTTTTAATATATGTAATTACACCTCAAATATTGCTCCTCACGAGAGAAATACTTGGTATTTTTATATTATCTTTACAGCATACCCACCAACAGTGGCATAGGAAGTGGTATAGGTAGTGGCAGTAGCAGTATTCCTTGTTTCTTCCTTATGATTTCCAAGATCTGTTGTTATTTTAGTGTTTAGAAGATCCATCTTGAAATGGATCAAATGTGCCATCATTTTAGATTTGGGGGATCATAATCAACATATTGAATTTTGGCTTCTATTTTTTATTGATCTGCATATTTCAAGAGCACGGTAATGACCTAAACATTCCTCATCCATCTCTTGATGCACTTACGTTGAGGTCTAGGCTTCGTTTCTGGTTTTCTATAAAAATATATTTCAGGAACACAATAATGACCTGAACATTGCCCATCCATCTCTTGATGCGCACTTGAGATGAGGACTGAGTTTCCTTTCTGGTTTTGGTTAAAAAATATATTGTGTGGCAGTCGATGTCCAATCTACAAATGTATTTTGTCTAGCATTTACGCTAGTTGTATGTTTGTGAGTATTTGATGGTTATTAAAAAATATTGATGTTTCCTTTCAAAACACTGCTTTTTCCTATACAGTTACAGTAAGTGTATTCTGGTATAATACCTTGGTCACCTTTATTCTTTGCATAGAGTAGCTGTAGATTTTTATGCCTATCATATGATTTAATGCTCATCCAACTGATTGCTCTTTTTGAAATTGGATTTGTCTTCTTGTTTACAGCTTAGTGGTATTCATTTTCTGGCTTTTGCATTAAACTTTATAATGATGGTTTATGATACTGAAAGGCATCATACTTCACAAAATTACGAGGTTCAAAAAAAAGTATTCATTCTACATACCCATCCCAAATCCATTTTAGGAATAAATTTATTCAGGGTATGTTTCTCGTTGATTGTTGTCTATACCCAAGCTTCAGATAGACCAGGTGGAAATGTCGGGACCCACAATACAACAAGACTATTAGCTAAGAAGTATATGAAATCACTTACATACACTATTGTATATGACATAGATAATTCCCAGGCATATGTAACTGCTCTGTGTGAATAATAAATATAGAAGTCTAGGCACTCAATGCACCACTTTAGTCAGAACAAGGGTACCTAATAAGTGTAGAGAACCCTGACCCTCACCAGCTTTAAAAAAAATACTTTGGCCTGATGTAACTTACCTGGTCCAATGTGTGTAAGATAAATATTTGTAAACAACTCACAAAACTCTCAGATCTTAATAACAAAAAATATCAACTGTAAATCAAAGGTCTTTGGTTGGGCCATGCCCATCACCCAAATAGGCACAGGTCATGGAAATTCAAAATTGTAAAGAAGGGCAGTGTGGTGGAAATCATTATATATATAATTTAATGGATTCAACTTTCTAAAATCTCAATGGTTTGTTGTAAAGAAAACTTACACATATCATTACGTATATTTTTGGATGATTTACGGTGGATTTACGTCAAAAGGAAATCACTTAAGAAACATAGAAATTCAATGGATTCAATAAGAACATGATACCTTTGAATGAAATTTTGAGCAATTGATCTGGAGCCCTGTACTGCTTCAATTAGATGCATGCTCACGGAAATACAAGGCTTCCCTCTAAATTAATGTTAGTCTTCACATTCTGTTTTACTATTCCTTGAAAAAAATCCTACAGACATAAAAAAGAGTACAAATTCATTGAAATCTTAGAATTATCTCTACTTATTCACATAAAAGCTCCATCCATTCAGAGGATGTGAAGTGCTTTACAGCTTCATTCAGGGAACATGTTTGTTACTTCATGCATCTTCATGTTACACTCCTACCAAACAAGGAGTGTAACATTAAGACACACCATTTCCAATATCGAATACCTTTGCTGATTCTGTAACAGCAGATGTAGTTAGGGCAACAATGATAGCAGTTTTTGTGTTGCTGTAATCACCCAAATAGATCCCAAACATTCTATCGCCTTGCCTTCTTTTTCCAGTCAAGTCTTCACTATCTTTTAGGGTTCCTTTGTTCTCAAGCACATCCCATGTATACATCATGTATAACATCATTCATACATGAATCAAAACCAAGAAATTAATTAATAATCATGGTTGGCTAGTTTGGGGATGCATTCAGTTCCAAGACTCCAAGTGGCAAAGCAAAACCTTAGGCAACTTGAGCAAGATGATTCCTAATATTTATGGTGATTTACCAGTGGGATGAGGGATCCTAATCTTGCCATGCTTGATTCAGTAGTAGTTTGTCTATTTTGGTCCGGGAGACACCTGACTTTCTAATTTAGGTGAAGCTTAGCCAATGTTGTGAGTAGCCATTTTAACAATGTTGTTCAAGAGATTACAATGGTCATTTCATTGCCTCAAGCTGTCAACAACATGGAAGCTCAAGTTCAACGTCTGAATGATGTAATACAAGATATAAACACAAAAACACAATGAGCTAACTTACTCAAAAGTTGAGTGAGACAACTCCATTCTTTTCATATTCCATTGCCTACCATGTAGCTCTCACCATGTTACCAACTGGATGCGACTCTTCCCAAACCTAGGGAATATACTGCATGAACCAAGAAAAGCAGCAATCTCCTGTACAACAATGAACCTGCAACAAAATTTCTGTAAATTAGCACCGCATGTTAAACCAAGAATGGAGCCCTTCCAATTCAAAATCATGTTCACTAAATACATCTAGTTTGCAAATTGCAAATCTCGAGAAAGATTGGTCACCTTGCTATCCATCATCATAGATAATTATAAAAGTTGATCATTTCAAAGTGGTTCTGGTGCAATATGAGGAAGCAATCTGTTCTTGATCATAAACTACAAATCAAAAATGTTTAACATATTTAACAGAGCAAATTCATTTCTGAGAAAGACACAAAATTGTGGCATTTCATATTGCCTTAATTCTAATAAGAAAGCATTGTCCAATATAAATTCAAAATTGGTTATGAGCTATGACCATATTCAAAAACAATTATATGCTATTCCTAACTCAGAAATCATTAAGTCAAAAATAAAAAGGCATGTTGCCTACATTTTCATCCTTTTAACATTATTACTAGAGTGGAATTTACTCAATCAGATGGGTCAAACAGCTGAAATAGGGTACCAGATTTGTACTCCCCGTCAATAATTTACCAATCACCACCGATTACATTTCCCAATGGTGTTAATTTGCATATCCTACTGAAAAGGGTAATATGACCTAACAGAATAAAAACAAGCTCCCTCTCCCTTTGGCAAAAATCACCCAGAATCATTGACCCAAGGACTGCTTTGATAAAAACAATAAATAGAATAAAATTGAACTTTCAACCTGAAAACTGACATCAGACATCTAAGCTCAATAAAAAAAATGAATAAATAGATAGTGATATATTTATTTTAATATTATGTCATCACCAAAAGGAAGGGGCTTATCACAGTAAGGAGTGAAACCAAGAGAGAAATATCTAATAGTAAATGAGACTTGCCCACTGTTAAAATTAGTTTCATGACTCAAAGTAAGCATAAAAAATACCAGAATCTAAGAAAATGCCTCAAATTTATGCACAAGAACTAGAACAGAAAATCTTTCCAAAAAACATTGCAACCAAACACCATATGGTGTGTTTGACAAAGATTGTACTCACACATTACATCATCACCTCATGAGCCTTCATATAAATAAACAGTAAGGAGTTCCATGCCAGCAAGTGCCCAGTTCAAATGCCCCTAGGTGTGGGGCACTATTCTAGATAGATTTATTAGAGATGGCATCTATAAATGTGGAAAAGAAACACCTGTTTTCCTTGAAAGAGAGAAAGAAAAAGAAATTAAACAGTAAGTGAAAACCCCAGTGTTTCCTCAAATGCCTCGTGACAATACACTTATAAGTGCATCACCCTTTGGAAATCCTGCATCATCTGTAAATCCTTTCTACGAAGTCATAATGTTTGACCCTTAGCCACAGCATGCAACCCCACTAAACTTGCCTAACCTTACTTTGAAATTGTTGTCGAAGTAGGCACGTAAGGAAAAGCCACTGATACAATAAAAAAACACATATTGATCTCTCATCAGCTTTAAATTGATGTTGTCTGCCACTGCTATTGCTGAGGTTATCTCAGATGGTCTATTACCGGAATTTCTAGAAGTGTTCTAGGTTTTCACTTGGAAGCAATGAATTTCATACTTCAAAGCAGAAATGTTCATTGAGGATGAGTGCTTCTTTCCAAGAAAAGTGTGCATAAAATGCCACCTTTGCAGAACCAAGCGATGTGATGCCAAGGCGCAAAAGAAAGAAATATGATGGATGGTAATGAAGCCTAGAAGATCCTGACGAGAAGGGACCTATAAAGTGAATCGAACCGCTTGCATCTGCAGTAGTTCTTTAAGACCTCGATGATGAGGGAGAGAAACAGTGTGGCTTACAATAGTTAGTCAAGTTACGGTTTAGCAACACTTTAATTGTTATTGTTATGGTTTCCATTCACTGCATCTCTGTGAACCAGCGGGATTGACCAGGGGTTTACGTCGAGGGTTTCTTCCTTAGCAGTTTCTACAACCTCCCCCTTTATAACTCTCAGAAAGGCCTACACATCCAAAGTGTTGTATATATCCTTCTGGGTAAGCAGCTCTCGGGAAAATATGGGACTTGATACAACCAAAAACAGTAAAACACCGGCTAGAGTCTGCATTTTGAATGGACACCAACAAATAGAAACAATGCAACAATGCAGGTTTCAGGATATATCGATATATGTGTATATATCCGAGAACAATGCAACAATGCAGGTTTCAGGATATATCGATATATATGTATATATCCTCGGATATTCGAGACAAGGTAGTAAGACAGTGACAAAAGCTAAAGTAGGTAGGGGGCATTTATGCATACAACCTCTAAAACGACAGGATTTTATCGGCGGAAAGCTCTCTGGTGCTAGCTACCAGATCCCTGAAAAGATATCTCTTTTATAGGAAAATTAATGGCGGCCCTACTACAGCCAAAACCTTCCCTCTGACATTTCAACAGGGCTAGCATAGCGTGCCCGACTGTCAACTGTAGGCCACCTGCGCATGGGAGTAGCAGTCACTAGCTCCACCCCATGGATGCATTTATGATCGGCAGTACTCGCCAGCTTCACTCGAGACGCCAAGGAAGAGAAGCCATTAATTTTCACTTATGTCAATATGTCAATGCAGGTGAGTAGTGACGTCGTCCCGCCGCCCCCTCACAGGAAGGGATAAACGAGGGACAACGTCATCTATTTGCACTAATCAAAATTTTAAAAAATAGCTTTTTAAAATTATGTTTAATATAATATATTAGCAAACTATTAACAAACTATAGATTAGAAGAAACATTTATGAACTCCAGGTCTAAATAATAGGGAGTGAAAGATACATATATGATCCCCTTCGGAAACATAAAAAATGATAATGATGCCACCGACTCCTCCTCACACTTGTTCCCCACTCGCCGCCCCATTGAAATAACACCATGGGTAGACAATTGTTGATGCATATTGTATATTTACGCCAATAGGCGTTTATATCTTACTTTTTTGGACTGGACTCCATCGAGCCTATCATCAAGATCAAGGAGCATGTGACAAGTGTGCAGTCACGATCTCTTGAATGGTCGTCGTATTCGTTTGTTGTTAAATGCATATTAGGGTTTAGTTAAGGGGGCCGTGAAGATTAGTTCATAAGATGGCGCAGGTATTTGTTAACGCAGGTAAGTGGGCAGTTCTATACTCCATCCGTTGGTTCAGGGACGATTTGTGAGGGATCACCTGTGGTAGTGTATGGATCACAAAGTTTCTTCCAAACACACTTCCAGCGAGCGTTATCAATATTTCCATGATAGGCTAGCTTGAACCAACGCTAGAGCTATGCAGGTGGCCTCTGCGGCGACGAAAAAATATACTATAACGCAGTTCCAGGATCTTCTTCTACTCTCTCCCTCTCTTAATTTATACAGGTGATATAAATTGTGTCATCAATGTTATAATGGGAATGTTAGGAATTTATTCAATTAGGCTCTGGGTCGATAAAATCATCATTGGAATTGCTCTATGACAAATTAAGTATCTACAGCGAGGTTTCACACAGACTTGCAGTCATGGGCCTTCCTCTTTTCGACCGTTTCCGTCGAGGACAGAAGTTCTTCGGCTTGGAACGGCGAGCACATTTTAGAATCAACTTTAAAAATGAAGGTATATATATATTTTCTATAATCTCAGTGTCTTTTTGTTTTGTTGTGTTAATGATTTGAAGATTCTAAATAAAGAGAAGAGCCATGAAGGCTGTTATCGGGGCTGGAGGCATGAGTCTCATTGTCATTATTGCATTTACCAAAATATTTTCTTCCCATTTCTTATATGTTTGTTGCTCTGTATTGGTTTACTAATGCTGTTATTCCTCTATTTTTAGTGGACTCTATTGCAGTGGACATGAAGGAGGGAAAGATAACCGCGGTGGGAGAAGCAAGTCCTGTGTGTATCGCAGCGAAACTAAGAAAATTAAGGTACAAATATGAGTTGTTGAGCCTGGGTCATGTAGAAGATCAGAAAATTGATGTCGAGGAGGAGGATCAGAAGAAAGAAAAGACTGTAGAGCCAGCAGCTCCAACGACGGTTGTGTGATGCGAAACCATGTTGATGTGGCTACGGTCCTTGTGATTAGGGGTACTGTTAGACAATGATATAATCTCCGTTTTTTCTAATATTTCTTAAATTCCAAAAAAAATGATATATGTTGGAATGTCTTCGTAACTGGTGATTGCCATTCCATGCAATATAAAATGCATTCCTTTTCAATTTTATCATGTGATTCTTTAAACACGACCAAATCTCCAAAAAAAAATTGATATATGTTGGAATGCCTTTGTAATTGGTGATGGCCCTTTATAACTTTTTTTAATGCAATATAAAATATATTTCTTTTCAATTTTATCAGATTTACACGACCAAATTTCATCTCTTGTTGTATTTATTTGATGATTATTTTTATCATCTATACCTGATCTCCAATATGTTATTGGTATTGATAATTGATCCAAATTATAACATATTTAACAAATTAACCATGCCATCTCAACCTTAGGTGCGATACAGCAAGATTGTAAACTTTGTATAAGTCCTATACTTGTCTTACTTTGCATAAAAAATTCTTCCAGCTCATATCCTGTCTTTCATGACTTTTTGTGATTATTTTGCATCTTCCCTCTTCCCATAGTAATTTAGATATAGATAGACCATCGTCTAGCTCATTTTGTTCTCTGTAAACATGAACAAATTCTACTTTTCCGAAAATAGACACCAAAGTGTCTAAATTGTTAGTACCGAGATTCTGAAAAGCATCATTTTTTATGGTTAATTCCTGGTTCATATGTTTAATACATATTTCTGAATCCCCATATATTTTGAATGATTCCACCGAATGCTCTTTGGCCATTTGTAAGAGAACTCTCAACGCTAGTCCTTCTGCTCTATTATTTGTTCCTTCTCCTCCGTTAGCTTGAAAGCTTATCGTAACTGACTCTGATAGTCTCAAGTATCCTCCCAGCCCACAGCTATTGTTAGCACATGCTCCATCAAAAAACCCCACTATATCTCCCTCTTCATGTATTGTAGCTTTTGGTTGTCTTTCCTTTACTTTGCTTTCCTGTCCCAAAAAAATTTTGTAGATAGAAAGAGTCTGGGAGATAACAATCAAACTGGGAAGATGAGTGTCTTAAAAAACGGACTGATTTCTAGCTACCCATACAAACCAGGCCACCAAAAAAGGTAATCATATGAACACTTTCAGGTTAAGTTCATCAAACCAAGCCCACAGAACTCAGCTTTAGATACATACTCATGCCTTTCCAGACCTGTTGTATAAACGGGAAAAGCAAAAAAAGGTGTTCAGCATCTTCGTAGGCCATCCTGCACAAACTGCATCTGCCTGAACCTTCAATATTTCTCCTTTTCAACTTGTCCCAAGTTAAAACCTTTCCTTTTATGATGAGCCAAATCAAGATCTTGCTTTTGTGTGTCGCCCTTGTAGACCATATATTTTTACCCCACCAGGGATTTTCTTGAAATTGATTTCTCTAGATCAATGAGTAAGCTTCCTTTACTGAAAAGTTCATCCTTCCTCAATGCCCTGCCACTGAACCGTATTAAGATTGTTTCCAATTTGATGAAACCTTTAGTCATCTCCCATGTCCACACATTCCAACACTCGGTCCATCACTCTAGTATCTTCAACTCTTCTTCTGATTTCCACTTCTGCACTAAATTGTTACCAACTTTTGCCACATCTGCTAAAACAGATAAGCACCTCTCCTCCAAATAAATCGAGAATGCCTAAGGAAACAAAGGTATTTTTTTTACTCCCTTACAGTTGTCTCTACCTATGCAGGTCTCGAGTCCATCTCCCACTTCCAAGACCAACCGCTCCCCTATAATGGGAAATTATGCCACTATTACCTTCCAGAATAGAGACCCACCTCGACTTCTCTTGCCAGGCATTCAGATCCAATCTATCAAGGTTAATCCATTTCTCAAGTATTTGTAACAGAGAATAGACTGCCATTTTCCAGCATTAGAGATGAACTGCCATGTCGATTTTGATCCAGTGCCACTCTAAAAGTTGATAAATCTTTGAAACCCCACCCTATAGCCTATTTCGGTTTTGAAATGGACTCCCAAGACATCCAATGCAGACCACTATCCGCTTTACCAAGCCAAAGAAACCTGAAATTTTTTTTTCTAAGAGAGTGCAATGTAAATTTTTTTGTGTTTTTCAAACTGCTCGTTTCAATGTCAAATATCCATAGTGTAATGCCCAATCCATAATTTTTTTTAATGACTGGAAAATATACTATATTTTTCAGAATTTTAAAACACGCTGAAAATCACATTTAATGATAGAAAAATAAAATAAACATGCACGCCATAAAAATTTCAGACTCAGAAAATTTAGCCCATGGCCCTGGAAAAACCCCCACGAGGAAAACCAGTCAGAGAGAGAGATTTTAATATTTCTTCAACAAAATATAGAATAGCATTACAGTGAAAAATTCAACTTATCTCCACCAATAAATACACCCACATACTCCCTTGCAAATGTGCTGAAGCTGCTTCGTTTTCTGTGCAAATCTGAACCTCAGACATGGTGCTGAGAAGAAGACAGAAATCCGTACTGTCTCGATTTCTGTACCTACACACTCCTCGGGATTCATGTTGTACGACACCTCAAATTCTGTGTAAACTACCTCGAGAAATGTACCTGTGTACCTACCTCAAAAACAATGCAGCAACCTCGAGATTTGTGCCCAGCTTTTTTCCTTGAAAACCAAGCCAGCAGTTCTCAGGATTTGTGCCCATAACTCTTCCTAGAAACTCGTACTGTCCTTCTAGGGGTTTGTGCCTAGATTATCTCCTCAAAATGTGTGTCCATAATCCTTACTGTACGGTCACCTTGGGAATCATGTTGCTGCTAAAATATTGTTTCCTCGACAATCGTGTTGGGTCATAAATGCCCTGAACTCTCCTCAAAATTCATGCCCTTGCTCTCTTCTCTCTTCTCCTTCACTCCCATCTCAAGAATGAATCTCTTTTTGCCTCCCTTTCCCTTTTTGACAAAACCCTAGGTGAGTGAGGGCCCATCTAATCCAATGGCTAAGATTAGCTAAGATGGATGGATAAGATTAAATGCTCACATTTAATTTTCCATAAAAATTAAATTCACTCACTTAAATTTATCAAAAGGTGACTTTAATCTCTAAAGTCACTTTAAATGCTCATCTCAAATCATTTAATGCAAGGGTCACTTTATTTCCCCCTTTAAGTGACTTAGGAAAAAAGTCACTAGGGAAACACTTCCTAGGTACAAAAGTCAACACTCCCTCTTACCAAGGAAGGTGTTATGCACCATTCCCAACTTGTCTCTGAAGAAGACAAACTTGCCCCTCCCCAAAGATTTCGTCAGAATATCTGCTACCTGCTCATCAGTGGAAATGCATTGCAACTCCACAGCTCCTCTCTGAACGTAATCTCGAATGAAGTGGTATCTGATCTCTATGTGCTTAGAACTGTCATGGAAAATTGGATTCTGAGAGAGCTGGATGCAACTCTGATTGTCACAGTAAAGCACCGTAGGTCTCAGCTCCTAATCAAACAAATCAACCAACAACTTACAAAGCCACAGTGCCTCGCAAGTAGCCTGACTGGCTTCCATATACTCGGCCTCAGTAGAACTCAAAGCAACAGACTTTTGCTTCTAATTAAACCACGACACTGCTGCCGAGCCCAAACTGAAACAACACCCGGAAGTGCTCTTCTGATCCCTCACACTGCCTGCCGAGTCTGAATCTGTGAAACCAACCAAGATGACTCCACCTGAACCCCTGTAGTCCAAACCATAGTCCACTGTCCCTGCAAGGTATCTCAACACATGTTTTGCGGCAGTCTAGTGCACACTCCAAGGCTCCACCATGAATTGACTAAGAGTGTTCACCGCAAAACTTAATTATGGCCTAGTGTTGACCAGATACATCAATGACCCAATGAGCTGATGGTAAAGTGTAGGATCCACCAACTTACCCTTAGAAGCATGAAGCTACTTCCAGTTGGTGATCATAGGTGTGGACATCGGCCTGCAATCCTCCATCCAAAATCTCCTCAGAATATCTACTACATACTTTCCCTGTCCCAGGAAAATATGACCAAGCTCCTGCCAAACCTCCATTCGGAGCTAATAGTGCATCAACCCAATGCCTGTCATCTCGTACTCTATAGCAAGGTCTCTCTTGCAATGTACAATGAGACACTCCTCCCTAGTGATAAACAAGTCATCAACATATAGCAAATGAATGAGAGGATCTCCACCAACCACAATGTAGTAAAGGTTGGGATCAACCTCACTCTTCTGAAAAACCATCGATGTCAAATACACATCAATCTTGGAGTACTAAGCTCTAGGAGCTTGCTTCAGTCCATACAAGGATTTCCTCAGCCTACACACATGAGAATCTCTCCCATAAATCTCAAAGCCCTGTGGCTACTCTAAGTAAACCTCCTCCTGCAGAAGACCATTGAGAAATGTGGTCTTCACATCCATCTGGTGGATCTTCCAACCCATCTTTGCTGTTATAGAAATCACTGCTATGATGGAAGAATAACGAGAAACCGATGCAAAGGTCTCATCATAATAAACTCCCTCTATCTGTGAAAACCCTCGTGCCACAAAACGAGCCTTGTACTTCTCCACACTGCCATCTACAACATGCTTCACCTTGTAGATCCACTTGGAGGTCACAACAGACTTCCCCTCTGGTCTCGGTACTATCTCCAATGCATCATTCTTCATGATGGAATGGTACTCTTCCATCATGGAATCTCTCCAAACCTGATGCTGAGAGGCCTCCTGAAATGTGGAAGGCTTTGAATCATGAAGACTCGCAACTAGAGCCATACCCAATCTATCTAGCATCACTACTGTCTTGACCTCCTCCTGGGGCCTACCAAATGCCTCTGCTTCCTCTAAGGTATCATGAAGCCATTTAGGCTTCCTCTTCCTTGAAGACTCCTCCCAAACTAGTCTCTCCTCATCTGAAGAACTACCAGAAGCAGATGGCCTAGCAACCTGTGGACCAGTAACCTGAGAACTAGTCACGGATGAACCTGTAACCTGAGAACCAGAACCTAGCCCTGGAGTACCTATTGACTAAACTACTGAACATGTAGAACCTGTTCCTGTAACATGTGACCTAGTCACTCCGGAAACCTGTGGACCTGTGATCTGCACTGAAGAAGCCGGTGGCTCCCCATGCTCCAACTATCTAGACTTCCTGAAGGCTCTCTCCTCATAAAACTTCACTTCCCGCCTCACAAAAAACTTCTTCTGGCTAGGAAGATAAATGCGGTAAGCCTTCGAAGTCTCATCATATCCCACAAAGATGCCTCTCTCTGTAGTGGGATCAAACTTTGTCCTCTTCTCAGAAGGGACATGAGAGTAAGTCAAACAACCAAATATGCGAAAATGGCCAGTCTCAGGCTTCTTTCCTATGAACATCTCCTTAGGAGTCTTCCTCCCCAAGGCACGATTGGGACTCTTGTTCTGCAGATAAACTGTAGTACTGCATGCCTCTGCCCAAATAAAGAACGGTAAACTCTGATCGTGAAGCATCGCTCTCACTGCTCCCACAATCGACCTGTTCTTCCTCTCTGTAGTTCTCCATTATAATCATGAGTGTATGGAACTATTAGTTGTCTCTGTATGCCCTCCTGAATGCAAAACCCATCGAACTCCTTGGAGGTATACTCACCCCCTTATCCGATCTCAACACCCGAATCCTCCTCCCTGTCTGATTCTCCACAAGGGCTTTGAACCCTTGGAAGACTCTCAATACTAAGGGTGACTTCTTGCTCCTCAAGAAGTAGATCCAGGTCTTCCTGGATTAGTCATCAATGAAAGAGATATAATACTCAATCTGTATGGATCAAATCAAGTACTCTTGTTGATCTGTTGTCACTGCTCAGAAAAGCAGTATTGGTGTACTTTCCCAAACCACACCCCCTGCAAACATCACTCTGCTCTGTGCTGAACTCTAGTAAACCTGTAACCATGCTCCTCAACAATCTCAAAGTTGGGTAATGCAAGTGGGCCATCCTCTGATGCCATAGCTCACAAAGCTCACCGTTGCTGCTGTGTGCCAAAGCATGCTGCGGCTGAAACAAGAGCTTGTATAGTTTTCCACATCTAACCCCAATGTCCATGGAGGTAGATAATCCTGTAGTCTTGGGGAATACCTGCACTCGCCCATCCAAGAAACAAACCCCAAGACCCCTATCCTCAATGGTGGAAACTGATACTAAGTTCTTCTTCAGCCGAGGGACAAATAACACATCCCTCAAAATCATAGGACTCATAGACTCCCTCTGAAAGGTAATGGTCCCACGACCAACTGCTCTGACAATGGTGTCATCTCCTAGTACAACCTCCATGTCTGTACCTATCTGTGAAAGCTTAGAGAACATCTCTCGAGCACCTGTCATGTGACTTGAAGCTCCGCTGTCAATATACCAAGTGCTAGTGGCGGATGCACTCATCTGATGACCTGTCAACAAGGAATACTCCATCTCCATATCCAAATTAGTGCTAGTAACTATAGAGGCTCTCTCTCTCTCAACATGTCCATCACACAGAGAAAAATCTCTCTGAAATCTCTCTCCAAAATCATCAACTTCCGATGAGGTTGCGGTCTACTGCTTCTTCTTCTTCTTTGGACACTGAGAAGCATAGTGCCCAAAAGTCTGACAACCATAGCACTTGATTTTACTCAAGTATTTCTTCTGTCCACCCTGTTGATGCTGCTACTGCTGCTTGGCCCCACCCTGCTTGGGACCCTTCTTCTTCTTCTTCTTGCCTTTAGTTGTCAATGCAACATTATCCTCATCCTCCCTACCCTGTGATGAACTGCCCTATACAAGACCTCTCCTGGTCTCCTCCTGTACACAATCATCCCAGTCTCTCCCATAAAGGTAAGTTCTCCCTACCCACTATAGCCTGTACAAATGCACCCCAAGGCTTGGAAACCCCATTCACTGCTGTCCACACAAGCTCGGTAGCAGTAACCACCTCCCCAACTGCTACTAGCTCATCTCTAACCGCAAATATCCTGGTAAGGTAAGATGTCACTCCCTCTCCACCATTCATCTTTATACTTTTCAGTTTCTCCTTGAGAACCATCTTCCTGTTCTCATTAGAGCTCTCGTATAAACTGGTTAAGGAACTCCACATCAAATGTGCCCGAACTTTACCTGAAATGTGAGGAATGACGTGGTCTTTAACTGCATCAAGAATAATTCTCCTAGCCTTACAGTCCTTCTTGTTGAAGGCTAATAATGCGGTTGCATCTGTGGCAGCGGGAATTTAAATATGGTTAGCTATAGTGTTTCTTACCACCTCCTCCCACAGTTCATTTTCCTCCAAGATTAGCAAAATCCTAGCCTTCCATGGCACAAATTCTCCTGTCCCATCTAGCCTATCCTCCAACCTAAGTCCTGTAGCCATCTCACTGTCAACCCAACAAGGTGTTGTTCACTAACAGAAGAAGATACTGAATTCTGAAAATTTCAGACTGACTACAAAAATTTATGTTTTCTTCCCCCAAGCTCTGATACCATGTAGATTTTTTGTGTTTTTCAGACTGCTGGTTTCAATGTCAAATATCCATAGTTTAATGCCCAACCCAGAATTTTTTTTAATGCCTAGAAAATATACTAAATTTTTTAGACTTTTAAAACACGCTGAAAATCACATTTAATAACAGAAAAATAAAATAAACATGCACGCCATAAAAATTTTAGACTCAGAAAATTTAGCCAATGGCCCTGGAAAAACCCCCACAGGGAAAACCAGTCAAAGAGAGAGATTTTATTATTTCTTCAGCAAAATATAGAACAACATTACAGTGAAAAATTCAACTTATCTCCACCAGTAAATACACCCACAGACTGTCATGAAAAACATGTTGAAGCTGCCTCTTTTTTTGTGCAAATTTGAACCTCAAAATCCGTGTTGAGAAGAAGACAGAAATCCGTACTGTCTCGATTTTTGTTCCTGCACTCCTCAAGATCTTTGTTGTACTACACCTCGAACTCTATGCAAACTACCTTGGGAAATGTTCCTATGTACCTGCCTCAAAAACAGTGCAGCAACCTCGAGATTTGTGCCCAGCTTTCTGCCTCGAAAACCGAGCCAATAGTTCTCGAGATTTGTGCCCATAAATTTGCCTAGAAACCCGTGATGTCCTTATCGAGGTTTGTGCCCAGATTATCTCCTTGAAATGTGTGCCCATAATCTGTACTGTACGGTCACCTTGGGAATCGTGCTGCTACTAAAATATTGCTGCCTCGAAAATCATGCTTGTCATAAATGCCCCGAACCCTCCTCGAAATTTGTGCCCTTGCTCTCTTCTCTCTTCTCCTTCACTCTCATCTCAAGAATGAATCTCTTTTTGCCTCCCTTGCCATTTTTGACAAAACCCTAGGTGAGTGAGGGCCCATCTAATCCAATGGCTAAGATTAGCCGAGATGGATGGATGAGATAAAATGCTCACATTTAATTTTTAATAAAAATTAAATTCACTCACTTAAATTTATCAAAAGGTGACTTTAATCTCTAAAGTCACTTTAAATGCTCATCTCAAGTGATTTGATGCAAGGGTCACTTTATTTCCCCCTTAAGTGACTTAGGCAAAAAGTCACTAGGGAAACACTTCCTAGGTACAAAAATCAACATGCAATACCCCCTGAGGAATCTTAGCATTTATCAGATCCAATAATCCGGCATGGCGCATAAAATACACCCACAGACTATCATGAAAAACATGTTGAAGCTGCCTCTTTTTTTGGTGCAAATTTGAACCTCAAAATCTGTGCTGAGAAGAAGACAAAAATCCATACTATCTCGATTTTTGTTCCTGCACACTCCTCAGGATCCTTGTTGTACTACACCTCGAACTCTATGCAAATTGCCTTGGGAAATGTTCCTATGTACCTGCCTCAAAAATAGTGTAGCAACCTCAAGATTTGTGCCCAGCTTTCTGCCTCGAAAATCGAGCCAACAGTTCTCGGGATTTGTGCCCATAACTCTACCTAGAAACCCGTGCTGTCCTTATCGAGGTTTGTGCCAATATTATCTCCTCGAAATGTGTGCCCAGAATCTGTACTGTATGGTCACCTTGGGAATCGTGCTACTGCTAAAATATTGTTGCCTCGAAAATTGTGCTCATCATAAATGCCCCAAACCCTCCTCGAAATTCGTGCCCTTGCTCTCTTCTCTCTTCTCCTTCACTCTCATCTCAAGAATAAATCTCTTTTTTCCTCCCTCTCCCTTTTTGACAAAACCCTAGGTGAGTGAGGGCCCATCTAATCCAGTGGCTAAGATTAGCCGAGATAGATGGATGAGATTAAATGCTCACATTTAATTTTCCATAAAAATTAAATTCACTCACTTAAATTTATCAAAACGTGACTTTAATCTCTAAAGTCACTTTAAATGCTCATCTCAAGTGATTTAATACAAGGGTCACTTTATTTCCCCCTTTAAGTGACTTAGGCAAAAAGTCACTAGGGAAACACTTCCTAGGTACAAAAATCAACATGCAATACCCCCTGAGGAATCTTGGCATTTATCAGATCCAATAAACCGGCATGGCGCATAAAATGCTCTTAATAAGCACTGATTTACCCCCCTTAGATAGAAAGCGATTACACCAGAAGTGTATGCATCGTTCCACCTTCGCAAGGAGCCAGTTCCAGTTGGTTAAACCATAGTAGTTTGGTTTCAGATGGAAACCCAGATACTTAAAACCTTCAGATAAAGGATAAAAATACATCGGCATTAACTCCAAAAAGCTGTTCAGATCAGATTGATCGATTTCATTATAATAACAAGCTGACTTCCCTAAATTCACTTGCATCCCAGTTGCAGCACTAAATAGCCAAAACATATCTTTGATGACTCTGGTCTCGCCTACCGAATTCCCAAGGAAGAGCAAAGCATCATCCACAAAGAAGATACGAGTAACCCATATTTCACCAAATCTTAAACCAATGATTAAATTGTTGTCCAGTGCCTCTTTTAAAAGTTGGCTCAGACCATCGTCACCTCTGTGAAGCGTAATATTCAAATCACCTGCAATAATAAAGGGATAATCCATCAAAAAAGACTTCCCGAAAAATTCATTCCATAATGGTGCTTTCCGATTATAAGGTCCATATATGTTAAGTATATTGAAGTCCAACCCTAAGGACTGACTCCTAGATGTCGTTCCCAAGCCCGACCGAAAGGAAAAACTATTCAGCAGAGTAACTGTAGTCTTCCACCCCGTAATCAATCTACCGGATAATCCCACATTGTCCACCCAAACAAACTCCCATCCTTTAAGAATCTTATTCAACCTGCCTACTACCCCTAAACCTCCACACATCGATTCCTGAAGCAAAACTATGTCCGATCCATTCAAATCTATAACCCTCCCTAACACCAGCATTTTAGGGTTGCTAGCTAACCCTCTACAGTTGAATAACATAATCTTCATGAGGTTACCTTCGGAGAAGGAAAATATCTAAGCGCTTTGTGACAAGGAGACAGCGAAAAACTGAGGCTCAAATCTGCCCTAAGACCCTTCCTAGGGCCGACTCCCAACACCAAAGATGCTGACTCTGACAGGGGACTAGGATAACCCTGCCCTGCCTTACCCAAAAATCTCAGAGCGCAAGGGTGATTAGAATCCCAAGAGACCCTAGAGCCCACCTGATCTCCTCGGGGCTTATGCTTAACCACTAACCGGTTTCTGATAAAAGACTTGCACTTCCTAAGAGACTTCCCGGGACTAGCAAGTCCTAAACGATCCAATGGACTATCAAACTGAAGCTTCCTTACAAACTTGATATCCTTTAAGGAAGTTAAGGATTTGAGTAGATTTAACTTACCAGTCAGTCACTTCTTCTCCGACGAAAAAACATTCATGGGCTTGTTCACTTCATGACTGACCACCTCCTCCACGTCGCTAGGATCATGGTAAGCCCCCTGCAAAATCATAACAGAATTAGAACCCTGCATTACCGATTCAAATCCCTGTCCCCCGCGGTCATGGGCTTCCGAACTAAGCCCCAACAAAAAGGGCACTTCAAACTCCGCCTCCTTCAGCGGAGTTTGAATAAAACTAGTTGGCAAAATAGAAACACCCACCTTGCACTAATCTAGGAATTAAGTGCACACTCAAAATAGAAACACCCACCTTGCACTAATTTAGGAATTAAGTGCACACTCAAATAGAAAGAGACACTTGTAATTTGCAAATAAATATTAATAAAATATTAAAATTAAATGAATGATGTGCATGTGGAGACACATGGAACACAGGCTTCTATTATAAAAAGAGGGAAGAGAAGGAGAAAATGACATCTCTTGCTCCCTAGTGCTGGATGGGCACCGGAATCGAAAATTGGTTTATGATTTTTGTGAGTGGGCTTAGCTTGACCGGGGATTGGGAGATCCCATCGGAAAGCTCGCTTGTGTGTTCTTACGACCCCATTAGCTCGGGGGTTCAGGGTGAAGGAGAGTAACCCTGATACAGTAGGGAGGTCAACCGAGGGGTTGTCGGTGTCTTCGTCAAGATGGGATTGAGACAGTTGAATCAGCCGTTACTACAACCGTCTACTCGACCTCAATTTCGACTTTCGAATCAGGTTAATGCTATTTCAGTATTTTATTAAATGTTCAATGTTATTCTCCTTTGGTATATTAGTTAGAATGATTCATAGGATATAGCAATGCTGAATATTTTGCAGGATGTAAGTACTATGGAAGTAAATTTATTCCTGAAATTTTTTTTAGGTCTTGAATTATAGACCCTATTCGAAGCTGTAAAGAAAACAAACTCTGACTGGAAATTCATTAGAAATGCCTCAAATCCTTAGATCTTAAGGAACGAGTCTAGCCCTCCATGATCGATTATTTCAAACCCTGTTGTATTCTTGTGCATTTCCAGAATCATTCATTTGCAGTAGATGGAGAGTTAATTTATTTTAAGGACTGCATGCATTTCCCCTGCGTTTGCAGTCGATTGAGAACTAAATTTTTATTTAAAAGGTTTGATTTACAATCCTTAGGCGTACCCAGATCCTTAATAGAAATTGTGTATTCTGTTAGTATTCCAGACGTTGCCAAGATGCCTATTGGGGTTTAATTTTAATTAAAGCTCTGTGTACTCTTTTATGAAATTGACCTATTCGCAACCCTGCCCTCTAAGCTGATCCATAGCTGGTTCTCGGTGCCGTGCTTTACCCTTTTTTTGCTTCTGGTTTCAATTCTTTGTTCGGGTACAGTATTTTAAAGAATTATGGTATCCTGAATCCTTGTTTTAGAAATAGTATGAATTGAAACTCTGCCCATTTCATCTCTATGCTTTTAATTTCGATTGAAAACGTTGAATGGCACAATTATCGATCTTTTAAATTCTCTGCGCTTTTTATTTTAATTGAAGCATCGAATGGCATATTTAAAGAGTCCTTTAATACCTCTGTGCTTTTAATTTCAACCTGAAAACGTTGATTGATATATATATAGATCTTTTAAATTATTGCGTGTTTATTTTCAAATTGAACCTTCGAATGGTATATATATATATACAGTTCTTTAATATCTCTGTGCTTTTAATTTCAACTGAAAACGTTGATTGATATATATATATATATAGATCTTTTAAATTATGGCGTTTTTATTTTCAATTTGAAACGTCGAATGGCATATATGTACTTTTAAATTATTGGGTTTTTATTTTCAATTTGAAACGTTGAATGGCATATATGTACAGTTCTTTAATATCTCTATGTATATTTAGAAAATTCGAATGGCTCTCCCCTGCATTCGAATTATAAGATGTGATATGGTAACCATTATTATATAGTTATGCATGTAGTTAGAATTTGCATTACATGTTCTCATAGTTAGAATTTCAATTTGTTGACTCAGAAATTACGTGGTACTTATCATACTTTTGAATGTACATCTTGTGGTGTATGGTCAAGAGTTCATATGTTTAAAAGATCCCAATTACATTATTACTAAAGTTACAAAGTTACAGTTACATTCTATATTTAGAGTTTGGATTATAAGGTATTATTATTATATATCATTAAATACCTTATATACTTGGAGTGTGAGGATTATTTTAGATTGCTTATTAGAATTTGGATTATAAGGTATTATTATTATATATCATTAAATATCTTATATATTTAAAGATGGGAGTGTGAGGATTATTTTAGATTGCTTAATATGTACATGGTTAAAAACTAGCATTTGCCCCTGGAGGGGCAAAGTGAATGTCGGTAGGAAAAGAGAGAAGGTGGAAGAAATAAAGATAGGGGTAAATCTATGCTCAAGTATCATGCCAATCAAAGATCTAACATGTGCAGCAATAGAATCAAGCTCATCAAAGAACAAGATACATGGTGCGGATTGTCGAGATTTGTCAAAAATCTCTTGTACATTAACCTAAGTTTCTCCGAACCACATTGTTAAGAATTTTAGGCCTTTTACAATGATGAAATCAGCTTGACACTCATTAGCAATGGCTTTTGCAAGCGGAGACTTCCTACAACAAGGTGATCCATAAAACAACAACCTACAAAGCAACATTGAATCATTGGTGATTTACCGTTTGAAGGTTCATCTTGACATTTTCCAAACATTGGGCACCTCAACAAACTAACGAACAATTCTTAACATGTTTTTATTTATACACTATTTACTATAAATAAACAAATAAAGATACAAAGACAACATTGGACCATAGTGTTTATATACACAACTTAAACCTTCCAAACCTTCTAAGGCATGGGTCAATACTATTTGGCGGTTTGTTGCTTCAATCACAAAAAAATAGACTCGAGTTTTTAGCTCATCCAAAGTAATGATCTCATGTGCAAGTTGTTGGTTCGCTAGATGAGCTATGAATTTTGTTGTTGCCAATAACAGAGGATGCATAATAGCTAAACATAAACTAAGCATATCATGCAAAAGATAGTTTCAGAATAAAACAGGAATTAACAAGGCCAAAAATTAGTTAATAAGATAAAGGCAAACCAACCTTGTCATTGCGTTTGAATGACCTTTTAAGCTGGAAAATAATTATTCTCAAAAGCAGATTACCAACTTCTGGAAACTTTGTATTCACCATAGCAACCAAGACAGTGAAAAACAACAATAAATCTACGTGATGCCATTTGGGATTTCATACATGACCTGCAACTCTCTTTTTTTGAGTTAAACAACGGGGGGATTCGATTTTGACAATTTTATAGTAGTGTTTCCTTATCTTGCCCCTACTATTCCATTTCTAGGAGTTTCATCATCCCTCCTCTGTTCATGGTTACAACTATCAACCCTCGCATCTGGCTCCTTGTGTGAAAAGCCCGACCTTGATCTCTTGTAATTGTCTACGATCAGTGTGACTCGCTCATTTGCATTGAAACAGTTGGTGACCTTTGTTGTTTTTATACCGACATTGGCATCAATTTACTTTTGCTGAAAACTTTTGTCGTTAGCCGGTCGGCGTGTCTCGTTCAAATGAAGCAAAAATGTCGGTACAACTTGCACAAAAATGTCGGTACAACTTGCACAACCGATGCGAAACTCTCGGCGCAGATTCATTAAAATGATGTGAAAATTCAAAAAACAACTGCGACATGTTTCGTTGTAAAAGCATGAGTTGTACTTAGCCGAAAACTCACCGTTTTTTTGAAAATATTAGGGCAAAAACAAGATTACAAGACATTTGAAGGAACCACAAAAGTTCTTAATCGTGTTACCTCCACCTAAGGGAATTTTCAAATTCAGATTGTCCCGATTTGTTTTTGCATAAGGTGTCTCACCAACAACCACAATAGCCATGATAGACAATATCAGCAGTAAGGTCATTGATCATGGTACACCCTCGCTTCAATTCATTTCATCTTGAAAGTTCCTTGATGAGTTCTTGCTCTGACAGTCCATTTGCTAACAATCACTCTTAGATATGTGATCTTCTGAATATGAGAGTGTAGGAAAATATCCATATGGGCATTAAAAGGAAAAGATATGTAATCAAATCTTCCTTGATGTTTTGAATTGCATACCTAACCCTTGAATATATTGAAATACATTATATCCTTGTGCTCATCTATGAGTGAAACCATGCATTCCAACAACAGAATAGTCATTGGGAACAAATGCAATTACAAATCCAGAAACGAGGCTTTGACAATGGGAATTTGGATAACATCCTTGCATGGAGTATGGATAACATCTTTACCAATAATGGAAATTACATCGGTTAAGGTACAACAAATAGCAAAGCAATCTATACTCATGTTCTTGCTATTACTACTATGAATGCAAGCTACCCTAATTTCATGTATACATGTATCATCATAATAGAAGCTTTCATGTTATACAATATCAACATAATAGAAGCTTTCATGTCATACAATACATGTTAAACTCATAGCAAGGAATGTTATAATAGTCCATAACATTATGCACATTAAAGAGTGCTCACTCATACATTAAGGGAAGTAAACTAAGGTGAGTATGTGCCAAAGAATGCTCCAAATTCATATATGGTGTGACACTTAGGTGAGAAGAAATGTTTTGGAAAATGAGTGTTACCAATCTAGAAGATTTAAAAATACACTTTGTAAAAAAATTGGGAGACCGGTGTCCTCAATGCTCATATGTCCAAGGTAAATTGTTTATGACCCTAAATCATTCATATCTGCTCATACAAAAGCAAATATGAGGGCATAACCAAGATAACATTGATCAAATAAATATTTGTGGAGCACATCGATTGAAAGCCATAACAACTTAACAGCAACAAATAAACAAATAGGAGTAACTGAGCTACATATTATGAAAGATATGGGCTCATACACATTGAAGAGGACAAGTGCATATCTACAACCCTTACGCCAAAAGAAAATGGAATGACCAATGGAATTCCACAACGATGCTTCTAACCATGCAGTACAAATTACCTTTCAACATAACTGTTGGTACTAAAATCTTCCCTATCAAATTTTTTAGTTTCCAGCAACATGTTGACTGGAAAGTTCAAAAGAAGACGCTGTCGAAAGTTCAAACATACAATGATGTTTTTGCTAAAACTTTGAGCTTGTGTAGAGAACAAGGCTTCCATGACAGTTGTGTAAATGCTAGAATGTTGAAGTGACCAGTTGCCTCTTTTATGATGACATATAAGTGAGTCATTCATATGCATTGTTCCTTGGGGAAGTAGACTGGGTATACTATCCTCTCAAACACGCCCGGTATTGGACCCCTTTCATTCCTCAGTTTTCAAGTGGAACTCCCCTTTTCTGTCACTACCTTTGTGTGAATCGATAGGACAAATATAACATTATTTTACTTTGGATATGAAACTTTTTAAGTAAAACAAATATAACATTAAAATCTTATAAATACTTGAAAATATCATCTTATAAATACTTGAAAATTTAAAGATAAAAGACAATTCTAGCAAAGATCAATGTGTGAAAGCCCAAACGACCCGTGTGAATGCTAATAATATATTGAATTAGAGTGTTGAAGTGGAGACGCAGCAGAAGGAAGTACATCCATGGAGAAATCATACCGAGAGAGCAACGTCACAAAAAATGGAAATAATTAAGATGAAGCCACATGAATCACAGAAGTCCATCCTCACCCCAAAAAAGGTGCCCTTTCTGCATTAATGATTTGGTTGAGAAATTGGTAGTTCGATTGCTCCACGGCTCCTCTAAATCTATGCACTACCTTGCCGATAATTTTGCACCAGCCGAACATGAAACCCGCCACACTGAGACTTGCCCGTCCTTGGAAATCTCTCTGTAAGCCTTCTTCATTTTCTTTCATACATTTGCATTCCATGATTTATTTAAATTACAAGTATATGAACCTTAATCATCAATCTCAGAAATGCTTGGATGGAGAATTTGTGCGAGTCGCGGTTCCAATCCCAAAGTAACCATAACAAAAATGAACGTCGGTAGGAAAATAGTAAAATTAGAAGGAACACAAATTTCTCCAAGAAGAATACCAAGAGACTCAAATGCCTTATAAGACAACACTAAATTTCTCGTCAAACTACACCATGGAATCTAATCCGCAATCAAGCCTAGATTTCATCTACGTTGTAGTGTCAAAAACGACTATGAACACCATAGCACACCATAATGAACACCATGGCACTCATAACAATATGAAATTGAAACAAATCACTAAGCACGCTATGCTTTTGAAAGGAATGGAAATGTTTTTTTAGGAATAAATAAACAAAAAGTATAGGAAAAAATTGGTATAGTGAACACCATGTCAGTTGTAACAATAGGAAATTGAAACAAATCACTAAGCACGGCATGGTTTTGAAAGGAATGGATATGTTTCTCTAAGAATTTGAATTTTAAAAAAGTGTGAATTAAATTGTGAATTGTGAATTGGAAAATGCTTGGTCGCTCCCGTTGGTCAGAGAGAATCTTGGAAAATGCTTGGTGGCTCCTGCTGGTCGGAGAGAAGATCATAAAGCACGTGAAACAGTCGGCGATATAGTTGAAAGAGAAGCAACCGAAAAAAAAAATTGGTCGATCCCGCTGGTCGGAGAAAATATCATAAAACGCGCGAAACAGGCGGCAAAAAAAGAAGCGACCGCGAAAGGAAATAAATGCTCTGGGCAAAAAAAATATGATGTGCTACGATTGCTGGCGGCAGAAAAAGTTGGTCGCCGAAAAAAACATAAGATCTGCAAAACGGTCGCCTGCAAAATCATAAGTTCTATGAAAAAAATCAAATTTTGCTTTCGACATTCCTTTTGAAAACATAAAAAAATTCAAATATCAGAATAGTTAATATCATTTTTTTTTATATTAGGTCATCATTTTTAATATGAGAAGAGATGTATCCAAAAATAAATTTAAATTCATTATATTAATAGTTTTATTGGACCTTAACCAATATCATCAAATAAATAATATTTTAAATAAAATTAAAAGTTTTTTAAATAATATGTACACCGAGCTGGCAATCTATACACAGCTCCTCGGGTCTATCCATCTCTTCTAGTGTGCTTTAGTGTGAGCGTAGAAAGGTTACCACTTCCCATACAGTTCTCTTGAGCACCCTGTCTTCACTTTGCCTCTTAACGTGCAACACCAAATTGCATTTGTGTAAGCTGGTAGCATAAGAAGGATAAGCAGGATCATTAGTATTGCTGCTCTAAAATTGTAATCATATTTCATAACATTCACTATCAAGTATTGAAACATCAGGAATGCATCCATTCCCTTAGGGTGTAGTCAATATTGACAACCCTAACAAAACCCATCACCCGAAAGGTATGCATCCCTTTCCGATGTGAGCCATGTAGGCCTTAATCACACTCAAGCAATCTGGAATAAGAATGAAACAATGAAACATGCTCTGCATATCAAATCTAATAACTAGACAGGTATATTCTTAGTTAGGGTTATAGAATACTCAGAGATGTATCTTTTCTTCATTTGCGAAGAATGGGGGCTCCCTTCTTTGAGTGAACAATCCTTCGGTTTTCCACCCCAATCTTTTCACGTTCCATAACCCACACATGCCTTCTTGGAATAATTTTACTGTCTCACTCACATGTTTTACCAACATGTAGTTCGGTTGAGACAGTATCGACATTTACAATGGCGTTTCACCCGAAACCCATTTCCAAAGCATGGGATCCTTCCCATCTAGTTTAGCTTCTGCACGCCATCACACATGGTCTTCCTGCAATGTGTCATCCTGGCACACTTATCAAATAGCCAAACAATCAGCAATATTTAGCAATAAGCTTCAAATATGATTGTTCCATAATCAATCAATAACATTAATAATTAATTCAACATGAATTGACAATTCTACCTCCTACAGAAATTGATTTGTTTAACCATGAGGCCACCCTCATATCGTTTGGCTCTTGTAAGTGGTATCACTCTATCCATTGTGGTTTTACCCTTGCTACCATACATGAACATCCACCTACAACATGTCCTCAAATGGTGATTAGCAATTATAAGCAAATTCTCAAATCTGAAATCTACAAATCTATTTTCCTACAGAAATTAGATTTGCAACCATGAGATTATTCTCATAAACTTAAATCAGACAATTTTCATATTTGTTTCATGCATAAGTTACAACCATGAGAACCTTCTCATAACCTTTGGCTTCTGCACATGGTAGATCCCTGTCTTTACTATGGACTTATTCTCATTGCCATACGCAAGACCTTTCTACCTAAAATATGAACTTTAATCAACCAAACACGTTATGAGTATCTATGCATATAATCTTTTCATTGCTACAACAGTCACTGAAGTGATCTCAGAATTATAACACTCAATAATTCAAACACTTTCAGCTGTTAACATTTTAAATGCAATGAAATATATACATTTCTATATATTCATCATTATCACAATAAAATTGCTAGACACGGTCACACTATCCATGCAATAAACTGTAAATACTCATTACTTCACATTCCATGCAGCTTTGTCCTTCCAACAGAGTGCTCCGGTAGCCCATCACATGTCTACCTTCTTTATGCAGTCCTTCTCCTGCATTCATAGCAGCTCATGAAATGGTCTCGGGATTAGTAATAGTCCACCATTTCATATATTATCTAACTGCATTGAAACATATATATGTCACACCCATGCATTCACACAATGCATCTCAACATGTGCACCCACACATATGCATGCACATTCACAACATTTACATAATCTTTTAATGTGCATTCACTCGATGCATAACCCCTTAATACAACATTGCATTAATCCATGAATACTATGCATTCCAACATATTATGGCCTAACCATGCCTATCTCATATGGCATGCACTACAACAGGACCATAAGTTCTCACTTGCTTTGGTTGTTAAACCCACAACCAACATACACAAATGGTATGATATAATTTCATATGAATGCATTGAGGTTTCTAAGAAACTATAGGGTGTAAGGCTCCCTGCTTTCACTTACCCGCACCTCACCATACTTGGTGGGTTGACATTCACATTCAGGCACTCAATACTACATGCAAACCAAATCAACATAGTTTAAACATAGTTGAAGAGACTTTACCAAATCCTCTTTCAACATTCATGTGATTTAAGCACAAATAACCATCACCTGCATGGCTGTCATTAACATCGCTTGATGTTACCTGATCAGTTGGCCTCTTGCCAAGGCTTCACAGTCCTTTTTCCAACCTCATGATCACAGATTTGTTGCACCATCCTTTCCTCATAAGGTTGTTGGTCATATGCAACAACATCATCCACATCCTTAGCCATGCTTCGGTTGTCTTTGGTCCTACAACCAATGCAAACACAACTAATTATTAGCAACCACAATAATTATCTTAAGTGGTTCATTGCATATGTAAAACCTCACTATTTTACCAATATGCAATATCATATACATGCACAAACATTTTCATATGCACCGTGCAATGTTTATTTATATGCCATCTAGTGCATATTCATCTCATCTATCTAATCTCTTGCATTTTCAATCATGCTTCTATGGTTTGATTCCCACAACCATTATCAACAACATTAATAGTCATCAATCATAGGGGATACCATTAATGGGATATTGCATGTGTAACCTCACTACCTTTATCAGTATGGAACATCATGCTCATGCATAAGCAATTCACATGCATTATGCAATAACTCTTCTAATCATGCCCACTAATTCATATGCATTATTCTCTTGCATTTTCAGCATCCATATGCCATAATTTCCAGTATATAAAAATCAGGAAATAAAAACACAATAGAAAGATAGGAGTTAAGGAATTCTCCCTTTCCAATTCCTCATCATGACATGGAGTTCCTCCTCCACATCATAGCTGATCCTTTTCTTGGCTTCCCTACCAAGCATACAAGCAATGATTATCTATGATCTTCCCATGAATTAGCAATTCAGTATATTCATAAGTGTATGACATTCATTCTTGCTATTTTCCAAACACGCAATTCTTATGCTATAAACATAAATAGTTTAAGGTGAGTAATTTCCCTCTTATCAACATTGCCTTGTTGCTCCCATTGCTCTTTCGTAATGCACTTTACAGCCAATTACTCTTAATAAGGATTCCAAAACCTTCTATGCAATTCATGCTTCTCCTCCCAAGCATAGAGAATGCATTTCACACTTTAAACCACTGTCTCTGGGAGACGACGAGGGTCAAGGGGACTTTCCCCCTTGTGGCTTCCCTTTCTCTTCCGACCCGTTGCGGACCAACTCGCCGGGTTTCACCGCTCGGTGTACTCATCTTTCTTTTCTGCCGTTTCGGACCAACTCACCGAGTTCTTCCGCCGAAAGACACTTTGAAAAAAATTTCGGGCCAACTCGCCGAGTTCTTCCGCCGTTGCGGACCAACGCGCCGAGTTCTTCCGCCGAAAGACACTTAGAAAAATTTTGAAATTTTTCTTCCTTTTCCTTGGGCATTTTCGCATCTGTCGGTGCAACTCGGCCAAATTCATCGAATATGTTGGCTCCACTCAGCGAGTTTTACCGTTGTTTCGGCCTAGGCGAACTCGCCGAGTCCTTCCACTGTTGCGGATCAACTTTCCATGTTCTGCCGCAATTTCGGGCCAACTCGCCAAGTTCTTCTGCCGTTGCGAACCAACTCGCCGAGTTCTTCCGCCGAATGACACTTAGAAAAAATTTGAAATTTTTCTTCCTTTTCCCCGGGCATTTCCGCAACTCTGTCGGTGCAACTCGGCCAAATTTTTCGAACATGTCGGCTCCACTCAGTGAGTTCTTCCTGTTGAAATATTGTAACTTCATAGAATATTATATTTGTACTTTATTATTCCGGAGATGTTTCATTCCTCCGAGAAGATCTTATTGTACATCCAGAGATGTTTATTCCTCCGTCGGAATGTGGTAACTTGGTTTATTAGACTTCCCCAGTGGGGGTCAGCCATGTATGTGTTATGTGGGTCAAAGGGTTATTAGACCACCCTAAAGGGGTCTACCCAGTCAGTTGTAATGGGGTGTTTAACCCAGTAATTAAGTTGGGGCCGACCTAGCTTGTGTAAAAGTCAGTCGGGAAACTAGTATAAGTAGAGGAGGATGTTCCTCACTTATTACACACTTCCATCACTTAGAAAGTAGAACACTTGTGAGAGAGAGGTCTGATATGGAGGAGGAGGAGCTCATGTCTTTGGTTTACATATTTTTATTTTTTGATCATCTATATTGAGGAAGCTTTGCTGGGTTTTTTACCCCATGAGGGTTTCCCAGGATAAATCTGTGTCTGTTGTGTTTATGCTGTGCTTGTTGTTTCTTCAGTGATCCTGTATATGCTATTGTTGTGAAATGAAATGTAATGCTTATATTTTATGTATTAGCATATTGAATCTTAACATGGTATCAGAGCTAACCTAAAGGAAGGCAATGTATGGAACTTACGACACTTGCTTCACTTGTGACAATTTGAAGGTTTGGGTTTTATATAGCAAAAACCAGTCATCGTGGAAATTTCGCTATAAATCCATTTTTGCAAAGGTTCAGGATCTAAAAATTTTACAAGGCGTAGATAACATCCCCATGTACCTTGTGTCCAAAGGACACCCTCAGATTCGTTGTACTTTGTGAGTTATGATCAGTACACGTTAGGGTTTCTGCCTCTTACAGATCTCAGTCATAATCAGGTGACCTAGGAAAAAAGGTCATAACTTGGGATAGGAAGCTCCAAATGAAATTTCATAATAAGTGACAGGTAGTACACAGACTGTACTATCTCAAGAAACGTTTTCAGAGGCTAAAGTTGAACCAGTGACACGTGGCATGCCGTACAAGTTTGATCTCCTGTTTTATACCATAAATAGGTCACGTTGCGACACTTGGCATAACTCTCTCTCAGAAAATCCAATTGAGGTCAGACCTATCGGGATGGAAAGATGACAGGTCACGCTACCGCATAAAAAGTTTTCAGACCCTGTGGATCGAAAAGTTTGGAGTTACAGCAGAAACAATCAGGTACATAATTCTTTCAAAACAAAATTATTTTTGGAGCACCTTCATTCATGGCTTCCGGAATTTAGGGTTTCGGAGAAAGTTAGAATTTTTGGAATCAGAGTCCATGGCTGAATGCTACTCAGGAAAATCAAAATTTAGAGACCGAGATCAAATTTTTTGGTTGGGTAGAAGACCAGGCTTGATCAAACCCCAGTTTGGGATTTTGATCGGAAAGATAGAAAATTAGGGCTTCAGCAAAAGTTGGAATTTTTGAAGTCTGTGACCACGGCTGGAAGCTCCTCAGAAAAATAAGAGTTTAGAGCCTTGGATCGAACCTTTTGATTAGGCAGAAGGGTGGGCTCTATCAAACCCTAGTTCGAGATCCTGTCCAGAAGATACAGAAGTTTCCAAGGCAATTTTGAGGGGTCAAATTTTGGAGATTTCAAAATTGAAGTATGCTAGTTTGATCAGCTTAGCAGGACACATTCTTCCATACATTCAGAAGTGTGAAAGTCAAAGTTTGAATTTTTAGGGTTTCTCTGAAAAACCCTAATCAAGCTCCAGATCCAGTTTCAGGGGGAGTTGAGGCTAAGGCCTTACATAAGAAGACTACAAGAATTTCCTAACAGGTATGACTTGAGGAAATACAGGTATGTCTTGAAATCTAATTCTTGATTAAGTTCATAATATGTTTGTCTTCATATTATTTAGGTTAGTACAATCTTGATTAATGATAGAATTGTCTTATCACCCTAGTAAAAGTATGAATGCATGATAGAAGACATTCATTGATTAGAGCTATATGATTGTACTCATGCACTGTGGTGTTGTATGAGGTTGATGTTGTCTGCTAACAAGATACAGGTACATCACGAAAGACAAATCAAGTTCCATTACCATGACGACATGAAGACAAAGACTCATCCATAATCTTTGATTACATAGAAGGTCTACTTACGAGGTATGTATGACTTTGTTCTATTATGCTTAACCTATGAGATATGCAGATTCTAGCACATGATCTCTAAATCATTGAACAGAACAAAGAAGATATTGTTTAGGTATACTAATCCAGGTATGTTTTCCTATATCAAGTTAGAATCTTACCTTGTGTTAGGATCCCTTATATAAGTATACTTGGTATGATTGGTTATGCTTATTCATAAAGTTATAAATGTGAGTAATCAAGGGTTTATGCATATTATGTCTCTTATCTTGATTGATGATTTAACTAACCAGAAGAGTCATATGATCAAATAAGAATATGCATGAGTAAAAGAAGACTTCCCTGAAACATTGAATACTAATGTTTATTATCTATGATCATGACTATACATATTCAAGATTATTTAGAATTATAATGTTTTGATAATATTGAGATTATACTAATGAATGTATGTTTGTGTATGAGATCATGAGGATGACACTAGTGCACACTTGAGCATGCACAGTGGTACAGAATGAATAAAAGTTCAAAAGTCATATAGAAGATCAAGCGGGAGGCAACCACACAAACATAAAAGATAAGTATTTGAGTTGTTATTTGAAATAGTAAATGATATTGCTTGTAATAGTTGTATGCATATTTGTATTCCTAGAATATATCATGCTAAGTGTAAACATTCATATAACATTGAACAGTATACTACTAATATGCATATGATTGGTAAGTTGGACAAACATTCCATTGTTGCTTGTCTAGAATGAAACCTCTTTGCTGACATGCTGAGAGCTGTGCACACTCTCGATAGTATGTTCTGGTAGAGATGGAAGGCATCTAGATAGCCACTGTATGCATACAGGATATGGAAAAGTGTTGTACCAAAGTATTGGTCAAGATAGTAGCGTAACTATGTAAATCATATCTGTATGCATAATAGGTTATCATGTCAACATGATTTGATGATTATGAAGTATTACTAATCATGTACTTAATTTTGATTTGTAGGAAAGATCATGAAGAATGATGAACACCGAACAAGTGATGGATGTTCAACAAGAAGATTTACAAATCAAACATAATATAGAAGGCTTGTGGCTAGAAGATTCTCCTAGAAAGAGGAAGAGAATCATGACGAGATGTTTGCTCCAAGTGGCTAGATAAAACCATTATCTTAATAATGTAATTGAAGAAGAAGTGTGAATCAAGGATTCAATTGAAGAAAGCTCTGTTCGGGTACCTAGGATCGATAGTCAATTGATGAGCTTAATGATCACCATGGGTGATGCGGATTTCAACCCTTGCTACAAGGTTGAAGATGGTTTCTTTATACAGATGACATGGATGCAAGAAGGAACTCACCATGGTGTTCGAATGATCTCTAGGATCATATCAGTAGACCCATATGACGGGAGATGGCACAGATAGATATGCATAAAATCACTCAATACAGAGTGTTAATGATGTTCAGTCACAAAGGGAGAATTGACAATTTCTTGACAAGCTTGGGTTTTACCAAAAGTAAAGTTGTTCCTAACCTTTACCTTAAGATTATACTATTATTGTATATAGATGATCTCTTTTTGACAGGGAATGAGAAACAGATCATGGAAAGCAAGAAAAAAAAAACTAGCTACAGAGTTCAAGATGAATGATCTCGGATTAATACATTACCTCCTAGGACTGGAAGCATGAAAAGGCTCAGAAGGAATCTTTCTCAACCAAGGAAAGTATGCTGTGAAAATCTTGAGAAGAATTGATTTGTTCGAATGTACAACCATGGCCACTCTCATGGGTTCCGACTTGAAGTTGTTAGCTGATGACTCCTCAGAGTTAGTTGATGTGACTCTGTACAGACATATTATTGGGTCGTTGATGTATCTGACGAATACCAAGCCAGATATATGCCTTGCTGTGAACACCTTGAGTCAGTATCTAGTGGAAACTAGATGTGTTCACCTGATAGTTGCAAAGCATGTGATGAGGTACCTAAAGGGTATGATAGACTTTGATCTATGTTATCTTGGAGATCATGACTTCAGATGGCTTCACAGATATTGATTGGGCAGGAAGTGTATCAGACAGGAAGAGGACATCGAGAGGATGTTATTGTCTGGGATCAGCCATGATCTCGTGGTTTATCAGGAAGCAGTCTAGTGTGGCTCTCGGCACAAGCAGAATATATGGCTGCTTGCTCTGCTAGTTGTGAAGCGGTATGGCTTCAGGATTGTTTGACTTAGAGATAGACCCAACTGTGATCCTGTGTGACAAACAGAGTTGTATCAAGATGGCAGAGAATTTAGTGTTCCATGATAAGTCAAAGCACATAGAGATCTGATATTTCTATATACGAGTTATGGTGCAGAAAGGAACTATAAAGCTCTAATTTGTAGGCACTGATGAACAAGTTAGCAATGTACTAACCAAACCTCTACCTCAAGCAAAGTTTGAGTATTTCCGAGACAAGCTTGGTGTAGTTCAGAAGGAACCTTCTCGAAAGGGGGAGTGATGTGGTCACTTATGATGAGATTTCCTACATCGACAGTGAGGTCGATGATGTGGATATCTATATTGGTGATGCTGACAGAGAGGTTGGTGGATGGTCCTTAGACAGGGTCTAAGTTGACGAGGGGATTGCATCATCCTTGAACACATGTTCTAAAAGGATCCGTAGACGTATGTCTCCGAGAAGGAAGAGGGATTGCATCATCCTTGAACACATGTTCTAAATTGATCTGTAGACATATGTCTTTGAGAATGAAGTCCTTAGTGGACAGGTGGGGATTGTATCGTCCCCGGAATTCAGTCCCTTGAATTGATCCGTAGACCTATGTCTTCAAAAATGAAGTCCTTAGTGGACAGGTGGGGAATGTATCATCCCCAAACTTCGGTCCCTTGAATTGATCCGTAGACCTATGTCTTCGAAAATGAAGTCCTTAGTGGACAGGTGGGGATTGTATCATCCCCGGACTTCGGTCCCTTGAATTGATCCATAGACCTATGTCTTTGAAAATGAAGTCCTTAGTGGACAGGTGGGGATTGTATTATCCCCGGACTTCGGTCCCTTGAATTGATCCATATACATATGTCTCCGAGAATGAAGTCCTTAGTGGACAGGTGGGGATTGTATCGTCCCTAGACTTCGGTCCCTTGAATTGATCCATAGACGTATGTCTCCGAGAAGTGGTCCTTAGACTTTGTCTAAGTTGACGAGAGGATTGCATCATCCCTAGGCATGATGAGGTGTCTTAAATGATCCGTAGATGTATGTCTCCGAGAAGTGGTCCTTAGACTTTGTCTAAGTTGACGAGAGGATTGCATCATCCCTAGGCATGATGAGGTGTCTTAAATGATCCGTAGACGTATGTCTCCGAGAAGTGGTACTTAGACTTTGTCTAAGTTGACGAGAGGATTGCATCATCCCTAGGCATGATAAGGTGTCTTAAATGATCCGTAGACGTATGTCTCCGAGAAGTGGTCCTTAGACTTTGTCTAAGTTGACGAGTGGACTGCATCGTCCCTAGACATGATGAGGTGTCTTAAATAGATCATATGTGTTGCAGGGTATGCTGCCATTGTGTATACTTGACTGATGAGGATACTTGTATTGATGAGGATACTTATATTGATGTATTGATACTTGTATTGATGATATTTATTGATGAGGATATGTATTGATGAGGATACTTGTATGTATACTTGTATTGATGATATGTATACTTGTATTGATAAGGATACTTGTATTGATGTATTGATACTTGTATTGATGATATGTATTGATGAGGACACTTGTATGTCATGTCCCAAATTTGGTATTGGGTCACAATGGCCTAATCACATTGGCTCTATTCATTAGAGTTTGTCAAATTGATGCTAAAGGTCAAATAATTGCCAAGGAGGAAAATTACTAGTTTCCTAGGTTTGGGGTGGAAGCTTTGGGATTTGGAATAATGGGGATAATAAATGATGTTTGAACATTAGAATGGAATAAATATTTAATAAAGGATCTAAATAAATATATACAAGTGAAAATCAAAGTGGCATTTCATCATGAAGACACATGGAGGAAGTGGGACCCACATATGGCTAGATTTCCCCACTACATTTGGCATCATTCTCTCACCAATTCGAATTCAAGGTGAATGGTAACATACTTGGGGGAGTCCAAAATGTACTATTCATTGCATGACTCATCCAAGGTCGAAATATAGAGGAAGATTAACTCCCATGGAAGAGGAAGAGGCAATTTGGAGCTAGTGAGACACTTGGGCTAGATTCCCTAGCTCTATGACAACAATAATGAAGATGCTATGACACCTATGACACAAATCAGACTTGAAGGCTGACATATGACATATATGACATGTCAGGGCTAAAAATAGACTCCAAGAGGGCGCTCAAGGGTGTTAGGGCAGCTAAGATGCTTCCACATGTGATTTGGTGGAAGTGGGAGACTAGGAATTGTTGTACAAGTGGCGTTCTTTGGAATCTCTTCCCAACATGAGTTGGCAAGAGTCTCTTGGAAGGAATTCGACCCATGGAGGACATTAGAAGTTTATAAATGTCAATAACAAAGAATGAAACCAGCTTTTGATCATTTGTAGAATTTGCAATTGCAATTGTGAAGAGGGAGAGCTAGTGGATGACTAGTTTCTTGCCTTAGCCAATTTCGAGGGTGAAAGATTCCCATCCAAGTTGGCAATTGGAAAGGCCATTCAGACCTTTCATTTGGAGATTTAATGGAGTCTTTATTTGCAGGTGTAAGCTACAGGGCAGCTCATGGTTTCTTCTATTGCAGCTCGCTCCTTCAACCATTTCCAGTTTTGATGGCATATTCTTGATCCTTGAGGGAGGGCGTTTTTGGTGAGCTATTGTACTCTTTGGGGGAGATTATAATGCCCCATTTATTTTGTAATATGAATTAAATACTCTGTTCTTCATCTCCAAAAAATTTCAGGTCGAAATTCCAAGTAGAAATGTATAAATCTCATTTTTAATGGAAGAACAATGCCATTTCCCCACTACCTTGTTGTGAGCCAATGTATTGATGATGATTTCGAATGAATGGGTGATTCTCTGATATATTTGTGATAAATATACTGACATGAATGTATTATACAAGTTTCATGTACTGTACTTGAGCATTTGAAGCATTTTTACTCAGTTTAATTGCATTGGGAGAAGAAATAGTGCCATTTCCCCAAGGGTCGAATTGGGGATTTTTGCAGTTGAATGGGAGAGGGTGAGAACAGTTGTAATAAACCATTAATGGTGCATATGATACCTTAATAACATACTTAACACATTACATACCTCTGTTCATGAATTTGAGTGGGTTTGGAGGCATTTGGGAAGCCATTTTCAGTACTTACCTTAGGGGGATTTGAACCCCAAATTACTAGTAAAATTGCATACTTGGTCCAGAATCTTAAGAGAGTTTGCAGAGGTCTTTTGGTGGCCATATGTTATTCCTGAACATCATATTCAATTCCTAATATCATTCATAAACCTTCCTTGAAGATTTGAAGGCATTTGGAGTCAATTTGAGACCTAGAGACCAATACTAGTCAAAGGGAAATCACTAGTAAAGTTACCTACATTGACCAGAATTGAAAGAGTATTTGCAGAAGTGTTTTAAAGGTAAAAAGGAATCATTGAAACACATATTTATGTTCTAATATTATTCATATAACTTCTCAGAAGATTTGGGATCATTTGGGGCAAATTTGGGACCTAGAGATCGAAACTAGTCAAAGGTCGAACCAAGGAAAAAAGTGGAAAATTGCAATTTTAATAAAATCCCTAACAAGGGACATAACAGTGGTATCAGAGCATGGTCTTGGCACCTGATGTGGTAGAACATTAATGAAGACCAGGAGTCAAAGAAATAATCCACCACCCTTAGAAACTGAAACTGGATGTACTTTGGTGAAAGGGAAGAAGTAGGAGAAGAAGTGCATTCATTGGTCACCATGAGTAAGGATGAGAAAGGAACCTTAAAGGAGAATGAGGAGTTTAGGAAATTACTTGAACCATCCTTTGAAGACAAGTGGAGACAATACTTTCAAGAGTTCAGATTGTTGCTTAGTGAAATTGGAAGCAACTCGGAAAAAGTAATGAGCAATGGTTCTCCTTTCAAGGAAAAGGATGAAACAATTTATGCCGCAAAAGAGGAACCTAATGTAATTGTGGAACATGAGGTACATGTTGATATGCAGGTTCTTGAAGATACTACACTAAAAAAAAAAGAAGGACAAGCACTTGTCCTTGTTCAAAGGGATTATGAGTTGCCTCATGGAGAGAGTTGCAAAGCCTTGGAAGAGGTACATGATCTCACAATAGTTGGACCAGCCAATTATGGAGAAGATGAATTAAATATTTCAATGGGTAAGAGTTGTAAAGAATTAAAGTTGGTTCATAATTCCTCACCCCACACTTCTTTTCCAGCCACATCACTTTGGGATGAAAATTGGGTGAAAGGTTTTTTCCTAGTGGTGCCACATGAGGGGTATGAAACTTCTACCTCTCCTTTTGATGATGACATGAATAGAGCACCTCATTGTTTAGAATTGCAGCATCATATTGCTTTACCTTATGATGATACATATCCTCATGGATGTATGGATGAGACTTCTTTGAGTCCTTTGAATTCTCCTTGTTTTTTCTGCTCATTATTTGGTTCAGATTTTAGTGGAGATTCTTCATTCACTTCTTGGATGAAAGAATGCATGGCTGAATATTTTGATGCATATCACATTCTCTTGGAGGAGCATTATTGGACATGGGATCCTCACCTATGTCATTGGAGCAGATTTGATGGGTCACTTGAAGATTGTATGCACTTGGAAAATGGTGGTCTACATGCTTGGAGGTATAAGCACTTTCATGACTCTTTGATGAAGCATCTCCTTTATGTACATTTTCATTATGTTGTTATGTAATTTGATGATATATATTTTGTACTCATGATGTTTGGAAGAATGCATACAAGAAAATGGGATCCAGGAATCCTCTTATCTGATGGTATGGGTTGGAGAGCACTTTTAATTGTTGGGGTGCAATACAAGCAATGGGACCCTGGAATAATTTTTATCTCATTGGTTTCATATTTTTTGGGGAAGCAAGCAGTATGGGAGATGGATTCCTCACTTAATAAAGTGATTTTAATCATAGTAGTGCAGCAGCAAGCATGGTGGTTCCTCTCTAAAATCTTCATGGAAACTCAAAGACTCAAGGTTGGGCAATTCAATGGCAACTTCAAAGAATTATACAAAAAGCAGGTTCTTCAACACCCACATTTAAAATTGCTTGAGGAAAAGCAATATTGGGAAGGGAGGATTTGTCATGTCCCAAATTTGGTATTAGGTCACAATGGCCTAATCACATTGGCTCTATTCATTAGAGTTTGTCAAATTGATGCTAAAGGTCAAATAATTGCCAAGGAGGAAAATTACTAGTTTCCTAGGTTTGGGGTGGAAGCTTTGGGATTTGGAATAATGGGGATAATAAATGATGTTTGAACATTAGAATGGCATAAATATTTAATAAAGGATCTAAATAAATATATACAAGTGAAAATCAAAGTGGCATTTCATCATGAAGACACATGGAGGAAGTGGGACCCACATATGGCTAGATTTCCCCACTACATTTGGCATCATTCTCTCACCAATTCGAATTCAAGGTGAATGGTAACATACTTGGGGGAGTCCAAAAGGTATTATTCATTGCATGACTCATCCAAGGTCGAAATATAGAGGAAGAGTAACTCCCATGGAAGAGGAAGAGGCAATTTGGAGCTAGTGAGACACTTGGGCTAGATTCCCTAGCTCTATGACAACAATAATGAAGATGCTATGACACCTATGACACAAATCAGACCTGAAGGCTGACATATGACATATATGACATGTCAGGGCTAAAAATAGACTCCAAGAGGGCGCTCAAGGGTGTTAGGGCAGCTAAGATGCTTCCACATGTGATTTGGTGGAAGTGGGAGACTAGGAATTGTTGTACAAGTGGCGTTCTTTGGAATCTCTTCCCAACATGAGTTGGCATGAGTCTCTTGGAAGGAATTCGACCCATGGAGGACATTAGAAGTTTATAAATGTCAATAAAAAAGAATGAAACCAGCTTTTTATCATTTGTAGAATTTGCAATTGCAATTGTGAAGAGGGGGAGCTAGTGGATGACTAGTTTCTTGCCTTAGCCAATTTCGAGGGTGAAAGATTCCCATCCAAGTTGGAAATTGAAAAGGCCATTCAGACCTTTCATTTGGAGCTTTAATGGAGTCTTTATTTGCAGGTGTAAGCTACAGGGCAGCTTATGGTTTCTTCTATTGCAGCTCGCTCCTTCAACCATTTCCAGTTTTGAGGGCATATTCTTGATCCTTGAGGGAGGGAGTTTTTGGTGAGCTATTGTACTCTTTGGGGGAGATTCTAATACCCCATTTATTTTGTAATATGAAGTAAATACTCTTTTCTTCATCTCCAAAAAGTTTCAGGTCTAAATTCCAAGTAGAAATGTATAAATCTCATTTTTAATGGAAGAACAATGCCATTTCCCCACTACCTTGTTGTGAGCCAATGTATTGATGATGATTTCGAATGAATGGGTGATTCTCTGATATATTTGTGATAAATATACTGCCATGAATGTATTATACAAGTTTCATGTACTGTACTTGAGCATTTGAATCATTTTTACTCAGTTTAATTGCATTGGGAGAAGAAATAGTGCCATTTCCCCAAGGGTCGAATTGGGGATTTTTGCAGTTGAATGGGAGAGGGTGAGAACAGTTTTAATAAACCATTAATGGTGCATATGATACCTTAATAACATACTTAACACATTACATACCTCTGTTCATGAATTTGAGTGGGTTTGGAGGCATTTGGGAAGCCATTTTCAGTACTTACCTTAGGGGGATTTGAACCCCAAATTACTAGTAAAATTGCATACTTGGTCCAGAATCTTAAGAGAGTTTGCAGAGGTCTTTTGGTGGCCATATGTTATTCCTGAACATCATATTCAATTCCTAATATCATTCATAAACCTTCCTTGAAGATTTGAAGGCATTTGGAGTCAATTTGAGACCTAGAGACCAATACTAGTCAAAGGGAAATCACTAGTAAAGTTACCTACATTGACCAGAATTGAAAGAGTATTTTTAGAAGTGTTTTAAAGGTACCAAGGAATCATTGAAACACATATTTATGTTCTAATATTATTCATATAACTTCTCAGAAGATTTGGGATCATTTGGGGCAAATTTGGGACCTAGAGATCGAAACTAGTCAAAGGTCGAACCAAGGAAAAAAGTGGAAAATTGCAATTTTAATAAAATTCCTAATAAGGGACATTACATTGTATTTATGTATTGATAAGGATATGTATTGATGAGGATACTTGTATGTATACTTGTATTGATGATATGTATACTTGTATTGATGAGGATACTTGTATTGATGTATTGATACTTGTATTGATGATATGTATTGATGAGGATACTTGTATTTATGTATTGATACTTGTATTGATGATATGTATTGATAAGGATATGTATTGATGAGGATACTTGTATGTATACTTGTATTGATGATATGTATACTTGTATTGATGAGGATACTTGTATTGATGATGTTGTTGATCGTGATGATCTAGATGATGATGCTGCTGATCGTGATGGTCTAGATGACGATGTTGTTGATCGTGATGATCCTGATGACGATGCTGCTGATCGTGATGGTCTAGATGACGATGCTGCTGATCGTGATGGTCTAGATGATGATGCTGCTGATCGTGATGGTCTAGATGACGATGCCGATAATCGTGTGATGACGATGCTGATGATCGTGAGGATCCAAATGTTGATGTTGATGTAGCTGTTCGAGTGCTGCAGAAGATAAAGACTCAATACTGAAGATGTTGATGTTCTAGTATTGAAGATGTTCCAGTAACTGCTTGAGTTACTGATGATGTTGAGAAAGCTTCCAATGATTTATAGATGTATCATGTATGATGTTGATGACTCCTTTCTCGTGCAGATGTTGTTATAATATCCTTCTCGTTAAGGGGGAGTGTTGAAATATTGTAACTTCAAAGAATATTATATTTGTACTTTATTATTCCGGAGATGTTTCATTCCTCCGAGAAGATCTTATTGTATATCCAGAGATGTTTATTCCTCCGTCGGAATGTGGTAACTTGGTTTATTAGACTTCCCCAGTGGGGGTCAGCCATGTATGTGTTATGTGGGTCAAAGGGTTATTAGACCACCCTAAAGGGGTCTGCCCAGTCAGTTGTAATGGGGTGTTTAACCCAGTAATTAAGTTGGGGCTGACCTAGCTTGTGTAAAAGTTAGTCGGGAAACTAGTATAAGTAGAGGAGGATGTTCCTCACTTATTACACACTTCCATCACTCGGAAAGTAGCGCACGTGTGAGAGAGAGGTCTGTTATGGAGGAGGAGGAGCTCATGTCTTTGGTTTACATCTTTTTATTTGCTGATCATCTATATTGAGGAAGCTTTGCTGGGTTTTCTACCCCATGAGGGTTTCCCAGGATAAATCTGTGTCTCTTGTGTTTATGCTGTGCTTGTTGTTTCTTCAGTGATCCTGTATATGCTATTGTTGTGAAATGAAATGTAATGCTGATATTTTCTATCTTAGCATATTGAATCTTAACACTTCTGCTGTTTCGGCCCGGGCCAACTCGTCGAGTCCTTCCACCATTGCGGATCAACTTGTCATGTTCTGCCACAATTTCGGACCAACTCGCCGAGTTCTTTCACCGTTGCAGACCAACTCACCGAGTTCTTCCGCTGAAAGACACTTAGAAAAATTTTGAAATTTTTCTTCCTTTTCCCCGCGCATTTCCGCAACTCTGTCGGTGCAACTCGGCCAAATTCGTCGAACGTGTCAGCTCCACTCAGCGAGTTTTGCCGCTGTTTCGGCCCAACTCGCCGAGTTCTACCGCCATTGTGGCCCAACTCCATGAGACTAAATTTTTCTCATCCATCCATCGCTGCTGCTCCCTCCGGCATGAGCCTCCCATCAATGTCTTAACCCTTGGAGCTTGAGGTTTTAATTCTGGAACTGAAGGTGAAACAAGCATTCTAGATACAGTTTTGGCCCAACCAATTTATTGGTTGAATTAGCTCAGAAGGGATATTGTCGATACCTGAACCAAAGGTGAAACAAACAAGCTAAAATCAAATGTAGTGAGGTCCGACAATCGAATGGGCAAGTAGGAATGAGCAATCCCTCGCTAGTCATTATCAGGGATGATATTGCAACTACCCCAATGGAGCAACCTGCCACGAAATAAAGAGAATGATATCAATGTGATATTTTTCCAACTCTCATGCGAATAACGTTAGTGCAGGCAGCCACGGCGAAGCATAACCATCTACGTGTCAGGATTCCATTCGCTCCATGAGCGAGGAATCTAACTAACGTGGAGGTTATGGACCTCCATGGTGAAATGCCTACGGCGTAATTAATTGCATTTAAGAATTCTTATGGGTATAATTTCAATGGTACTTATGTTAGGATTATAATTGTATTTATAAGTCTTATGGTTAAGTTTTCATATGCTTTTAAGTATTTAACCTAAGTATTGTGACAAGGAAATGGATTAAATAGGACTTTCAAGTATCAAGTGAATTGTTGGAAGTTATGGCTCTAAGTAAATAAAATCAGGAGCATAATGGATTTCATAATTATTGTTCTATAAGAAGACTTGGCATGAAAAGTGAGATTTGTCTTCTAGCTAAGTTTATGACATACACTTGCTTTAATGGTTGACAGTTAAAAAAAAAAAAATTCAGTTGCTCAACTTGACGGACCCTACAAAAGAAAACGACTCAACTTATAACCACACAAAAAGTCAGTCATAAATAATACTTGACAAGATAACTCAGTCATAAATAATACTTGACAAAATAACCACACAAAAAGTATTTCAAAAAATTTCTATAAATCACATTGGCACTTGGCATATATATCTATGCTAAACCATAACACCTTAACATTTTTTGGGCTTTTCTCTATCAATGAATATAAAAAAAACAGAAAGCCAAATCCATAATGGCAATAATGTATGTCAAAGATGGTAGTTTGGTGGTTTTTGTCAGCACAAACACTCGACTCACATCCCAAATTCTAGGCCAAGTCATACATCATATACTCCATGTGTATCAAAACTAGCATATCTAGGTTTTAGCATAAAATAAATGCCAACAGACACAATTTGAAAAACTCATACACAATATAAGTGCTCCAAGTGAATGCCTAGAAAATATTACCAGGTGCATACAAGGATATATTATGCATAATATTAAGGTTAATAATATTATTTATCAAACTATACCATCCTATCTACTCAAAAAAAATCAATGGGAAATGCATGGAGTGAAACTATCACCAAATATAAGATGAGAGCCAGGGGCAATGAACAAATTCCCAGGCACTGTATAATATATTGAAAGCAAATATAGGTATGCATTTGGAGATTATCGTTTTTCATAAAAAATCTTCGCTTCTAGGACTTCGAATATGCAACTGTCGAGGCACTAAATTAGGTACTCTGCTTTAGTCTTGGTAACATTTTTCAACACCATTGGGGAAAATCCATTGGCAGTGAACAAGGTCTTCAATGCAAAATAAATGACAGATGAGATGGGATCATATATTTCCAAAATGGTCAATGAAATTATATATATATATATATATATATATATATATATATATAATTTTATATGATTAAAATTGTTTATAATAGTTTATAAAAGAAAATCAATGATTAATAATATAATAAATATTAGCTATACACATTAAGTTAACTAATTGGGGATATTGTTATCGTCATAATTAATAATATTGAAGTTCTTCTTGTTGTTGTCCATTCTTCTTTTTTGTTGGAGTAGAAAAATTGAGTTTGCTCGCATCCCATCCCATCATTATTCATTAGGAAGGCCTCCTAAACTTATATTTAGAATAATTGTTGACTTTTTCAAGAACTGTAGTGTCTTCAAGACAAATTGGTGCATGGTATTGTGTGAATTTTTAGCAATGGAAAAGGTACATATCGATTAAGTTTGACGCATGCTTCATGCTCTTCCATTCTTAATTTCAAAGATAGTTGCATTTCACCAATATATTATTTCCCATATGAGCAAGGTACGTTATAGACACCTTTATGCAAACCTGAATATAAAGTGTCTTTTGACTAATTTCAACATCCTTATAATGTTGTTATGAGGTTCGAAAGTAGTGATGATTTTTTTCTTTTTGAAAACCTTGGATTTTTTTTTAGTACTCCCTAGATATAAGGAAGAGAAAATTTTGAGGTGACCTTTAGTTCCCTATTCAGGGGTCTAAAGATATTTTTTAGATCATAATATTAACCTGCAATTATTTATCTTCATTTCTCTTGAAGAACTCAATTAGGTGATATTTTTCTTAACTAAGGTGAATCATCATCATTTGAGATCCTTGTCACCTTAACAGTTAAGGTTCTAATAACACTCATTTTTTAAGTGAGGTGGCGATGAAAATTCGCATGGAGAAATTACTCAGTACGGATAACCTGCCTAACAATCTATTGCACTAAAGATCCATCTTTCTTCCTTGCTATTCTCACTTTAAGAAAAAGAACAATCAATAAGTTATGAATTTATCATCGACATAAATTACTTACTAAATTTTGATTCCCTATACTTTGCATAAAAAAATTTCACATAATTTATCTCTCTCCTTAAATAAAAAATCATTCTCAATCTCAAATATAAAAATTCAACATTTCTATAATTTTTATATTTAATGCACAATGTGTAAATTTTTACCTTCCCATCTTCACATATTACACATAACAATTTCTTACGCAATTCCTTCAATCGATACCAACTTTTAATTCACAATATATAGAATGAAAAATATATTTATCCTAAAGGCATAGCCTCATTATTAAACAACTTTCATAATGCACAAATCTATTATGACATGAACACATGAGCAATCAATCTCCATGTAACAATCACATTGACGTCAATGGTAGAGATAAAATAGGGTGCCTATTATCATTTGACATGTGGCAATCACAAACTTAAAGAAGGGTACCCGTACCATTTGGCATGGGAAACCACCGTCCACAACATGAATGATATAGATAAAAAAGGTATATCTACCACCATTTGAGGAATGGAGAAAAATTGGGGATGAATATATTGAAATAAAGATTTGAAAATATTGTCAAGGTGGTTTTATATCTTTAAAACACTCCATCTTTATAATGACATTTCATCAAAATTACACATACATTGAGAAGAATATATCTTTCTATATCATCATCTTGATTCTTTATGTCCATTTGTTTTGAAGAACTCATGTGATATTTTTCTTGATTGAACTGAATTATAATCATCTAAGATCCTTGTTGCCTTAATAACCAAGGTGCTAATAACATCAAATTGTTGGGTTGGATGGTGATGAGAATCTATATGGAGAGACTATTTAGTATGGATAACTTTTCTAAAAATATATGCACTAAAGATCAATATTGCTTCCTTGTTACCTTCATGTGAACAAAAGGAAGACTCTTTAAGTTATGAATTTATAATAATAATAACATTAATTCTAAGATGAAATAAATAAATTTCATTAAATCATCTATGATATTCAACGATTATATGAAACACCAAACTCATATAAAATGAAACAAGAGATTAAGATAATTATAGTTATTGTTATAATCTCACAATCTATATCATAACCTTAGCGTACTCGACTCAATTATAATTCTCTACATTTTGCATCATATTATTTTACATAGCATGTATTTTAAAACCTCATTCTCAGTCTTTAATACACAAGTTCAACATTTCTGTAATATTTGTAATAATATATCAATTTTTTAACTTCCCATTTTCAAATATTTAGTATAGCAAATTTTCATCATGAATCCTTAAATTAACACTAATTTTTACTTCACAATGTAAAAAATGTTAAATATATTTAACATAAAAGTATAATCTCATTAATAAACAAATGTCATAAAAATATGATAAATTTCTATCATAAAAACAAAGTAATTAATATTTATGAGATAATCATAAAATCAATAATGTTTATAATTGATAAATTTATGATAATATTTTATCATACAAAATAATTAACATCTATATGATAATCACAAGATTAATGATAAAGATAAAGAAAGTTCCTCGTAGCTTAAGATAAAGGAAGTTCCTAATACCAATCAAAATTCAAAGATAGTGACAATCACAACACCAATGAAAAAGGTTATCACACCATTTGAGGAATGGAAAAAAGAGAGGATCATTATATTGAAAATAAATCTTTGAAAATAAAATGAAGGTTGTTCTCCATCTTTACCTCACTCCACCTTCATGATGGGAAGGTGATTACACACTTTCAAGTAATGTCATTTTTATTTCACTCCACCCTCATAATTTGAGGGTGGTTGTATACTTTCATTTAATCCCACTTTCATCCCATTGTGCCATTGTGCCCTTATAACTTAAGAGTGGTTACACATTTTCATGTAACCTTGTCCTCGTGGGAAACTTCCACCTACTGAAGAGACATTTCAATAAATAAATAAAACAAAACGAATTAAAAAGACATTTCAAACTCCTGCCCTCACTTATTTATACATAAGTATTTTTAGAGAACTTTACGCATGGCATTGATTAAAATGGGGAGGCTATCAAAATGATTCATTGTAGGCATACATAATGCTTCATTTTATAGCTAGACTTGTGTGAAATAAAAATCTTTTTTTTTCATTTGTCTTTTTTTAAGACAACAAAGCCAATAAACTTAACAAGTATGATTGTGGTAAAATTATGACCCAAACTAAAATTTAACCAAAATTGAGTAAAAAAAACTCTTAATCGTTTAGCCATCTTTATTTTAGTGATTTACTTATATCTTATAATTATGACCTCTACTTCACATATTTTCCATGGCTTGACTATATCCCTCATGGCAATTTTCTATCGAAATTGATTTTGTGGTGGGTGTCTTATGATTTGTGTTTGTGTTCCTCAATGATGTGGTGGTTGCTACCAAGTATGAAATGGATTGTGAATTTTGGCTCCATGAAAGAAGTTGTATTTCCAATAAAAACCAAGATCTTTTTAGTGTGTTATATGCATAGTGAAGAGATATTTCTTATCATTTTTTAATAATATTCCCACCACCAAAATTATCTCCCAGAATTTGCTTATTACAAGCCATCAAGAGACTAATAAGTTAAGATAGAGTTAAGCATATATTTCTTAAAAACACAAATGTATAGTAATTATTATTTTTATTAAATTTTATAAAATTAATAAACAATATTTTAATTAACCATTAATACCATCTCCATTCACAAACTTAAAAAAGTGACTAGATAATACCTAAACTATGCTTTATGTTTAATAAAATATTTTGATGTTTTATATATCTCATCATAATAAGAACATAAAATGTCTTTATGTGAAGTCCTAGAATTCTAAAATATCATTTAGGCAAATACATAGGAAGACTTCGTGTGACTTTTTAAAAGTAATAAAATATCATTTATTTATGTATGAGGGTTTTTTCGAACTCGATGTATTTTTTTATTCAAATATTTTGAATAACAAAAAATATAGTCTTTTTCATACTTTTATATATATATAGTTAATTACGTCGAAGACGTTTCTTCTATAAGATATGATCTCATATCACTGTTCCTCGCTTACCCGTCCAGTTAACATTTGCCACGTGTTCCTTGTCTACCATCCAGTTAAAAGGTGCCACATCTTGGCGTGTTACTAACATTTCCCTCGCTGTCTCCTCCAGTGGTACTGATGGTTAATCAAAATGGAGTTCAGGTAGAGGAAGAACCGGGTATCTGTGTTTAGGTTCATATCTGTGAGAGCAGGGTTCGATTCCCGCAATGAAAGAAGAGGCCGCGCCCATCAAGGTATCCAAGACTTTTGGGTTTGAGCATGGAAAAGAGACTGAAGCCGAGGCTCGATGTTGCCAGGGCCTTGATGTTGAAGAACGAGTCTTCAAAAACAGCTAAAAGTTATACTCCAACACTTTATCTCTTCTTGTTAGAGGGAGAATTTCATTGCGGAGTGCCGGACAGGTCCGTAGCATAAACATTTGGTTGCTCTGGCTGGTTTCGATTGATTGAAGAGGTACTCGGAATTTTCAATCCGCAGAAGTGAAATTCTTGGTATGGCTGGCAGGAGTTCAATTGGCAAGGTATTGAGAAGTTTTGAAGCTGCTAGAGAAAATGGATGGCTGTCTGCTGCATCAATAATGGTGACGCTTCACAGGGAAGGAGAATTTATACTGGTTGTGTACGAAGGTGGTGACAATGAAGAATGAAACTTTTTTCTTTTATTATATTTTTTCTCCTGGTTGTTGGAATTTGGGTGTGTTCCAAATTTTCATATGTCGTCTTCAATTGTTTTCATGGGTAGGATGGATTGTAATTCTTCTCTCTTTCCTTTATGAATGCAAAACACTATTTAGGCGCGTATATTACATTTGTATGAGTAGACATTATTTCTGAGTCCTGTAGTATAGTGTATTTATAATGTTATTAATTTAAATTTGTAATGCAACGCATTACAATAAAGAATATCATGGAAATATTAACATATAATAAGTTGTTGTTTTTAGAGTTCAATCAGGATGTGCAAACAGGAAAACATGTTTGGGGTTGTGGAGAAATATTTTCAAATTTTAGGAAATGTGGAGGTCTTCCATATAGGGAAGTTCATTTGAACATATAGTGAAGATGTTCTATAGAGTGGTTATTTGAACCTATGAAATTTGATTATTTTATTTATTTATTTATTTTAATAATGAAAGTATAAATTGAATATTCATATTTACTTTATATTTACTTTAGAGATTATATTTATTGAACAATAAAAATATAAACCAAATATTTATACTTATTTTAAAGTTTTGCTTTTATAGTTTTTCTAAAGATTATTGAAAAAAAAGTCATGGAAATGCTTCAGAGTTCTTCTCTTCAAAGTGGGGAAACTTTGGAATTTTGGGGGCATGCTCCTCAACGCGATAATGTATCCCTTTTTAACATTGGTTGTTTTACATAATTTCATGAGATTTATTTTTGTAATTTGGAAACATATTCCTCATGCTTGGAAACTAGGAGTTAGAATGAAATGTTTGGATTAGGTGGGAGGAGTTCCAAAAATTTAGAAAATGTTTTAGGAGTTTTGTGGTCAAGTCTATTCCACCTTGATCACATTAATCATTCTAAATGTCACCAACAAGTTGGGATAATGTGTGTTCCCTACCACGTGAACCCCAAAACAATGTCAAATAAAGATATTTTAAGTACACCACTTCTTGACTTCATAAATGATTAATAAAGCTTGACAACCCTAAAACATCATTTTAACAATAAGAAATTCAATCAAAAAACTATGAGAACTTACATTTGTTACCAATTGGACCGTGTTATGATAAGTACATCACTTCTTGTTGGCTCCATAAATGACCAATAAAACTTGAAAAACCTAAAACATCATTTTAATAATAAAAAAATTCAATAAAAACATATGGGAATATATACAGGAATATATTACTATCGTTCCCCAATATCCACAACAGTCACATGGAAAACAACTGTATAGGGTACAAAAGCAGGCAATACAAGGCATGTTATCTTTTAGAGAGCTATTGTATGAGCATTCAAAAAATGTAATCCAAATGGGATTTGCTTTAAATTTCACTGTTCGATCTGTGTGCTAGAGGGTGATGCCCTGGAAGAAACCATCACTGTAGTCTGCACCTAGAATTCCATTGCATCTACATCATACAACTGATTTTCAAGCATAGGAAGATTAACTTTCTCTAACTTCAATAGGTGATGGAAGCTGCCTATAACATGTAGACATGAACATAGGAATATTCAGTAAACACAAACCTAGTATTCAACCAAGCATAGAAAGCAGATAACGGAGTTCTAGTAGGGTTGTTCTAGCAAACTTGAATGAAATTGAAGAATTGGATACACAAGATGCAGATCAAGCACTCGAGTCTTGTAGATTCAAAGCAGAATTATGTATGAAGATAGTATAATGAGCTCTTTAGGCATGAATCTAATAAGAGTGGCATGCTTGTAACATCTGATTTGGACAAACTCACAATCTACATTTGGAAATCTAATCAGGTAGATGTAAGAAATCATGTTTGTTTTGAAGCAAACTGCGAAAAATGTAAGGCATATAAGTTCAAGCTCATATATGGTAAATGTAAGGCAAGGAAACGTTGTCCGCGATGATGACTGGGACGCAGCCAAGGGCCACGGATTCCACGATCTGGGGGCTCCAGGGCGCCCGGCCCAACGGACATATGCAAAATGCAGAGCGCATGATTTCTATCTAGTATCCCTCGAAGCACTTCCTCTTTATGTAGAATCTCTTGTTATGCCCAAACGTTTTCCAACTATTCTCACTCCCCTACAAATCACATACAACGCGTTAACTAATTGAAAACCATAAAAACAACTCTAGGAATTCAGAGCTCAACTAACAGTTACTCTAGAGCTTACTTGTTGTATACGTGGCCATTGATGTTCTTGGGATGAATCTCCATCTTTCCTCTAAAAAACACCCAGATATCGCGCTTAGACTTCAAAGATGTAGTATCCCACAGGGCCTCAATGGGCTTGGGAGCAACGTAAGGAGGAATCTGTATGTGTTCAACGTCCTGGCAATGGTGCTTCCCTTTTGCCAAATATTTTGGCAAAATAAAAAAGCGCAGGATTTGGAACCATAAAATCAACATCAAACGCTGAAACATCTAAACGTCAAAATGATAGGCCATAAATCACCATCAACCCATAAGATAGGCCATAAATCACCATAAACCCATTGAGAACTGGTTTCAAAACACTATTATAGATTCCTCGCTTATAACTCCAATTAAAAACTGCCACGCGTTTAGCATTCGTCACCACGTTACTTATACGTCTGCAGTTCGGGAATTGTTCATCCGACACAGGCAATAGGGACCTAAGGCGCTACGCAACAAGCTCAAAGTGGGTTAGAAAAAGTATGAAGTTCAGAGGAAGTGCTGGAAATCACACACAATGGGTCCGTGTGAAGTACAATGTTCTTCAATTTCTTGAGAGAATTAATCTTGATACACATTTCTGGGTGATTTTTGGTGGAGTTGAGTGGACATACCGCTTGCTCCCGCGTGTTGTCGACCATTTCCATGTCCTGCTCACATTGACCGACCTTGTTAATCAGGGTTTCAAAAATACAATCATTGTGACCAAATTTAGCGAGGTTGATGCAAAGCAACCACTCACGAAGATGTCGTTAAGATTCTTATGAGGGTTTTTTAATCCGAGAATGGGTGATTTTTTACGGAGTTGAATAGAGATAGCGCCTTAGGTTCATAGTGATTTCCTCTGCTCAAGCAGTGAAAGTGTAGAAGGGGTTGAGTTGAGTTTCTGATTTTGGTGTAATGGCATGTGAAGACAAAGGGCGGTCATGTTGTGGGCGCTACAATGAACAAATGCATATAGAGGGCGACCGCGCTCTTTTAATCCTTCATTAACGATGCACGGTGAGGATGCAATCAAATAGCATATACCTTAAGAAAATTCATCAAGCACAAATATCCAATGGCGCAGATTTCGTGAGGGTGGACATCTTAATGAAAGATCGTTTGCTAATCATGCATTTTTTCATTAATCATCCCTCCTCGCATGTATGGATCCTTTCAAGCGATCCATCCCGCCACATAAGGAACCTGAGCTGCATTGCAAATGAAGCGATCAAACTCTGTTGCCACGTGGGAGGGAGGAAAGATCAATCGGTTCAAGCTAAAGGTCGCACCGTTCAAGCTAGATATTTCTCGGGAGAAACCCGTAATTAGGATCTCCGGTATAAAAATCAATGGAAAAGGAAAATCCAGCCAGGACACAGAATCCCCATGCGTTGATACTGTACACGAAAAATCCAAACGGATAATCAACCATGGACTCATATTGCTCGAGATCGGTTCAGGGGAATATGGCCCCGAACGTAAGAAGGAAATATTATCCGCTTAATGTGTGAAATTCGAATGTTGATATTGCTGTAGGGTTTTCTCGACATCTCAGGCTCTGGGTGGCCATCAGAACGCCCACAAACGAGAGTTGTGTCTAACAATGACGAGGTTTCAGAGATCGCCCTCTTTCAGTACTTCAAACTATTCAGGAAACGTACAACACAATATGTATAACGGTATTGATCTGTTTAGCCAGGAGAGACTGCCCGAATCTTCCCTCCTTTCACCACACGGCCTGAGGGATCATGTTGTTTATAGTGACTTCATATCTGTAGAGTCATGCAGCAATTTAGAAGGCGGCTGTGATGCAGCAATTTATAGGTTATATAATAAGTCGAACATGGTCAACCATGGTCAACCAACGTAAACCAAAGTTAATTATGACCAACCAAAGTCAACCATAGTTGAACATGGCTAACCATGGTCAACCATAGTGAACCATGGTCAACAACAAATAACTGTAGCCAACCTTGGTCAACCATTGTCAACCATATGGAAAATTCAAACGAGGTCAACCATATGGAAAATTCATTGTCTTATTGATTCAAAAATATCCTTTTTTTGCAGATACTCAAGGTAGGAGGCCAACTTTGAGTTGGGATCATAGGCACAAGATTGCTCTTACAGCAGTAAGAGGACTTTCCCACCTTCACATGGGCTCACAGGCACAAGATTTCTCTTACAACAGTAAGAGGACTTTCCCACCTTCACATGGGCTTGAAACACCCATCATTCATGGAAACCTCAAACCCAATAATGTTTTGGTGGATGAATACTATGTATCACATCTAACTGATTATAGTCTAGACCACTTAATGAATCATCTGTTGCTCAGATGATGAATGCAATTGCACTTGAAGGCTACAAATCTCTTGAGCTCCAAAAAATGAAGAAGGACAATACCAATACTAATATATACATCTTTGGCATTCTCCTGTTATAAATACTCATTTACAAGAGGCCACACAAGAGTGAGAACACTATTGAATTTATGGATTTTCCTTTTATTGTTAAGACTGTTTTATTGGAGGAGAGTACGTTGGAGCTATTTGATGTTGATATTTTGAGGGGAATGAGAATTACTATAGATGATGGATTACTTTGAGCACTTCAACATGCTACAGGATGCTGTGCACCTTCTCCCTAGGTGAGGCTATATATTAAGGCTGTCATCCAATAGCTTGAGGAGATAAGGCCCAAGCATCGTTCTGCTTTTCCAACATTTTAGCTTCATGCTCATTTTTTGTACCCACCTTTTGGAAATGTTTTACCTCCATTTGCATTATTTACTCTACTTTTTCTATTGCTTTGATGGCATCTTAATGTATTGTGTACATGACATCTTTCAAATCCATGGGAGTAAATCCCTTATGATGAAGCAATGGACAAATCCACAATTTGCATGGTTAGACCCCAGCGGTAGGGATGAATGTAACTATCCACGGAGTTAAGGTATTGAAAGAATTTTGGTCTTTGCATTGGATCCTTTTAAGAATTTTGTTAGGGATAATTTCCATAATGATATTTTTTAACTCCTTATATTAGGGAGTTTTCTTATAGCAATATTAAATTATATCAAATTATTTAGTTCATAAAAAATGAATCTATTTGTGTATATATAGGCAATGATTTTGATAACTATTTATAAGTGCACATTAGATTTTTTCATATATTGCCAATGAATATAACCCATTTGTGCATTCACGTCCTCATCAATATTACCTAGATTGAATTACCTTCATCATTAAATCCTCTATCTCAAATAACAGATTGTATATTTTGAGAATGTTTACATGTACTTCTAAGTTCTAATGCATATTTGTGAAGTTAAAAATTTTGAGAGTTTTTTTTGAAAATGTGGTTTAAAATTTAAATGCTTATTTTGTGCCTCTTTTTAGGAAAAGAACCCCACACCCCATGTTTAAAATTTAAATGCTTATGCTTGCTGAGTTCCAACATTATAATGGGTATTCTGGATGATGATTGTTGTGTCCTCTGACCTGTCAGAAGGTAGATGGGATTGTGACTAGGGTAGAAGCAAAGCCTACCTTGTTAAGTTGAAGGAAGAAATGAAGACATCATAAACGATAATGGATCATTGAAGACAGAGTGTGTGAGATGCATTCCAGGGCTTAGTAGAATTCAAACACTCGAACAACACTTATGTTGACAAATGTCTATTTCATTCTTCATCGATCCCCTTTAGGTAGTTGTGTCACTAAATCCACTTTTAATAAACTAAATCTAGTTTTTTTAGTAACTATAGGCACATTTCATAAATTATTTGGATTATAATTCTCACCAATGGATTAATTTTTAATAATGTTTTAAACAAAAAAATTATTTAGATTTCAAATTTTCAAATTTGAACAAAAAAAAACATTTTAACTACCATCTAAGTATGGATGCTTTCACAATGGTTAGAACATTGTCATTGTTTTTGGATATTCACTGTGTAATAGTTTTAGAACTGACTTCGAGTGGACACTTCACCCATCTTCACATAATCAGAATGAAGCATCCATTTGGAAAATTAAGGTGACCAAATCTTAATAATTAATGGTGAATAATTCCACCTTCAATGAGCAACCACACTTTTCTCACCTCCTCCTTGGATCAAATTACAAATACCAACCATCCTCTATCCAACACATAATGTGTTAGCACGTCTTAAACAAGGTTCCAACTCTCTTCTTAACCAAACCCAAACTGATACTTCACACACCTTACACCCATGAAAACCACCCACTAATACTTGAAATGCCAGTTTAACCACCTCATTCATCTTAACATCTTCACCCAATACTAAACTCATTGACTAACTTTTTTGTTTTACACATTTGATTTTATTTCTCTTATAAGATCCCTCCCCTTTTCCACTTTAAGTGCTTCCTTACCTCCCTCCTTTCACAATATTTTTTGGGATTCCAACTCCACCCTTTTCTTGTAGCCACCCTTCACTTTTTCAAACTAAATCATCTTTGAGATGTCGCTCTTATAAACCAACTATCCTAAGTAGCATCCACCACCAGATCTTTGAGTAACTCCAAAATCAACAGTCTTACTAGCTCATCCTCATATTGGATACACGAGTATCAACAACTTTCCTTCGATATAGAAGAAAAATGCTCCTTACTAGCATCAAAACCCCAAACATAATTACCAACATCACCTAAACATGATAAACCCATACCTTTCAGTGTGTTGAGAAAAGTATCGACTCCACCCTTACTATTGTTAGGATGTATAATAAATGCAAAATCACCCATGCAATCCACCCACACAAAAGGAGATCCAACCAAAACTAGTTTCCCACTTGACATAACTAATTCATACTACACTTCTCTTGGATCTATAACTTTAATTGATGTCTGATTCACTAAAATGTTGTCCAACTTAGTATGGCTAGAAATTCTCTTCTGATCACCCAAATCTACATTTTTTTCAAGGTCCTCTCTCACCTATTTTTTCAACTTATCTTCTCGTGAGAGAAGACCTGTGAAAATATTTCGAGTGTCCCATATATGATGGGCCTCTATGGGATCCGTAAAAATAATCCACCAAATCGAGGTCCATCACCCTAATATAGAAAACCCAGGACTCCGAGATCAAATGATATTTTAATCTCTTTTTACATGATAATTTTTTAGTTAGCATTTCCCACTCTAATGCAAAGTGGAATTTGATATTAGTGGATTGTTTAGTGTTTTGATTGTGAGTAAATGGAAATATTTCACTCATGAGGGAGACACATGCTTTTTTAAGGAAGGTTCATCGTCATATGCTTTATTTAATGGGGATTGTATTTAGTTAGAGTTACCCAATGATTTTGATAAATGTCAATTTGTAATGTAATATAAAATGCATTGGTAAAATTTCTTTTTATTATATTTTGTTTTTAATAAAATATAAATTAATTTTATAGTAAAATGGTTTTTTTTGTCATAGTGTTTTTTTATAAATAGAAAAATTAGTAGAAATTTTAGGTATGATTGGAGTTTTACCATGATATGTAAGTTTTTTACGATGGAATAACATTTTAAAAGTTTTGTGGTATTTTAAATTTATTTATATTATCTAAAATTTAATAAAATTTAACTGAATAAAAACCTTAACTTTTTATATTACCAAATTTTTAAAAAATATTACAAAATTATACCACTCCTAATTATACTTATATGTTTAACTTTGTATATTACCAAATTTTGAAACAATATTACAAAAGTATAACTTTCCTAATTATACTTCTATATAATAGGTTATGCTTAAATATATTTTTTATAAAAAAATGTTTAATTTAATATGCTCTTTGTCTTCATTTCTAAGTAAATAAGTATTTATCAAAAAAATATTCATCTATATATATAATAAAATAATAATATTTTTCATTATAATTATAATACAACTAAAATCAACAATAAAGTTGGTTAGTAAGAGTATCTTAAGAAAAATGTGAGAAAAAATAGTTAAGTATAGTTAAAAATTAAAAATATATATATATAAATTGATTAACACAAAAAAATATTTAGATAAAAATACACCACATTTTTCATTTTAATTAAAGTTAGAATTACATTTTAAGATTTATCTTTTTTTATTTGTATAGTATTTGAAATGAAAATTGTTTTAAAGTTTTTTTTAATTATCATTTTTATTTATTAATTCAAAAAAATATATAATATAATCATTATCTTTAATTTATTGTACATTTCAAAATATTTAATGAAAATACATTAAATTCAAACATTAAAAGTGTAAAATAAGCTCAAATTAATTTGGAGAATGACCTATAATCATGTGAACATATTTAAAAAAAAAATCCCAAACCTCTTAAATGACACTCTCCACCATTCAATTTTTTTGTTATTTTTATTGTTAAGCTGATTGGGGAAAGGTTTTGTCAAACAAAGAGAGCTGGTAGATTAGTATTCCATACTATAAAGAATATTACTTTGGTTTATGTGTGGGAGTAGTCAAGAATAATATCGTTAAAGGTTAATTACAAGTAGATTTATTTGCAATAGAACGGAATCTACAATCCATTTTACACATAAGCCAAACACATCAACCAAGGAGGGGTTTAGGCTTGTGATCCCTCCAATATATATGATTATCTCTTAAATATATGTGGGAAAGTTTTACTGATTGGGAAGATGGACATTTGATTGAGGCTTTAGTTAAGAACATTAAAACAATGTACATTTCTTATAAATTTATCCATCTTTAAATTTCCTTATAAATTTATTTATTTCTATGTTTGAGGATTTTAACTTTAGAGTCATTTCCACGTTGAGCATGGAAGGAATCACACGTCATCTTCATTGAGTTGTAGAAATCACTTATCGATTCAATAATCCAACCTGTGGAGGACCTACTTTAGATGGCCACAATGTAGAGGAGCTACTTTAGGGTTCTTGTTAAGTTGAAGCATGGCATCCACATGGAGGACATACTACATGTCTCTTGACAATATGAAGCTTCTCATTGGCGGGGGATCAATATTTAAATGTTTGTTTAAACTTGACAGAATTTCGACAACATGTGTTGTGTCTATACATAAGTTTTGGTGTAGACAAATTCATTGGCACTTGAAATCCTCATCCATGGACATTAAATGCTTTAAATTTGGTATTTATTTACACATATTCAAACTTTCTTATTTGTTCGATGGAGGTGAGTTTATTTCCAAATGAAGTCATTGTGCTTTGTTGACATATAGGCTTTCCTTTTTGTCTTGCACAATAGTTTGAAAGTTAGTTTATATTTATAAAAAAGAATAATACTTTATCAAGTTAAGTTAAATGTGGAAATGTCTTCTCAAATAAATAAATAATGTTAAGATAGACCAATGTCAATGTTAATAAATAATGTATTTCTACTTCTTTCTCAATCTTAATATTTCAATCTTAGCTAATTTAAGGGTTATTTCTATATGTATATGAAAATGACCCTCATTATCTAGGTTTAAAATCATATTATTACACAATGAGTCAAACCACACATAAATAATGCATATTCTATTTTTGAAGCACCAATGTCATATTTTGTTGGTGTATCCAAGAAATTTTTATTACCTATGAATAACTAAGTTAATATTTTTCCTACTATATTTTTTTTTGTAAGTAAGCGGATTTGAACTTGTTACCTTCCATTTACAACTTCTCAACTCAATTACTCGTTACCAATTGCTCTACCCCACAAGCTCTTTTTCCTACTATTTTTTAATATTATGGCATTTTAATTTTGGATTTTTTCTAGCTTTAGAATATATTTTTGCATCATCATTTATGTAGTGGTAAATTGAAAATTTGGACATTGAAATTTGTGTCATAGAAGATGCTAAGAAATGTTGAAATTTTGAGATTTTGTCAATGGATTTTTTTGTATGCCTTACATTTTCTAAATTTGTTATTGTATGAAAGACCATTTAATATTTACTATATTGCTAAGTTTCTTGAAATATGGCTCCAAATAGATTTCTGGCTATCAAGTGCTTCTTTCATTAAATACAAACAAAAGTAGCATATATTTCCTAATATTCTTTAATATTGTTGTTGGAATATAAGTTCAAATATAGAAACAAATTGAACCACTCAAGATTTAATCTATTTTATTGCTCTCTTCATAATATTTTAATGACGAGGGATCTCTTCATAACATCTATTTTACTATTCTAGTTTTTCATTTAGTCACATTCACTTCACTTTACTTTTACTTTCCTTTCGACGTTCCTTTGCACCTTATGGGGCAATTGCTAGTTATTAATAATTATCAATATATGTATCATTGAGATAATGTGATAGTATATGTATGATTGTCCTTTCAAAGTAAAGTGACATTATTATTGAAGTAGGTGTATTATTGTACGTTGGTTTTTGACATTCACATTTTAGCTTCCAACATTTACCATTTGTTATATCATTGTCGCACTCCCATGTATTTGGATTTAGAAAATGTCATGTGTCATTGCTTATACCATTTAATTTGATAACAATAATTAACTCGACGATTCTAATAACAAGCAAATAATTCACTAGTCCTTTATTATTTATGTTATTTACAAACTTGCTCTTTGTTGTCCCATATTTAGTATCTCAAGAGATAAGCAAATTAAATGGTAGTTTGGCTCACAAATGCAATGGTTTGTATTAAAAAATCAAGTTAGGTTTTTAGAAAATCACATCATTGTGAGGGGAAAGTCCTAGCAAATATTTAGATCTTTATCATTGAGCCACCTCCATGTTGGATATGTACTTTACTCTTTATAGGTTTTTAGAGCAAAGGGAGTCTAGGGGGCTAGTAGGCTTTTGAGATAAATATTGGGGTTTTTTTTGGCGTGTTTCATGCTTTTATAGTAAATTGACTTTTGTTTCATTGTAAACTTATTTTGATTAAGAAATTAGTGTTCTAGTATAATCCAAGTTAATGGATTAAGAATTTGGATGCTATAATATTATATTGCAAATGATGAATATAATACAACGAGATACATAGAGGAATGACTCTTAGTTAGATCGGTTTTCTTAATTATGGTTTCCAATGTACTGAGTGTGTGAGTTATCATTTTTTCTTATGTTTTAGATTTTTTTTGGTATTTATTTTCTTGTAGAGGTTTATCAAAATCTTCACTTTTATCGCCCTTTTCATGATTAATGATGGTTAGATACCCATTGATCTACTATAATGACAATCCCGCCCATGATTTATTATTCTACTAAAAAGGAGATTTATATACATATCACTAGGATGAACCCATGGAGGAGCACTTGTGACACTTCAATTATCCACCTCTACAAAGAAAACAAAGAGAGGTATGCATAAGCAAGGGAAATAATCAAACCCACCACCTCTTTGTTTTCAAATCATTCTCTTATGTAGATAGTGACTACCAAGGAGACTCCAACCATGCATATCAACTCTAAAGTGTAGAGATGGGGAAACATGATAGTCCTTAATCCTCAAGAAAGGTTCAATAATTGTATGGTCTAGCAAGGCCAAGTTGTTGACTCTTTAGTAATGGAATTTCATTTACAATGGCATTATTGAACCTCAAATGAAATAATTATCATTCTTTGTGTTAGTTGAGAGAACAAAAATATGACTAAGATGAATGAAACACCCAAAAACATAATGGATTTGAGAAAAGAACAATTTCCCTTCTAAAATGCAAGCATGTGTCATTCCCAAAAGCAAAAGTTCAAATAAATAAAAGCAACCAGAGGAAGAACTTAGATAGAAAATTCATAGTGATTTGGAAATTATAACAAATAATGCATGTTATATTTTGGTTTTCATTTTTGAATAAACTCCTATTTAGGATAAGAAGCATACTCCAAGAAAATGTGAAGAAGACATATTTGCCAAAAATACGTATGTTTATTTAGTTCATTTGGGGTTTTGGAAGTTCTTTACTGAACTTTCTACATAATAAGTTAAAAAATGCGCAAACTCAATCATATTTTAGTTATTTAGTTCTTCTAAATTTTGTTGAAAGTTGTAGTTCCATCTTATTAATGAGAACTTTCATTATAGACCTTTGTCCTTAAAAATTATAACCCGTTTTAATAATATTGATGGTCATAATTTCAACAAAATGTTAACATATTTTATACATGAAATATTAATTAAAAAAATTCAAATTTATGGCCAGTAGAGTTGCTACCAAAAGCAATTAGGAAAAACAGCATTTGTACTGAGGTTGGAAAATCTCATTATCAATGACTATGAGGTCTTCTCTTTATGAAGCAAATGGTTAATTGCCACCCGTTCCCCCAAATTTCTTCAATTTGAACTTTAGTTCAACCATTTGTAAGGCATTGAAATCATCATTTTTCTAAAGAATCCAATTAAAAATGACAAGGACCAAGATTTTTAAACTCATAAACCCCTTTGATCAAATTTATATCTCAAGAAAAAAATATTAAAACAAAGTCAAATTTATGGCCACAGGAGTTGCTACCAAAGGCCCTTAGAAAAATCAAACACTTGTACTGAAGTTGGAAAATTTCATTATCAATCACTATGGGGTCTTCTCTTCGTGAAGCAAAGGGGTAATTGCCACCCATTCCTCCAAATTTATTCAATTGAAACTTTAGTTCAACCATAAAGCATTGAATTCATCATTTTTCTAGAGAATCCAATTAAAAAATTAGAAGGATCAAAGATTTTTAAACTCATAAACCCTTAATACATGTTTTAAATGTTTCCATTGACTTTCTATATCGTCAATTTTTAACAATAGAAGTAAATAGAAATCAATTAAATGAAATTAGTCATTGTAAATATGCAAACATTCCTACCATGAATGCATCTATACCATGCCCATTAATTCCATGCAAACAAACATTTCCATAAACATTAAATTGAATAAACACATAACATAAATATCAACCATGGAATTCATTCAAATTGAGAAGCATGTCTTTTAAGGCCCTCTAACTGGCTACATATGAAGGATGTTTTTCCAAGCCTTAGGCACTCTATCACACTAGATTTTCCTGTGACAAAGGCCACACCCGAGCTAGGCTATCAATCCACAAGGGTGAAGCTTCCCCGATCCTCCTACTCAACCACACTCATAGAACCCTCTTGTGTAGAAGAAACCTCCACAAATATCCTAATCCACTAGAACTCATCCCTCGTCAACCTACACAATATAATGAATGGGACCCCTTATCTATGCTATAGTCCCTTAGGTTTCCCCCCTTCACTTCCAATGCTCCAGCACATTCCGATTAGGGATTCTTCATGTTGAGACTCCAAGGACCTCAATTGTAGGCTAGGATTTGCTCACAATTAGGGCACCACACCCATTAGCACTAGTTTCTTAGGGTAATTTGGAGTGAGTGGTATGATAGCTCTAGTGTTTCCTCCCTCGGGTACCAACAACCGGGATGATGAAAAATGATGCCTAGAATGGTTCTCCGAACTCAATTCCCAACATTTTATATGCATGTTGAGAACTTACTGTGTGTCACCCATGAGGAGCCCACTTTCCCCCTTCTAATCCCACTTAAGATAATATACTCAATAAATGTTATTTAAACCACTCTCATAAACATGGTTGTATGGACCTTAGGATAAACTCACTATATAAGGTTTTAAGTAGGAATAACATGACTTAAGTTAATAAGTCATAAGGTCATTCCCCCTTGGACCCCCTTTCACTTTCCCCTCTTATGGAATCATAGCCCCCATCTCTTCTTTGTCCCTCTGCATCTATAGACATTAGGAATTTTATATTAAATATCAAAGGCGTGTATTTGCAATAAATTTGCTCATCCAAGACCATTTCTGTTTGGATTCTAGCCTTTGTATTGTTGCATACATAATTATATCACGAGGTAAAAAACACATGTTACAATTGAACACAATAAATTCCTTACTTAATTCTTTGTACTAAGAATGATGAATCTTTATCTTACCTGATAAATTTTTCAAGAATGATGAATAGGATGACTCTCATGACTTATTGCCAGTAAGATTTCTAGCATTTCTCAAATTCTTCAGTTTATGATCAAGTTGGGTTTTCCATTAACATAAAAATTTGTTGTGATATTCCTTATTTTCATCGCAAAACATTTATCTAACCCTTAATCTATGTAGATGTAAAGGTATACACACTCATAGAGGTACAATTTATTTAGTACTTCGTCTAACTCATGAAGATGAGATAAATTTATCAAGTATGACACATCTAATCACTCTTTTGACTTATTACCTGTAACATTTATGTAATTTATCCAATCAGATCGACATTAGCACAATCATTTGATCTCTGTAATTTCTACCATTATTTTGCTAACTTTCATTGTGAAAGAAGGAAATCATTTAGTTATCATAATAAAATTTATATCGAAAGGGCCTTGATTTGGCCTTAAAGTTGAGTCTTAAAAGTCAACACTGAGTATACAAAATAACAATGTAGCCTTTGTTTATAACATACAATGTACCCCTTAGACATAACCTTGCTAGAAAATTGAAAAGCAACAAAATCCTAAATCCTAACAACCAACGAAATAAACCATTCTTTTGTTAATTTTAATCATAAATATTTTCATTACGAAATGATATGGGTGTGATTATATTTTTCGTACCAAGTAGTTCAGAATCTATCTCTTGCATTTCCTTCTTCTAATGGAATGACTCTGTTAGCTTATCGGTATTTTGAAAATGTGAGAAACGTCCTTGCTACAATTCAAAAACTCAAAACCTCCCAACCTTTGAAGCATTTGATTTGGAAAAGGTAAGAAGTTGTTATAAGTGAAGAAGAAGGGCCACTTTCTATGCACCATAATGTTAAGGTCAAAAGATGATCAATTCAATCACCTCATACACCCTTTGACAATATGTGGGAAGAAGCCCTAAATCTTGTAAGCAATGAGTTAATTGCCTTGGTTAAATCCTTTATATGCTTATCTTACTTGAACTTTCCTCCAAGGAAGATTGTTGGTGAAAGTTGTGAGCTACATTTTAGCTTTAAAATCATACAATAATTGGAAGCAAACATGTGGAAATGGTTTTTGGAAATATAAGGTAATTTGAAGCCCCCAATGTGTCAAAACACCCCATTAAACCAAGGAGAAACTATAATCTATTCACTTGGTCTATGTTGAAGAGAATATACCGATTGTCTCTCCACCATGGAAGACCTTGCAACGCTTATAGGAAATTGTCAAGGAAAGAGGCGGTGGAGGTGGTTGTAACAAAAAGTGGAGGTGGTGGTGCTGAAGGAGAGGCATGTGTCAAATCTCTTGTGGAAGGGAAAGGATGAAAAATATGGAACAATGTTGAAGGACCAATTCTCACAAAGAAACACCTTACGATGCAAATATCTGCAATTTATTATGGTTTTAATAGCATCATTACAAGAATATAATACTTAGTGGAGGATCTTTTCAATGAATTTTAAATGAATTTTACACCAATAGCAGTTAGAATAACACGTATCGGTGTTATTCTCTCCACTTTTGGCTTGGTATGGAAGTCAATCTACACAAATCCTAATTTTCAAAGATTCTTTATTGCCATTTGCACTATGGGTTTTTACTATGGGTGTGGGTTTTTACTGTGAATATTTATTGGGGTTGTATGGCTCTTTCGTCTAGAGTGGATGGCTCTCTTGGAAAGGTTGTGGGGTTATTTCTCCTTGTGAGGGATTTTATGCCTCTCTCGTCAGGGCTAGGGGTTTGCTGCTACTCGCTAAATTTTTATGTCTTTCCTACCAGGACCATGGTGCCATAGGGTTGCTATTGCTCACTAGGGTTTGTTTGCCTCTCTCACTAGAACCATGGAGAAGAACCAAGATGATGGGTAGAGAAAATTGTCGTTAAAAATACTGACAACCCATTAAGTTGTGGCCTATCGATGTTCACTGGATACAACTTAAGTGGTTATGCTATTTTAACATCGCATAAATGTGGAAATGAATTCTTAACTACATTATTATAATCAAATACATTTATTTATTTATATAAATTTAATATATTGAAGTATATTATATATTTTTAATTAAAATGTTTGAATGTGATTGAGATATTTCATAGAAAAATTTAGAATGATGGTAAGAAGAAAGATGCAACTCTTCCGGATGCCTTTGTAGGATTGGAATATTTGACAAGGTACTTATGATGGAAATGAGAAGAAAAAGGTAAACTCAATTGATAAAAATAAATTATTAGTATGAATATATTAAAAGTATTGAATAGAGAATATTTTTTTTTAATTTCATTTCATACGTAAAATATTTTTTTATTAATTTCTTAAAGGTATTAAATAGAAAATAATATAAAAAATATAATTTGCTTATTGTGTTGATGTATTTGTAACTTCAGAAGATATTATTCTATGTATTACACTTGTACTTCATTATATTCATGATGGAGATGTATTATTCCTCCAATCAGAAGTGTCGTCATTTGTATTTGTAAGTGTCGCAAGTGTCGTAAGTGTTGCAAGTGTCGCAACTTATATTTGATGGGTTATTAGACCACTGGTGTGGGGTCGGCCCTAGTTGAGTCATGTGGATGGGTTATTAGGCTTCCTTAGGAAGTCGGCCTTGTTAGGTTATTGGCAGGTCAAGTCAGTGTATAAATAGAGAGGTTGTGTCTCTCATTCTATTCATTCACTCACTCATACAACTCGCATTAGTTGAGAGATGAGTGCGCACTAGTGGAGGAGGAGTAGCTGCTAGAGACATCTATCTTTTGGGTTTGATCATTGTGATCTTTGTATTGGGGCTTATTCTATCTCTGAGGAAGTTGCGGGGTTTTTCACCTTCTTGGTTATTCCCGGTGAAATGCTTTGTGTCTATTGTCTCTTGTGATTGATATGATGTACATGTTATTCTCTTAGTGATCCTAGATAATGTTTGAATGAAATTATTGAAAAATTAACATGGTATCAGAGCTGACCTAAGAAGAAGACACTGTGTAGCTATGGAATCTAGGGCTTCTTAATTTTTGGATTTCTCTCCACATATCATCAAAGGCATAAGGCTATATTGACTCTCCTAGCAAGGGCGCATCTTTCTGTCGAGACGAAATTCAATTCTGAGCATTTTCAGTTTTTGGCCTGTCACTACTGCGGGAAATTAGAGTTTCAGAGAAAGTTGGAATTTTTGGAATCTGTGACCACGGCTGGATGCTCCTCAGAAAAATCAAAGTTTAGAGCACAAGATCGAACTTTTTGGTTGGGTAGAACCCCAGGCATTATCAAACCCTAGTTCGGGATTTTGTCTAGAAGATCCAGAAGTTTCAAAGGCAATTTTGAGGGGTCAAATTTTGCAGATTTCAAAATTGAAGTATACCAGCTTGATCAGCTCAGCAAGGTGCATCTTTCCATCCTTTCCGAAGTTTGGAATTCAAAGTTTGATTTTTTAGGGTTTCTCTGACAAACCCTAATCCAGCTCTAGATCCAGTTTTTAGCAAATCAAGTGGTAAGACCTAAATATTTTATTTCCATTTGAGTTTCTCATTAAGATGTCTCACCACACCAAGCTTGAGGATAATCTTGAAGGAGCTGACAACTTCTGAGCATGGAAGTATAGGATTGGGTTAATCCTAGAAGAGAATGATTTGGACACCGACATAAAAGAAGAGGTTCCAATTCCAGAGGGAGATGAGGCTAAGGCCCTACACAAGAAGAACTTGGTCAAAGCAAATAGAATCATTGTTGATTCTATAAAAGACCATCTCATACACCATGTGTCTTCTCTAAAGACACCTAAGGAGATGTTTGACTCCTTAACCAAGTTGTTTGAAGGAAAGAACATAAATCAGAAGATGACTCTGCGGAACCAATTGAAAGGGGTAAAGTTCCAGAATGGAGAGACCATCCAATCGTACTTTACTAAAGTCTCTCAAATCAAAGAACAACTTGAAGCAGTGTATGAAGTAGTGGAGAATGGAGAAATTGTCATGATCACATTGAATGGCCTACCTAGGTCATGGGACTTCTTCATCCAAGGAATATGTGCAAGAAATAAGTTGATCTCCTTCAGTAGACTATGGGAGGAATGTTCACAAGAAGAAGCTAGGCTTGTGGCCTGAGAAGAAAAGATGGGAAATGAAGATCAAGCTCTCACAACGCACACCAGGAAAAGTAAGCCCAAGAGGGAGGAGCAATCTTTTCACAAGAGAACTTCACATCACCATCATCAAAGAGATAACAAAGATCTGAGATGCTTCACTTGTAATGAGAAGGGACACTTTGCCTTAGAATGTCCCAAGAACAAAAGGAACTCCAACAACAACAACAACAAGAGATATCATGCTCATACTACTAAGGATGATGAACCTCCCAGGAAGAAGGCTAGGGAAGAAAGTGAAGACTCTTCAAGTGATGAAGAGTATGTTCTCATCTCTGCTCTCACAGGTACTCTTACACATGGATGTAATGATTGGCTTATTGATAGTGGGGCTTCTAAACATATGATGAGATTTAAAGAATCTCTTATGGACCTATCTGAACATGAGTCACCTCACAAGGTGAAACTTGGGGATGAATATCAATACCCTATAAAAGGAAGTGGTGAATCCTCATACTAGCTAGACTCTGGGAAGTCTTTAAAGATGCAAGATGTTCTATATGTACCTGGACTCAAGAAGAATCTTCTCTCCATATCATCTTTAGATGCCAAGGGGATGATAGTTGCATTTGTGGATGGCCAGGTACTTATGTGACCAAAAGGTAAGACCATGGATGATGCATTAGTAATTGGAGAGCAAGAGGGAGGATTGTATAAATTGAAGGGAAAACCTGAACATGCCATGGTACATGAATCCATGGAGCCAAGTGAACTTTGGCATAGAAGGCTTGTACATGTGCATTATAGATCACTACCAATTGCAAGAAAAGTAGTAAAAGGTCTTCCTGAAATCTAGTCAAAGCATGAAGGTGTTTGCAAAGGATGTGCAAAAGAAAAGAACACAAAGAAGGCATTTCCAAGCAGTGAAAGCAAGGAAAAAGGAATCTTGGAGATTATCCACTCCGATGTATGAGGTCTGATGTCATCCAGTTCTCTGAGTGGGTATGCATATTATGCTTCTTTCATTGATGATTTCTTTAGGAATACTTGGATTTATTTCTTGAAGAACAAAGATGAATTATTCAACAATTTCAAGGAATTCAAAGCCTTGATAGAAAACCACACTGAAAAGAAGATCAAGACCTTTAGATCCGACAATGGTGGAGAATTCACTTCAGAAAAATTCAAGAAGCTATGCAGTGATTCAGGGATTAAGAGGGAGTTGACCACTCCTTACAATCCACAACAGAATGGAGTTGCAGAAAGGAAGCAAAGATTGAGAGGGAGTCCACCCAACAAACAAACAAAGATAAGTATTTGAATTGTCATTTCTTGTATATCTAATTGTTTATATAATATTGTTCTATGATGTATATACTTATGTTCCTATACTTAGGTTGTGTATTATGCATATTAGAATAATTGCATTAATGAACAATATACTACTAATATGCATGTGATGGGTAAGTGGCCTATGGAACTGTACAACATTCCATTGCTACTTATCTAGAATGAAACCTCTTTGTTGACATGTTGGGAGTAGTGCAAACTCTTAACAATGTTCTGGTAGAGATGGAAGGCATCTAGAAAGTTACCGTATGAATACGGGATATGGATGAATGTTGTATTGAAGCATTGGCTAAGATAATTGCAAGACTGTATGACATATGCCTTTATGTGTAAGACTTTGTTCTAAAAAATATGAGAAATTTCTAATCATGCAATTGAATTTGACTTGTAGGAAAGATCGTGTATAATCACCTACAAAAGAAGGACTACAACATTTGTTCCAGCAACGAAGAAAACTATTTATTGAAGAAACTGAAGTTCCCAGGATCCGGGATGCAGTAATTGAAGAATGCCATGATTGAGGAATATCAGTTGATCATGAAGAATGATGTTTGGGACGTGGTCCCAAGACCAGAAGGAAAGTCTGTTGTGACTTCCAAGTGGATCTACAAGATCAAGCATGCTGCAGATGGTAGCATAGAGAAATACAAGGCAAGATTTGTAGCTCGTTGCTTCTCCCAGAAAGAGGGGATAGATTATGAAGATACTTTTGCTCCTGTAGCCAGATACACTTCCATCAGAACATTACTTTCCCTGGCTATAGTGACGAAGTAGAAGATACACCAGATGGATGTCAAGACAACTTTCTTGAATGGTGTAGTCGAAGAGGAAGTGTATGTGGAGCAGCCACTCGGTTTTGAGACACATGACAGGGATTCATATGTGTGCAAATTGAATAAATCCTTGTATGGCTTGAAGCAAGCACCTAGGACATGGTACAGCAGGATAGACAGCTTCCTGTCCAGTTTGGGATTTACCAAGAGTAAAGCGGATTCCAACCTTTACTACAATGTTGAGGAAGGCAATCCAATGATACTCCTATTGTATGTGGATGACCTGTTTGTGACAGTTGAGGATAGACTGATTACCAACACGAAGAGGAAGCTTGCTGCCGAGTTCGAGATGAAGGACTTGAGTATGATGCATTCCTTTCTAGGTATGGAGGTGTGGCAGAGTGCAGATGGAATCTTTCTTGGACAAGGGAAGTATGCAGTAGAGATCCTGAAGCGGTTGGGGATGATGGATTGCAAGGCCATGGCCACACCTATGGAATCGAACATGAAGCTATTGAGTGATGCTTCATCAGAGTCGGTTGATGCCATGATGTATCGTCAGATGATTGGTTCCTTGATGTACCTGATGAACACGAGACCAGATATTTGTCGTGCAGTGAACACCTTGATCCAGTTTCTAACGGATCCTAGACATGTTCACCTGATTGTTGTAAAGCATATTCTGAGGTACCTGAAGGGTAGAGTTAACTATGGGCTCAAGTATGATGTGAATCAAAAGTTTAACCTGGAGGGTTATGTTGATTCAGATTGGGTAGGCAGTGCTGCAAATAGGAAGAGCACTTCAGGGTGTTGCTTCAGTATGGGATCAGGTGTGATCTCTTGGTTTAGCAGGAAGCGGTCCTGCGTAGCACTGAGTACAACTGAAGCAGAGTATGTCGCGGCTTGTTCGGCCAGTTGTGAGGCAGTATGGCTTAGGAAGCTACTATCTGAGTTATTTGATCTCCCGTTGGATGATACCTGTATCTTCTGTGACAACCAGAGTTGTGTGAAGTTGTCTAAGAACTTGGTGTTCCATGAAAGGTCGAATCACATCGAGATTAAATATCACTATATCAGGGATATGGTGCAGAGAGGAGAAGTGAAGCTCCTGTATGTTGCGATGAATGAGCAGATTGCAAATGTGTTGACCAAACCACTAGCCAGAGTGAAGTTCGAGTACTTCAGAGAGAGGCTTGGTGTTCTTCAGATAGAAGATACTTCGAGGAAGAAGTAATGGGACACATTTGTTGGATCCATTCCAAGCATGGTGGTAGGAGGATCCGTCCCATGGCTGTGGATGTAAGCGTTGTGTGATGAGCATCAAGACGATGCTCTAGATGATATGCATCAGGATGATGATATGATGATGATCAAGATGATCATGTGTGATGATATGCATCAGGACGATGTTGTGACGATGATCAGGATGAGCATGCGATGATGATGTGCATCAGGATGATGTAATGTATGATGATGATCAGTATGATCATGAGTATTAGGTTGATACTCCATGGTCGTGGACAGGTTGTGCAAGTAGCATAGAAAAGATCTTGGGAGATCCAATAGTCTGTGCTCGGATGCTCTTTCGAGGTTTTGCTACAAGAGGCATGTAATTAGTCCTGGAGATCCGATAGGTTGAGCTATGTGCTCGTAAAAGTCCTGGGATGCTATTTAGAGTTCTTGCAGGTTGCAAGACACTCTTTTAAGGTTTTTCCTAACCACATGTAAAATATCCCAGGAGATCCGATAGTCTGTTCTCGGATGCTCTTTCGAGGTTTTGTGATGGTGGTCACATGTAAAAGATCCTGGGAGATCCGATAGTCTGTGCTCGGATGCTCTTTCGAGGTTTTGTGATGGTCACATGTAAAAGATCCTAGGAGATCCGATAGTCTGTGCTCGGATGCTCTTTCAAGGTTTTGTTGATGCATGTAATTAGTTTTGAGGATTCCACAGTATGGCCAAAGATGATGAAGACCTACAGGAGGCTAGGCCTACAACCAGCATGAAAAAGGGATGGCTCTGTAGAACTTCCTATGACGAGAAGAATTATGAGATCACCCAGTGATCAAGATGTCGATGTACAACAGCATTGACGATGATGCTCCGTGATCCAGTGATGATGACCCAGCTCTAGAATTGAAGACTTTTGCCGATATGTATTGATGATTTGTGTCAAGAGAATACCTTCCTAGTTAAGAGGGAGTGTTGATGTATTTGTAACTTCGGAAGATATTCTTCTATGTATTACACTTGTACTTTATTATATTCATGATGGAGATGTATTATTCCTCCGATCAGAAGTGTCGTCATTTGTATTTGTAAGTGTTGCAAGTGTTGCAAGTGTCGCAACTTATATTTGATGGGTTATTAGACCACCGGTGTGGGGTCGGCCCTAGTTGAGTCATGTGGATGGGTTATTAGGCTTCCTTAGGAAGTCGTCCTTGTTAGGTTATTGGAAGGTCAATACAGTGTATAAATAGAGAGGTTGTGTCTCTCATTCTATTCATTCACTCACTCATCCAACTCGCATTAGTTGAGAGAGGAGTGCACACTAGTGAAGGAGGAGTAGTTGCTGGAGACATCTATCTTTTGGGTTTGATCATTGTGATGTTTGTATTCGGGCTTATTCTATCTCTGAGGAAGTTGTGGGGTTTTTCACCTTCTCGGTTTTCCCCACTGAAATGCTTTATGTCTATTGTCTCTTATGATCGATATGTTGCACATGTTATTCTCTTAGTGATCCTAGATAATGTTTGAATGAAATTATCGAAAAATTACCATATTGGATATATCTTGGGTGGTTAGGTGGTTGAGAGGAACGATTCTAGTAAATGACATAATGCTCTTATTAAACCCTTATATAATAACTCTATAATAATTTGACTAAACATACGTCTCTAACCATATCTTAATAATTTTTATTTTATAATTGAAAATTTGTAACCTTTTATTCCTTTCATTTCAACCTAAAACAAATTTAAACCTTTTTTATACATCCTATTTTACATAAACAAGAGAAAGTTGCAATGCAACTAATCCTTTCCTAAGTTGTAAGCTAAAATACCGAAGTTCGAGTTTGGTGAGGATGGAGGAGCAGTTGCAAAATCTTACAGTTTACAGTTCCAGAATCCAAATTTGAAAAGAAAACGAAATGTTTGTTAAATCATGGAGAAGAGCTTAAACGATTAAAAGGGAAAGAATGCCAAGGCATGCGTAGGATTTCATTGATGAAAAAAAAACTAGCTAATAATTCCAATCTTACATCAATTCCTCCAAGCTTATTTAAGAGTATGAGATATATTACTATGCTAGATTTAAGTAAAACAAACATTGAGTCAATGTCGGTAACTATAGGGGATTTAAGGCATTTGAAATTCCTCAATTTATCCCACACAAATATTAAGAAGTTTCTCAAGTCCTTGGGTGATCTAAGGTGCCTCCATTTTCTAGATGTTAGTAATTGCTTCTTAGAAAGCTTGCCTTTAGGGAGAGATGAGAACAAATCTATGTTACATCTCAATTTTTAGCTTCAAGGATTTGAAGTTTTTTCCTGTTGGAATATCGAAGCTTACATCTCAATTTTGAGCTTCACAGATTTGAAGTTTTTTCCTGTTGGAATATCGAAGCTCACCAATCTCTGGACATTGGAAGGTGCTCATTTCAGAATTGAAAACACAACCAAATCCAATTCCTTGCAATTCAGGGATCTAAAAGGACTGGCATTGTTGCAACACTTATCATTGTAAGCATGGGGGAATGGTATTCGTCTCGAAAAGGGGGAATTAGGGAGCATGAAAAATATGTGGATCCTTCCATTTTCAATCGTGATAAGTGCCTTCAACTTCCCAACGATGTGGAAATCATGGAAGGCCTTCAAAGTGTTAGATTATTTGGCTGCGAAGTGCCTAAATGGATCCCTAAGCATTAGAACCTCATGATGCTCTCTTTAATTAGAGATGATAGCTCAATTTGAGAAAACTAAGTTTCACTTGGAATAACAAGATGGTTCCATTTTGATCAATCATCCCTTTTTGGAATTCTGGATCTCACTCTTTTTGTATTGCATTTGCCAGTCAAAATCACTAGAAAATACCCATTTGGGAGGACCTCTCTCCCTGATCTATAAAACTCAAATTGCTATCATTACAAATAAATGGGGAACACTCTCATTCATCGTAAAAAATGAGACAACAACAACATGGACCTTGATAGAGGTTTAATTAACCCCTAGATCTAGAGTTTTTGAATATGGCCTCGATAGAGGGTTAATTAACCCATAGATGTAGGGTTAATTACCCAAATAAAATGGATGATTCCTCATTTGTAATTCAAGGGTATGGTGACTCCTCATTTGTAATCAAGAGGATGGGAAATGAGCACAAAATACTTGACATTACATTTAAGGCTTTGGTATTCAGTTGCTTAATACAAATTTGGTTTTGAATTTTGAGGAATAATGATCATATTTTTAGATGTTTATAATTAGATGATTAATGTGTAATATAAAAAATGAATGTATGAATTTATAAAAAGCCTTAATATTAATAAATAAAATTTAATAATAAATATTTATATAGAAAAAGTAAATAATAAAAATAAACACCAAAATAAATAAATTTGAGACAAAATATAGTAAGTAAAAATTATAAGAATTTTAAATATAAAAGGCCAATTAATTTTGTACCATAAATTATAACAATTAAAAAATTATGTTCAACATCAAATTTAGATTATAATAAGATACAAATTATGTAACCCAATGCGTAATAAGATTAAAAAATATATAACCCAATGACTAAGTACATGTAATCGAGTGCTCTGTGTTCTTAATTGCAAAAGGAAATAAACTCAAGTACTTGAATAAACTTTTATAATACATATTTAACCTTATACTAATAAACGAGACACCAATTTAATATAGAACCACTGCTTCTCTAAATCTACCACTACCTAACATGCTATCACATTTAATATATATTTATTTTGATAAAACTAAAATGTTGATTAAAACTTTTTAAATAAATTTTATAAACAACATAAACAAACAAATTTCAAATTAAAATAGAGCTTCAACAACATAAACAAACACTATATAAGTATAATAATAAAAAGGTCCCACCACATTAACCCACAATCCCAAAAATCACAATAACCTATCACTTCTTATGAACCTTTTGTTACTCATTAACTTATAAGTTAATAGAAAATGTAAATAGTCACATTGATGGACAAAGGCGAGAAGAAGAGTACTAATGAGTACTTATTATGTCCTTGATATGTAGTTTTTGAGTTAAGGGCATTAGTTTGGTTGATATTATAAAAAAAAATTAGCTATAGTCCAAACATTGGAATTCATAATTTTTTAATTAAAATATTTTTTAAAAATTTGATTTATCTTCAATGTAATTGGAGGCGTACATGATGACGTCTACCTCGTTTTTCCCTCCCCAGGGGGTGGCGGCGGGAAGATGTCATGGGTGTCTGACGTGCATTAAAAATTTGGTATGGTGCGATTGTTCTGTCGACGTGACCGGGGTGCTTGGGTTCAAATGCTTGTGCAAGTTCCTGGTTTCTGTAGGGTCGGGCCGGATACTATGCAAGTTCGATTTTTATGTGGCTGCCCTTTCCCATAGCGAACGTCGGGTGGTCTTGTAATGAGAATAAGATAGGTGAGGTGTCTATATGCAAGTTCTCTGGTGCTATAGGTTTCGAGGTCTGGATTCTTGTTTCATGGACTTGGCGGTTGCTTCCGCTTTTTTTGAAGTTCATCTTCCAGGTTCACGTTCTGCTATTTAGGTCGCTTTTGTGGTCGTGTTGGTCTCTGTTTCGATGGCTTTTGGCACAGCGTTATTTTCCTGGACATGGGTTCAAGAGTGGGGTGGCAGTTCATCGATGTGAGCGCCGTTCTGTTCATCTGCCATAGTTTACGAAGAGATTTATCCATGACTTCCACGGTGTTGTTTCTCCGGCGATAGGACTGGTATGCGCTACGAGCCTGTTGTCTTTTTCCTCAAATTTTTTGTATCCTTCACTCATAATGTTTTCCGCTCATCCCTATTCCAAGTATTCCACTTTGTATAGGGTTTTTCCTCGTCGTTTGCTCTGTCTTGTGGAAAAAACCACTTTCCTCCTCATCAATGTCTTTGTGGACGGTTGTAGTTGCCATGTTCTGCCATGAGAATGTTGGTCCAATTTGAAATAGCTATGTAGGGTGTGTGTATTTTCCCTGGACTGGTTTCGAAAATTAATTGTTCCTGCACTATGGAAAAAAAATTGGCCGTGGTTGCAAATGTTGTGTGTTTGTAAATTTTCTTGTGCTTATTTTGAAATTGAACATTTTTTATTTAAACTTGCCACGGGGTGGTGTCCGCATCATATTTCGGAAATTCTTCTCTCCCTATTTTATGTGCGCTGGTTTTAGTTTGGTTTGGTTTGTAGGCAAGTTTGTTGTTATGGATATGTATTAAATGGAAACTTTACAAGGGTTTTTTTTTATCAGTTAGGAAGATGGCTTATTCCTAGGTTGCTTTGTTGATTTTCTTTGTCTTGCATCGTTGTTCCTCTCCAATTTTCAGAATTTATTATCATTGTTTGGCCTTCATTCTAAATTGTATTTTTTTACATTGGGCCCTGCTTGGGGTGCTCGATTACACAACGCATTGATAGAATCACCATTGCCTAAGTGGCGGCCATCCTCTGTAATTTACAGTTTCATGTTATACACTTGTTTCAATGTTAAAGCTACAACCTCCTTAAAGTCACAAGGCATAGGCATCTATTTGGTGTCTTGCTCTGCGTTGCACCTAAACGTATTTCGAGTGATGTGGATTGGCTCAAAGTGTTTTTGCTTCGCCACATGACAAAATGACAGTCTATTTGATGCCTTCCTCTGCGTTATACATGTGTTTCTAGTGGTCTATGCTGGCTCAATAACAAAGTTTCACATTTATTTTCTTAGTTTTTTAAAATTCCAGTTAAAAATCATATACACACATTTCATAATCAAAGTTCTAATCAAATCACAACAAATTTACTCGTAGCCCGAGATTAGGGTTGCAATCAAATATGTTTGTTGGCTCATTGTCATAAATATTCTAAGTTGGCATTGCACTCGCTTAAATCAATAAGTCCATCTAGAAATACTTGGAACAATGAAAATGAAATGAAAGGAAACGAAACTAATAGAAGACCCAATAGCTAACTTAATAATCACAAAATAAGCCATGACTATTCGCTATTTTTTGGGGGTTTTCATGTCAGGGACCTTGTAATCTTATCACCTGGTTATCATTTTCCTGCACTTTCTTCAATGTGGAATTGTTGCCAACTGAAAATAATTTGCAATACGGTTAAAACAAATAAGATATATGCTCCAACCAAAGATATCGACGATTTTCCCCTCCAATTTTGATAAAGACTTTCTGATTTTTTTTGTTTCTATAGCACCTACCACCAATTCGTACAGGTGCTCGTCTTTTGCTGGTGTAGTGCATTCAGTGTTTGACAAACAAGGATGGAAATAAATGTAACAATGTCACTTCTTTGGCCTGTGCAATTTTCTTTCTTTCCCTTTTGGGTTTTAAAATAGAGAAGATGTAAATGCTTGTGTCTTGTTGTATATTTTCTTACTTTGGAAAAATAAAAATGTAAATATATGCAATCATGGCAGTTGTTCGATAGGGTCTTCTCTTGTGCAATTTGTAATGAGTTATAAAATAGATAATTGTCTATTGGTGTGGATGGGATAGAAACTCAGTGTGTCAACTGAATATGGCCATAGAAAACTACATTATTCCTTTATAAGTCTATGTGTCTCGTTGTCATGGCCAGATAAAGAAAGTTAAATATTGCTGACAAGAGTTACGTTAGTTGCATACATCTTAGTCTTTTTCTTTTAGCTTCCACATGGTAGCTTCAAGTGCAGCGACAGTAATTGTGATTAAATTGCAATCAGAAGGCTGTAAAATTGGTTTGATGCAAGTTGAGACATTTTCCCCCTGGAATGTTGTATGTAGTATATGTATAAATATTCGTTAGCTATTTTTATTTCTAGGACTATGTGGTTCAGTTTCAGAATATTTTGATCAAAATTGACAAAAAAAATTTGGTAGACTGTTGAAAATAGACATACAAAGCCCGTGCACTATGTTTACTGGGACACAAAAGGAAATTATGTGGCATATGTTAGTGAGAATTCAGTGAGGGTTTGGAACCTTGGTTCTAAAGGTGATGGTGAACATGTACACAAACTGAACTATAGTTGAAATAAGTTCCATTCATGTGTCTCTCATCCCAAGTATCAATCACTCTTGGTCATTGGTTGCTATCAGTCTTTGGAGCTATGGGATATGGCTGAGAACAAGAGTATGGCAATCCTTGCTCATGAATGCCTCATTGTTGCATTAGTTGCTTCCGAGATAACATGCATGGTTGCTTTTGTAGGTCATGAAAAGACTATGAAGCTATGGAAGTGAAAAATATGGTCTCTGCAATATGACAGTCAAGCTTTTCTTCATTGTTTCCTTATTTGATTGCAATCGTGACAAGAAATAAGTTGTGTTGTTAGCGGACATTGCACATATAAGTGGACTAGTTGCAGCTATTGTGGTTAAATCTCCTTTTAAGTTTGCAAACGTAGTAACCACTACTACAAACAAGTCACTTCGCTATCCTATGCACATTGTGCAAATTATATTTTATAAAAAGGGAATGGATTCAAGCATTCGAACTTGAAAGAACAGAACATGTGGCCAATTATATAACAACCAAAATTGAACATCAACACATTCCAATATTTTAGGAACATGGGACAACAAAGCAATTGAGGTGTCAAATCCTCTAAAGCAATCTTATCCTCATTCTAATTATAGAAAAATAGTTCTAGATTTCAAGGTAACCACCCAACATTTGAGAATGATAAATATACGAATTGAAGACTAAAACAGGGTTCCAAAGTTAGGAATTTTGAAGGCAACTGGTGGGATGAGTTTGGTATGCGACCTTGGAGGGTTGTTTTAATTCATAAAAGTCGTGATATTTTTCCAGAGGATTCTTCCCCTCTTTCTAATAGTTTGTAAACCCAGTCAGTGGGGACATTTCTTTCATGTTAATCAAATCTCCTTTTCCTCTAGAAGTTATGAATTGTATTTAATTCTCCTTATTGTTTACATTAATGAGCATTAGAATTTATCATGTTTATCAATGTGCACTATTATTTATTCAAGAGAAATACAACATGGTTCAACTTTCTTTGAAGTGTTCTTGGATCTGTTTTCATACTTAAGAATACTGCAACACTTGTAATGTTTTCAAAAAAGATGTCTATAACAAAAGTGTAATTGTTTGCCTTGTTTCCTTGGATGAAAATTGTTCAAGGATACTGAGAGTTAGAAGTAAATTTGTGGCTTTGAACTGCAATATTTATCTTTAGACATCTTAGTTATTCTTAAACAACATTCATGAAAGATTGGAACAAGATTTCAAAAGAACCACAAGTCGAAATAACTAAAAAGACATGGAAAAAAATCCCGACCCATCTTTCCACGAACAAGAAATAGATCATGGCAATCTAGAATCAAACACTTCATCTCTAAATTCCCTCAAGTTCCATGGAAATTTCGATTAGGGCTATAACACCCATATAAGCCACATATCCAAACGTGCATGTCTTTGCAATAACAACATCTTGTATCAGTGCAAGAAAACACATGCGATAGACATGTTTAGAAGCACATGTATCCACATATAGAACATGGAACAACAAATCCAAATCATTTTTTTTCTTTTGGTTTGATAGCTCATTGTCACATAATCTTGGGGATATATAATGAAGAATTATGTTTTCCTTAATTGCAATGTCCACAGACATTGTCCATGGCTGAATTCTTCTCTTTTTCCTGCTTCATTTGACATGCTCAGTTGTATCCATTTTCTACATTTTGGAGTTGCAACCAGGCCTTAGATGTTCATATAGTTTTTTCCAAATACAATTTTCACTTTTCCCCATATCTAAAAAAAGAAAAAAAAAGAAAAAAAGAAAATGTCACTACACCAAATAAAGACATGGAATGGATATCCAAAATCTGTTCTACATGTCTACTTCATTTGACTTCCACCATGCTAAAGAGACTGCTTGAATTGTTATATAGATCTGCTTATGTATTTCACCATGGAAAATAGCACATATCAATTGTTTGTGTCAAGTGCATGTTTTATATTTCTATTGAAATTTGGCTTCAACATTTATTTCTATAATTTTTTTATTTTTATTTTTATTTCCTCTTTTTCTTGCAACATTAAACTTGAAACTTTCTTCCAAAAAATAATTATTTTCTTTTTTTTACGTCAATTTTGTTTTTTTCCTATGTAGCTACAAATGCCACAATTGTGTGTTCAAAATCATAGATTTAATGTGTTGTTTGTTTGGATCCACCACAAGTCAACATGATTGGGATTTTTTTTCAGAATATAGATACCGTCTTGACTGGAAATAAAGAACAAACTTAATAGTCTCTTGCAAAAGCCAGTCCTTTCTAGCTTGCTGCAAATGTTCATCTCCTGCATTGAACAACAAAACTTGCTCCACAATACTTTTCTACTTACATCTCTTTTGTGTTGATTCCCAATCTTTCCACTGGTTGCAATTACTATTCACCTTTTACTTTTTGAAAAAACATCTTTTAGTTCCAATTGTCAATTTGTTTTGGTGATAATCTTTTTATTTTTTCAATGTGCAAGAAGCAAATTTGAGTAGCCTTGCCACTACATTGACCATGATGATTTCAAATGAAAATTTACAAAGGAGATATCCAGTTCTTGAAAATACTTGTGCAGATTGACACTATCTAGCATACAAAGAAAAGAAAAACTTTATTTCATTTCTTGCTTTTTTGATAGTCATGGTCTTATCACGGTTTCCTTTTTTTCTTTTTCTTGGCCTTAATGTCCAAGCAGATATACATGAAAATATGCCCATGCTACAACTTCTTCGACTAGTGTTCTTCCCTTGCATTTAGAAAGAAAAACATTTCCCAATGGGCAATACCAAATTTTGTTTAACAGTGGCTTATATGGCATAGCCTTGCAGGTAGAATGGTCAACTGCCATGGTTTTATACCAATGTATACAACCAATGTCTATGGATCCGATATTTTGACAAACTCTATTGACATGACTTTGATAAAAAAATATATATATAAATATATATTTAGAAACAATGCTTCATTTGAATGCTTCTTCAGGCATAGAGACTTTCTTTACTCTTTTGCAATTTTGCTCTTTCATTTGATATACTTTCCAAGCATTTGGTTGATGCTTTGATTTGTTTTGGAAGAGTTTTTACATTCTGTTCTCTCTTATTCATGTTGTAACTATTATAATAAGCATAAATGTTTGATGTGTTGTGTAGAAAAAAAAAACAATTTGCTTTCAGCATATTTGACCATCTTTTTCTTTGCTATTGAAATATTTATTGCCTTTAAAGCTCTTTGTTGTTAGAAAAACAAACAACCATGGTCTTTTTTTTCATACATTAGGAAAAAATGTCTAGGATGTTCCCCTTCATTTGTTTTGGCAAAGTTTTTACATTCTGTTGTTTCTCGTTCATGTTGTAACTATTATAATAAGCATGAATGTTTAATGTGTTGTGTTGCAAAAACAATTTACCTTCAGCATATTTGGCAATCCTTTTCTTTGCTGTTGAAATATTGATTTCCTGTAAAGCTTTTTGTTGTCAGCAAAACAAACTTCCATGTTCTTCTTTTGATACATTAACATATCAAAAAATGTCTAGGATGTTCATTCTTACATTTCTAAACTTTGCACTTTCTAGTTCATATCTGAAATGTCTTTTGCGTGTTTTAAAATGTATTTTGCTTGTTGAAACCTTTTCTAGTTAAATTTTTGTTCAAGATCTGTATACATTCTAGGTATCGTGCTTCCCACACCATTCTGCACATAACACAACTGGCATGTCGGGGACATGTCTTAGGATTTGTTCCTGTTAAGAGGCCTGGATCTTTTGATTTTGATGGAGCTTGGTAAGTAAATTTCTTTACAATTCTTCTTGTTAACAACACATTTTAACCTGGGTTTGTTATATACCGAGAGATGTCAAATTCTTATAGCTTTGATGATTCTGGAGGCTATTCAATTATGGAGTTGGCATAGGTTTGCTACAAAGTTAGAATCCAGAGGTTTTACCCCAAAAATATGAGATTAATCCAAAGGATAATCACGTATCCTTCCAGGTATAGATGCACCGAGGAGGAATATCCATGTTCATTAGGGTTTTTCTGATTCTCTGATATCATTCTGTTTGATCAATATACTTGAATATGGATTCTCTAATATCATACGTCTTTTAGGCATAAAAAATGGGACGCATAGCCTAAAATAAGAATAACAACAAAAACAGATCTCGAGTGCCTTATTCCTATTTGCATATTCGTTTCTTGATTATGTGTATATATCCTTCTATGAGGTATAGCTCTTTTTCTGCCATTTTTTAAATGATTACATTTAATTTTTGGTAGAGATGGTGAAATGCAGACCGTTGCCTCTAACTCCCTGAATCCTATATCTGTCATTTTGGAAATCTATTAAGGAATCCATTGAAACTGCCAGCTACTCAATCTATGACCCAAAGTGTACTCTGTCATTTGTCTCTCTTTTTGGTAGAACAACATTATTCTGCCACTTCCTTTAACCCATTCTTCGTAATATGGAAACTGTAGTGAAGCCTGCGCTAATGCCTTTAATTTCCTTCATCAAGAAATATGTTTCCCAACCCGCATTTGCTGAGAAGATGGGAGCAGTGTAGATACAAACAGTCTCTACCCGAAGAGGGAGGTTGAGAAAATGAAATACCAGTTAAAGACTTTGCAGCTTTAAAATGAAATTTTGGGATAGATCTTAGACAAGTATTTGCCTTCCTCTATATTCCTTCTGGCTTGGATTATTCATTCCTAAGAACACGAGAAGGTGCCAAGAATAACAATAATAGCACCCAATCCTTACACTGCCCTCACTGGCACATTTGGATGTTGTTGGGAACTTGAAATGGTGATAAGATGAATTAGTATGGCCTCACCTTTGACACCCATTCCCCAGGATCGACGAGCTTTTGGATGAGCTACATGGTTAAGTTTATTTATTGAAGCCCCTGATCTGACGATACTTTGCCTCAAAGGGTAGCATGCTCTTATCTCTCACATTTGAAGCATTGTGGATAAGGCATACTGGAAAGTAAAGATTAGAGGATTGGATTTGGATCAGATGGAGTTTGATATCTTTCCCTGATCATTGCATAAAATCCAGGCACTAGTAATAGCAGTCAGACCTTTCAGGAGAAATAAAACTTCAATATATACAACGACCTTTAAAGTTCAGTTTGCTCAAAATAAGTCAAAGCCTTCTTCACTGAGGAGCTTCAAAATAGTCATATGATTTTCTCATATCATTTCACAATTCTTAGCAGCTGTAACAAGATCAAAAATAAATCCAAGTGATCTACCTGGCCATTCACACTTCAGCACCTCCACCAACTAGCCCCATCTTCAGTCAACGATACTTCAGTTTTGTAAGGGGAAACGCTAGAGCATCATTGTATATTTTTCCATATCTCATTCCATCTAAATATTAAACTAATTTCAATCAATTTGTTGGTTGTGCAGGTGGCAACACTCAAGGAAGATGGATGCCCAAAAGTTTTCGACGCTACATCTGATTCTTGTCAACAATAAGCAACACATGGAACAATGTGTATCCCAAATGACATTAATTGCATCCTTGGTTTATTCATTCCTTTTTTTAATGAAATTAACCCAATTTCTTTCAGCCCAAAAAAACCTCTCAAAACTATAAAATTGTTTGAAAGACAAATATACCATCCAGAAGCACTATTTTATTTTATTAGTATATGCATTATCTGAAATTCCCCAAGTCCTATCACCAAGTTTGGGGTAATCTAATCCTACAGAAGGATAATTTTCTCCATGGAAATTTGAGTGGAAGATTATAGTGTTGTTACGATTTTTATATATGGTAAAACGATATTGTTTGGGTTTTATTGAATTTTTAAATGTATAAAATTTTTCCAAAATCAGAGATATAGAAATGATTAGAAGTTGTTAAATTTTAAAAAGAGTTTATAATTTTAATTCTATTAGACAGTCCCAGCGAATAACTGTGAAATGTGCAACTCTTGTGGCTTTTTTAAATGGTGAACTTCATGATTCTCATGATTTAAATAATTCTTTTTTGGTTTTCAAGTGAATTTCAAAATTTTAACCCATTGTTCCATGTTTTCAATTTAAAATGGTTTATTTTGTTGTAATGATGATACACGTTTGGGTAATAAACCATTTTTGGCCTCCATCAATTAATTGTCCACAACTCAAAGCAAATAACTCATCCATACAACTTTATGCAAATAGAGCATGTGTAACATCCTCATAATTTCATAAAAATTTTAAATCAACATTAAATGTTAATAATTGCGAATGCGGAAATAATGGATGCTTAACAAGACAGCATTGATTAAAGAAGTCATTAATACAGAAAACCAATCAATTACTGAGTCTAAAAACATTTTAACGACAGCGACGCAACACACTTCTTTAAACATGATTACGACATTAGTTTGCTTAAGTTAACTGAAAAGATAGAAATAATATGCGATCAGATTTTCTTTACAAGATACTGACAGTTGTTTTTTTGGGTGATGAATAAAGGGGTCCTACGAAGTACCCCGAGGCTTACTTAGCTGTGTTAGCTAAAGCATTTGTACTTGTCCCTCTTGTGCAGATTCGCAGGTAAGGGTAACATGACATTTCAAGCATTAAAAGTAACTAAAATTTTTAGTTAGTCGTCAAAGTTTGGTGAAGATTCTAGGTGCTTCCTTGCTTCAGGTATGAGTCTTTGTCTATACTAGATGTATTGTTTGAGCATAAACATGTTGCAGAAGTTGCGATAATTAAACTCTAAACTATACTCAATGATGCATTTGTCAAAAGAAAACTACTTATGCTTATGATAATTCCAGGAAATGCACTAGGTTATGACACCTAAGGGCTAAACTGACACTAAACGTATCCTTCCATTTCATAAGATATATTATTTCTGTAAGTAATGACGCACATCGTCCTAACTAATGATAGAGCTTTAGACTACTACAAAATGTGAGAACTACTGGCGTAATGGAAATACATGAATAAATTGAAATCTACTATGATTGCAAATATAATATTTATGCTTTTCTAAATGCATGAACAAACATATTATTGGTGTAATATTCAAAAATATCCTACTTTTATATTTTTATTGATTCCACTAAAGACTAGCAACCAAACTTTAGAGATTTACTCTTTCAAATTTATTGGGCTCATAGTGTTGTGAACTTAACTATAAAAACAATTTAATACAATGTAAAACAAAATCTATATAAATCCAACTAAAGGATACGGTATGTATTAACTTATGAATTATATATTTAATATATATGAATTCATTGAGAAACTATACGAATATTTCTATAATGCATATTATAAACAATTAATACGATGCAAAAACAATATGATTTTCTAACTAAATGATACTATATGTATCAACTTATGAATTATAATATATATGAATTTATTGGAGAAACTATACGAATATAATTATGTTGCATAAAATGAACATAATGAAATGTAATACAATAATCCAAAGTCGACTTCGCACCAACATATGTTACCAAACATACGTTAATATAACAATATAACGAGATGACATGAAACACATTTAATGTTGAAACCTTGACATGGCAGGTGATGCGACTAGTGATAAATGTTGAATACAAAAAGGTTCTGGCACAATCACCGGTTCTGGTTTAGCATTGAAGTCTCTTGGCAGTTGTAGTTAGTGGATGTATGAGTGTGAGCTTCCGTGGCTATGAGCACGTGAAGGAGTTGTTGAACTTGTAATACGAACCTGAGCTGTAACAAGCTTGCCCTTGGGTCTTGTTGAGTTGGCATCGACGTGGATGGAGTATTGAGTGGTGAATTTAATGTGGCAGGTGCTTGTCTTCCAATGTAGTTGATTGGAAAAAAATCCGTCGTCGATCTTAATAGATCTTAACCGTTGGATGGTAACCCTAGCTCTCCGTTGTAAAAGATGTTTGGAGTAAAAATCCGGCTTCATTTCACCTGTGTGTTTTCGAGACGGCGAGGCCGACAGGCCACTACTATGTAGGGTTTGGGGATATTGCAGTCCAGAGAGTTCTATCCACGAATTTGAACTTAAGACCTGTAGGGAGGAACCTGCAAGTCCTCAAGGTTACGTATCTTGCATATTTAACCACCAGGGAAAACAATGAGGTTTTAAGAAGAGGTTTCCAGAGTGTATCCTATTCGGAGATGATGTTTCTTCACTCGAATGTTGTGTTTAACAAAAAGTGGTGCCAACGCTAAGATATCACTGGCGTCTCTCTTCTGGAGTTTGCTGAAACAAGTAATGTTTCAATCCCGTAGTTATGATTTGGTTTCTCATGCTTTGAGATACTCGGTAATGTAAAAACTTGTTTTAATCACCGAATAAATGTTTGTGATAGGTAAAGAATTCGTCCAAGTTGCAGGGTTTGAAGCTTAAGGGGAAAACGATGCTGCTCGACCACCGGGTAAGCCTTGGAGGTTCACTTACTTGTAGTCCTCTGGGACTGGTGTGTGGCCGTTGTTTTTGTGTTGACCCTTGTCTTCAACTTAAGTGTTTTCTACAAGGGTTTGCCTAGGGTATGTAACGAAGTTTCTATCACCAATAGCTACAGTCTACGGCTTGTAAGAAAGCTTTGCTTGGAAAGGTTTAACTGTGAAGTTTTGGTTATAATGTACATTTGTTTTTTGGAAATGTAAGGAGGATTAACCCTCGTCACAAATGAATGGAACATAATAATATTTAACTCTAGAATTTGTCTGAATAATGTGTGCTTCATCACCGTGTGTGAAACATAAAGCATTTGTTGTAAGTTTAAGGCCATTTCGCCGACTAGTTATTTTGTAACAAATTCAGTTGATAAATGATTTTTGAGAGAAGAAAGTTTTATTTCTAAAATGTCGAATCGTAAGGAAAAGATATACTGTATTTTGGCAAGGCCGAGGGTTACAATTTATTTGATAAAGAGCATTGTAGCTTGCAAATCTTTTGGTATAGGAATCCCGAACCATGTAACATTTGAAGTTTGAAAGATAGTGTTGGTAGGTTTGATCTGTTATGTGTTTTTAAGAAGTGAAACCCTAACTGTGACTTCCAAATGTTATCATTCTTTGAACAATGTCTACCATTTATCTTTGAGATAGAAATATGATGTATGAATACAGAATAAGGGTTTGCAATGTGTTAGGTTTTGATACTACTGAAATAAATAGTTGATTCATGAAACCAAACAGGAAATCAGTGAAGAAATAAAGTATGTATAAAGATAAGAAAACTAGAAATTGATTAGTTCTTGCAGCTGTTAAATCCTTGGAAAATACTATCACTTGGAAAACATAATATGTATGATTTTTAATTGCATTTGTTTGCTATTTTAAATGAACAGAGATAAGAGAAAAATATATGATCATACAGAAGTTAGACTACATTTTTCTTTCATGAAATAACAAAAGAATCCTATATTATTGTTGATACTATATAGTAAATTTTTACTGTGTTTAGATATAAGACAGAATTGTAAACATAGCACTTACTGTAATTATTTGCCCAATCAATGGCAATCTGCCTATCTCTCATCTATCATTTAATTTGCTTTTCTATACTAGAGTACGATGCAAATAACAACATGTGGAAAAATATAGAGATGGTTATCTAATCAGATCTTTAACAAAGCTTTATCATTCAGACTTAAACAAAGATCAGAAAATAAATTCATTTACAAAACAGCGTTTGATAATTTTCACTAAACATAAATATTAAACTGTAAAAAAAATAGGAACAACAAAACCTGATTAACTGTAGGGAAACAAACAACCCAAGGATCCTGTTCCACCCAACCAATTCCTGAAGACAGCCAAGTTACTTGCCTTAGGACCCCCGAGCCTATTCATTGAACCACCAGGAGGAAGAAACTTAGAAGCTTAGGACCTCAACTTGCAGTAGCAATAGTTATCCAGTCTTAAAGACTTAGCAGTCAAAGGGACTTGCACCAGCACCTCTGGTTCTCCTTTTCAGAATAAATTTGCAAACTTACAGTTGCACTCTCACATAGCCTCTCTATTCGAATTTCTCAGTGATCACCTGATGCACATGAGGAATATTTCTGCAGAAAATATTGTGTAAGAGCTGCCTACTCAATTCGAATTTGCCTTATGTAGGCTGCCTCAGCCTTTCAGTTGTTAACTGGTCATTAAATGAGCTGCCTTCTCACTCCCTCCACCTGGGGGATAATGCCACATTTGGATGGGTAGTTGTTCCATAACCAACAGCTAGTGGTGAAGTGCAATTGTTGCCATCTGTCCCATGCCTTCTAACAACTTCCATTCCTCCTAGTGGGTCAGTGAACACTCATTTAATAGTTCCCTTGGGTGTTTGTCTCCTACTTTAATTTATTAAATAATAATAATCAATAATTACATTCATCCTTGACCAAACTTGGTCATAATTACAAAACTTTGTAATTAAAATTTAACATAAAGTATTTTGCCAATAAAATAATATTTTCAGAATTTGGGTAGGTGACAGCATGTGACAATGTCAAGGACATTGCCACCACGTGACTCTTGTTTACATTGACACGACGATGGATACCATTTGGATCAACTCTCTTGACTAGCTCCAACATTTCATAGGGGATCTTTGTAGACTTAAAAGTTCACTTTGTAGACTTAAAAGCGAGTCCTTTGAACATGTTATGACAAAATATTTGCAGAGTGACAATTTGTAGTCACTTATATATTAACTTGTACAATGAGCATGTTGTTAGACATAATCCTAGTGTGGTCCAAGAATGTCTAATGAAGTATGAATTTCAACAGTGTTTTCGAGTTGACCTAAGCTGAGACTATAATCTTGTTATTCAATTTTGATAATTTGAAAATGGTATATCTTTATCACAACCCGAGAGTAATTATCATACAATTCAAAGGTTTGATTTGAAATAACAATAGTTTATGCTTTGCCTTGATGGGGTGGGAGCTCTTATAATGCCGTGTCTAACCCTCTTCTTGCTGTAATCCCGTATCTATAACTCTTGTTGCAGAGTCACAGATCCTGGTATGCTGGTGGGATAAAACTATTTGGAAAATGGTCTTGCCTCTCAAGATTAAATGCTTCATTTGGCTTGCGCTCCATAACCGGATACTTACATGGGACAACATTTGCCGGCGTGGTTTTTGTGGCCCGGGATGGTGTACCTTATGCTGCTCTGAGGGGGAGACGGTTGATCATCTTTTCTCCTCCTGTCCTTTCATAATAGAGCTCTGGTCTTTTATTGCGAACAAATCTGGCATTTTATTTCCTTGGAATTATAGCTCCCTTAGCGACTGTCTTGCAGATTGGGCCCAGCATGATTTCGGGTTTAGGGAGCTTCCTTATTTTATGATTTGGGAGGTTTGGAAGGCTCGGAACCTACATATTTTTGAGAACCATGCCCCTTTCTTGGCTGGGATTGGCTTTAAAACTCTTGCTGCACATCAAGAATATCTCTCTATCCATGGTCGGGGCCGGGGCCGTGCTAAACTGGATAGGCATATTCGGTTAGCCCCTCCGGTACTGACCTACCCGTGTGGCTTCTTTGACGGTGCTGCTGTTAGCGTTTCTGGGAGGGGCGGTGCTGGGGCTATTATACACATTTCAAATTCTGTCTCCATCCATCTCTGGCTTAATCTGGGATGTGGGTCCAATACCAGGAGCGAGCTATGTGCTCTTTGGTTATTACTTTTCTGGGCCCATCGGCGGAATATTTCCCAACTTGTGGTTTTTGGCGACTCTCTTTCCATCATCTCCTGGGTGAATGGCAAATCCTCCCTTAATAATTTGTTACTTAAGCACTGGATGGATGCGGTTCGGATGTTATTGATGGATTTTCATCACATACACTTCGACCATGTGTACAGGGAGGTTAACTTGGTGGCGGACATGCTCTCTAAAAAGGCACTTTCCTCGGAGCTTGGGGTCATTATGTGGCAGGATTGGCGGGATGACTCATTGATTTCCCAGGGCACACATCATCTTCATTGGTCTTGATTTTCTTGGCTCTTTACTTTCTCTTGTAGTTATTTGATGTTGCTGTTTTGTTTTCCTTTTTGAGCTGTTATACTTATGTTCGCTGTTAGTTTCTATGTGCAGATATCACATAGGGGCTGTTTCCAACTCCTTGTTGGACTTTTGGTATACTCCTATGTGCGGCTATATAGTATGGGATTATCTGTTTATGTTTGTTACTTAGCATACTGTACATATATCTTTTTTGGTTTTGGCAGCACTGGCTGTTGGTTACTTTTGTGAACTTTGATACTTTGATGAGACACTTGGTTGGCATCTGGGGGCCGATGAACCTGTTTCTCCTACGGGAGGGGTTCATGTTTTTATGTATGAACATATGGAACATTTTATGGGTTTCTTTGTGGCTGTTGGCACTGTGGCCAAATGTTTTCACATGACACATGTACTGCACGGTAGTGATGAGATGTATGGTTTGTTCTGACAGTTGGCAACATTTACTATTTCGTATATTAATAGTAAGTTATATTTTTCAGTGAAAAAAAAAAAACTCTTGTTACTAAACCACATAAGTTTAGTGTCTTTGCCCATCGACAAGGCGTGTGATATGGGGTATTTAAATTGTTTCTTTTGAAATCTCACTACTACATGGGCGGCGTTTTGAGACATTTATTTGAAACGAAATTATAATTTCGTCTTAAAATCGACTACTTTATAATTTCATCTTAAAATGGACTACTTTATTATGTCTATGACATGTTGTAACCATTTTACCCATATTAGTTCATCCGTACCTATTTCATTTTCTAATTTCTAAAGTTTTGCAAAGTAAAACTATTTATAAAAGACCTCGAAGTTTGAAGCGGGGATATCCATTGACATCTGTCCCCTTCACGTCAGTGTTGTTTTTTTTGTAGCTTGGGGCAGCGTTGGTTTTTGTAGCTTGGGGCTCCGCGCGGCAGGTGAAGGCCAACCACATTTAACAATGTTTCGATTCAAATTGTCTTGGAATTTGGACTGCATAGGGAAGCGACTAGGGATGTAGGTAATTGTACAGCGAGATCTAATGCATATCGTCCGGTCTCTCCTTTAGTCGGCTGTCTATAAGGGCGTACAAGGCATGATCAACGGCTGGTGCAGTACAGTCTCAGAAGCTCGCTGTGAGGGCGATTTCTTGTCTGCAGTCACTTCCTTGAGATGATATCGACTTGCTGTGTAATATTGTTGTGTAGAATGTGAAGCTGCTGTGTAATACTGTTGTGGAGAATGTGAGGGAGCTGACTGGTTATGAAAGGGTCATGGTATACAAGTTTCATGAAGACGAACACGAGGAAGTTGTCGAACATGGGGAAGTTGTCACGAGAATCAGGCATTGAGAATTGGAGCCCTATCTTGGGTTGCATTACCCGGTCACCGATATCCCTCAGGCTTCTCGCTTTTTGTTTATGAAGAACATGGTGCGAATGATCCGCGATTGCATGGCAACTCCCATGAAGGTTATCTAGTCCGAGGAATTGATGCAACCTCTATGTTTAATGGGTTCAACGCTTCGCGCGCCCCATGGGTGCCACGCCCAATACATGGCCAACATGGGTTCTGTTGCTTCGCTTGTTAGGGCTGTCATTATTAATGGGAATGGTGAAGGAGGAGGGAGTGGGCGAAATTCAATGAAGCTCTGGGGTTTGGTTGTGTGCCACCATACCTCCCGACGGAGAAACACATTCTTAGGACTCAAACGCTTCTTTGTGATATGCTACTCCAAGATGCCCCGATTGGAATTGTAACGCAGTCTCCCGGTACCATGGATCTTGTCTCCCAGTACTGCTTACTTGAACACCACGGGGATTCAACAGGCCTGAGCACGGATAGTTTGGCAGATGTAGGTTATCCATGTGCCACCTCTCTTGGAGATGCAATCTGCGGCATGGCTTCCGTTAGAATTACTTCAAAAGATTTTTATTTTGGTCAGATCCCACACTGCAAAGGAGATGACGTGGGGAGGTGCAAAACATCACCCTCGTTCATCTTTCAAGGCATTCCTAGAGGTGGTCAAAAGAAGAAGCTTTCCATGGGACAATGTGGAAATTGATGCGATTCACTCGCTACAGCTTATTCTTCAAGGTTCATTGCAAGGTATTGATGATAGTGGTACTAAAACTATGGTTCATTATGGACTAAATGATTTGAGATTACAGGGTATGGACGAACTTAGCTCCGTGGCTAGTGAGATGGTGCGTTTGATTGAAACAGCTACAACACCTATTTTAGTTGTAGATTCTAATGGACTTGTAAATGGATGGAATGCAAAAGTGGTAGAATTGACAGGCGTTCCAGTTGGAGAAGCCATGGGCATGTCGCTTGTTTTGGATCTTGTGTTTCAGGAGTATGTGGAGAGGATTGAAAAAATGCTCTACAATGCCTTAAGAGGTATACCTTACCTTTTTCCGATGGAACGTTGATTCTATTAATCGATCAATTGAGCTATACACATATAGGCACCTATAAGTGCAGGTTCTGGGCTAATATTATGGCCCGGACTTGTATGCTTGTAGCCATCAAGTTTAATAAATCCAAGCTTGTTCCACTGTATTGGTTGACTTTAATTCGATTAGCGTTGCATCTGAACCATCAATGAGGAGATATATTGTGTTCATTGTTGTAAATTATATGGAACTCTCTATTTTTGAAGTCAAAGACGAACAAGGTTTGCTTTGGAAACTAATTCTGCACCCTTAGTTTGTATTTATGCAGTTGCTTCCTAACAAAATAACATTAGTCTCTTTTGCAGGGGAGGAAGAGAAAAATGTTGAGATGATGCTAAGGACCTTTGGCCCACAAAAGCAGGAGGAGGCTTTTTTGTTGTTGTTGTCAATGCTTGTTCAAGCAGGGATTTTACAGACCACATTGTTGGAGTATGCTTTGTGGGCCAAGACGTTACCGGTCAAAAATTGGTCATGGATAAGTTTGTTCGAATCCAAGGTGAGTATAGGACCATTGTGCAAATCCCCAATCCTTTGATCATTCCCATATTTGCTTCAAATGAATCTGCCTGTTGCTCTGAATGGAATGCATCGATGGAAAAAGTAACAGACTGGACACGAGATGAGGTTATTGGGAAAATGCTTGTTGGAGAAATGTTTGGTGGTCGCTGTCCTCTAAAAGGTCAAGATGTAGTGACCAAGTTTACCATTGTTGTGCACAGTGCAATTGATGGACAGGAAATAGAGAAGTTCCCATTTGCATTTTTTGACAAACAAGGGAAATATGTGGAAGCACTTGTAACAACAAACAAAAGAATAGATGCAGATTGGCGAATTGCTGTGTCATTTTGTTTCTTGCAGATTGCCAACTCTGAACTGCAGCAGGCATTAGAGGTTCAGAGGCAACAAGAGACGTACAAGGAATGATTCAGTGGTGGTTTGAAATTTCAATGTGTTCATTTTGTTGTCATTTGATATATTATTTGGTGAAAAGTCATGCAACAACTGAAATTTAAGATAAGGAAGACTTTCAAACATCAAGAATTTGTAGATAGTGCTTAGCCTAGCCGACGCAGTTGAGTTTGTTCCGACTCCTGGATTGCGCTCATCATGGCCGACACAGTTGAGTCTCTTCCAAAACTAGGCTCAGAAAAAATGAACTTTAACAGGGTGTAGAATGTGCACATTATCGTGGTGGCATAAAAAAAGCCTACGGAAGGGCGTCACGATGTATCTGGGAATCACAGTGCTCGGCGACCCCATGTTCAGAACATACCATCTTTTATTGCATATACAAAAGCGTCCCTCATAAATAAGCACCGGCTCCGACTTGATCTAGACACAAAGGGTTTTTTCATGTATAAGTTTTGATTTATGGAACCCCGAATTGTATGGCAATTATTTATAGGACATCGATGCGTGTAGTTCAATGCATTTTATCTCCATCCTTGGTTGGTGGATTGCTTTGGTAGATGTTTACTACCATTAGAAATACACACAGAAAATATATGAAAGTAAAGATCGGGTCTGGATAATGTTTTTGATCGGATGTTTACTCAAATTCAATGTTTTTCGAGTTCGATTAGTGCTTTTTCTCTTTCATCATTTTGCTTCATTATTGTTCTTTAGTTTTTAAAAATCTGGACGTATGCAATTCGACTCGATCCAAGCACGTTAGGACTGTGCATTCGCATTCAGTAATTGTATCTCAGATGAAGAAGATGGTTGTTAAATTGTGCTGGAATCAGCCTTGACCATTTTGATCTGATGACAGAGCCTCTACATAGGCTCGCTATTTCTTTATGCAATTGTTTGACATGAATTGAATATATTCTTGATTTATTCAAATTCAAGTTAGTAACCGAAACCATTTGGTAAAAAGCTAAGAAAAATATTTTAGAGCTTATTGCAGGCTGAACCCTAGAAAATTATGTTTTTTTTCCTTATACTATGATCATTTAAATCGAATTGAAATGCACTTACAACGAGATCTAAACATGGTGACCTTGCAATAATTCGTTACTGTCTTGTAAATGTTGTTTATTGTTGGCTTTGAGCTTTCCTATGCAATTGGCGTATGAGCACCTAGGGTTTACCAGGGAAAAAAAGAGATTCATGGGCCATGATAAAACTATTTTGAAAGCAATGAACATCATCAGAAATGCATGAAACCATAGACAATGTGCACGTAATAAATTAACTAGAGGCTTGTAGTGAGTGAGATCTGGCTGATCTCTGCCTTTGGTCTCCATGGTTCTGGATCCGAATCTGCACACTACATTCCAACTCTGGTTTCCTTGCCTGTGAGTAACAAGAATGCAGAACCTCCCTCAGAAGATGTTACAACAACATCATCACATTGCTACATTAATGCCGAGCTATACTTCTTCCAGTTTTGTTAAATTTTCCAATGTCCGATTTTTCCTTCCAAGGAATCATGCAAAATGTTGTTTCAAAGTTTTATGTATCAAGTGTTTTCAATTTTTTTTATTAATGTCACAATTTGTAGATAACATTTTTAACAAAAAAAATTGAGCTGCACTAGCACAGCCACCATCAGTTCTAGCTTGATGATGTTAATTGACTCATTTAATAATTATTCAACTATCATATTCAAACCCTCAAACAATGCCACAGGGCATAAAAATAAAGTCCATATGTCCAAAAATTTGGAACTCCGATGGTAGGTACAAAAATAAATTTCATCTTAATCAAAAGGACATAAAATCAAGCCGGTTGTGGGGATTGGTTAGTGGCAGGACCATCTATGTTATTGTTTGGAGGCCATTCTCATCCTTGAATCGACGGAGAGGGCTCAGGTGCATGAACTTCCCATCAGTGATTCCCCTGTCCTAGCCTTCTAGGGGCTTCTCTTCTTATGAAATTGCTAGTGCCAGCATGGGAATTTTATTATTTTCCAACTTGAGAGGGGGGCTGAGAAGGAAATTGTGTCGGTGCTTTCAGTGATCCTTAACAGCCTGGCCTGCTATGCGCCAAGGCCAGCCAGAATTCTGCTGTGATGGTTGAAAATAGACTAAGGGAGTTGGAGACTCTGTAGGGTTCCCTTGGCTCATGCTGCATGGGGCTGTCCTCCAATAATCAATCCAGAAGCTATTGGATCTGGGCTACATCTAGCCCAGTGTTTCTTTTTTTTTTTCCAAATTGAAGCTTTAAAATGTTACACCTTTTTTCTCAACAGTCTTGAATACCGGAAGAATCTTAAGGAATTGGAATGGACTGCGAATGTGTATTCAACAAAATGTAAATATGTTGGAGAGAAAACCAGGTTTCCATGCATCAAAATTGAATAGACTTTCCTTGATATTTGTGCCAAATGCCAAGCTATTATATTGCATAATCCGCAGACCTTTACATATATCCCAAATGCATCCTCAAAATAATTTGGCTTTTATATGGAAAAAGTTAAACCTAAAGGCACAACAGTGTATAACAAGATTGTACATATCAACATTGAACTGATAGACTCTGGTATAATTGGTAAACATTGTTGCCTTTTATGTATCACCTACAAAACTTTTCATAGAAGGTCCTTTCCATGGTGATGTACTTTTCCAGTGCCAGTGACGTCTGGAATACACATTTACATTATAGTAGTTATTCTTGGATCTCAAATGCAAAGTGAAATGTTGATAATTTTGCTTTCATATGGAATAAGTTAAACCTAAAGACAGAACATGGTATAACAAGATTGGTACATATCAACATTGAACTAATCGTCTCTGATATGATATCATTGGTAAACACTGTTTCCTTGTATAGTCTGGCAAATCTATTGGATGGATTTGTGAGCAGACATGTATGTTTCTGACAGCTGGTGCTATTTACTATTTCGTATATTAATAGTAAGTTATATTTTTCTGTGAAAAAAACACTGTTTCCTTGTATGTATCATTCATATACCTTTCCATAGAAGGTCTGTTTCATAGTGATCTATTTTGCCATTGCCTAGTGAGATTTGGAATACACATTTACATTATAGTAGTTATCCTCGGACCTCAAGTGCAAAGTGCAAAGTGAAACTTATATGTATCGATAAAGAAAAAGAACTCCTTTTTATATAGTCCAAAGTTCTTTATTACACTATGACAATTAAGTTCTTTATTACATTATGACAATTGACCCTATACTATATTTTACTAAATACACATTATATTAGAAAGGTTTTTTTAAAAGACTCCTTTTTATATAGTCCAAAGTTCTTTATTACATTATGACAATTAGCCCTATACCATATTTTACTGAATACATATTATATTAGAAAGGTTTTTTATCCTTTACCATTATAAGTTGAAGTTCATGACATAAAAAAAAGCCTTTATCCTTAATCATGCTTTCCTACCCAAGATTTCTCTTGTGAGGCTACGATAACTTTATTTTCTATGTAATCTTATAAAGCTTTGCTATAATTGTCATATTTTAATATTTGGAGAAGGCATTTGGATGATGATGAGATTTATGCCAAGGGAGTGCACAGCTAGCTATAATATATATATTTGTAATTTGCATTTCAAAGTTCATAGCGTAGTTTTTTATATTATGCTATTTTTGGACTCAATGAGCCAATAACTCAACAAATTCAACTTTCATATGAATCTTTTTTTATTCAATTTTTTATTTGGTTTATATTTATGAAAGGTAAAAGTTTGGTTTTGATTGAGTCATCAGAATCTTATAATGATTGAAATTTTTTTTTTTAAGTAAAAAGTAAAAATCTATAAACAATACCCAAATTTGCAAAATTGAAATCAATAAGGTTAGGTTTTGAGAGTCCACTGTTTCATTGTTGTACTGTCTAAATTTTTATAATTTAGTAATTAGATTCGTTTGAACCGATCTATTCTCTTTATTAAATGCTCACTATTACTTGATTTCTTTTTTTTTTTCTATCCAGGTTTATGGAATCGATGGGCTGGCAATCAACACCTCTAGAGTCCCTATCTCCATTTTTATGTCCCCGACATATAGTTTTGAGTCGGGTGGTATTAGTTGAGGCCAAATTAAAAAAATTTGCAGGTTTTGCAAAGTTCACCTATAGTCTGTGTTGTTTATAGTTTTATTATTATTCTTATATTACATATTTGGCAGACACCGGTTGGCTCCGTCCATGTGACGTCTGCCTCGGGTGCAGTGCCCCAGGACCTGGTGGCGGGATGTCGTCACCGGGCCTGGGAAGGTGTTGTGCGTATGCATAGGTAATGCCAGGGGCATTTAACATCTGGTGGGTGGTACAGTCCTAGCGGCATTCACTTTCCATCTTGTGGGTGGTACAGTGCTTATATGGCCATCAATTCCTGTGTGATTATGCTCTATCGGCTCCTGTGAGGATTCACTGTTTCACTATTGATGTGGTCATGAACTGCATTCGGCTCTATTGTCCTCGTAAGTCGTGGGTGCCCTTCATTGGGATTCGGGAACAATAGAGGGTTATGGCGGTCGTTTTCTTGGTCTTCGTAGTCATCTCCTCGCCGCTCTTCCTATGCTTCTCGTTCAAGGTAACTAGGAATCTAATGGGGGCTCTCTCGGCTTAGTAATAAACTTCAATTCCTTCGAAGCATTGTTAAATTTGGCCATTCTTCTCTACAGTCTAGTGGAGAGTGGGAAAAGGGATAGCAAGTAGTGGATAGTAGGAAAAGGGGAGATGGGGAACCTTCGCTGCGTCGTGGTGGTGGGAGGTTTAAGGGGAGTGGGCCTACTCGTCGTCCTCCGACTAGAGCATAATTTCATTTCTTGACTTGCATCCAATAGCTCGACTATGTCTATGGAAGACAAAGTCTTTACCTACCTACCAGATTTCAGTTCCATCCGAATCTTGCAGACTCTGGTACTGTTGCTGGTGTTTAGAGTGGATTATCAGAGACAAGGCCTGCAAGGAGATCTCGTAAGTTCCCTTGAGTAGGATTTCGATATATTAATTATGATCTTGATATAGTAAGTATATTTCCATTTCAAATTATATGCACAAAAATTTCATATGACAAAGCTTGAGATTAGATCTTGTTACCCTACATTTTGCATGCGTGTCCACTTGTGATTTTTCATCAGAATTTCAATGGAATGGGGCTGAGATGTTGATGATGCTTTGGATGTTAGACCATGGATGTTCCTAAGATTCGATGCCTTGTGTTCTTGTTGGTTGATGAGGGTTTGGTTAGTATATTAATGGTCTTCATGGCCGTATAGAGCTCTTGGCGTCAGTTCATGTTTTGTACCTCGTTTGTTATGTTGTTTCTAGGGAAAAACAAGACCGTGTTTTCAAACCATTCGTTCTCCAATGACCTAGGTCAAATGAGGTATTATGATATATGGTTGGAAAGCTCTTCCCAAATCCTTTCTAGTGGTGCAGAACGCTCAGCCTCATTCTTTAGGGCGTTAGAGTAATGTGGACATCTTTCTGCGCATCAAATTCTTGTTTTGAGCAGCTTTCAGCAATTTGGCACCGTCTTCAAGAAGGTAGTTATCTTTCACCCTAGCTCAAATGAGGGCTTATGATAGCCTAGCTCAGATGAGGGCTTATGTCTTTCATCAATTGTGTGTCATCTATTTCATGTTTGAGGCCTTATATTGTATCTTAATCACATTCCATGGCTTAATTGTTGGAGCTCTTAGGAATATTTTATGTGTTTCACGTTTGCAGAGGTGTTGTGGATGGATTTCTATGGAGTGGCTCCATGCTAGCTCATGTGATGAGTTAGACCCACCTTTTATGTTTGACTGTTCAGGCCTCTCATGGTCTAGGAACCCGGTTTACCCAATTTGTTTGCATTTTTTTCGAACTTACAATACGATACAGGGTCGTTCATTCTTTTCTTATTATTGCGTTTTAGGTGTCAGATAAGCCCAAATCTCCATCACCACTTTCTGGGAAACGAGTCCAAAGAAATCTAAGGACTGATGGCATTGCAGTAGTAAGGCATTCTGACAACACAACTGGTAAGTATAATGTCACTGTAATATTGCATAAAATGTTTTTGATATAGGTAGTGTAATTACTCATTAGTAAGATACGATGTTAGAAGTATCTTTACGCATATTATTCTTTCTGCAGAATTATGATCAAGGCCATTAGCAATAGACAAGGCTGAGCTAGTAGAACCCATGGTTCATTCTACACCTTTCCCAGCAGATTCTGATGCTCGTAAGAAGCAGCACAAGGAAAGGCATTGGCCTACTGATGGATCAACTCAAACAAAGAAGGCCAAGATTTCCAATATTGGTTCTGATGATACATTACCTTACTTGGTTATCAACATAACTATTTCATTAATTATGAGGTATTAAATTATTAATGAAATAGTTCACAAGATTTAAAAGCCCATAAACTAATATGACTACCCTTAAGCCTAGGCATTCACCCATGTTTTTCATTGTAATTTTTTTAATTTTTTAGGTGAATGCCACAACTTCCATTTGTGTATTTACTGTTTCTGTAGAATTTTTAGTGTTAAATCTAAGTTGAACCCATGTGCTAAAGAGTTGCGCTCTAGTGAATATTCATATAATTAAAAGCCTCTTGCGATAGACTGTTACTGCATATATTTGAGTTTAATACACTTTTACATTAGGATTTAATATCTTCACTAACCCAATTTAATTAAAAAAAATTATCGCAGTGGATTGCAAGGTATTGTGAATATTATTTCAATTATGTTGAACTTCATATTTTACAGAATTTTTAATAGTAGTGTGTGAATCCACATAAATTATCTGGCATCTTTTACAGTTTCTTACAAATTCCCTTCACTAAATCGCATACCCATAACATACCAAAAAGTTAAACATAGCGTGCTTGATACAATTTTCCATCTATCGTTTCCCCCTCCCTTGTTCAGCTCCGCTCTGCGAGTAATGGTTATGAATGTACCTGCGACATTCCAAACAGTGTGAGTGTTGCCTACATAAACGACCCAAGGACTGCAGATGCACTGAATTGGGATTATTCCATTTTTCGGGTAACTTAGGCACCGTCCTAATAGCCTATCGATCATGTCAACAATATTCTCTAGAATCTCCTTATTTGCATGAGAAACCCTACCTATTTTTACAACATGGGACATATGACCAATGGAGATAGAAGTCATACTACAAGTTGACTCTGTTTCTTCCTTCCATCATTCGTTGGTCAATCCATAGGGATAATATGTTTTCTTATTGGCCAATAAAATCTAGAAACAATGGAAAATAAGGATTTATAGACCATGAGCAAATCAACGATAGGATTTTATTTTTCATCACCGATTACCAACAGATCTCTTGGGTTCCATCAATATAATACAACAGATCTCTTGGGTTCCATCAATATAATACAGGGGAATCGGGATGAAACATTGGAATGCACTGTGATAATCCAGGAATCATTGTTGCACTGCCAAATCTCAATTTCAGATTAAAGATATTAAACCACTAGGTATGACAATGCATTAGTTTGGTGCCCGCGGTATGCGTCTCAAGGGTAATGACTGCACCATCATTCTAACAAAATTGGTATAAGTCAAAGAGGACTTTGTGAATTTAAAGATTGGAGTGGACGCCATTATGAAGAATCTGGGCATCGAGATTTCTGCATCAGCTCACAAGGGTAAGTTCCCATCCGTTCCACAATCATGTAGTCTTTTTTGGTCTTCATTCTCCTACTTATGTCAAAAGTTAAAACTATTTCTAGCTTTTCTGGTGCTCAAGTACTTTCCAATGGTATGTTTATATTGTTTTGGGCCAATCAAGGATTGGTTTCCCACTGCGCAGGCCTTGCTTTAGCCCAATTTTTGCTCTTTGCTCTCTAGACCCTTACGGATGATTTATAAACTCTTATTCCCAACCCAGCCTGGTTTCTTTTTGGCAGGTTTGGATGCTGGATATGTTTATTATTGTATAGTAGTTTAGTTGTTAATTTTAATTTCTATGCAACAAGTTGTTATGATATTGAGCCAATTCTTAGCTCGATATGGAAAGACTGATCGACTCTGGTTGATTGTACCCGCATTGTCAAGTATATCATCCTTCGATGGAGAATGATTGGGACCTGCAGCCTCTACCTATTGTTTCCAAACCAGCTCCAACAAATCTCCCTTGTTTCTTCTATCTGCTTTTAAATTCTGCTGTTATTTTTTTAGTGTTTAAAAAATCCGTCTTGGAATGCATCAAATATGCCATCATTTTAGATTTGGAGAATCATAACATCAGCATATTGAATTTTGATTCATCAGCATCTTGATTAATATGCACATTTCAGGAGCACAATAATGACCTAAAGATTGCCCATCGATCTCATCATGCACTTAAACTAAGGGTTGAGTTGTGTTTCTGGTTTGGTATAAAAATATATTGTATGGTAGTATTTTGGTTTATATTTTTTTGATTAATCTGACTATTTCAGGAGCAAAATATTTGGCCTAGACTTTTCCCATCCATCTCTACATGCACTTGAGCTAAGGGCTGAGTTGCATTTCTGGTTTTGTTTAAAAATATATTGTATGTTAGCCAAATGTATTTTCTCTGGCATTTACGATAGCTTCATGCTTATTAAAAAATATTGATGCTTCCTTTCATAAAATTCATTTTACCTGGACACTTACAATAAGTCTATTCTGATACAATACCTTGGTCACCTTTCTTCTTTGCACATAGGCTTCTATCTATGGCAATAGCCGTAGATTGGTATGGCTATAATACTATTTAATGCTCAGCCAACTGATTCCTCTTTTTGAAATTGGATTTCTCTTCTTCTTTTCAGCTTAGTGGTATTCATTTTATGGCTTTTGCATTACACTTTATAACAATGAATTATGATACTGAAAAGAATCATACTGCACAAAATTACAAGGTAAAAAAAAGGATTCATTCTACTTATGTTTCACGCCTTTCATTATTGTCTATACCCAAAGCCATTGATACAGCACTAGACCCTTCCAAGAAGAAAATTTAGTCATGTTTTCATTTTGACTGGGAAAACATTTACCATGCCTTTGACATTCTTCATGTTTATCAAGATGACGCTAGTCAACTTCACACCCCCAATTCAAATATTTTCTACATTGAAATGTCCTTGGTAAAGGTAAGAGCAGTCTCCCCGGTCTTTCGAATTAACTCCTCGAGTTATGTTTTTCGCAAAATTAAGGGATTTATACCCATCTTAAGGTTTTTAGGTTTGAAGTTTGAACTCAAACGCTTCTCTCCAAGCCAAACATTCTTTTCAACTGCACTGTCGGGGACATTGCCACCTAGTGGCTCTTATTCAATATATTTTAGACTTTTCTACTTTTAGGGCAAGTGCCCAGTGGGTCCCTCAAGATAATGCCCACCCTATGTAGAGGTTAGACGCATGGGGCTGATTGCTTGTGATATTAAAACCCAATGTTAAAAAAGGGTTTGATAGCACGGGTTTGATAATAGACAATGCATGACACATGCCACACACCAGATTTCAAATCCTAAAAACATTTTTTTAATCAAAATTTAATAAGCAGACCGTGTACAACAATTCAATTCACTGCTTGCTACTGTCATAAACAGTTCACTACTTGCTATTGTCATAGACATTGCCGCATGCCTCTTGTTTTATTTTTATTTTTAATTAATATTTTGGCTGCAGGAAATTTAAGCTAGGAAAAGGTAGGAAAAGGTCATAACGAGCGGGGGAGAAGCACGGCGTGATGCATTTGACAGATCAGTCTTGCCAGGAAAAGGTCATAACGAGCAGGGGAGAAGCACGCGATGCATTTGACAGATTGGTCTTGCTCAGGTAGAGGGGATTTGGGCTTCATTTGCACTCCTCTTTTTTTTCACATGGAAACCCTATCAATTTTTCTTTTGTTTTCCCTTAACCAGAGGCCGCAGTGCTCATCCTTCAGCTTACAGGATTCTATAACCTATTTTCCTATAGAAGTACAAAGGAAACACATTCACCGGCGCTTTGATATTCACCCCAAATCCATGCCAAGTACAAAACTCCCTTTTTGTAAAGACTGTAAATACTTTCCTGGTGATTGAAATACTATGCCTCCTGGGTCAGTTACCTCAAGTGCGGCATTTGTCTCATATCCAATTCTAGACATGTAGCTGCTAGTAGCGAATTCAATTGACCTCCATCAGCATCAATGCAAGGTCTTGAAGATATGCTCCAAAGCTAGTTTTGCTCGAAATTTTGTAAGCTTTTTCTAAAAAACGATGAAACCCTGTGAAATTGTAAGATGTTCTCAGGCAGGCCGTTGGCTTCTTGTTTGGTAGTTTTTTCGAGCCCTAGAACTGGATCTCCAAATGGCTCAAGATTCATGAACTGGATCAAGGACTAGGGCTTTCATTTTCCTCTGCAGTGCCACCAGTGAGCTCTGTGTGGGCATGCACAGGTCGACCAAGAATATTTACCGCAAATCCATGCCAAGTCCACAACCCCCATCTTTCCCAAACCCTCAGAACCCTTCAAAGCCCTGACCTTGATTATTGCTCAGGAAAAACTCGAGATCGAACCCATATTAAAACCCTATATCTGTCATAGTAGCCAGGCCCTGAGAATTATCTGGGACCCGTATAGATCAGGCATCGTGGATTTAAAGACCACGGCTCCGATGGATTTTTTTTGGGGTTTGTTGGTTGTCCAGGAAAGTAACCAGTGGTAGGATAACTGATCCAAGAAATAACGAGTGGAAAGATGTTAGACTGGAGACAAATGGTGTGTTCAGTGTCTAATGTTGTTGAGCACACTTATTGTTCTGTTAGGATTGTTGCAAGTGATCTCTATTGGTGTGTTCTGCAACTTGAGCAGGCAGAGATTTTGAGAGCCACGCCGCTAGGCAGGGATTTTTCAGTCGGTGAAAATTGGTGTGTTCTGCAAGTTGAGCAGGCAGATATTTTGAGAGCCACGCCCCTAGGTAAGGATTTTTCAGTCGGTAAAAATTGGGGCAGCAGGTGCAAAGAATGGTACTAGAGGCACCATGGGCAAGCAGTATGACAAGCATTAACAGTCAAGAAAAAATGGAGGGTTTCTTTTGTTCACCTTGTTTAGAACTTTAGAAAGACACCAGGTATGGCAATTGATGCTCATTTTTCTTTCCACTGGCAGCATTTTTCTCTGCTTTCTCTATAGCAACAATTGTTTTACCCTGTCTTTGTCATCGCAGCATATTTTAATATGTTATATTTACTTATTTTACTTTTTCATAGTCAAAGTTATTACCAACCGCCTAGGATTTTAATTTTCACTGTGATATTCATTTATCTAACTATCTTCACTTCCTTAACTGTATGGATTCATCTTAGTACTAGATTTATATTCCATGTTTGAAACAGGTAAAGATGATTCCATGAATTTTTTATAATATTGTGGGTAGACAGGGAGAGAGAAATTATGTGCTAAAAAATTGTTCGTGTATCCATGCCTCTCCATTTTTATACCGGGTTTGTGCTTATATTCATGCCTTTCGATTTCTATAGCAGACCATTTCTCATGTTTACCAGTAAAATGAGTGGAACTATGGGCAGTTTTTTAATCATCATGGCCTTTTATTTCTATTTAGGTAATAAATGTATTGGGTTTTTGTTATTTTTTTTATGATATTCCTCTATTAGAGCCATATAGGGTCCATTTAGGCCTAATGAACAACACTAGATAATGTATTAGGTTATATACTCGTTCATTACCATGGCCTGAGCAGGGTGTGCACAAATCCATGTTCCTTATCACATAAATCTATCAAATCTGCTACAGAGCACTAAAAGAATTGATAAAGCAAACCACTAGACAATCTCAATGAGCGTTGAATTTAGACATTACTCTGCCTTTTCTCACAAATACTGCATGCAATTTGTGGTAATTCTTTGATTCAGATCGCTGAAGGTGACCGAATTATCTTAAATGCCTAGTATGTAGATGGAAGGGTTTGAAAGATCACCAAAGAGACTAACAGAGTGGAAAGTGTATGCGATGGTGCTCAGATTGGAGATGACAAAATCTAGGTTTTTGTTCTCTGGAAAGAGGAATACAACAATATTAAAAGACTAAGAATGCAGATTTGACTGTCTTCTACGTGCTCATGCACTGATTTTTTATTTGACCAGGCAAGACTCTCATTATTAGAAAGCAATATGGGTCATTGTTTTCTGGAAAAGAGGAAAACAACAATTTAAAAGAAAACAAGAATGCATATTTGATTGTCTTCTAGGTGCTCATGCACTGATTTTTTATATGTTTGTGAAGAAAATGATTTTGAGTAGCTATCTTAGATAGTGTAAAAACAATCTCAAATAGTGTGTAGCCTCAATAGGTCGGATCTAAATGTAGATCTCAATTCTCTTATAGATCACAGAACACAGATCTCTTCACACAGATCTCTTCTCTTATAGATCACATAGTCCACTCTCCATTTCACAAGTTTCTTCTTGTGTATAATCAAACTGCAGTAATCAAGACCAAGCTACTATGGAATAGGTAGATTAATATCCATGTCAAGATTAATATCCATGTCAAAACCACATTTTGGGACTTCAAAATATTTACAACTGGTTCGGTAAAAAATCCATAATTGCATCAAACACATGCAATGGATAGGCCAAAAATTGTGAAAGTTCTGAAAATATTAACCAATCAAATAAATCTTTGAAAAACCATCACAAAATAATAATTTTTTTTTGTCTTTCTAGTGTATGCATTGCCCTTTCTAGTTAAACTGATAGATTAAACAATGTTCTCTCAATGATAAATCCAACTTCCAATGTCTTGATAATGAATCCACCAAGCAATTTTATCTTTGATTCTAGACCATTTGATAAGTTGGGGTTTGAACTGATAGCTAGATATTTGAGTGTGACTTAGCTATAAATGACCACAATTTTACAAGTTTAGTTTTAAATATCACTTCGCTTTGGGCTATGATAGAGTGTAATTTAAAATTTATTCTCAGGCTTGAAAGAGATTTATCATTTGGAAGGCTTAAAAAGATATTTTTCCAACTTTAAAATGACATTTTTAATTTAGATGTCGGTATTTTGTTGTAAATCAAAATTGTTTTGAGGAACTCTTTAGACATAGAACTAATCAATCCTTCATTATTAGTCTTTTGGAATATTCCTAATTAAGATATTCCTCAGCAAGGATGCATGGGTTTGTTACCAGTAATTTAATAACACGGTATCTTTTATCATTACCAGGCGTAACACTTATCGCTGATACTAATGGTCCATAGGTTCCTTGGATTGGAATGCAACAAGTTCCCTTTCCTGCCCAGGAAAAAATAAATTTCAAGGAAGTTTGTTGTTACGTTGGTCTTATTGAAATATTTAACAACAACTATATTTGAGCCTCCTGCCTCATTTCATATGTTAAAATCTGTTAATACTTTCTGCCCCTACAACATCAACCTACATAATATTTATAACATTTAGTTATGATAATAAAATATCATGTATCTAGGAACATGAACAAATAAAGAATGTAATATGTTGTATACATTTTCATTTTAGGAATGGTATAATTAATACATTTGCAACAAGCAAAATATCAGAAAATAAATAATATAAAGGGCGTGTTTTTAGTGGAGGTAAATAAAAATATTGTATTCTTTATTTTGAAGAGAAGCAACAATAATAGTCAAAAATCAATCATACCTGAACATAAACATCAAAAACGTGTTTTCCAACACTCTTCTAGCTATTTGTATGTTTAAACTGTATCTCTACAAACTATAGTTTAATTGTATACAGTCCATTCTCAGGACCTAAACCATAGTATCGAAGTGAGCTAGGAGATAAGCGTGATGTTTGGAACAGTTCTGAGTCTAATGTATATTTAAATTGACATTGATTGATTGCTACATAAGTTGGATTTTGAGAGCCTGTAAAATTCCCAGTACAGTTGACTCCCCACTTCTGTGTATTACTAACATAAAATGATGTAGCATTGATTATTTCTCTCACCTGCTCATAAATAGCTCCTGTAGCAGAAATATTTTGCATGTCTCAACAATTTATAAGAAAGCCAGAATCTAAAATGTGATGACTCAAAATGTGAGTTTTGTTGTTTTTTCAAAGAACAATACTGAAATGTGCACCAATATGTCAAGAATCTGATCTTCCAAATATAAATTCAAGTAAAATTTATAGAATCTTATTAAAGGTCACTTGTAGCTGCGGACATGCATTTTAAATTCAAATATATGCATATGCGGATCACTCAAATATGATGAGATAGGAAAATCTAACCAAAGAAAAGCCAAAAACTTGTAACAAGTTGAGAAACTTAGTAATGGAAAAAAATAAAATGAAATATGAAATTTTAAACCATCAAAATATATATCTATTCTAAATTATCTTATGACCATAAAAAATAACCAACATGCTGCATATCTCTTTGGATAAGAAAACAAATTTAAGATTAACACTTGACTTATTATATTACAAAGTATCATATGCATCAATAAATGAAATATTGTCATATGCATCATGAAATGAAATACTTCATCTGGAACAATGTGTATAGTGAGGAAATTTGCTCCCTCTTCAAATATTTTGAATATTATATTATCAATGTTGGGGTTGGTCAAAGTGGTTTAACAATTTTGTAAAAATAGTTTTTATTTAATAATTTCCATATTTTGTAAAAGTAGTTTTTATTTGATAATTTCCATATTTTGTAAAAGTAGTTTTTAATTGATATTTTTTTTGATATTATATTATCAATGTTGGGTTGGTTAAAGTGGTTTAACAATTTTGTAAAAGTGGTTTTTATTTGATAATTTCCATATTTTGTAAAAGTAGTTTTTAATTGATATTTTTTTAGTGTGTTATTGTATGTTTATGCTTTTTTTTTGTTTCAAAAAAATCTTTATTAAAAGTGAAACGTGACTTTTAAATCAATTTTCAGATCTAAAGCCTCATCATGTAGAGGAGTTGGAATAGTTTGGTACATCTTAGATGTATAGGCTATTCGGTAATTCACAAAGTATATTCTTGTGGCATTGAAAGCACAATAACACATGGCAATGGAGGCTACATAGATTCATCATGTTTGCTTTTGTATGAAGGAATAAAGTCAGCTGAGACAAAAGTTGGAGTTGGGTGTTGAGCATGGACAAGTGCAAGAGGTGTGGTAAGTATGGGTTAGTTTTCAAATGTGTCATATTTATATGGAGTTTCCCTCAAGATTTCCCCACATATCGTGCTTGTTCCTAACTTCCTAATAGATGCGATATTCATGAAAGTTGTTGGAGATAAGTGTGGTCGGTCGTGATTCTTTAATAGTAAACCCACAATTACATTATAATGCCTTGCAAAAGGAAGGAAAGAAAAACTCAAAGAAACAAAGCTCTGCATGTAGGTCCATTTTGAGACAAAAATCTCATATTTGCTCCAGCGTATTGCTCTATTTATTTATTTATTTATTTTAGTTGCCAAGAAGACTAAAAAAGACATTTGGTGTGGAAATGCAAAGTAGGGTTGCAATAAACTTGGGGAAAAGTATGAACAACCTGGCCTATAGTGAGAGATGGTTGGTTCACTTGACAGAGCCTGATAGAAATGGTTGGTTCACTCAACAGAGCCTGATAGCAGTGAGTGACAATGAGCATGCATGTGATAGACAATGAGTGATAGATACCCTTGCGTGAGGGAGGAGCCATCATTCTCGCGGATGATAATTATTGGCAATTCCCAAAGCCAATTTTCCATCCACTTCAAGTAATTTGAAGTAGCCAGATTGACGAGCTGAGCAAGGGTTTGGAAGTATGTGGGGGTTAAGTTCATTGGCCTTAGTTTTCTCCCGTAGGGATCTAATAGTTGTATAGTGGAAGGAAGTAGGGTTTTATGATTCTAATCATCATTGGGTGCTATAGTGGAGGAACATTAGGGGTTTTTGAGGCTCATCATCATCTCGGTTCCATAGTGGAACATTAAGGTTTTTTGGTGCTCATCATCATCTGGGAGTAGGAGAGGAACATTAGGGATTTCTGATGCTCCATTTTGGAACGACCACGACACCCTTTCTCTCCTATTTTGGATAGAATGTTGTGCTAGAGATGATGAGGATGGGTGTTCCAGTGATTGCTTGGCTAGTCTCCTTAGAGTAGTGCTTAAACTCATCAGGTCGTGGGAAGGAAAAATAGGGTTTCAAAATTTGGTGTGTTACAAAGTCGATTTTCCATCTCCGTTCTATAATTTTGAGCACTCAAAATTAGGATTTGAGCATGGGTTTGCAAGTAAACAATGTTTCTAACTCAAAGAAGGTAAACTTACCATAATAAAAATTAAGTTCCTAAGAAGCATGAGGTAAAAATAAGATCCTTCATCCATGCTAGGAGAGAGTAAATAAGAGTAAATAAACATGATCCATAGAGATGGGGTGTTGCATACATAGCTATATAAGTTTGATAGGAACAATATTAACTCCATTTTCGATTCTCCTTATTCATTCTCCTACTGATTCTGTTGTGCATACTCTGTTTTTCCCATTTGTTTTAGGTTCATATATTCGGTTATTGTTTCATATTGTTGGTCTTTTAGCTCAATATACAATGTTTTGAACAATTATCTGACACTTCTGTTGTAGTTGGTTTGATCTTTATAATATCCCATATATTTTTGAGGTTTACACATGAATGTACTTTTCTTAATGACTAATTGTGTCTCCTACATACATTGTGTCTCCTACATACACGAACTTTCCATCGATATGTTTTCACAAGGAGGCTCATAATTCTTTTGAGTAATCATTGCATTTGCATTTGCATAAAGGCACAAGTCAAATAATAGTGGGATGACTGCTTCAAAACATTACAAAATGCGAAAAACAAGCATATATGTTTAAAAGCAAAATATATTTTATATTTCAAGATCGATCAGTGTATGGGGGAGTAACAACAGGCATATTCCCATATAAATGAAGAACTATTGTCCTCATTGAAAAAAGTTGAAGGTAAAGACAACAATGTTGCTCTAAACTCCCCAAGAGTTGGAACCTTATCAAAGACAGAAGCTTACATGTGCTCTGTTACCCCCATGTTTACATGGGTGATTTGCATCACTTTTTTTCCTAGGGGTTACTTGTTTGGCATGATTAATTTTTGCTTCATGGACATGGATGGCTTGGTATGATGGATAATATGCTCTTGATGCATGCTTGGTGGCTTGGTTAGACATGGAGAGATGGCCAAATATTACTTGTTTTATTTTCTCTTTTAGCTAGAGCTTTATTTAAGGCCACATTCACTTGTTATTTATATATGTACTCGTAATTTTAACAAGCCAATAATTTAATTCCCTGTTCAATCTTTTCTCAGTATGGAATTTTATTTCAGGAATCTTCTTTGCCAGCGTTTGCGAAAGTGCATTGTTTGGAATTCTATGCAAGTAATATCTTTCCTTAAAGTATAAGGTTTTTATTAAAGGGTATTAACTGTAATTTAGAATAAGGCTGGTCACATTTAACACACAGTCCCATGGCTTGCATATATAATTTTTATGATTGGATCAACCCTGTTAAGTTATTCTTAATCACATAAGATTCTATAAGCTCTTCAACGTTAGTCAATAGACAATTACAACCTCCTATATGCTACTTGGATACCTATCTATGTATATCTCTTTATTCTAAACGCAAAATATCCTACAATGTTTTTTTCCTTAATTCTCACTTATTTGTAGTTTCTGTACTTTAATGAATTTTACCATGTTAGTTAGAGGAATAGTGTTTGTTGTAGTTTTTGCACATTATTTTTTTCTATTTTCTGTTGAATAAAGAACTACCTTAACATAAATTTTCCAAATATTCTATAGATGGAGCACTTTCTACTAAAGTTTGGGATACAAAACCTCTATTGCTGCCACCCAGTTCAGTCACAGGAACAATCAGAGTATGTTATTATTTTCCCTTCAATTGTTATATATGTCATTATTTTATTTTCTCACATCTATTAATTTTATATGGAAGAAGTAATATGTTCATGTCTAAACTGATTCCTATGACCTTTATTGATAGGATGTTTTGTGCATAGTAGTATTTGTGTTTTGTTTTAAGCTCCCTAGTGTCATAGGAAATGGATTATTTGGATAATAATCCAAGGGAAATAATACATAGGAAATGATAATTTGTGAATTGACAAATTTGCTTTAAATTTTACATTTAATATACTCCTAAATATATATTTTCCTAAATTGTCTATTTTAATAGTGAGAAATTTCAACATCAGTTTACATGTCTTGTTTTGGGGATATGAATTTAATAAATGTAGTATAAGAGAGTCATATGTGACAATTGTTGATTAGGTTATGAGGTTGCAGAATCAAGTGCTGCTACTTCATCTACTGATATAATCATAGCTGAAGCAATCCCTAGGTTCAAACCCTAGTAATGATGCCATCATTAACTCATGTAGAGAAAACCAAATCATATGCAGGTGAAAAGCTTCCTGTTGATATGTACCCTTCAAATGATGATGTTAACCTTGATCTTGCTTTCTACGGTTTGTCCAAGTCATCACTAAGATCCTGTCACTACTACAAAAGGAGGGGTTTTAAGACATTTTTTTAAGACGATACCTTTCTTACGTCTCTACTTCTTTTCTTTTTTCTTTTTTATTATATTCTTTGACTTTTTTTTCTTGAAGGCGACGAAATAGGGTTGAAAATTGATAGTGGAAAAGGCCGTAAAACATAATTTGTTATTTCATCTTGGATACATAGGGTTACCGCAACTCCATGGAATACTGAGAACCGGGCATAGGGTTACAGCCGCGACTCCAGGGAATACTAAGAATCGGGCATAGGGTTACCACGACTCCAGGGAATACCGAGAACAGGGCATAGGGTTACCGCGACTCCAGGGAATACTGAAAGTCTCCGCTCCTTTGTCCTAGAGCGAGTTGACGAAGGTACAGGAGTTGAAGAGATGTTCAATATCTTCCGCAATTTTTGCTTATAAAGATGGAAATAGGTTGGTCCAATGAAGCCTTTTTTTTCCAAGTTATCTCGCATGAGGGTTCTTTTTTGAATGAGGAGCTAGAGAAAGGTAGATACCTTGGTCCAGAGGTTTCCCTTCCAAATTTGGTGCCAGATGGGATCATCTGAGAGTTTCCCATGCTCGGTAAGGATGTTGTATCCCTCTTTTATGGTAAAGCGTCCCTTGGGAGATTAACCCCATCTTAGTTTGTCACTCTCGCCCCTTATTTTGATTCTTCTATTGTCCAGTTCTTTAGTGATGGTTGTCCCCATCTTTGCTTGGGGTTGGATGGGTCGTTGATTTATAGGCTTCCATTTTTTCCAATCATTATGCTCATCCCTGATGTCCCAGAAATGGTAAACCATGTTTATCTGTATGCAATCCATCTCTTCCTTGAAGGTTGGATCATTGAGAAACTTTTGGAGTTTAGGATCCCGTTGCCAAGAATCATCCCAAAAGAGGGCACTTTTACCATCTCTTATTTCCCAAAAACTGTGATTTTGAATCAGACTGCGATTGGTCCAATCCAACTTCCAGATGATGGATCCTTGAACCTCTTCGTTGTAGCATATGAGATCATGGTGCTTCCAATGTGGGATATATTTTGCATGCCAAAGCAGTGCCCAAGGTTCCTGATTGTGGGTAATCCAATTCCACCAAATCTTGGATCCTTTAATTACAAATTTGGATAATAATAGGCCATTCTTACCTCTATCTCATCAATCTGTCTCTTGATGATTTGGAAGGCTATAATAGTCTCAAAACTTGATCTAGAAAATGCTTAAATCTATCCTTCAAGGTAGTGCCTCACCTAAGGATGATTCCCATTGGAAAAGTCAAGATCAATTTTTTAGGCCCAAGCTCATTAGTATATGAAACCAAAGGGTCGATTAGATCCTTTATATATGCTTCTCTAGAAATTTTTCTTCTCGATATCTGGTGGCTAAAACATTTCCTGAAGTGCAATTACAATTTATGTAGCCATAGATTCTATTCATCATTCAAGGCATCATTAACATGAGAAAAATATCTTCCATAAGTGACCCAAGGCATCAAATTTTCATCACCTGTCACCCCATGAAATACAAGTGACCAACCATAACAAAGTCAATATCCACCCCTTTATTAATTTGCAATCGACCTTTAAGAGATTGTCTTTTATTTGTTACAAAATATCGTTACTTTTTCTGTGTGGGTGTGCTTAGTTTGCGTGCTTCTTCATGTTTTGTATCCCATTTGATGCTTACTCTCTTCTATTTTTTAGAAGTTAAACTTTAAGCAATGGCCACTATTGAATTGATTTGTACTGAAATAGGCTTGAATTGCTTCAACTAAATCTGCCCATGACTCCATTGTCTATGACACCATGCACATGTGGAGTATCTAGAAGATCTTGGAACTGTTAGTTGACTTTATATTATTTTATATCTCTATATATTCTCGCAACTTTTCTATTGAAATTCCCCATTGTCTTTGGCATTCAACATCTATTTTGCAGCTCTGCTTATGCAAACTATTGAATTGTGCTTATGTCTCTTCTTAATATAACATTTCCTTGCCTAACATTTCTAGGATGAAGTAGATGGAACTTTGGAAGATATCGATGCCATATTTTCATCTCATTTAAACCTTCAACAGGGGGTCCAAACCCACAAGCAACTGCAAGATGCCCATATTAGCCTCTCAAGGCCTCTTCAAAGATGACTTGCTCATCAAGCAACGTCCAAGAAGGGGTTGAAAACCATTGAGGGCTTTCTCAAGGTTATTTTTCCATCAAGCAATGTCATCAAGGGGTTTGGAACCCTTAGCAAAGTCCATGTGTCCTTGTCAATGGTATCTCCAATAACCTTCCAACCACTTTCTGCCTATATATTAACAAAAATCCTTTTCCATGACATAAATGGTTTCTTAAGAAACCTCTACAGATGAGTTGGAAGCAACCAATCCAATGGTTTTCTTAGCATGAGTTTCCCACAAGGAAACTATTCCCAATGCCAACAAGGTAAGCCAACTCGATCTCGTCACCTCTACACACAATGAATGTCCACAAACCATGGAAATGAGTAGCTTCACATGTTGATTTCTTCCAAAGGATACTTAATGAGTTAGCCCTTCCTGGAATGCACTATAAATCAACCTTGTAACATTGTTGTATGACTGATACTGAGTTGAGGCATAAGGGAAGATTCTGACACTAGAATAGAGAAAAATAGGTGTGATGAGGTTGTGGTAAGGAAGATTCCTCAATGGACACCTTTAAACCTCCTCACTTGTTGCACTATTTCCATGAGTTTGGCTACAACCAATGTCGAGAGTTTGAGACAGAATTACAGTGGTCTACTAGGGATTCAAGATAGCAACGAACTGGAGCCTGAGATAAAGAAACCCTGTCGATAGACTAAGATGCAATTTGAGGCTTATAGATCTTTCTTTTGCTACCAAAGACTATTTTTGAAACCCTACAGGGGTATGACCCCTGTACCATAGTAAACGACCTCTCAAACCTTGATGAAACAGAGCATGTTGAGGCTTAGACCTAATGTTGAACGTGTGCATTGAGGTTTGAAGGTAGGGATCTTCTTGCACATAGTATTCCTACAGGGCTGATGTCACTGAGTGACTCTCATTTGAGATATGAAATAATGCCCTAACTTCTGACTGAAAGGTGTGCAGAGACAAGAGTTGTCTGCTAGGGCTGATAGGATTCATCTTTTTAGTAGCTACATTACAATTAACAACTAGATGTACCTTAACTTTGGAACAAAGCACATCAACTTAAGGCATGCAAGGTTGGAAAAACGGAACACACCCTCCACAGGTTGGATGTCCTTCCAGAAAGAGTTCATAATGCTACTTCAAGTTGCACTTTCACTGAAAATTTTCATCAAAGCTGGCATTAGTCTAGTCTGCAATTCCCCAAGCTTTGAAATAGAGCTCCCATGATTGTTGTAGAAACTACATATGTTGTTAAGTAAAAATCTGTTGTTCTAGGGCCTCCATAGATGCCCTAGATATATTATTTGTTGTTGTAGCTGATAATTCCAAGAGGTGCTTTTGATAATTAGTTCTATTGATTGCTTCTTTTACTGGTTGATTAGTCATGCTTTAATATTCTACGTCTGGATAACAACAATATTTAGTTTTTGTTCCAAGGTTAAGAATATGCCAAACCATGCATAGGCTTCCCATAAAGATCAAGAACTATCCCATGTCTTCTTGTTTACTGTTACTAGTTCCTCTAAATGCTTCTTCAAGTGCTGAAGACTAGTTATAACTGTTGCAAAGTCCCCAAAACAACCCTTTGCGTTAGTGGACACTCATGAAAAAATGAGTGGTAACTCAGCCTATGATAAATATTGAATATCCACCAACAAGCTAACTTTCCAGCACGTTCTACTCATTATTGTATAGATTTGAATTTGATCATAGATTAGCTATGTGGACTGGCCAAAAAATTGGTCTTTTCAGTTGCTTGAAATATTTATAGTTTATGAGCCCTAGCCATTCTAAAGATACAAGTGCCCCAAATGTTTGTATGGTCATTTGCTTAGTTTAAATTGGATGTTCTAAAACTGATATGATTCCATTTTGGTTTAAATTGAATTCATGGAAACAGAATATGGTTGAAATCTTTGAATACAGATGTTTGGACATATTTGTAATGGGAAAAGAAGTGTGGAACCAAAGTGATGTGAATGCCCAAGTGGAGTGTTACCTCATAAGCTAGCAATCGAGATTTAAAGTCCAAAAGAGCATTGCCAGTGTCACCTCACCAACCCTCTTCTCACTTTTGACCGCTCTCCTTTATTTCAAGGGGATTGCTAAAGCTTAGAGCCTTAGACAATTGAGCTCAAGATTAAAATAAGAGTGGTTTTAGCAAAATGAATAGTTGTATAATAGGTTTAAAAAAATGATGAGAGGATCAAGACAGAATAAGTTATTTCACTTATAGCTTTAAAAGTTTTCTTCCTACATAAGTTTTATTGAAAATCTTTAATATTACTAACATATATAAAAATATGACATGTAAGCAGTTGAGCATTAAGCTCATGCATCGAGACAAATGGAAAAAGTTGTTTGGGGTTGTTAAAATTCCAAAACCTAGCTGATTATTGTCCGTGTGTTCTCAAAATTAAAATTCCAAAACCTAGCTGATTAAAATTCAAAAACCTAGTTGATTCTTATGTTGAAAACTACCTCGGGAAACCTTAAAGTGCATGCCCCCTTGCTAGGAAAATGATCAAGCACATAACCATTTCCCATAATTCAGTTTAAATTTTAAAATGCAGTTTGGCGGTTAATGACAGGCCTAGCATTAGCCCTGAACCCTCCAAGTGACCACCCATGCAAATAGTGGGGTAACAGGGTGCTCAAATTACATTGGAAATTTTAACATGTGACCATTTAAATTTACAATGGAAAATTTTAAGATGCAAAGGAAGCTATTATTTGCCAAAATCTATTATTTTTTGCCAGGGTATATGAGCAATACCACGTTCGGATAGTTGATAAAGCAAGAATAGGTCAACCATTGGAAGGATAGAGAGTATTGGAAATGTTTTAAGTCCTCTTTGTAGCCAGGTTTTGATTACTTACACTTGGAAGCTGGTTTGGATTCCCCTGGTTGGGACTTGACATTTACTTGCATAGAACATCAGAAATAGATCCAAGATCATTTAGTCAATAAAACACTTGAGGTTCATCGCTAAATTTGCTCTTTTCATGCTTTTATTTGCTAAATTTGTCTTGAAAGGTAATCGCTCTAGTAATGGCTCTTCCTCTAGAGCTAAAAGACAACAATTGACTGCTTCAATTAACAATTAACAATTTAAAGTGGCTTGTAGAGCAGCCCAAGGCAGGAGGAGCACCGATAGGGTTGTCAGTATCATCTTCTGTGCAACAAGTTGTTATGAAATTGAGGCAATTGTTAGCTTGATATGGGGGAACTGGTCAACTATGGCTGATTGGGATTTCGACGTGTGAAACATACCTGCATTGCCAAGTATATCATCCTTCTATGGAGAATGATTGGGATCTGCAACCTCTACCTATTGTTGCCAAACCAGCTCCAAGATTGTTTCCTAGATTCTCCTTTGTTTCTTCTTTCTGCTTTCCAAGTTCTGTTGTTATTTTAGCATTTAGAAGATCTGTCTTGAAATGCATCAAATGTGCCATCATTTTAGATTTGGGGATCATAATCAGCATCTTGAATTTTGGTTTTTATTTTTTGATTGATCTAAGTATTTCAAGAGTGCAATAACGACCTAAACATTGCCCATCCATCTCTTGATGCACTTGAGCTGAGTGCTGAGTTGCATTTCTGGTTTTGTTTAAAAATATTGTATGGTAGTCGATGTCCAATTTACGAATGTATTTTGTTTGGCATTTACGCTAGTTGCATGTTTGTGAGTATTTGTTGGTTATTAAAAAATAGTAAAATATTGATGTTTCCTTTCGAAACAATCCTTTGCCTAGACAGTTACAATAAGTGTATTCTGATATAATACTTTGGTCACCTTTCTTCTTTGTATAGAGGCTTCTATATATGCCAATAGTCGTAGATTGTTATGGCTATGATACGATTTAATGCTTAGCCAATTGATTTCTCTTTTCGAAATTGGATTTGTATTCTTGTTTACAGCTTAGTGGTATTCATTTTCTGGTTTTTGCATTAGACTTTATAACATTTCTGATACTGAAAGACATCATACTTCACAAAATTATGAGGTTCACAAAAAATGTATTCATTCTACATAGTACCAGGTCCATTTTAGGAACAAATTTATTCGGGGTACGTTTCCCCTAGTTGATTACTGTCTGTACCCAGATCTGCTGATACCGCTCCAAGCCATTCCAAGAATAAAATTTAGTGATTCCCATAAAATGTCCTTCATAAAAATTAAATGTAAAATGCAATCAAGTAAGCTTGACAATATAATGTTGGGCACATTTTGAAAGCCTAATGTGTAGTCGTCTGGTATTACTTGTATGTTCAATCTTTAAAGTTAGTATATACTGGTTTTAGATGAAAGGGTGCTTGGCTGGTATATATTCATTTCCTGGTGTTTACCAATATATGTTTCATACTGAAAATGAGGTTATGGACATCCTAGGTCAAGGGAATTCCTCCACTCATGCCAAAAAAAATTCCTCCATAAGGGAATGACCTCACTTCTCATATGCTATCAAAACTACTCTACTAATGTTGCATATTCTCTTGATGATGATCAAACTCCTTGAACACATCTACCATAAATGCATTTCCAGATTTGGAATTATCCTATTTTTTGAAGTGTTTCAGTTGTCCAATCATTGTGTACTTTCATATTTGATTTTCAGCTTGTGTTATCTTCCTAATTGTGTAAATTCCAGCACTTGTTGTTCATGTTGATTTGATATGACATTGGGATGAAATTGTTAAGAAATTTAACATACATCTTTAAGATAAGAGGTCAAATTTACTACTGTAAAATCTATTGTAATAAATTTATTTCTACTTTTTATATGTATGAAAGTGTGCCCTAAGGGCTGTAACTGGTTAACATTCAAGTACACTGTTGTAACTTGTTGACATTGAAGTACATTGTTGTAACTTGTTGACATTGATGTTTGGTCTCTTTTCACTTGGTTATTTATCATTATTTCACTTTTAGTAGTGCGCTTATGTAAGAACTTTTTTATCGTTATTTGATCTTGAGCTAGCGAGATGCAGGGCTTAAATGTAGTCTTTTGATTTTGGATGAGCTAGTAATTAGGTTGAGTAGTAATATTTAAATTAGTATATGTGGTAAAATAATATAGAAATTTATATGTTAACAAGAAACTCTAGATACTAGTATTGTTTGTTCAAGCAAACATAATATCCATGTTTCTTTCTTTTTTCCAAGGAAAAACTTGCAAAAAAACATGCTTCTTCCTCCAGCCATGTCTCCTACTAGACCTGTCTTATTTTTTCCGGAATATTAGATTTGCTATTTTATGTTTTAAAAGCAAATTGTCAACCATTTGCACTTTGTCCAAAGCTTCATTTTCTATTACACCATCGACAAAGGTGCATTCATTTGTTAAATTCTGTAATTCTACTTTATTTGCCTTTAGTTCAATGTTCCATTTTTCTATCCATTCCAAGGGCCTTTTTAATCTGTGTGTTTCTCACCATGTCAAGAGAGTTTGCTAATTTTTTTGTAGTTATTTTATAAGATTTTCTACCAAAATATGAGAATATGGTCTATATACTAATTTAAGTCTCAAACCATGTTAAAAAATATGAAACATAAAAATAAGATGCACAATTTTCTACTAGCATTCTTCCATCCATATAGTATTGTTGAATTGATGATGTATTTAGTATACCTCACTTTAGAACTTTATTTAGGTTTTCGATGCTTGTATCATTTATGCTTCTTGAAACTAGACCCAACGCGTGGTTTCAACATGCTCATGTTTAATAGCTTTAACAATGTTTACATTGTTCTATATTGCAACTTGCCATGGTCTATTTGTATTGCAAAGGCTACAACCATTTCCGAGATAAAGCTTATTAGACTAACACAGTTGACGTGTTGTAAAAAGTTGGCTATGATTGTACTTCTTCCCTTCTTTTGTGAATTCAACCTCCAGATCTTTCTGAATATTATTGTACAATTGTTGCTTCTATTAGCATGCCCTTGCACCTCCTGGGGAAATGGCTAGTTTAGAATTATTAGTTCATAATGATTAGATTCATGCTTCTGGGGAAATAACGACTTCAAAATTATTAGATTCATGCTCATGTTGGATGCTTTGAAAGCATTCTCAAGTACTTTGACTTCTAATTGTCTTTGTTTTATGTGTAAGGTGGAAATGGACACAAGGATAGAACCTTGATGGTTTGCTCCTCCATCTGCAACAAAGAAACCTTGATGGTTTGTTCCTCCACCTGCAGCAATGAAAGAGACAAGGAGGCACCCATTAAGTAGGAGATCACTCTATGATCACATATCTATAATTTCTTATGTACTTAGTGTCTTGTTTAATGCACATCACACTAACTTAACATAGATGCCCAAATCTCCTCAAATATTACATAGAAATTTGGTTGTGGTTATTAAGGCGCTATTACGTGCACTATCTTGATTTTCATTGTGAATTTTATTGCCTTGGAATTTTTCAGTTTCTTGGGATTTCTCTATCAAAATATTGCTTTGTAACATATTCTCAGTTTAGAATGGAGTTGATCACATAATCCAATGAAAGTTCTTTTTTTTCAGTGGATGCCTTTCTTGGGGCTTCCATAACTACTGCCTCTCTTCCATAATCATTTAAAAGGTGCTAGCTCAATGGACGAGCACTTGCTTTACAAGCAGAAGGTTGGTGGTTCGATTCCACTGTATCTTGATATTGTATTTTATTTTAAGAAAATAATATTTATATTCATTTATATTTTGTCTCTAGAGAGATTTTTTTTTGTCTCAACTTAAGACATTCACTTAAAAGACAATACTTGAGACAATACACAAGTTTCTTTTGTCTCAACTGGAGACCTGATATTGTCTCTGGATAGACAAAAAGATTTGCACTCTATATTGTCTTTAGAAAGATAGTTTTTTATTGTCTCAATTAAGACTCTCGCTTAAAGACAATATTTGAGACAATATACAAGTTTTTTTTTGTCTCAACTTAAGACAATTTGATCATTTATTATTTCAAATATTGTCTCAAAACACCCCTCCATGTAGTAGTGTCATGTATACGAAGAAGAGTTGAAAGTGTTATTTACATTTTTTAAATGGTTGATTTTGGTTATTTGATTAACTTCATAACATAGCATTTAGTTTAAAAATACCATTTGTAATTATTAAAGTTGCATAACTTAGAAGGTAAAAAATCGATTAACTAGACAGTTTGAATGCCTTTTATTGCATCGAGTCTCGGTGCTCTACAGCTTGGTGCTTTACAGCCCAGAATGGGGGAGATGTTGTAACGCTTGTTCATAACAAAATAATTAAAAAAAAATATGTTGGCTCATAAAATAAAAAATTATGGAGAGTATTTAAAAAAAATCCATGTTGGCTTATAAAATAAAATATTATGAAAAGTAATTAAAAAAATGATGGGGTTCGTTTATAAAATAAAAACTTAAAACTTAAACCGGGAAAAAATTGATGTTCGTTTATAAAATAAAAACTTAAAACTTAAACCGGGATCTATCAATAAGAGAGATCAAATTTCTTGAGTTTAAATTTAAAAAAAAAAATACCCCTCAAGAAATTGGATCTCTCTCTATGCTTGATAATACCGATTTAAGATGTATCTATGATGATCCAACACCCATTGACCCCATGGACACTTTGCTTATAGTTCATATTTTGTGTGTCTCATTATCCAACCGTTCTTTCTCTTTGAGTCGATATTAGCGTAATCCTACACCTGCCTTGTTCACGAGATCAAGTTGGTTTGCTATGGAGTTGACAGCTATGGAAGTTCAATCATTTCCTCATTTCGAAAACAATATTTGTCTCCTTCCCTTGTGCGTATTTTCAACCTGCATCTATGACATCTGCTATTTTTTATTGAAAATTCTGATTCAAAAGTCGAGAGTTCTAATCCAACGAAGTTGAAAATTTGATTTGTTTTAAGCATCGATAAATTTTAAATTCCTATTTGATTGAGTACAAAGTTGAATGAATAAATCTAAAAAAAAATTGATAAGTACCGTCTCATTCACGTTTAAAAAAGGTGTTCCCTTAACCTAGAATATATACGTAGAGTCCAAGATTTCTCGGGTTGATCCCACAAAGGTCGTAGTAGCCCCCGGGTGGAGCCACATTAAATGGAACACGTAACCCCACGTATAATTTTAAACTGGTGAAAAGGGTCGGCGTCTTAATTTTTAGACGTCCGAAATGGGATCAGCGCTTTAATATTTAGACCTATGAAATGGGATTGGCACCTTAATTTTTAGATTAATTACGTGCTTAGTTTTTAAACTCCCGATGTAATTCCCGATTTTATGGCCGAAATTTAATCTAAATAGCACATTACAATAAACTATTAGAATTATTGGGCGAATTATCTGGGTATTCCGGACTTGAATGCAATCTGCCGCTAGGGTTTGTAACTATTTTGCTTGCTTAAATGCAATCTGCCACTAGGGTTTGTAACTATTTTGCTTGCTTAAATGCAATCTGCCACTAGGGTTTGCAATTATATGCTTGCTTTGCCCTCTGCCCTCGTCTCAGCTTCAGTGTCGATAACAGCAACACCATATCTATGGAGTCGCCGTCTTCCTTATCTATCGTAGTTGAGGTTCCCGGTATGTTGAGGATCTACAAAGACGGAACAGTTGAACGCTTGGTCGACCTGGGTACGGTCCCCCCTTCTTCACAGCTCGGTGAGGAATTCAGGGAATCGGTAGTATCCAAGGACGTGGTGATCGATCCTCAGACAGGCGTGTTCGTTCGTTTCTACCTTCCTCGCCTCGATGTCACGGATGGAAAAGGAAGAGTCCCGGTGCTTGTTTATGTTCACGGAGGGGGGTTCTGCATCGAATCCGCTGCATCGCCATTTTATCACAGCTATCTTAATAAAGTGGCCTCAGAGGCCAAGGTGATTTGTTTATCGGTGGAGTACCGGAGAGTCCCTGAACATCGCCTTCCTGCGGCTTACGATGATTGTTTCGCCGTCCTCGAATGGCTCGATTGCCAAGCAACGGCAGCTGAGCGGGTGTCCGTGGATCCGTGGCTTGATTCCCACGCAGACTTCAGCAAGGTGTTCTTGGCAGGTGACAGCGCCGGAGGCAATATCGTGCACCAGGTGGGAGTCCTTGCGAGTAAAAGGAATTGGGAGGGCCTGGGTTTCCAAGGGGCCATTTTCGTTCACCCCTTCTTCGACGGAGAAGAACGAATCGGATGTGAAGTGGGGCCCGAGATGGAGGGTTTAAACAAGTTGACGGATTTACTGTGGAGCATCTCTCTTCCCGCAGGGACCCCTACGGACAAAGACCACCCTTTCTCCAACCCAGTTGGACCCCATTCTCCGCCACTTTCCAGTCTGGTGTATGCACGAATGCTTATATTTGTTGCAGGGAAGGATATGCTCAGAGATCGGGGAATTCTGTATTACGAAGCGCTGAAGAAGGCGGGCAAAGATGCCGATTTGGTTATGAATGAAGGCGAAGGACACGTCTTCCATCTCTTCAATCCGAAGTCAGACAATGCTTCCCTCATGTTGAAACACATATCGGATTTCATGAATTCCTCTTATGACGCCTGTGAGAATTGACCGGATATATTTCCGTATGAACAGCAAATCCAACTATATTTAGTTTTGGGGTATAATGTTATAATAAACTTGTGAGTATTTTCAGATCCAATTGCATTTATTCCCTTATGTGATGTGTATGAAATATATTATTGGATTTGGATATATATGAAATGTTTATATAGTATTTATTACTTTGTTGTAAGGTATATATTGATTATTATAATTATTTTTTAATCAAATTGTACGCCTGTGAGAATTGACGGATATATTTCCGTATGAACAGCAAATCCAACTATATTTAGTTTTGGGGTATAATGTTATAATAAACTTGTGAGTATTTTCAGATCCAATTGCATTTATTCCCTTGATGTGATGGGATGTGTATGAAATATATTATTGGATTTGGATATATATGAAATGTTTATATAGTATTTATTACTTTGTTGTAAGGTATATATTGATTATTATAATTATTTTTTAATCAAATTGTAGAAGGCAATTGTTTTACCATAAATAAATATTAAAAAAATTGAAAAATGTCATTATTGGACTGTGAAAGTGATGTGATTTAAAGAAATTGAAAAATGTCATTATTGGACTGTGAAAGTGATGTTCTTTTGTTTTGTTCGATAACTTTATTTGACTTGTGCAATCTTTTCCAACCTGTTACTGTCAAAGCATTAAGCACTGAAAAATGCTATTATTGGATATTCAAAGTGATGTGCTTTTGTTTGGATAACTTTATGGTGTAATATTTTTCAACATGTTATCGTTAAAGCAATCAGCACTGGCCTCTTGGATGTGGGTGTGGGATACTAATAGTTGGATTGATAATCACATATTAGTCGTAATAAATATATTATTGGTGATGCATATTGTATATTGTTAATTCATAATTTTTGTAATAATAATATTGTTTATTAGATATAGCTTGAGTGGTTGGGAGGAATGATTATTCTCATTTTTTATTTATTTTTAATTTTTAAATGATATATAAGAGTCTTGTGTAATGATTTATATTATCTCCTCAAGAAAATAATTTAGTCTTATCAATATGTAATGTTAATTTTTATTATTATAAATTCCTTATTAATTAAAATAAAATTAATTATTATTGAAAATCGGTTTAAGCAAATGATTTAGAAGAGCAGGCTGAAACATAAAGTTTCATTATGAAACCTTTTCCCAATACCCTAATGCATTGAACTGTTTACGAGCAAATGCATTGAATTGTTCTGTTCTCGAGCTTCGAGCAATGTTTAAATCCATATTATTTTCAAGGGTTATTATTATTATTATTATTAATTTAGATGTCGATGTTAAGGAAATGTAAAATATATAATGTTTTTATACAAAATAGAAAATAAAATTTATAATAGTGTTATTGAGTTTAAATAATGTCTGTCAAATTTGTTATGATGTGTTCAAGTTTTATTAATTTTAGAAAGGAATAAACGTGCGTGAATAGTGTTCTTGAATTTAAATAACGTTTTTCATAACCCAAAAGCATACTGACATATATATATATATAAAATACGGTTAAACAAGAACATCATTGTAGTGGTGAATGGTACCCTTATGCCTAGTAGGTAAGGCTTGCGTTTGAAAGTGCTCCGCCAAATACTTTTTCCCTATACCATTGTCCATGAATTGGTCAGGGACTCAGGGCCATTTCAGTCCAATCTGAGAGATGTTCTAGTTCGCTTGACCGGGGGGTCCATGGGCCCAGCTAACTCGTGAACATAATAACAGTCGATTTTAAGTTTTATGCATTACTTAATTAGAACATAAGTGGTTAGACAAGTTGAATAGTAGGCTCATGTCTACTAGGCGTGTGAGAAGGTGTATCTTTCTCGTGAAGGGAGTAACAAGGGGGTTACGAGTTAGTTGGATGTTTGTTTACTAGCAAGTCATATTAATATTAATAATATGGCTTATATACGTCGATCGGCGTATATCAACCACATTTAAATGTGTGGCCATGGTTGATATAAGCCGATCGACATATATAAGCCATATTATTAATATTAATATGGCTTGCTAGTTGACGGTCAGCTTGCCAGGAATTAAACCATATTAATTTAATTTAATTTTTAATATGGTTTAATATGTTTTATTTAATTTAATTTTTAATATGGTTTAATATGTTTTATTTAATTTAATTTTTAATATGTTTTAATTATTTAATTTAATTTAATTTAATTTACCATAACTTAACTTAATTTAATTTAATTGTATTGTATTGTATTTAATTTACCATAACTTAACTTAACTTAATTTAATTGTATTTAATTTAATTTAATTTAATTGTATTTAATTTAATTTAATTAAACCATATTAATTTAATTTAATTGTATTATATTTAATTTAATTTAATTAAACCATATTAATTTAATTTAATTTTTAATATGGTTTAATATGTTTTATTTAATTTAATTTTTAATATGTTTTAATTATTTAATTTAACTTAACTTAACTTAACTTAACTGTATTTAATTTAATTTAATTTTTCTAAATAAAATAAAATAAATTTAATTTAATTTAAAAAAATAAATTAAATAATTAAAACATATTAAAAATTAAATTAAATAAAACATATAAAACCATATTAAAAATTAAATTAAAATTAAATTAAATTAAGTTAAATTAAATTAAAGTATTTAAATTAAATTAAATTACTTATTAATTAAATTAAATTAAATTAAATTAATTATATTAAATTAAATTAAATTAAATTAATTAAATTTTGATGAGTGATATGTTTGATTTAATAATAATATTATTATTTAACCTTATTCATATTTATAATAAATATTGTTTTTATAATAATTATTTAATAAAATAAATAATAAATGAATGAATAAATTATAATTAAATAAAAAAATAGTAAATAAAAATGTTAATTTTAATAGTTATGATTAATATTTAGTATTAATATTTATTATTTTTCATCAATATATATTAATTTATTAACTAATAATATTTAATAAAATAAATAGATAAATAAAAGTATAAAAAAGTTGAAATTAAATAAATGAAGAAATAAATGAAAAATAAATTAAAATAAATAAATATAAGTAAAAATGAGCGAATATAAGTAAAAATGGCAATGGAAAATAAAGTGAAGTAAATTAAATAAAGTAAAAAAATAAAATAAAGTCAAATGAAGAATTTAAAAAAAAAAGTGGAAATAAATAGAGTCAAATAAAGAATTGAAATAGAATAAAAAATACAAAAATAAACAAGTGGAAACAAAATAAAATTAAAATAAAGAAATTAAAATAAAGGAAATTAAACAAAGAAAAGCAAATAAAAACAAAGTTAAAAAACAAAGTAAATAAATAGACTAAAATAAAGAAGTAAAAGAAAAATAATCAATAAATATAAGTGAAAAAAAATTAAATAAAAAAATTAATAAAAATGTTATTTGGAAATAAAAATCAAAAGAATTATATATTAAGTTAAAAGAAATTAAATAAAAATATTAAAACATATTAAAATTTAAATTAAATTAAATAAAAATTAAATTAATTTAATTAAATATAAATATTGCTGACTATGGTTATTCATGGTTGACTATGGTGAATGATTGATGACCATGCTTCACTATGGTCAACCAATAGAATAATAATAACCAATAGTCAATCAATAATCAACCATGGTCAATTATTGGTTGACCATGGTTGTCCAATGGTCAACCAATGGTCCACCATTGGTAAACCAATTTCAACCAATGGTCAACCATGGTAAAGCATTAGTTGACTATGGTTGACATTAGTTCACCATGGATGACTATGGTTGACATTAGTATACCATTGGTTCACCATGATTGACTATTGCTTGACTAATGGTTGGCAATTGGTTGGCCATTGGTTGACTAATGCCTAACTATTTGTTGACCATGGTTGATTTTTGGTTGGCCAAGGTTGACTTTGGAAGACCATGGCTGACTATGGTTGGCCATCATTGACTTTGGAAGACCATGGTTGACTATCGTTGACTTTGGCTAACCATGGTTGAATTTGGTAGACTTTTGGTTTATTGTGGTTGAATTTGGTTGTGGTCAACCATGAAGAACCATAGTGAATAATGGTTAACCATAGTAAATGATAGTCAACAATAGTCAACAAAAGTCACCCATGGTCAGACAAAGTCAACCATAATCAACCAAAGTCAACTATGGTCAAGTAATGTCAACCATAGTCATCCCTAGTCAACCAAAGTCAACCATCATCAACTAAAGTCAACCAAAGTCAAATGGTCAACCAAAGTCAACCATGGTTAAAGTCAAATATAGTTATGGTTGACCATGGTTGAATATTATTGAATTTGGTCGAATATGGTTGATAACGGTTGATTTTGTTTGACTATTGTTAACTTTGATTGACCATGGTCGACTTTGGTTGACATTGGTTGACCATGGTTGACTATGGTTGGATTTGGCTGACCATGGTTTACTTTGGTTGATCGTGGTTGACTTTGGTTGATGATGGTTGACTGTGGTTGACTTTGTTTGACTCTTGTCAACCTTTGTTAACCATGGTCAACTAAAGGAAACCATGATTATCCAAGTTAAACCATGATCAGCTAAAGTCAACCATGATCAACCAAAGTCAGCAAAAGTTGACCACGGTAAACCAAAGTTAACCATAGTCAACAATGGTCAACCAAAGTCAACCATGATCAACCAAAGTCAACCATGGTCAACTTAAGTCAACCATAGTAAACTAAAAGCAACCATGGTCAACTAAAGTCTACCAAAGTCAACTATAGTTATGGTTGACCATGGTTGAATATTGTTGAATTTGGTCGAATATGGTTGATTATGGTTGATGATGGTGACTATGGTTGACTTTGTTTGATTATTGTTAACCTTTGTTAACCATGGTTGACTTTCATTAACCACCCAACAATGGTTGATGTTCATTGACAATGGTTTAGTTTGGTTGACTTTGGTTGGCCATGGTTGATTATGGCTAACCATGGTTGACAATGATTACCTATGGTTGACTTTGGTTGACAAATGGATGAATTTGGTTGAGTATGGTCGACCATGGTTAACTATGGTGGACCATTGTTGACTTTGGTTGACCTTGGTTTAGTTTACTTTACCTTTGTTAACTTTGGTGGACCATGTTTGACTTTGGTTGAATTTTGGTTGGCTATAGATAACTTTGGAAGACTATGGTTGACTATCGTTTACTTTGGTTGACTTTGGCAAGGTATGGTTGGCTTTGGACAACCATGGTTGACTTTGGTTGTGGTCAACCATGATGAAGCATAGTGAACAATTATCAACCATAGTTAGCCATGGTCAACAAAAATCAGCCATGGTCAACCAAAGTCAACCATAATCAACCAATGTCAACCACGGTCACCCAAAGTCAACCATGCTCAATCAAAGTCAACCATGTTCAACCAAAGTCAACCATGGTCAACTAAAGCCTACCAAATTCGACCATGGTTAAAGTCAACTATAGTTATGGTTTACCATGGTTGGATTTGGTTGAATTTGGTTAGCCATGGTTGACTATGGTTGACTTCGATTTACTATGGTTGAGTTTGGTTGAACTTTGGTTGACCATAGTTGACTTTCGTTTACCATGGTTAACTTTGGTAGTCCATGACTACCTATAGATGACTTTGGTTGAGCATTGTTGACTTTGTTTGACCACAATTGACTATGGTTAACTTTGGTTTACCATAGTTGACTTTCGTTGATCATAGTTTACTTTAATTGATTATGGTTGAATATGGATGATCATGGTTGACTTTGGTTGACCATGGTTGGCTTTGGTTGATCATGGTTGACTTTGGATGATCATGGTTGATTTTGGTTGGCTATGTTTGACTTTGGATGACCATGGTTGACTATGATTGATGTTGGTTGACCATGGTTGACTTTAGTTAACATGGGTAGCTATGGTTGACTTTGTTTACCATAGGTAACTTTGCTTGACCATGGTTGACTTTAGGTTGAATTTGGTTGACTATTATTGACATTGGTTCTCCATGGTTGACTTTTGGTTGGCCATGGTTGAGATTGGTTGACTTTTGATTGGCCATGGTTGAGACCTATGTTTAGGTTTCTTTAGATTGTTCAGTATTAAAATGAAAATCACTTTTAGCATTCTAAATGAGGAAATCCATCGGTCTACCAACAATGGTGATATCAATGATCGATATTCCCTTCTCTGCATAGTACTTCCATTTTGCTGAAGTGTTGTAATCCTTATGCCTTCCATAAATTTTCCTAGTGTTTCCAATTGCATCTACACTCCTCGCCTGTATAAATATATGTTAGCACCTCAACAACCCACCTAAAATTCTTAGGATTCTTACGATATGTTAGGGGCTCCCATTCCAAAAATTTGTAAATAATATTGCATTCTTCTAATTTGTTTGCATTGCTCTATTTTTGGTTCCATGTTTGACTCCTTGGATTATCTTTTATGATGTGATTTGGTGGTTTCCTTGATTTGAATAGATGATTCAACTTTTAATCTTTTTATTCTATAACTCCGCTTTCATAAGATTATGATTTGGGTGTTTGAGTGTCATTTGCATTTTTTGGGGGCTTTTTGGTTGCTTAATGACATTAATTTGCATGTTCTTCATTGAGCTTATTCAAGTTCATTTCATGTTTTGGATTGCTTAAATTGGATTGACTTAGTGTTTCAATAGTGTCATCAAGATTTTAAGTTTTCAAAACATAAATGAATTTATGAGTACTCTGGTGGATCAACATTATTTTATGTCTTGGACGTATGTCTTCAAAGTATATATTTTGAATATTACAAAAGAGTTGATATTTTTTATTTGAGTAAAAGTATATTTTTTTAATGAAGTTTTATTTATTTTTATTTTTTCTCTTTTTGAATTTTTATTATTATTATTTTTAGAAAACAAATTATTTTAAGTTTTATTTTAAGATTTATTAAATTTAACCAAGCTTACTTTTGGTTTTATATTTTCATTCATATTTCCAATACATTTTCATATTATGTGATGCTAAAACACATTATTATATTTCAATTTTACAAAATTCTTTTATATTTAATATTTATAATTAACACTTATTTGAAATTCAATTGTGTCCTCAAAATTCTTCCCAATATATTGAATACATTAAATTTACATCTCATCATTCAATTGTGTCTTCACAATTCTTTCCAATATATTGAATATATTAAATTTACAAGATTTTTAAAAGGAATTTTATAACATTATTTGTGACCTAAAATACATCTAAAGATTTTATCTTTCAAGAATCCACTTTAATAACTATAAAGCAGAAAGATTTGATTGCATAAGGGAGAAACATGCCACCTAGCAAATAAAGACAAAGTCAAGACATGACTTTGGAATTATTTTTATTAACTAAAAAATCAATGGATAATATGCCAACATACATACCAACAAATTTTCTTTTTCATGGATAATGTTTTCTTCTTTTAATTGACTTGTCATTTCTCTTGATATGCAGGAAAATTAATTTAAAAGTAGTTGATATTCACCATGACATCAACCTTTGTTAAAAAAGGTTAAATTAATAAATTAAATTAATTAAATGGATAACTATTTAAAATATTTTTATTTGAAATTTTATAAGTATGTTATATATATAGATATATATAAAATTTATTATTATTATTATTATAATAGTTAATAAGACAAATATTTGAAATATAGATTTAGAAAAAAAAATACTTTTTCTTTAATGATTCACATAAATATAATACATTTTTGCTAAATGTGTTGAAAATATAATACATTTTTTGTTAATTATAACACATTTGCTTGAAAAACAAATATAATTATTTATCTAAATTTTTAATAAATATTAAATTTTATTTTTATATTTCATAAAATTATATTTTTATTTTATTTTTTACTAATATAATAATGATGGTTTTAATCAATATACTTTAATAATGCTTTAACAATACTTTTATTACATTAACAAACTTTTATGACATTGAAGAATTTTAACATTAATTTATATTATATATATCCAATTTTAGTTTTAATAATATTTCAACTTAAAATACTATTAAAATTAATAGTATTATTTAATTATTTCAAATTAAATATAATAAATGTTTTGCAAAACACTGTTTTGTTATGAATTAAATTAAATTAACAATGGTTAACAATTATTGATAGTTATTTTTATTATGAATTTAATAATTAAATTTATATTTATAAATAGTAAGAAATTAATAATTAATAATTATCTTCACTTATAATTATTGAACAATTAAAAAACAATAATAATAATAAAATCCAATATATAATATTTAATAAATTGAATCTTTAATTTTGTTCAAGAAGAATGTTAAAATTTAATCCTATTAATTTTTATATATTTATATAAATAACAAAACATTTTTAAAAAAATATTATTTTGAAATTATATTAACAACTTAAATTTATTAATCACTTTAAAGTATTAAAAAAGTTTACAATTTAAATTTTTTAGCATATATATAAATAAAATTTATTAATATATATCATAAATTAGAGTTATTTAAATAATGTACAATAAAAGTAAATTAAATTAAAAATTATATCTAACATCATATTTTTTTAAATAATTTTACTTTTCAATATAACTTGCACATTATTTTAAGATATTATTTGATACCATTTTTATTAGAATTCTTTATAGGAGAATGAGAATCAATATTTTAAATTAATAAAAACAAAATTGAATATATTAATTAAAAATAATAATTTTGATTATTAAAATGTTAAAGTTGATATTTTATAAATTAAAATTTTCTCACTTACATCTTGAATATTTTTTTTTCTTTTTTCCATAAAAATAATAAAAATTTAAATTTAAATATTTTAAATTAAAAAAAAACATTTTAATAAAAAAATTAAAGACTATTATTTTATAAATTCATGATATCTAATAAATTATTATCTTTTTTTCAAGTAATTATTTAATCTCTTTATTGATCATTAATATATGGTTAATTCTTCCCACAAAAATAGACATTAGACTATAATAAAATTTCATGTATTTATTATATTAGACAATTATTATCTTTTTTCGAAGTAATATGTTGGTTCAATTTTAAATTTTATATGAAATGTAAGAAAATTAAAATCAAATCAAGTGTCTAAAGCATGGAAGAAATTAATAGATAACCTAAAAAAGTGATTAAAAAATATACTTTCTTAAATTCCATCCCTCTTAGTGCTTGATAGATTTAAGTTCAAAATGGAGCTATGTTAATTTAATAAAATGGTGCAAAGATGGTTGGTTACATTCGTGAGATTTTTACCAAATTCCTAATTCCTAATTCATTTTTGAAGGGTGAAATTTTTACCAAATTCCTACCCTCCAAGTAGATAAATTCATTTTAGTTATTTTGTTTTTTTATTATTTGAATTTCAATTTTAGATTATTCACAAACTTAAATTTTATTTTATGATAGTGGGTTTAATTATAACCTTGGATTTTATATTTCAATTATTAATAATGATGAATAAAATGTCTAATTGCAAAGTGTGTTTAAAAATTAGTTGATCATTTTCAACCAAAAACTTACTTAATATTCTTTCACAATCATAAAACTTTATGAAGTTGTTTCCTTTTCATTAATAAAAAAAGTTAAAACAAGTACAAATTTTTTAGATTCTCTAATTAACAAAACAAAATAAATATTCCAACACTAATGCACATGACCTTCATATTAATAAAAAATTAAAAACACTACATATATTTCATAAATAATACCAAATACACATAATTTTGATAATAGCATATATCATTAAACTACTCTAAAAGTATCTTTTAATAGCCAAATTTTAAAATTTTACCACATAAAAATCTTAATAAGTTCAATATTTCCATTTCCATTACATATAAATATAAAAATAAATTTCTAAAACATATTTAACTCAATAACTCTTATTAAATTAATTTAATTCAACAAATGTTATTAAATTTATAAACTGTTAATGCCGTAAAACTTATTGATGTTAAAAAAATAAAGTGAAATCAATCAGCATCTATGACACGACAATTATATTTTTCCAAACATACTTATGGAAAGTAGTTTGGCCACTTAGGTTTATATATGTGCCGTTACTTGCTCTACTAATCACACTATAATAAATTAACGTTACAACCTTAACTGAAACCTTGACCTTTATTCACCTGCAAGGAGTGTGAGCGGTAATTCACAAGAAGAAGATGCGGTTGCAGACGCATGTGGCAACCCAGAACTGGTGTTTTGGGAAACATAAGAACTCACACAAGCAGGCTTTGTGGGATCCGGTAAGTGCATGGCAGAATCAGTTGAAAGCATCAAAGTGACTGTAGACATCGGTGGACGAAGTTGGGATTCTGCTTGTGTACATAAAATCCCAACCTGAATGCATCTCAACGCAGTGCTTAAGGTTCCAAAACGTAAATCGAAACCCAGTTTTCTATCCATAAGTGAATCCCTGATAATTAATGGCCATTTGGCTTTACTGTCATAAATAAAAAGTACCTACATTCTGTTCCTCTGATATGCTAGCACTTCCATCGTATTTATTTGCATGCATCACATGTCCTGTGGCCTTTTCTGTGCATGCATTTTTTTATCCCATTACTCTTTTTGTACAAAGATACGGCCACACGCCAGCTGAAAGACAAAAATTCAGCTCTAACAAAAAATCAAATACCATGTTACAGTTCTGAAAAAATAGTAAGATCGGTTCTTCTTTCTGATAAAAAATCTTTATAACACAAAAATGAGAAAGCTAATCTGAAAAATTCCTGTATTCCTGAAGCTTAACGCGGTTTATGAAGGCTCAACACTGACCTTCCCCATTGTCTCCTGTAGCTGCAACCCATCCGGACTGCGAAGGACCATCGCTGGGCCACAAACATCATATTCATATTCACATCATAGAAACAATACACAGTATTAACGACAGATATGTTAAGGACTGATTCCTTTAATCTGAAATGAATAGAGTAAAGGAACATTATCCAGGGCCCTATTTCTTGATCACAATGTAGTTCCGCATCCTTCTGCAAGAGGGAGCTATAGTTGAGAATTGAATTGAGATTGGGATCAAAAGGTCGACGGATTTTCAGAGGCGATAAACAATTTTTTTCTACAGCAATCTGCCGCAGCAGATATGGCCTCTCAAAAACAGGAATAATTTGCACTTTAGCATTTAAAAACTTCAACGGAAATGCAATAAAGAGTTTGTAAACAATATATAAATATAAATTGTATTTTAGCATTTAAAACTTCAACGAAATTTGCAATGGAGCGTTGGTAAACAATATATGAATATAAATCGTATTTTAGCATTTAAGACTTCAACCGAATATGCAAATAAGAGTTTGTAAACCTTATATAAATATAATCTGTACATTAAAAACGGTCACAAATTACATTCTAGCTTGCCGTTACAAACTCGACTTCGACCAAAACGTGAGGATTAATGAAAAAGGAAAACAAAAGTTGAGTTAACTTAACATTATCAATCACATGACCGGCGAGTGTAAGCGCATGACTATCTGCAGTAACATTTGATATCCATCCATTACAACACGGTTATCTTTTTCAGAAGACGTCCAGAGAACGAAAACTCTAGCAAAATGAAATTTTGAGGGAGCAACAGCACTCGGTCACGTCAAAACAGTAATTTCAATATAGTTCCTCTCTGAGAAGATTTTTTCTTTGCAAAAATTAGAGAAACAGTTATGCTCTTGACTACCGTTGAATTTTTCCATGCACCAACAGGGAGGCGCATGCAAAACACTAAATCATACCTGCTTATCTACAACAGATCCAGAAAAATATTGAAACAGTCAAGCCGATGCCCATAAGAACTGAACTGAAACGGTTTTTGCGAAGCTTAACCTCCTATGTTCAAGCCGCGTGGGTAAGTGTTGTTTTGCAAAACCTTGTCTTCAAATCTTTATATATATTATTTGCTAAACATTTTGATTAATATAAATGATGTCTGTCAAAATTAATTGTGAAACATATGAAAAGAGAGAAAAGCAACATATAAGCATATACAAAAGCACAAAACCATACCTGCTCGTCCATTTCATTAAGGCAAAACACAAAAGCATACCGCAGCTCGTTTATCCTCAGCTCGAATATCCAAAATTTAATAAAATGCCGCCACTCGGAAAAAACAAAACAGAGAAACATAAAAGCAAAACTACTCGTCCATTTCAGAAATGATAAAAACAAAAAAGCAAACTTGCTCGTCCATTTCAGAACTGATCCGCTGGGAAAACAATGCAAACACAAAAGATAAATATACCACAGCTACATAAAAAGATTGAAACACAAAATATACAGCATACCTGCTCATCCATTTCATAAATGCAAAACAACATACGTACTTGTCTATCTTCAGCTCGATATCTAAATAAGGAAATGCAAAACACTAAATCATACCTGCTTGTCTACAACAGATCCAGAAAAATATTGAAACAGCCAAGCCGATGCCCATTAGCCCGAATACCCTCGACAATGTGCAACATTATTCTCAATCCAACGAATTTGAAAGAACTAGAATTAACCAGAGGCGGAAGCAAGAACTGACCTGAAACGGTTTTTGAGATATCGTATAATCCTTTGAGCGTTACAATTATGGTGTCGAGCGGGGGTACAGCTCAGAGTGGAGGTGAGTGATGGTTTAATTTCAGCAGTGGGAAGTGGCAGGCATACAACACGTACAGGAGTGTGGCGGAGTGGAGGTGAGGGACGGTCTAATTCTAGTGGCACTTGGCATTTGTAAATAATTTAATAAATTATTTTAAACAATATGCGTCGTTTGAATTTAAAGCTGCCGTGAGTTAACACAGCAAATCTGAGTGCTTCATCAATGCACCAGACGAAGCATATTCTTCTATCATTAAAATCTAACCATTGAATATTAAAACTGCAATAAATCACCCACCCCAGACCCACCCCCAAAAGTTGAAAGAATACGCCTATCGGCGTAATTAATTTGACATTTAGTTAGGAGATAATTTAAGTAATCATATCAAAATTTGAATTATTTAATTAATTTTTTAAAAAAGGAATTAATTTTTTAAAAATTAATTAAAGAATGGTGAGGTAGTTTCATTAGTTTAGAAATAACTAATATCTTAAATATTATATTTAATTAGTCCTTTATATGTTGTAATTAAGGGATTACTACATCTTCTAAAAAAAGAACTAGAGAGCCATGACCCCACTTATCATATTTTATGTAGTGTTTAATTTTCTTTTTTTATAAAACTTTTAATTTCTAAATATTAATAATAATCTTTTCTATTAAACTATAATTTTTTTGATAGTTTTTTTTTTTTTTTTCAATTACCAAACACTTATAAAATGAGAAAGAGTCAATAATACCTAAAAGAAATGATCATAATATGTATAAAAACCATCATGGCCTATCTCAAGGATTTATTTATTTTTATTTCTTTTACAACTAAAATTTTTGACATAATAATGAATTAATAAAGCAAGAATTTATTTGACATAATCTATATTACTCCAACATTTTTCCTTATCATAAATTATCATATAAGTTACATCTTTCTTTACATGAGGTAGAGGTCCATAATGCTCTTAGATGACACTACTTAGAGCATCCTCCATGGTCCACAAAATTCTAATAATTTAATAATATCTATCTATAATTCATTCCCTACCATGTAAAGTAAAACATGTACATTATCACGTAATAATTTTACATTATCATATATGTAAATGAGTTAAGCATCCTCAATTTCAATTTAATATTTCTTATATTCATAAACCAATGTTATTTAATTACATAACATCAATTTAGTATCCAATCCCTTTTTCCCACAAAGCAAAATATGTTCTATCATATATGTGACTCGAAGGAGTAAGAAGGAGGTCGTAGATAATACACACACGATCGCACAAGTCATTATTCAACATACGCAATAAGATCTATATGATACAAACATTAATCTACTCAAATATGTAATTACTTCATTTCCAGGTTGTAGGGTCTCCTGTTGAACACAAAGCTCCCTGCATAGCCGAGCAAGCACCGGATGTGAACGAAAGGTATCTCCTGTATACGGTATACATAGACCAAAATAAAATAAATGTTGTACTGCTGGCTTGAGTCTGATGGAAGGAAAGGAAGGCCGCATCCTGACTATCTCTTCTTCTATCCCCAACCAAAGGAAGTTTATTGAGTCATTGACTGTTTTTTTTTTAAAACTTTCCATCCAATCAAAGGAAGGAAACTATTTCCTCTCTTTACAACCAAGGGAAGGATTAATCAAACAAATAAGACATTACAGGTGAAACTATAGTTGTAGAACCAACGTAAGTGTCGAAGCCACATTTCCACCTAGCATTACAAGGACTACTCATCCCCATCAAACACCTCAATCCATATTCCATATACCCATACAGTCTAATAAATAAGATTTATGGAAATTCAGTCCTATAATTGCTTAAATAAGATCGCTAACGAACAGTTCAACAAAGGCATACTGTTACATAACTAGTTTATATCAATATGGAATTATATATGCATGTTAGCCACAAACATAAAACTAATGATTATTAATTCATACGACAGCTGAAAAGATATAATTAAATAACAACGAGCCTATCTGGATAGCTGAATTCACAAATTTGGAGATGCCAAATGCGTCGCTGCTCCCAACCACTCGTCGATCTACAACCAAGCACCAATGGAATCCTCGGTTGACCTCCCTACCTTACCGGGAGTACTCTCTTTCCTCTCGATCCCTTGAGAAGTTTGGATCATAGACGACACACACTTAACAAGAATTCAGAAATGAGATTTTCCCACTCTCCAAAATTCCTTGCCAAACTCACAATAAAAGAACCTCCAGAATTTCATCACCATTACGGAAGTCATTCCCCAATAGGGCTATTTTCCCTTCTTTTTATTTTTCTTAAGTAGAGAAATTCCCAGCGACACATGTCACTCCATGAAAAATGACCTTTTATTTTTAATTATTTAATTATATTTGCTCACCCAGCCATGTGTCGCTCTCCCATGAGAGTGCACATACATCCCAAATTTTACTCTTAGTTGTTCCATGATGCTTTGATTCCACTCCCTAATTTTGTGGGTGCAATTGGAGTTAACTACATAACAACCTTTAGTCCAATATTTTGCTCCATATCTAATTCTTCTTAATTATTAATTTATAATTAAGCATTTCATGCACAGATTTTCTAAATGAAGACTGTATGCAAAATCCATGGGTTCTCTTATTGTTTTTTCTTTTGATTCTCTATATACCACATCGTCGGGTCCTTTCGACAATAATTTCTTCTTTATCTGATGTGCGGGGATTCCATGTATTGATTTAGGAATCGTTACTATAAATCATCTAGCTTCACTCTTTGTGAGACTAATGGCACTGAGGAGTAAGTCCGTTCTTACTACGCACCCCTCAACCTCGTACGTGACCAAACCGTTATGGTCGTTCTTGTACAACTTCATGCTCACCTGAGTAAAGTTGAAAGGCTTTCAACTCGTGTGTGGGGTTTATCGAGAGTCAACATCGTAGTCGTACCCACGTGTGTGTTTTTCCCGTCCTCTACGACCCTCTTTTATTTCTTTGTGAGTCAGTTGGTGAATGGTTTTACCTATCACTACACACATGCTCAGAGCACACATTAATAGTCCTACTCACAATCATCATAATTTGTTTCATAAATTTGCTAGTCGTTAAGCAACACATTAATCTACTCAATCATCATAACTCATTTCATAAATTTGCTAGTCATTAAACAAAACATAAATCTGATATTCCATCTGCACTTTGCCACACCTCCCTACCAAGAAAGTAGTGCATCATACCCAAGTCCTTCATCTCGAACTCGGCAGCAAGCTTCCTCTTCGTATCAGCAATCAAACTATCCTCACCTGTCACAAACAGGTCATCCACTTACAAAAGTAGTATCACTGGATTGCCTTCCTCAACCTTGTAGTAAAGGTTGGAATCCGCTTTACTCTTGGTAAAGCCCAAACTGGATAGGAAGCCATCTATCCTGCCATACCAGGTCCTGGGTACCTGTTTCAAACCATACAGGGCTTTCTTCAATTTGCACACATGAGTTCCTCTGTCATGTGTCTCAAACCCGAGTGGCTGCTCCACATACACTTCCTCTTCAACTACACCATTCAAGAAGGTTGTCTTGACATCCATCTGGTGTACCTTCCATTTTATCACTGCAGCCAGAGCAAGTACTGATCTAATGGAAGTATATTTGGCCACAGGAGCAAAAGTCTCTTCATAATCAATTCCTTCTTTCTGGGAGAAGCCATGAGCTACAAACTTAGCTTTGTATTTTTCTATGTTGACATCTGCAGCATGCTTGATCTTATAGATCCATTTGGAAGTCACCACAAACTTCCCATCTAGTATTGGGACCACATCCCAAACATCATTCTTCATGATCGACTGATACTCTTTGATCATGGCATCCTTCCATTTTTTCTTTTCCGCTGCTTCTTCATAATTGGAAGGTTCTTTATCCATAATGTCACAGAGCAACGCAACATAACTGGTATGTGATCTTGTCCTCTTCCTTTCTCTGTGTTTCTCTTATGGAATGCCATATCTTTATGCATCTTGGATGAGCTCTCTAGCCCATGCTGGTTTCCTCTTGTGAGAGTTCTTCTCATGAGGTGGATCTACAGGTTCTTGTGGATCTTCCATTTCTCGGTCTTCTTCAGGGATTGCTTCATTCATAGTGGTGTCTTGAGTTTTGGATATTCTGGGTTCTTCATTGTCTTCAACAGGTGTCTTTCTTGATTTAATGTATGTTGAACCTTCATCAAATGTTACATCTCTATTGATGTCAATCTTCTTGAATCCTGGAAAGTAGATTCTATAAGCCTTCAAGCTTTCACTGTAACCCACGAATATGCCCTTCTTTCCTAAAGGATCCAGCTTTGATGTCTTTTCTTTTGGGATGTGAGTGTATACTGGACAACCAAATATTCTGAGATGGCTAACTTATGGTTTCTTACCGGTGCACACTTCTTCTGGTGTTTTGTTGTCAAGTATCTTATGAGGTGTTATGTTCTGTACATACACAGTTGTCCTGGCATCTTCTTCCCATAAGTGCATAGGTAAATCTTGGTCATGAAGCATTGCCCTTGCTGCTTCCATGATTGTTCTATTCTTTCTTTTTGCAACCCCATTCTGTTGAGGATTGTAACGAGTGGTCAAATCCCTCTTAATCCCTGCATCACTGCATAGTTTCTTGAAGTCTCCTGAAGTGAATTCTCCACTATTGTCAGATCTGAAGATCTTGATCTTCTTGTCAGTTTGATTCTTTATCAAGGTTTGGAATTCCTTGAACTTATCAAACACTTCATCTTTGTTCTTCAAGAAGTAAACCCAAGTCTTCCTTGAGAAATCATCAATGAAAGAAACATAGTATACATACCCACTCAGAGAACTGGATGACATTGGACCACATACATCGGAGTGGATGATTTCCAAGGTTCCTTTCGCCTTGCTTTCACTGCTTAGAAATGTCTTCTTTGTGTTCTTTCCTTTTGCACAACCTTTGCAAATGCCTTCATGCTTTGTCTGGATTTCCGGAAGACCTTCCACTGCTTTGCTTGCAATTGGTAGTGCTCTATAATGCATGTGTGCAAGCATTCTGTGCCAAAGTTCACTTGGCTCTACTGAGTCATGGACCATGGCTTGTTCTGGTTGGCCCCTTAGTTTGTACAATCCTCCCTCTTGTTCTCCAATCACAATTGCATCATCTATAGTTTTACCCTCTAGACACATAAGGACTTGGCCATCTATAAATGCAACCCTCATGCCTTTTTCATCCAATGCAGATATGGAGAGTAGATTCTTCTTGAGACCTGGAACATTTAGTACATCTTTCATCTGAAAAGATTTTCCGGAGTCTAGCTTATAGGGGGCTTCACCACTTCCTTTTATGGGATATTGGTAGTCATCCCAAAGTTTCACCTTGTGAGGTGATTCATGTTCAGATAGATTCATGAAAGATTCCTTGAATCCTGTCATATGCTTAGAAGCCCCACTATCTATAAGCCAATCATTACTTCCATGAGTGATGGTACCAGTGAGGGCAGGAATCAAAACATACTCTTCATCACTTGAAGAATCTTCACTTTCTTCCCTAGCCTTCTTCCTGGGAGGTTCATCATCCTCTGCAGTGTGAGCATGATGTCTTCTCTTGATGTTCTTCTTTCTTTTGTGAGAACCATCTTTATTGTTTCTAGGACAATCCCTGGCATAGTGTCCCTTTTCATCACATGTAAAGCAACGGCCAATTGATATGTCTCTTTGAGATATGAAGTTGCCCCTTTGATTATGATGATGATGTTTATCTTTCTTATTGTGGTGATGTCCCTTCTTATCATCATGTCTTTTGGAGTGTGCTGTGAGAGCTTGGTCTTCATTACCCATCTTCTCTTCTCGAGCCACAATTCGAGCTTCTTCCTGTGAGCATTCTTCCCACAACCTACTGAAAGTGATAAGTTTCTTCCTAGCACAAATTACTTGGATGAAGGAATCCCATGACCTAGGAAGACCATTAAGAGTGGTCATCACCAGTTCTCCATTCTCTATATCTTCACCCACAGCTTCAAGTTGTTCTTTTATCTGGGAGACCCTTGAGAAATATGACTGCATAGTCTTTGCATTCTGGATCTTGATATTCTTCAATTGATTCCTCAGGGTCATCTTTGGATTTATATTCTTCCCTTCAAATAGTTTGGTCAAGGAATCAAACATCTCCTTTGGTGTCTTTAGGGATGACACATGGGGTATGAGATGATCTTTGATAGAATCAGCAATGACCCTCTTTTCCTTGACCAAGTTCTTCTTGTGAAGAGCCTTAGCCTCTTCTCCCTCTGGGACAGGGACCTCTTCACTTAAATAAGTGTCCAACTCATTCTCTTCTAGGATTAACCCAATCCTATACTTCCATGCTCGGAAGTTATCAGCCCCTTTAAGCTTATCCTCAAGCTTGGTGTGGTAAGACATCTTAAAGAGTACTTCAAATGGAAATAGAAAATATTTAGGTCTTACCACTTGATTTGCTGAAAACTGGATCTAGTGTCGGATTAGGGTTTGTTAGAGAAACTCTAAAATTTCAAAATTTGAATTTCAAACTTCTGAAAGGATAGAAAGATGTGCCTTGATGAGCTGATCATCCTGGTATATTCAGAAATTGAGATCTGCAAAGTTTCACCCTTCAGAAATATCTTTTAGTCTTCCCGGATTCACTAGGGAGGACCCTAAATTAGGGTTTGAGTTTCCTGGATATTTACCCAACCAAAAATATCGATCCAAAGCTCTAAAATTCTATTTTTCCAAGGAGCTTCCAGCGATGTATTTAGATTTCAGAAATTCCTATTTTTGTGGAAACCCTAATTTTTAGGGCCAAAACTGAAACAGCTCAGAATTGAATTCTGATTGGACAGATAGATTCACCTTGTTGAGGAGAGTCAGTCTATCATATTATGTTTCCAAAATATGTGGAGAGAAACCCAAAAACAAGAAGCCCTAGCTTCCGCAACTACATAGTGTCTTCTTCTTAGGTTAGCTCTGATACCATGTTATATTTTGAGCATTAATTCAATATACTCTAGGATCTTTACTGAGAGAATAACATGTACAGTATATCAGTACATATCAATCATAGAAAGTATGTCAATCATCGCAAGAAGCAAAACATAAGAGACAATGGACACATAGAGTTTCCGTGGGGAAAACCCTAAGGTGAAAAACCCCACAACTTCCTCAGAGATAGATAGAGCAATAGTACAACCCAAATACACAGAGATAGTCTTCTCCTAGCAGCTGATCCTCCTTCTCACATGTGCGCCACTTTCCGAGTGATGGAAGAGTGAGTAATGAGATGATCAAATAGAGATCTCCCGATCTCTATTTATTCTTATTTTGACCTGCCTAATAAACTAGTGGGATCGACTTGTCTAACTCAGTCTAATAACCCCAGGTTACATTAATCTGGGCCGACCCCTTGTTAGGTGGTCTAATAACCCATCGGCAAGTTAATACACTTGCAACACTTGTCAATACAAATGATGACACTTCCGTATAGAGGAATAATACATCTCTATAGGAGTACAATAAATATATATATGAAATACATTCCGAAGTTACATATACATCAACACAAAGATCAACAAATTTGGGACTCGTATTTAGAAAATATACATACCAACTCTATTCGTCTGGTCAACAGACCCGATGAAATCATATGGTATTTGAAGAAGGATGGTGGAAGGTATAATCCCAAGATGGGATATGAGGTCTTATGTACAGAGCGAGAATGTCTTGAACCCGAATGGTGGTTTTCAGTTATTTGGAAATGGCATGTCCACTGAAGATGTGACTACTTGCATGGTTAGCACTTAAGAATAGAATTCATGTATGGCACTTTATATAGAGGAAGATCTGTGAAGGTCCAGGCCGATGTGCATTATGCAAATGCAATGAAGAGACCATCGAACATTTGTTAATCTATTGTTCATATATTCAACAAATCTGACACTCCATTTTCCTGATTAAAGGGATCAACCATGATTGGATTGGTGTAAACCTTTCGGAGGCTCTGAGCTCATGGTTCAAGGAACCATATGCATCGGACCGATTGGCTCTACCATTTGTTATTATTTGGTCTTCCTGGAATGCACAAAACATGGCTATATTTGGGGATAAGCATATACCTCCATTGGTCTACGCACATAAGTGCCTTGGCATTACAGATTGTATGCTACAGAAAGACACTAGCCATATTCCCCTGATCATTTCGGTTGAAGAGGTGGATGGCACTTATCCATGGTTCCTTTTCGATGGAGCAACACAAGGTGACCCACCTGTGGGTGCATCAAGTGGGATTATCTATCACACTACTCATCGATGGACTAAGTTCGCAGCATCTATAGGCCCTAGTTCAAACAACTGGGCATAATTGTTGGCCATCAAATATACTCTCCTTTTGGGATACTCTATGGGCATACGACGCATATAGGTAATTGGAGATTCTCTCTTAGTCATTAACTAGTTAAAACACATTTGGAGACCCAGGAATATCCTACTTGCTTCTATCTATGAAGATGTTGATAGGATTGTGAAACTTTTCCATTATATCTCCTTTCAGATTGTGCACAGAGAAAGGACCATATGGCAGACCAATGATCAAAGACTGGGTTACTTTTTGGGGATGGCATTTGGCAGCAATGGGAATGCAACAATGATACCATCACTGAAGATTATCCAGGAGCAATTCCTTTTTGCATATAGAGCTACAATCTACAAGCTTATTTTTCTACAAAATGTGATTGTAGCATAACCTTTTTTATTAGGATGGGACTAAAAGAACAATCCATATGCATATAGGTTTATGTTAATGGTACATCATGTAATATAGAAAAACAATATAATGAGCTCATAGACGGGACATCCCCGAAGACCATATTATATGATGAGGCCTAAATATGGGTCATGTAGAGTGTGTTTTCTTAATACAAAGAAAGTACGATTTTTTTTATGTGGAAAAACACAAGGAGGGAAATCGACATAATAAATTAGTAAGCTTGCATTCTATTTCACACTATAAAAATTTATAATATAATTATGATATGAGTGGAGATGTTTATCTTCCTCATATTTAACATTTAATAATATTATTAAATTAATCATGAGTTAAACTAATCTATCCATTTTTTTAGGATCATTATTGAGGAGTGTTGTAATAATAAAACCAATCTTCTTGCTTTGTTGACTTTGTAAAACCAATTAACGCATTAATGCCTAGGACTAACATTTGGAATAGATTAGAAAATCTAAAGGTTCCTTTTGAGTTGAGAGTTACTATGATAAGGTTGTATGAGAATTTTATTGTCAAATTTAGGAATTTTGAGGGATAGTCATAAGAAATTAACTATAATATAGGACTCAAGCAAGGTTATCCCTTGTCCCCTACCCTTTTTGGCACATACATTGGCAAAATAAAGGGTTGTTTGGAAGACATAGGTTGTGTTGGCATGAATTTGGAAGGTATATTCATCATCCTTTGTCTCTACATTGATTATATTGTTCTTATCACAAAGATTCCATATGATCTCTACAAGAAACTAAAAATTCTCAAGGATTTTTTGCTCTAGTACATGCATGACAATTAACATTAACAAAAAAAAATTATGATAATCAAATCCAAAAATATTACTTATACTAATTTCATGTATGACAACAATAGCTTGGAGGAAGTGACTTCATACAAAATCTCAAAATCGATTTTCATCACAAAATTAACTAAAACTATGGCAGTGAGAAAAGGATTAATGGAGGATGGAAAGCTTATTATGGATTTGAGAACAGTTTTCAATTAGTATACCTCTAGCTTTTGCATAAGAATAAAATCCTTTTTCAAACTCTCGTTACTCTTGTTATCTTATGTAGATGTGAAGTTTGGGGTTGTAACATATCTATACAATCATGAAGAAAGATAGAGAAATCAAAAAGCATTTTATAACATATAATATCAAAATTAAAGGCAATACACCCTATCCTACCGTCCTCATAGAAGCGAGTCTCTTCCCATTGAGAGCATGGCTATGACTTGGTACCTAATGTACAAGAACAAGATAAACAACCTAGGATACAAGAGGCTCCCTAAGATTGCTTCATTGTCTTTTCAAAACCACATGCAACTTAAGAGTGGTTGGCATAAAGATGCCAAGTCTTGGCTAAAACACTGGGGAGTCGAGGAAAAAGTCACTTTGCATAATAGTGATAATATTAAAAGTAATTTTTACATCCAAATTTAAGGAGAAATTGTGGTGCAATAAATAATTGGAGGAATATAAGATAAAATTAAGATACTATAAGGATGTGATCATCCCTAATCTGGGAGATCAAAATTATTTTTGTTTTTACTAGCATAAAGATGCAAAACAACGTTGATGTTTTAACTCTCATGATCTCCATAGTGTACTAGACAATTCCTAGAACTTCATGGGACAAAAGAATCTATCATCTTTGTGATACTAAGAGGCATGAATACCAAAATCACTTTCTGATAGAATGCCCTGCATACACCAACATTAGAATGCAATTTCAAAATAATTTCTACAATATTGACCTTCCTAACCTTTTAACTCATCACAGCTATGGTGATGTAGGAATGCTCCTCTTAAAGCTTTTAAAACACATAAATACAATTCTAAAGGAAACCAAGCGATTCCTTACCTTTTTTAAGGTTCAATAGACCAAAGTTCATCTCAGTGGACATCAATAAGCATCATCATCATCACTATCATCATCATCATCATCATCATCATCATCATCATCATCATCATACATAGTCTCACTCATTGCTTATGTAGGGCCACTATCAAGCCAACGAATTATTTACATATGATTTTTCCCACATATATATTGTCATTAGAGTCATAGGATAAAGGATCACTCCATAGATATAAACATTCCAAATATGAAAACGTCAAAAAACCGACAATTGTTTAACCTAGCCAAACTATTCACAGTCAAATTTATTTAACAGTCAAATCTATTTTAATAGTCCAATTTGGTCTAACATCAGAAACATCGGAATTGAGATTTAGTATCAACGTAATTACGATGTGTTGGATATATCGTTGTAATTACAAAAATGAGCAAGGACAACAATATAAAAACATTGTGATTTTCAATAATTTAAAGAAAAATCCAATATCAGTATGGATTTTTTCTTGTCAACATCGGAAACTAATGTTGGATTTTGCACCCAAATGTAGTAGTGTCCCCAAATTTGAGGGTAGAATTGGTGAGGATCCATAATGTGATGACCTTTCATTTGTGGTGCTCATAAAATGGTACTATGGTAATTATGTGCAAATTAGTTCATTTCAAAACACCCTCATAGGGGTGTTTGCATAATTAATGTTCATAACTCATACCACTTTTGGGTCGATAGCCAAATATTTTCTTAGTACAATTTCAATCCCAGTTCATCTTGACATTGGGGTCAAAATTTTCATGGGATATTACTAAACCAAAACCATATATATCACATATCATATCCATGGATGGCATCCAATACATAGTTTATGTAAGATCAACTTTAAGGCCCTCTCCTCTTGGATTAGTTTTAGAAATATCTCCTATCTATTATTTCCAAATATGTAGAAACCACCATGGCTTATTTTAAATACAAGGGAGTCCTTGAGGTGTAGCACTTTGACCTTTATTGTACTTGGTCAATATATCTATACTCTTTTGTCTCAAATTACCCTTGACACCATCCTTTTGATTGGCCAACACTAGGGGTATATCATGTTGTTGATGATGTTATTGGGTCCCTTGCACACACCACCAACCAATTTGTCTAGATTTATTCCACAGTTAGTACTAGTTAATACAACAATCACTATAGTGAAGCTAACACTTATTATAATCAACCTAGCACATCCTATGAGAGGCCTAGGCTACAATATGGAAACTCTCAACCTTCACATCATGGGTGACTACATCCTACTATAGGAAACCCTCTTGGTATGTACATATTCCCTCTTGTAGTGGGTATCCCTCTAATGGTTTATCATATTCTTCATATGAGACAAATACCTCTTATGGTTCCCCCCATCTCAATATTTTCACTACCCTTTCCTTGGTCTCCTAGGAGGACCACCAACCTAACAACCTAACAACACCCCTTCCAGACAAGGTTAGGGTTTTGCTTGGTATAATCCACCCAATATTTTGAATCCCTAGAATAAGGAGAAGAAGAAGGAAAACAAAGTAGATTTAGAACCAATGACAATGGGGAAATATACGCAATCAAACTAATAATGATGGGGTGAATCCCAATGTTGCAAACCCAAATCCAAATTACAACCAAACTAACACACCCAATCAAGGAAAACTAACCAACTTATAATGAAATTCCCTTATGCAACTTGTGGCCAATATGGACATTATACCCATCACTTCCTTGAAATAGTCAAATTCCACATATTCAAGAATATATTAGCAAGTAACTTATGAATCTCAGTTCTGATTTTGCCTATTTTTTGAGAAAATAATCAAGGCAGTCTTGTCAAGCAACGCCAACTATTTCATTGTTAACTATTCAATTTTGACATTGTTTTTCTAGAATGCACAAGTACATAGATTGTAGTAGTGTTCCACTTATTTTTCATAAAACGTTCATGTAGCTTTTCATGAATGTTTGGATTCCCATAACATATGTTTGAAAAACATCCTATCACAAAAGCAAACCTAGATTCATGATGATAGGTTCAAGTAATACTACCTCACAAAGGAATAATACAACTCAATAAGGGAACCATATCCCTCACAACTATCAATGTTAAGATGAGATCCCCACCTCCTCTAAGCCATCTATTTTTCGGTGGCATAAAGATATTTCATTTTAGAACATTTATATGAACTAAATAGGCATTCAACTACAAACTTGAAATATATTGTATGACATGCATGACCCTATTAAGGTAATGTGATAACTCAAACAACAACACTTTAAAAATTCCTTGACCTAATGTTGACCCTAGGTGATTGAATTTCATATAACCCACATGCAAGGGCCACGCATAGCTACAATATATTTAATGACTTGTCCCAATCACCTACCACCATCTCAACACTTGATGTCCTTAAAAAATATCCTTCCCAACATAATATCTTATTGTTAGCCTTGGGTGCTAGATAATATCCATGAAACTCACGCTTAATGAGTACCTTTGACTTAGAAAAATCTAATCCAATACTCCACATTTTAGTTCGGCTTCAAATACCTATCATGATAAAAAATCTTATCATACATCATTATATCATTGAAAAGAGTTCTTTGACTTGTGTCATGTCCATCATGGTTTGTCATAATCCAATATTATAAAATTCTATCCAATCTACCATCAATCTTCATGCCTATGATGACTCAAGATTCCCAACCCCAAGGCATTTTTCTCAATGTTCCCATTGAACTAGTGGGAAAAATTGTCTTAATTGATCTAGAAGTTTTCGATTCTCCATTCAATTACAACATTCTCCTTGGATGTAGCTATATGTACACCATGAAGAAGGTAACTTCCTCAATATTCCACACCATGATGTTGATCTATGATGGAAAAATCATTACTTTGTATTAACCTACATATAATGACCCTAAGCCACCTGCCAATAGTGACAATGTATTTGCCACCACAAAGGATACTCACAATCTCCCATATTACACTAATATGTCTCTTGCTTCTTTATACACTCCTCCCTCCTTCAGTAATATCATTGAACACTTCTCCAAGTCACTCACAAGGGATTCTCTACCATTTGTATCATTATGTCCATTAATGAGCTACCTTGTGTATCATTAGTTGCATCCATTGTGTTACACACCCTTTAAGCCATGATTTTGATTGACCTAAGAACCTTTCACTATCTCTACTTCCTTACCATCATCAAATGATGGCCACCCATCCAATAATGTCCTCCTCATTCCAATAACATACATCCAAGGATCCCATGCCATAGATCTCTTTTGTATTTCCACCACTTGAACTAGTTGGGACCCTCATAATAGCCACCCTCACTCTGTCTTGGTTGACCCTGTGGATACATGTTTGGAGTATTTTTTACTAATACCCCAACATTCCGCTACACCGCTTATTAACTTAGTCTTATGCCCTATCCTAGCCTTGAGAAAATGATTTCCTAGTACCCTAAACCCACCCACAATGTCCTCCCACCTCATACATAAAATTGTGTTGGGATTATAAACAACAAAGTTTGGGGTACCCTCACCCTTTTCTCTAGCCCCATCCCGCCTACAACACACCTTGACTCTCACATGTGGATATCAAACCCATGTACACTTCATGACATCAATGGTCATTCCACTCCCAAGTATCACATTATCCCTGAGTTGGATCGCCTCCTTCGCTTTCCTCTAGTATCCTCACTTTTGTTGACCCCATCAACTAGGAATTTCATCTACCTCCCATGAAGAAACATCCACTTGTTCCATTCAATTCATAACCTTTTCCATTACAACCTTCTTCATGGTACATCTTGGGTCGATTACTAATTAAATATAAGTTCACATGTTGGATACACATTCTCTAAAATTTTGGTCTCGAGTTTACTACCCTAAAGGATAAGAAATCCTTGACCCTTTCCAAGTTCACCATTGATCTCCCTAATGGTTTAGTGGAACCCCCCTTTTAATGATGTCCTCCCTGATGATTATCGTTTGCTTATATCATCAGAGGACCCATGGTATGGAGATACTTTTATTTACCTTCATACATAAAAATTTGTTGCTCTTCATTCTAATGATGACCGTTGACATATTTATCACAAGGCTCATCATTATCTTCTCAAAGGAGTTGTTTCTTATCAATGGGCATTCAATACCATTTTATGTTTATTTCTAACTCGTTAGGAGGTAGATTAAGGGGTTCTTAATGACTACCATATTGGTTCTTATGATGGTCATTTATTAGGAATGACCACTAGTCATAAGATTGTTCATGTAGGCTACTTTTAGCCCTCCCTTTTTAAGGATCGCATTCAAGATATTAAGTGGTGTGTGAATTCCCAAAATTTTACTTCCAAAACATAAGCACTACCTTCTCCTTTACATACAATTATCACCAATGGCCCCTTTTGTAAATCGGTGATCGAATTTATGAAATGTTTCCAACCTAATGGGATGAATCTATTCCAACCTTTGACAACACATCTCATAAAAAAATCACTTATTTTTCAATCATGTCATCACTCACTTTGGTGTCCCTCAACAATTATTCTTTAAGAAATGGCTTCACAATTGGGCTTTACACATGAGTTATCCACTTCATGCTATCCTCAAGCTAATGCCCAAATAGATGTTATTAACAAAATCCTCAAAACCATTCTTTAAAGGACAATAAATAATCATAAAGTGAATTTGCACCACATACTTCTCTCAATCTCATGGGCCTACCGGAAATTTTACTAAACTCTCATTGGGTTCACACCCTCCTATATTATTCATGGAGAAGAGTTAACTTTTCCCAATGAATTCCCTCCTCTCCCCTCATTTTCCAAACTCATGTCTAACACTATCAACTTGGAACAACAATAAGGAACCTTGGTGTCTGCAAACAAATATCACCGCACAACCTTACATAATAATGAGTCCATGAAGAGTCACTCCAAGGCTAAGTATGATTGAAAAGTATACCCTAATTCATTTCACAAAGGTAAACTGGCTCTTACTGTAAACCCAATGAAGTAAATTTAGGCCCTAAAAATTTTGAATCCCTATGGGAAAGCTCCCACATGATTAAATGTTGTTTGGTGAAGTGGGTATATGTACTTGTTTATAAAGAAAACAAACTCTAGAAAGTAACCCCTCAAAGGGTTGTATGAATTGGTTCTACACCTAACAACTAACAAGTTCTACCCAACTATGATTGTATACTTAATGACTATTTTTTTCATGGTTCCATTTATAATTTATTTTTCACCTTACATTTATTTCTCATTCTTTCTTGTTCAAATGTTTGACAAACTCCCTATTACATTACCTTCTCATTGAACTCAAAATATTTCCTCAACTATTTATGATATTGTAATGTCCCCATTTTGACCCTATGGCATTAAAATCGTAAATAATGTAATATTGTTATAAAATCGTGGTGAGGAGCTCAAGGCCAAGGCCCCACCATCAATTTATTGATGCATATGGTTTATGTGCTAACCATGCACAATGGAATTGTGAATATCATGTAAATATGCATTTTAATAAAATACCCACAACTGGCTATGCAATGCAACAAGAGATGGGGGCATGATTTTACAAGGAATTGGGAGGGAAATATTCAAACCCTTGGAGCCAATCAAGTCAAGCCAAGTGTCAATGAGAGAAACCATAAAACCCTCAACTACCCATGTTGACTTTTGTACCCAATCATTCATTTCTCCCAAGAGTTGGTTGAGGTAGTTAATGCCTTGGGGAATGGGAGGTATGGCTGTCCAAATTCGAGTATGTGCAAGCCACCCTGCATGGAAAAACGTTTTTTTCTCTTTGGGAAAGAAAAGAGCCATGACTTGCTCCCCAAGTCATTACCCATCAACCAGTTTTCTCTCCCTCATGAGTTTGGATCTACTTGGGCATTTTCTAGCCATGTTTTCCTATGTTTTCCTTCATTCTCAGCTGGTAGAAGGGCGTTTTTGTGTTGTATATCAGTGGGGAAGAAGGGGGAATTGAATTGGAGTTCCATAGAGACCGTTTTGGCTATTAAATGATTAGATAGTTGGGAGAAACCGTTTTCCTCCCTGTGAATGTTTTTCCCCATCCCACAACTCGTTTTTGGTTGGAAACGATTTGGGGAAGACCCATGGCCATCCTGTTGGTAAATCCGTTATTTTGGCTTGAGCTTGAGCAAGCATCCAGGGTTCAAATGTATCCTGATAAACCCAGCTATGGACTGGCTTGGCTTAGATGAAACGATTAATTGGCTGTGTATGAGCTGAATGTCCCATTTTCCTTGTAAGAATCATACCCAACTCGGGGGTGGTAGTTGTGTTGAGAGAATTGATGAACACAACTGGCCTATGGTTGGGTGGAATGTTGCAGCGACATAGCTAGTTGCTTGGGACCATTTCACCATAAAGATAAGTGTTTCTCTGTCTATATTTTTACTTTTGAAATGTTACAATTTGATGATTGTATTGATATGTTGTATGCATATGAAATGTGTGTGGATGATTTGTTTATTTCTGCTGTGCATGTTTATTGAATTGCATCTACACACATTGACTTTAATTCATATGAATCTAATGAATCGGGCTAAGTTAATGTAAATGCCCACAGATTTTCATCATGTTCCCTTCCTCGAAATGGGTCCATGGGAGGGGACGTTACATTTTGGTATTAGATCCAGGTTGCAACATTTGGGCCTTCATGGGATACCTATCACAGTTGCGGAGGTAAGTATGCTTCCTGTTCAACACTGATAATTAAGAAAGATTTCAAAACTTTTGAAAATTTGAAAATTTTCTAAGTGTTTATGAGTTTTCTGCCAAGACTGTGTCGGCAAAGATAAGCTAGAAAATGCCGAAACAGTCGGTGAGTTAAGCTCAGTCCCAGTGATGCGTTTTCGCGAATTTTTTGCGAATTTTTTGTGCGACGCCGTTGGCAATTTTAGGCTTAATTGTTGTGATGTGGTCGGCGATTTTAGCCTTAACTTCTGCGACGCGATCGGTGATTTTAGGCTTAATTGTTGCGACATGGTTGACAATTTTAGCCTTAACTTCTGCGACGTGGTCGGTGATTTTAGGGTTAATTGCTGTGACGCGGTTGGTGATTTTAGCCTTAACTTCTGCGACGCGGTCGACGATTTTAGGCTTAATTGTTGCGACGCGGTCAGCGATTTTAGCCTTAACTTCTTCCACGCGGTCGGCGATTTTAGCCTTAATCGCTGTGACGCGGTCGGCGATTTTAGCCTTAACTTCTGCCATGCGGTCGACGATTTTATCCTTAATTGCTGCGACGCGGTCGACGATTTTAGCCTTAAATTTTGCGAGGTGGTCGACGATTTTAAACTTAATTGCCGCTACATGGTCGTAGGAGAAACAAGGGGGCAAGCCCCCTTGACCCCCATCGTCCCCAGGAGACAATCTTTGAAAGTGTGAAATGCATTCTCTATGCTTGGGATGAGAAACAGTAATTGCATAGAAGGTTGTGGAGGCCTTATTAAGAGTAATTGGCTGTAATATGCATTGCGGAAGAGCAATGGGAGCAGCAAGGCAACATTGATAAGAGGGAAATTCCTCACCTTAAACTATTTATGTTTATAGCATAAGAATTGCATGTTTGGAAAATAGTAGAAATGAATGTTATACACGTATGTATATATTGAATTGCTAATTCGTGGGAAGATCATAGCTAATGATTTCTTGTATGCTTGGCAGGGAAGCCAAGAAAAGGATCAACTATGATGTGGAGGAAGAACTCCATGTCATGAGGGGGAATTGAAAAGGGAGAATTCCTTACCTCCTCTCTTGCTATTGTATTTATATTTCCTGAGTTGTATATACTGAAAATTATGGCATGAGGATGTTGAAAATGCAAGAGAGTAATGCATATGAATTAGTGGGAATGATTACAGAGTCATTGCATAGTGCATGTGAATTACTTATGCATGAGCATGATGTTGCATATGGTAAAGGTAGTGAAAGTTACACATGCAATAGCCCATTAATGGTATTGCCTATGGTTGATCACTAGTAATGTTGTTGATAATGATTGTACGAATCAGACCATAGAAGCATGATTGAAAATGCAAGAGGATAGATAGATGAAGTAAATATGTACTAGCTGGAATACTAACAGACATTGCATAGTGCATGTGAAAATGTTTGTACATGTATATGATACTGCATATTGGTAAAATAGTGAGGTTTTACATATGCAATGAGCCACTTAAGATCATTATGGTGGTTTCTAATAATTAGTTGTGTTCGCATTGGTTGTAGGACCAAAGAAAATCGAAGCATGGCTAAGGATGTGGATGATGTTGTTGCATATGACCAACAACATTATGAAGAAAGGTTGGGGCGACAAATCTATGATCATTAGGTTGGAAAAAGGACTGTGAAGCCTTGGTAAGAGGCCAACTAATCAGGTAACATCAAGCGATGTTGACAACAACCATGCATGTAATGGTTATTTGTGCTTAATTGCATGAATGTTGAAAGAGGATTTGGTAAGATCCTTTCAACTATGGTTAAACCATGATTGATTTGGTTTGCATGTGGTATTGAGTGTCTAAATGTGAATGTCAGCCTACCAAGAATGGTGAGGTGTGGGTAAGTTAAGGAAGGAAGCCGTACACCCTATAGTTTCTTAGAAACCTCAATGCATTCATATGAAATTATATCATGCCATTTGTGTATATTGGTTGTGAGTTTAACAACCAAAGCAAGTGATGCCTTATGGTCCTGTTGTGGTAGTGCATGCCATATGAGAAAACCATGGTTAGGCCATAATAGGATGGAATGCATAGTATTCATGGATTAATGCAAGGTTGTATTGAGGGGTTATGCATTGAGTGAATGCACATCAAAATATTATGTAAATGTTGTGAATGTGCATGCATGCGTGCGGGTGCACATGTTGAGATGCATTGTGTGAATGCATGGTTGTGATATATATATATATATATGTGTGTGTGTGTGTGTGTGTGTGTGTTTCAATGCAATTAGATAATAGATGAAATGGTGAACTATTGTTAATATTGAGACCATTTCATGAGCTGCTATGAATGCAGGAGAAAGACTGCATGAAGAAGGTAGACGTTGATGGGCTACCAGAGTGCTCTGTTGGAAGGACACAGTTGCATGAAATATGAAGTAATGAGTATTTACAGTTTATTTAAATTGCACGGATAATGTGAATGTGTCTAGCAATTTTATAATGATGCCTATACATATGTATATACGTTTCATTGCATTTCAAATGTTAACAACTGAAGGTGTTTGAACTATTGAGTGTTATAATTCTGAGATCACTTCAGTGACTGTTGCAGTAATGAAAGGATTATATGCATAAATACTCACAACGTGTTGGATGATTGAAGTTTAGATTTTAGGTAGAAAAGTCTTGCGTATGGCAATGAGGATAAGTCCACAGTAGAGACCGGGATCTACCATGTGCAGAAGCCAAAGGTTATGAGAAGGTTCTCATGGTTGTGGAATTTAACTAATGCATGAAACAGATTTGTGAATTTCAGATTTGAAATTTTGCTAATAATTGCTAATGATTGTTTGTCTTATATAAAATTGTGTCAGGAGGACATGTTGTAGGTGGATGTTCATGTATGGAAGCAAGGGTGAAACCATAATGGACAGAGTGATACCACTTACGAGAGCCAAACAATATGAGGATAGCCTCATTGCTAAGCAAATCAATTTCTGTAATAGACAGAATTGCAAAGTCATATTGAATTTAATTATTAATGACATTGATCGGTTATGGAACAATCATATTTAAAGTTTATTGCTAAATGTTGCTGACTGTTTGGCTATTTGATAAGTGTGCCAAGATGACACATTGCAGGAAGACCATGTGTGATGGCCCGCATAAGCCAAACTAGATGGGAAGGATCCCATGCTTTGGAAATGGGTTTCGGGTGAAACGACATTGTAAATGTTGATAATGTCTCAAGCGAACTACATGTTGGTAAAGCATGTGAGTGAGACAGTAAAATTATGCCAAGAAGGCATGTGTGAGTTATGGAACATGAAAATATTGGGGTGGAAAACCGAAGGACTGTTGACTCAGAGAAGAGATCCCCTATTCTTCGCCAATGAAGAAAAGATACATCTGTGAAACGAATGAGTATTTTGTAACCCTAACTGAGGATATACATGTTTGGCTATTAGATTTAATATGCAGAGCATGTTTTATTATTTCATTATTATTCCGGACTGCTTGAGTGTGACTAAGGCCTACATGGCTCACATCGGAAATGGATGCATACCTTTCGGGTGATGGGTTATGTTAGGGTTTTCAATATTGACTACGCCCTAAGGGAATGGACGCATTCCTGGTGTTTCAATACTTGATAGTGAATGTTATGAAATATTATTACAATTTTAGAGCAGCAATACTGATGAACCTTCTTATCCTTCTTGTGCTATTAGCTACACAGATGCAATTTGATGTTTCACGTAAGAGGCAAAGTGAAGAAAGGGTGCTCAAGAGAACTGTATGGGCAGTGGTAACCTTTCTACGCTCACACTAAAGGACACTAGAAGAGATGGATAGGCCCAAGGAGCCGTGTTGTAGAAAAAGGGTATCATCCTTGTGTAGTGTGAGTGGGTATTGTGGGGAACCACTGGTTTGCATAAGAGAAGGAGCCACGTAATCATATTATGTTGTTCTTATTGCCTGATAAACCCAGTCGGTGTACTGGCTTGGCAATGGTTGTTGTATTCCTGATAAACCCAGTCGGTGTATTGGCTTGGCATTGGTTATTTGGAAGTTGTGGTGAATGGTTGTTGTATGCCTGATAAACCCAGTCGGTGTATTGGCTTGGCATTGGTTATTTGGAAGTTGTGGTGAATGTTTGTTGAATGCCTGACAAACCTAGTTGGTGTACTAGCTTGGAATTCGCTGTTTGCATGTTGTGGAGGTATTGGTGAAGGGTGTTATTTCTTGACAAACCCAGTCGGAGAACTGACTTGTAAATGGTCGTTGAATGCTTCATAAACCCAGTCGGCGTACTGGCTTAGCATACTGATTTTTGAAATGCTTGTTAAACCCAGTCGGTGTACTGGCTTATCATACTGATTTTTGAAATGCTTGATAAACTCAGTCAGCGTACTAGCTTAGCATACTGATTTTAGGGATGCCTGATAAACCCAGTCAGCGTACTGGCTTGGAATTTCCTATTCGGATGATGTTGTGGAGAAACATGTGTGTTGGCCAAGCATCCACCGCACAGGTGATCCAAGGCTTGTAAAGCAGAGAAGGAAACCTATGGAGTAGCAAGGAAATGCACAATACAGAAAGTATTCAATTTCATTTATTTCTTGCTTGGAATAATGAAGATTTCAGGTATAAGTTTTCTAACAGCTAAGCTGATACACTGTTGTTTCTTTGTTGGAAACCTTGGTCATTGTAGGAAGCAAGGACCTTGAAAGAAATATAAAATTATTGGTAAAGCCAGAGAGTAACTGGTTGGGCACTATAAAATTCTTGGTAAAGCAAAAGAGTAACTGGTTGGGCGCTATAAAATTATTGGTAAAGCCAGAGAGTAACGGGTTGGGAATTAACTACGTGATGCAGTGGAGTAGCCTGTGTGCTAGCCCAACATTCATTATTGTATCCACGGGAAATCCAAGGCTTATAAAGCAAAGAAGGAGCCTGTAAAATAAAGTGAAGACATCCAATGCAGATAAGTATTTGGTTACCTTGCAACTTCTTGCTTATGAATATACGTGTGTATATGATTTGGATATGATTTTCTCAAACTCTTGTTTAGAGATAAACCCTATGAAAATAAACTAAACATGTGAATTGATTCAATGTTTGAGTATAGGTATTACTGGAATCAAGGACTATGAAGGCATCATAGGGATGCATATCGACATGTGATCGTCCTAAGGAGCTCAGTATGAGCAGTAATGAAAGATGGTGCTAGTGGACATGTGTGGGTCCTAGCAGCCAAAGGTTCTGTAGGCATCAATGGGGAAGGGATCCCTAGTTGAAAATCCTTAGACAGACCTTAGACACTAAGTGTCATAGCCAAGAAAGGGAAAGTCAAGCATTCACATTAAAGTGAAAGAGGCTAAGGAGCATAGAACCACAGTGGTGGTGTGGCTCTAGATTTGAACAAGACTAAGAGGGGGAAACTCTTACTCTTCTCTTTCCTTTTGACTGATGCATCTTAGAAACAAAATATTGTTGAGCGCATGTCATGGTTGAAAACAGATTGTGCTTAAATTGCTTGAAATGGATTGTGAATGTTGAAATAGTTATTTCCCTGTGAAAGGATTAACATGAAGGAGTTCATGTGTATGTTGGGAAAGCATGAAAAAGGTGGAAGTATCATGAGTGAAAAATGGACTCTCCATGTCAATTAGGAAAATAACTGACTAATTTTAATATTATTTTATACTTGTCCTAACAGGAATTGCCATAATGAATCTCACAGGTGAGAAATTGAAAGCCATTGTTTGCAGTTGTTATTAGCCAAGTGTTGCTAGTGAGAAAAGTGTGGGCCAGTTGTGCACATTGATTATGGTAGTAGACCAAAACACTATTTGCTTTGCCTAAGAATCTTCCTCAAATAGTTGCTAGGACAGCAAGGAAGATGCCATCTAGGAAATTCCAGACTTGTAGATCAGTTGGAAGGTGAATAAAAGGAAGGGATTGTTGTGGAGCAATGCCCACCTGTAGAGCGGGAAGATCAAAGCCAGCAAGAGAAGCTTGTGGAAGCCAAAGGAGTTGATCCTGAAAGTTCAAAGTAAAGAGATGAAATGTAGGGAAGACCTGCCACCATTGTGTGAATTTTGGACATGTGTAAAGTGGGTATTTATTCCTAAGTATTGGAACACCGAGGACGGTGTTATTCCAAGGGGGAGGGAAATGTAATGTCCCTATTTTGACCCTATGGCATTAAAATCGTAAATAATGTAATATTGTTATAAAATTGTGGTGAGGAGCTCAAGGCCAAGGCCCCACCATCGATTTATTGATGCATATGGTTTACATGCTAGCCATGCACAATGGAATTGCGAATATCATGTAAATATGCATTTTAATAAAATACCCACAACTAGCTATGCAATGCAACAAGAGATGGGGGCATGATTTTAAAAGGAATTGGGAGGGAAATATTCAAACCCTTGGAGCCAATCAAGTCAAGACAAGTGTCAATGAGAGAACCACTTCATAGAATACTATGTTGCTCCCAAGCTAGATGCCACTATGAAGATGGCAATATTTCATAAAATTTACAAGATGACTAGATATGAAATTTGTTATCTCAGTTTCTCATGTGAAATAATGGAACTTCAACTAATAGTTGTTTGTTCATAAACTCGTTATACATATATACAATGATAATTCGCAGGTATGTGTAACATCCCAAAATTTTACAAAAAATTAAATTTTTTCTAGGTAGCATAAACTGCTACAAAGACTATGCGGAAGTACAATAAATGTTAATTTGTTTAAATAGACGACAGACTGGTGATGACACTTCTTCAATTAGTCACCAATATTATGAACATGTTATGTCAATTACTTGCTATGTTTGTCATACCAATTAAGTGTATGTATTTATGCTTGCTAAATACTGCTGGATGTTTTTAACACCATTTTTGCATTCTGATTTAATATGGTTACTTCTTTAAATGTATAGACATCGTAGATTTATTATGGTGTTGTTTTAATTATAAGTGCTAACTGTTTGTTTTCTTGATGATGAAGGGGTCCTATGGGAACCCCGAGGCTTACTTAGCTATTTAGCTAATGCACTTGAACTTCTGTCACATATCGCAGGTAAGAGCGACATTTCTTTTCAAGTATTACAACGTATGTAAAAAGAACTTTTTAACTCCATTTAATCTCTGATGTTAAAAGTATAGGGGGTTCAATTGTGTAAGGGTAAGACCTACCCTAGCTATGATCATACGTAAATGCCCAAGCATCGTAACTATTTTATTATGTTTTCACTTGAGTTTTACTTCCTAATCATCCATCGTACTTATGCCATTTTAATTTATTTATAACAAGTCCTAGCTTAATATAATCAATTTGCACTAAAGCTTTTCGGTGTACATGGATTCATCAAATTATATTATCCAAGATTTTGTAATATTTCCAAACCCTACCTAAAAGGTTTGATACATTGTGATATAACCTAAGGGTTAAGACTTTATGCATATCATGTTAAATGCTAGATGTTATAAGTAACTTTTAAAGCCATATTTCTATATGCTAAATGTTATAATTTTTGTACTCATTCTACCTTATACTAAGGTATTAACCTTTATGCTCATTATAACTACATGTTGAGCGTTATAACCTTAAAGCGCAAATATACCAATATACTAGGTATTATTTCCTTTGTGCACCATATGATTTTACGCTTAATACATAGTTTGATTATCAAATAGGCTCTACGTATTACACTATGTGTTTAAAGGATATAGTATTGTTATATGCATATGTATTATATGTTGTGTCAATAGTGAAGCTCATAACTAAACCTTGGTGAACTCTCTGCGCTGGTAGGCATCGTGTAAAATGGTAGCTGTGACACTTGAATGATATTAATGGTGTGTGGGTGGAATGCCCGTTGGCATCCCTCGTGGCAGGTCTCCATGTGAAGGTTCTTGGTAATAGTGTTGAACCCTAAATGCACTTTGAATTACTCATCGTAACCATAACCTGGAGCATTCATTTTTGCAGTGAGTGAGGGTGGAGAGGCCGACAGGCCCTCAAGTTCTTAGGGTTTGCAGCAAAGTGCTTGTAGCTCCTCCAGGGGCTTGAAACTGTGACCTCAAAGCCTGCTTCGTAATGTCATTCAGTAGGCTAAAAGGAACTGGGTTACTTTCTGTGTTAAGAATATTTTGTTGGGTTTCTATGGTGAGTCTTCACACTACCAGTATGAATGCTGGAAGCTTATCCAACACATACACTGATGGGGAGAATGCTCAGGTGTGCTGCACTATCACAAGTAAATTCATACCAGATCCTTCGAAAATTCGTTGAGTGTTTTAATAAGCTAATAAGTATTTCAAGAATTTAACCAATCGTAGCATTGTTGCATTTGACAGGGTCACTCCCTCGGCAAAGTTTTTACGTTGTCCTGAAGGAAATGCGAACTTCTTGGTCGTGGTAAGCCTCGATGACTCCCTCTGGGCATTCAAATGCACTTGGAATATTTGTGGTGAAGCATGGCATCGATACTGTCCTTAACTTAGTTGGTCGAAGCTTCGGTTTTAACTTAAACGATTTGGTTTCTCAGTTGTTTGAAAATTTATAAGCTGAATGGCAAAATTTTAAGTTACAGGGAGGGTTGAACCCTCGACCTGTCTTACGTTGGTTTCTCAACGATTAATGTATAAATTTTTACTGATAAATGCATACGGTTTTTGCTTGGAAATCTTAGGGGTTTTACCCTCAGCATTTTGATAAAATGTGTTGACAAAGTTTTATGGTGATTAGGGTTTTAGGACCCGGTTCTGTTTATGATTAAACTAGATATAGAGAGGGTCGAACCCTCGACCTCAAATTGTATTGTTTTCTTCTGTAATGTATTTATATAAATTTTAAAGGATAATTGCATTATTCAAATGAAGTTTGAAATGTTAGCCTGAGAGAAAGCTCTCGACATTCGTTGTTATTTTATAAATTTGTTTGATAACAAAGGATAGGGCGGAGCCAATGTTGTGGTTTAAAAGGTTATAAATTTTTAGAGTTGTTTAAAAAAAAAATCCATAAGGCTAGGTTATAAACCCTACCCCAGACTAATTACCAATGTTGAGCTTTGGTTGTAAAATCATTACGGGTTTCAAACCCTGTACTTGTTATGTAAATTAAGTTTGGCAAGTTGGTAACTTGTATTATTATGAAATTTAGACTGTGTGGGTGAACCCTTCGGGTATCGAACCTTGGTCTCGCATTACTCTTTCGTTTTGTTAAACAAATTCAATGTTTGCATAGTAATAGTATGTATAGATAATGAACAGGGTTTGAACCCTGGGATGATCGACAGATTATTTAGTTGCTATTTGTTTTGTATTATTTAATGTTTAAATCAACTGATAATTAAATCCATATTGAAATAAGGTGACAATATGTCATATTACCAATAATGTGTAAAATAGATATATGGTTACTATTTTCTTTACTACAGTATTTAAACTTCGTTTTGGTTATCAAAATAATGCACTATGAGTTTCGATACTATTAGGGTTTGTAATACAGAAACTATATTGTTTTTAAAGGATTTTTATTTGAGAAGTTTATGCTAAAAAGTATGTGTTATTTAGTTTATGAAATGAAAGGTTTAAACCATGAATAAAATTAGGTTTTGGAAAGAAAGCATGAGATTGCTTAATATACTATTACTTCTGTCACTATGAATGAACTGTTATTTAAATATTCTATTTAATAGATAAATGCTATGTTTTTTTGTATTTAGTACAAAAGAGATTTTATTGCAATGTAAACATAAAGGTTGTACAGAAACATAATAGATTTTATCTATGACAATCATTCAGTCGAATCTATCTATTGCATATCATTATTCAAATCTATTTTAAATACTCTTCCCTGTACTAGAGTACGGACTGAAATAGTGTGTGGAAAAATGCAGGGAAGCATTTTTATTCTATCATTCATATTTAATCATAAATTCTAACTATCCATTTAACATTTAAAGCTAACAGGTGCATGTATATTCATAGTAGTTAATATTGCAGTAAATAGAAAGTTACGAACAATCCAAAAGATATCTAGGATGTAAATAAAACTGATAACATAATAACATTCAGATCCTTAAATAATTTGACAAAAAGTAAATAAGATAACACAATTTGAACTTGGTAACTGTAGATGAGACAAACAGCCAAAGGATCCCGTTGCACCCAACCTTTTCCTGAAGATAGCCAAGTTACTTGCCTTAGGACCCCCGAGCCTGTTCACTGAACCACCAAGATGAAGATGCTGTGTGGAGAAATGGAATAAATTCCTTTGTAACTCAGCAGTAGCACTTGACAGTAGTACTTCTGCTTTTAGCAATATTGAACTCAGCAAGGTGGCTGCACTAGTTCAGAATGCAGTCTTAGTTCACTCAATCACTTCTAACCTTCCCCTCATCGAATCTCTAGTTCTCTCTTGTCTTTCCAATTTAGAAATTATCACAAGGTAAGAATGAACAACCTCCTGCTGAATTTGATGGGTAGATAAGCATGCCTAGGTCTTTTGGTCGGTTGTTTTTAGTAAATGAGCCACCTTCTCAGTTCCACTTTCTTGGGGAACATGACCATAAAAATAGGGAAGTTTCCCCCTGCAATAGTTAGAAGTGAGTTGAGGATGCTTCCAAGTGTCAGTTTGCTCTCCACCCCAGTCCATTCCTCCTAGTGGGTCAGTGAACACTCATTCAATAGTCTCCTTTGGGTATTTGTCTCGTCTTTTATTTATTAATAATAAAATATTCAGAGTAATTAATTACAGTCATCCTTGACCCCACTTAGTCAATAACATAAAAATTTACAATAAAATAAAACATAATGTTTTTCTGACAACATATAATGTTCAGAATTTGGGTATGTGACCGTATGAGTTAGAAAAACACGCAGATATACTTATCAATTTGGTATGCAGGTATCTCGACTTTATTACACCATGGTCTCAAGCAAGAAATCTTCAAAATGTAGCTAGGTTTCAATACCAGATCAACACACATCAATACCTATTCAAGACAATGTATTCATCCATGTTTCCCCTGTGGAGTTTCAATGCAGCAACAACATGCACACAACAGTAGCACACCAGTGGAGTCTTCACGCAGCAATCAGTCCAACGTCAGCATGATATTCAACACGATATCACACTGGAGCTAGGGTAATTTCAAGGTCGCATATTCAAGGTCGTCATAACTGTCCCACCATGATCGCCAACACTCAACTCGGTGTCTCCACCAGATATCACTTAGAAGAAACCTCCTTTCTGAAGAATAACAGTCTAACTTCGTGATGTGTTGCACGTTGAAAATGATTTTACTCTCGAAGAAGAAGAAGCCAATGAGGTGTTTGAATTAATGGGATTTTGAGTCACATGCGGAATGTTTAATGATGCACTTACCTGATTTGAATTGAATGGAGAAGGATCACGGATCTGGCTCTATTATTTTGCTAGAGACTACTCTCTCTGATAGCTATAATAGGATTGCACCATTCTTTCTCCCTTTATCAATGAGCCCAACATAGTAGAAAAAATAGATGATGACGCAACAACAAAAATGACTTCAAAATATTTGTTTAATACCTTTTTCTTGAATTTGATGGAAATTTTTGTTGGCTATGGCTTACTCTCCTCCAGGTCTATGAATAATTCTCGTAATATTGATTCTTCTTCAGGTCATAAAGTAGTTGTGATGTCAGGAGGGATATATATTGAGTACTATCCGGTAGATAGAGCTATCTCCCCTCATATGGGAGGTATGCACAACTCATACATGGATGCAAAATATGATACCAATGGTAGTAGGTACTTGGCAGAGCGTCAGAAGCTCAGTCTGATATACAATTTCTGCCCAATATTCAAAATTCAACACAAGTTCATGTCCACACTTCTCCCATGCATATTCACACTTGAAAGAGAATGTGATCACCAAACTAGTCTCCACTACGTAGCTCGTAGTCCTTAGATAGAGTCGAGATAAACCAGGTTAGGAGGAGTAGTTCATGTAGGTGTCCAAGCATAAATTGTATATTCCCATCGGTTTACACATCCAATACTCATCACTCCTCATGCACATTTCACTTGTGGAGAAACAGTTCCATCAAACCGTGGCTTCCAATTCAAGGATGAGATTGTGCAGAAAATCCTCCTATTTCAAACAACTTGGTACAATGTATAGACAATGAACCCATCAATTTAATGATCACCAGAGTTTAAAATAATCACCATCCTCATCGACGCTTTTATTAATGACCATAAAGTAACTTAGATCATCGTAAAAGCATGTCCCTTTGTATCTATCATGCCTTGGATTCTCTGTTTACTTTGGATTCCCTATATTTTCCACTATTTAAGAAGAAGAAGAGACCTTGTGTTTATTTATTTTTGAAACAAATGAATGCAATTCATAAGCATCAATACATTTGAATTTGCACAACCAAATTTTTCTGGACTCCTTCGTAACCTGGAACAAGTACAAGCGTCAATTAAAAAGAACAAGAATGGTTTGCTTTCCACACCCAAACTTCCATTGTGTTTCCTTCTACTTCTATCCACTTTATGTGATGGATATTGGTGGCTAGAATGCCATACGACGATTCTCCTTCAACAATCTTAGCAGCTGCACGGACTCGACTCTTTCAATAATACGGTGTTTTGAATACAACTTAATTTTATCATAATTGCATATGGTGGCTCTTCTAAATATTTAAATCGGCGGCACTCGAGATAAGCTCAGGCCTCTTTCACTCATGCAAATTTATTCATCTCCTTCACACATAGGTGTACGCTGCTCCTCTATGTGGCTCACGAATTTAAAGAAATGGATCACAGAACTAGCTCCAAATCAACAGTTCAATGATACACCCCAATACTCCAACACACTGCAATATGAATTTAGTGTTTTGCAAAGCAAAGCATGCAAGTTTTTCCTAAAAGAACCAATTACCTAAAAAGAGCCTGAGACCCAAAACCCTTGGTGGATACAGGTATTTGAAGAACCATGCCCTGTGATAGTATTCATGCAAACCCTTTACTAAACTTCAAATTAAATTGCATATATATATGCGACAACAATAATGAATTAGATTGAAACCAACCTGATTATTTGGGTGAACCGGAACCACCCTCCTCTTTATCGCTATGATCCTCCTCGCCATTGGATTCAACGTCTTGAAATTGGTCGTCAGGATCGTAATGAGGATCGAGGGACTTGTTCATGGCATCCTTGCCTTTATCCAAAAAAGGTTTGCAAGCGATCTGAGCTGTCAACTAGGCCAGAGTCGAGCCTGCGACTACTATAATAGTGGATTTGAGAGCACCCATGGTTGGTTTTTTTTCCTTCCTTTCAACTAGTGCCTCATTTCAGTAAACTACACAACCTTCGAAGGGAAAACCAGAACGAAAACACAATTTGAATCCAAAGATATGAAACTATGGATGATGTCATGGCTATATACAAGTGCGTTAGCACAAACCATTAACATCGACGGGATTCATAACTAGACTAACTTGGATCAGGTTGTTTGCTTGGAACAACTTGATTGATTGCTCCAAAGACCCGATATGCTGAGATCTAGCCAAGAAAACCTAAAATCCTTGATTGCTTGCTCCACAGTCCCGAAATCCTGAAATTTGAAAAAAACCAAAATCTTTTTAGCTATGATAAAAAACAAAATTGAAAACAACATATATATAGAGCGATTTAAAACTGAAAAATGATTTCAATCCATAATATGTGGACGAAATTACCAAAAAACTGGATTTCCGTGATCACCGGAGGGCGAATTTACCCTTAGCAATTTCCATTTCTATAAATTTGGGCGAATTTACCCTCAGCAATTTCCATTTCTATAAATTTGGGAGAATCAGAGCGAGCGGGTTATTTTACTGGGCGATGGGAACTTGAAATCGTATTAGAGAGGGGCGAAATGGTTCAATTTAGTGTCCCCTTTATATATTTTATGGGGCTAATGTGCCATTTAGTAAAAGTAAATACATAAAAATTGGGCTAATCATAGTAAATGTTGGTTTAATTTAAAAATAGCCCACTAAAAAATTACTAAACCCCTAAATTTAGCCCATGGGCTAAGATTAGCCCCTAAAATTTTCCCTGCTCTCTAGCTAAATAGTATCTCTAACTGAATTGTTCTGGCTATGCTAAGTATGGATACTATACCATTGTTTGATTTTGTAGTCTTTAAGTCCATCTAGGAAGGCCTTGTTGGATAGCTAACTAAATTATTTGGATGGGCCTATGCCTGAGTACATCCGTGCAAGAATGGTTTGTGATTATGCAATATTGAAATGTTGTTATTTAATGACAATTAGTGTAATTGTAGAATTATATATATTTGAATGCAATATAAATGTGCAAGAGATTCTAAAAGAGCAATGAAGTGCTTGAATTCAATTAAAAATATTTCTCTATTGAACATTGCATTCGTAAGTTTTGGGTTTGAGTTCTTGTTCACCGTGTTTGTGTGAGTTGTAAACAAATTGTTAATACTTATAGACTTATGTTAACTTATGAAAGTAAAATCTATTAATTGATGCTAGCTGAGATGAATTGCTGGGTGATATAAATTGTTAACTAATGTGGATGTTAACTAATTATAGCTTATTAGATTTTGATAATTGGTTCAAGCCATGGGGGAAAAGGGAGTAATCTTTACCCTAACCTCGATTTAATACTTAAAAGAATTTTTATACGAGTAAATATTCAAAAAATGTTTTTAGTTTGAAAAGATACTTAAGATACAAGTCCAACCAACATGGCACACACCTAAAAGAAGTAGATGCATTCATGGTGTTAAGTTGTGTCATGGTTGTCGACATTGATTACACCTCAAGGGAATGGATGCATTCCTGGTGTTTCAAGTGCCGAGAATTCAGTTGTGTAAAATAATATGTTTTTAGTTCATGATAATACATTATGATAAATGTATGTGATTTACATCATGATACTGATGAATGTTGCTAGTTATTGTGTATCTCATAGGTACATGAGCAAATCTAAAGAAGAGGAATATGGTAAATCCGAGCGCTGGAATTTTGTAGAAAGAGAACAAAACTAAAGAAGAAGAAGACTATGAAAAGTTGAGGATAAGTTTTCCTCAACTGCTTTCATTAAGGATGTGTCTCCTCTAATTAAATTATGCAAATCTAAGGACAAGTTTTCCTCAATTGCTTGCATTGAGGATGTATCTCCTCTAATTAAAATGATGCAAATTGAACATCTGCATTTTAAAGAGAAAGAGACCAAGGAGCAATCAATGGCACGATTATTGTGGAGCTCCCGATTGGGAAAAAACTAAGAGGGGGAAACTCTTACTCTTATCTTTTTACCTATGTTATTACTTTCTAGGAAAATAAAGTGTTGAAAATGCATATTATGGCTGAAATTGTTGTCTTTATTTTGTCCGAAATAAACAATGAATGTTAAAATAGTTAAATTTCTATAAAAGAAAAAAATGAAGATGATTAGGGTCATCTTTATGTATAAGAATATGCAAGCATAAAATGCATGATATGTATAAAAGAAATCTGAGCAAGAATAGTACAATTAGTCTTTTCATAAAAGCATGGCCTGATTTTTAGTATGTTGGCCTAATGAATTCGTGTTGATTACTTGTAGATGAAATCTTTCAATTGGAAGTTGTTGTTACTTCTTTAAAGAGTAAAGAGGACCGAGGAAAGATATGAATTGAAGATGGCGGATGATAAGAGAATTATCCACCTTGTTGAAGAAATGTTTCAAATCATGGTAAATTTTCAAGAAAGTATTGGAAAAATGATGAAACTTCAAGCATAACAAAATGAAGTAAAATTTCAAATTCTACAAGATTCAATCCATTGGAAAAATGAGATAAATGATGTCCTAGTATCCATTAACAATGGAAAGGACATAGAACCTCTGAAGAAGCATTCACCTGATCCATCAACCAAGAAACGCCCAAGGTCAGACGAATCAAATATGGTTGTGCCCACAAATCAAAAGCAGTCATATCAAATGAAATGTTGGAATTGTAGAGGTAATTATTACCTCAATAAATGCCCAACAAGAGGTACTAAGAAATATGGCATCCACAAATTTTACAAAACTTTGACTAAGTTGGAAAGTAGAGCAAAATAAAGAATTGATGAAGTGAATAGTTCACATGTTGAGCTAGAAGGTCCAAGCCAACAGGAGCAGCATGAAGGGGTCCGATGGACTTGACCCTGAAAACACAACTTGAAAGAGGTAATCCAGGAGAAGCACCTACAACATTTTGAAATTTTTTTATATATGTGTGTCTATAAGCATTCGAACACTGAGGACGACGTAGACTTTAAGGGGGGGGGGATGTAACACCCCTGGTTTGAAACCCCTAGTCTGATGATGGCCATATGTAACTATTTTCTATGAATTCCTGCAAGGATGAACATATTGTATTTTTACAATTATTAAGATTAAAATCTACAACTAGCTGTGTTGAGGCTATACGTTGAAGAGATCAAGGACTCATGTATTCACCAAAGACAGTAAGGGGGTGTAAGTTTCATAGGGGGGAATTATGCCATGACCCTTTGGTATCCTTTAGACCCTAAGAATATCCTAAGCCTTAGCTAAGTCATAATCCCATTTAAATGACTTTATACTTATTGTAAAATCATAATTGTGATTTGAGTGGGACTAAAGATAGAGTTTAATTAAAAAAGGGAAACATGGATCTCTTGGAGAACCCATGCGGTTCCAAATTTCCATGCATTAAACTAATGCATGCCAAAGGAAATTCATTCCTTCATCTTGCTAAGAATCCATGAATGCATTGGCCCATGCGTGTGACGAGAAAAATTGCTGGTTGGATTGAGAGAGAAAGGCGATTTTGATATGTAGAATAAAATCTAGTATGGAATGCTGAGCTTGAGAAACTAAATTCTGAGTTTGGTACTGTTGAAATTGTGTCCATTGTTTCCTTTGGTCATTCCAGTGAAATGACAAATGGTGTAGGAAGACTTGGTGGATTTTTTAGTACTAAAGGCAGTGATGTATCTCACTATCGTGCTATCAGAATGAAACTAAGGAAGTGAAATGCATTGTTCGGCATGAAATTGGACTTAAGCCAACTTCTTGTTTTCCAAAGTGTGAAATTTAGAAATTATGGGATTGGTGAGATGTCTGTCTGGTGAATGAATATTCTATTTATTCTATGTTTTCGACTTTACGTTGGGTTTTGGTCAGAATCCAATAATGTTTTGGGGTAAAATCCAAATTTCTAGTGTTTAAATTGTATTTTTGAATCCATAAATAGATTCAGCACCCTCAAATACTCCGTGACACCCAAATTATGCAATTTCCATAGCTAATATATGTGATTCCAAGCTTTTTTAAAGATTTCCAACAGAAATACGAACAAAATTAGACAAAAAATATGTGCAAAAAAGGTTGAAAATGTAGAATATTTAGACTACACCTCTGGTGAATGCATGAGTCTCACCACGGGGATGGCATTTTGCTGAGAGATTAATGAGAAAATTGCCTAAGGTTGGGTGGAGCATACTTCACACACAATCAATTGCCCAATTTAAGTATTTTCCATATAAGTTTTAATTCCTAGAAATGATGTTTTTGTTAGGATATTCCTATACTCCATCCTAGTCCCACCAGTATTTTGATCATTTACATTTTCAGTCATGCATGCACTTTTAGGGTTTGCATGCATCATTTAGGGTTTGCATGCATTCCAGTCATCAGTCCAGCACCTATCCCTCAGTTAGCCAGTCCCCGAGAGCTTTTCTCAAATCCGTTTTAGCCCTCCTAGAGCTTAGTGCGCCCTTCCTCCTTGATTTAAGGAAGCCACTCATCCTTTCTCACCTACCAGTCCAGTTTACTTCAGTTAGCCACTAGTCTTTCCTTGATTTGAGGCCAGACTGACTCCTCACTGCTGTTATCACTCCGATTGACCTTCGATGAGACATGAGTACCTGTTCTGACTCCATTTAGCTCCTCATGCACCCTCCACTGAACCTCCTTCATTCAGTTAGTGTCTCCATGTGCCAGTTACATTCAGTTACACCTATCACACTCAGTTAAACTCAGTTTGACTGAAGGTTGATAGTTACTTATGCATTGATGACTCCACCGATGATGAGATAGACTACTAGTTGTGCTCCGATGACACTCCAGTGATCTTTTGATCACTCCATGAAGGCTAATTCGAATTGCCACCTTGGCATTCGAATCCTCATGCATTGTACTGCTTATTTGTCCATATTGTGATTAATTAACTAGTGTGTGTGAAGTATTTTTGCTTCTATCCGATTTCTACTGTATTATTATTTTGTTGCATTATACTGCATTGACCACTCTTCTTCTATTTTCCTGCTTAATCATAATTACTCTTGTGAGATATACATCATCTCTTAGATCTGCTGTGAGGATTTTCACATGGTATCAGAGCATGTTGAGAGTATTGTTTATCTCCATTCTTGAGAGTTTTTTGCAGGTTATTACCAAGATTTCGAGTGCAGCAGTTTCTGCATCTTTGCAGTAGTAGCAGTTTCAGATATTCTCTATTGTTTTTGCAGGTCTTCTACAACTTCCATATATTCATCAGGAATTACTCCTTTTTCTCCATTCAACTATGATGAATGGAAACCACAAATGATAATGCATTTGAATAGACATGGTCTTTTTTATTATTGTTTTGAAAGAGAGTTCGAATCCTATGTTGAAGAGTATGACTGGTTAAGTGAAGGTGAACAAGCTTGTGCAGTCATGAGTTATGCTATGTCTCCTTGCATGATATATGACCTCCCTAATATTTCATCTCCAATAAAGATATGGGCTTACCTGGATGAAATATTTGGCAAACAGAATGAAGGAATTGGTCCAAACCCTTTCGAGAACAAGCAAAGTGATGCATTCGCTCCCCTTGACGGCCTCTCAGATCATGAACCAGTATCATCTCATATTGAAGTTGTCCACAAAGAACTTGCTGATTCTACACTCATGCTCCAAATTTCATCTCTTTCTGTGCCAACTCACACTCTAGATATTGCAGAAGGTCCTAAATCCTCTCTTGCACCAGAGTCTGTTGGTTTGCATCATGATCACATGATTATTTCGGAGGAAAAATCAGCTATTGAGGTAATGCATTCGCCCTCCTCAAGAAATCACCTCTTATTTACTACTATATGATCATTATTCCATGCTTTCAGAAGGTTATTGAAGAATTTGTCCATTGCCACCCGCTTGGGATAATTTCTCATGTATCCACTGGTTTTGATCTCACCTCTTATGGTTCAAAGGAGATCTCAAGAAACCATTGCCATTCGCTTGGGATAATCTTTCATGCATTTACTGGTATTGATCTCACCTCTTATGGTTCAAAGGAGATCTCAAGAAACCATGATTCAAGTCTTGGATCTAATTTGGATCCTAAGCAAACACTGCTTGAGATAATTTCTCATGCATATGGTGGTTTTGATCTCACCCCTCCTGGTTCAAAGGAGATCTCAAGAAACTATTCATCAAGTCTTAAAATCTGATTTGGATTTCAAGCAATCATTATTATTTGATGGTTCTTTTTGGCATAATCTCACCCATGGTGGTTCGAAGGAGAAGACAAAAGACTATATGCATATTCATGTTTTTGATCCTACCTCAACTAATTCGAATCACAGGTTCAAGGATCATCCTCATACTTTTGGATTTTTTCTCATCACATTCGATCTGAAGAGCAAGTACAAGCACATGCTTTTTGAGCATTATCCACTTCTTCCCAAGAAGAAGATACCTCCAGACATATGACCAAGCATCACACCTGCTTGACTTTGGAGCATTTATTTTTTATGTGTGCCTTACGGTCTATTTTGAGGGGTGTTCGGGTACACATGGTACTATAAAAGGACCGAACACCAAGAGCAACCACTTCACACAAACAGATCAAAGATCAACACATCGATGTTTTGACGTGGTTTAAACCCTCTTGAAGGAAACACTCCACGACCTCGGCCAAATAGCTTTTACGGGACAATTTATTATGCAAAAAATGAAAGTTACAAAATGAGCTTCTCATAATCGATCAACTAAACAATGACCCTCCATTCTCTTTAAATAGAGATCATGGACCAATCGGGTGTTAAGCCACGGATCAAGGTTAGGTATGATCTAAGAGAAGTTGAGCCGTCGGATCACTCTATGTTGGAAACATATCTTGACTGTCGGATTAAGTATTTACAAATGCATACTAATGCATACTAAAGAAACACACTTGTGCTGGTGCAACTAGAGGAACATGAGCAGGCAGAGGTGGATTTTCATCCTCACTGTCATCATCAGAACCTGGAGTTGGAAACTTGTCAAGGAAGTTGGAAGAAGAAGAAGAAGGCACAAACGCCGAATCAGGCTCGCGGGCCAAATATGGCACAATCACCGAGTTAGGCTCGCAGGCCAATAGATTTTCATCAAATTTAACATCTCTTCTAATGATTATATCATGAGAATGTGGTTGAAGAAGTCTATAACCTTTTACATCTTCAGAATATCCAACAAATATGCACTTTTCACTTTTAGGCTGCAATGCTTTCCGTTTTTCATCCGGAATGTGAGCCCATGCTTCACTACCAAACACATGGAAGTGACTTACATCAGGTTTAGTTTTACTCCGTTCTTCTTCTGGTGTTATACCTTGTAATGATTTAGTGGGGGTGCGATTAACTATGTAATTTGCACAATTAATGGCTTCAACCCAAAATTGAAGACTTAGTCCCTTAGATTGGATCATACAATTAGCCATTTCTTTTAAAGTTCAGTTCTTCCGCTCAGCTACACCATTTTGTTGTGGTGTATATGGAACAGTGTGTTGTTGTTGGATGCCTTGTTCAGTGCAGAAAGTAGTGAACTTTTTGTTAACATATTCTCCTCCATTGTTAGATCTTAACTTAATAATTTGATGACCAGATTGTTTTTCAACAAGGGCCTTGTAGGCCAAGAACATGTTAAATACTTCGCTGTTAAGTTTTAGGAAATAAACCCAAGTGCGTCTGGTGTAATCATCAATGAAAGTTAAGAAATATTTGAAACCAAAAAATGAAGCAGATGGAAGAAGACCACACAAGTCACTATGCACAAGCTCCAAGGGAACCGAGGCGTGCCAAGAGGCACGTTTGTCAAAACTGTCCCGATGATTTTTTTCGAGTACACAACCGGAACAAACACCATCCCTGCAAGATACCATCGAAAGACCTGTCACCATATTGTCTTTACATAGTTGTTTCAATGAGTGATAATTTAAGTGACCAAATCACTCATGCCAAAGTTTGCTCAAGTTATTACTATGAGCAACAAAAACTGAAGGGAAAGGTGATGACCCAAAGTTGTTAAACTTGTACAACCTGGTAATATCATCAACAATTCCAATAGCTAGGACCTGTTGAGGATATTTAAAATCCTTGATTACAACTTGATGAGGTGTAAAGGTCACAGTTTTACCTTCACCAGAATGAGTGATCTGATAGATTGATAACAAATTGCAGGAAATTCTTGGAACACATAGTACATCACTAAAATGACCATTATCTACTGGAACTATTCCAGTGCCTACAACACTTAGAGATCTATCATCACCAACAAATATTTGTTTGGTGTTACATTCATGCATAGTAGAAAAGATGGCTTGATCCTTAGCCATATGATAAGATGCTCCAGAATCAATGAGCCATTCATTTGAAGTAGAAGAAGAAGATGCATTATAAGAATAACCAGAAGCACAAAGTGCATGTCCATGAGAGGCAGATTCTGAAGGCGAATCTAGGCTGATGTGGTGCTTCTTCATTGCTTCTTCCAAGGCTGCCATCTTCTTGAAACACTTAGATTCATCATGATTATCTTTCCCGCAATAGTTGCAATGACGCTCAGTCTTCTTGCCTTTTGGCTTGGATCCTTTGTCATTTTTTAAAGAAGGAGCTGACTGAGAGGGTTTTGGACCCTTGTTTGACTTATTATTACGAAAATTTTGTTTCTTGGGAGGCTTGGACTTTTCTTTCTGTTGGGACAATAAGGCTTTCCCAGATGTATCTGCATTGTTGATTATTCCAAGATGAATGAGTTTATCTTGCTCTCTAATCAAGGAATCACAAAAGGATTCAAGACTAGGCTTTTGATAGCTAGCTGCATTCAAGGATTCTTTCATGGAGTAAAATGTAGATACAAAAACAGAATATGCAGCTCCAAGTTTGGAAAGAATATGATAAATGCATTGTTTGTCTTCCCTCTTAATCTTACATTCTACACATAAGAGTTTAAGAGTTTTGTACTTAGATAAATAATCTTGAATGCATGAAAAGTCACTTGGATTTAAAGAAATCAACTCATTTTCGAGTTGGTGACCTCGAATTTCATTGTGTTTACCAAACACATATTCCAACTTGTCCCAAGCAGCATCAGGTTCATCAATTCCAGATATGTGGAATCGCAAATCAGTAGAGATTGACATCCCAATCAATCCACGAGCTTCGTCACATCTATTTTCCCATTTTATTTTCTTATCATCATTAGTGGGTTCTGTTTCTTTCCTTGAGGTAATTCTAAAAGGTCCCCTACTTCATAGAACATCCTCCATACGAGATTTCCATGAGAAATAGTTGGAACTGTTAAGTAGAATATCACAAGGGGCGGCCATATTTGTAAATTAATGGCTATAAAATTATAAACCAATAGTTTAGATGTGAAGAGATAAAAAAAATAGGTGGTTTAAAAAAAAACGGCACTGAAAACTGATTCTGTATGATGAAGTTATGCTTGAACAAAGAAACTGTTGAATATGTCCCCAATAGTGACATGGCAGCTAGAGAATGTCCAGCAAAAAAAAAAAAAACCCCTCTTCCCAAGATGAACCTTTTGATAATCACTTTGCAAGAAAGTTGTTTTAAGTGAACCACTTTTGTAAAATAAGTGATTTCACTTTTACAATGATATTACTTTTAAATAGTGCAACAATAAAAAAGAACTTAAGTGATTCACTTGTATTTTTATTTTTTATTATTTAAGTGAGATACACTTTTACAATATAGTAACTTGAAAATAGAAATTGCATACACTTTTTCTTTTAAAAGTAACTTCCTAAGACTTGAACTCAAGACCTAATAAGGAATAAAGCAACTCTGAACCAAGTGAGTTAGATTAAAAGGTATGTAAAATATGGGAATGAGGAAGAGGTTTTTTTTTTAAAAAAACTCTTCTTGCTCGATTTGCGTGCTTTCCCTTTTTCCTGCAAAACACAATACAAATCGAAACAAAAAGAAATTTCCACATTTCTGGAGTTAGATCTTGTTAGCTTTCCCGGAAAGTCTACATTTTCTCTCTGTTTCTGATTTGCCAAGATCGCGCAAGGTGCACGACAAAGAGCATACGCAGCCGAGAAAAACCCTTTCCCTTTCTGTTTCTGATTTGCCGAGATCGCTCAAGGTGCACAACAAAGAGCATACACAGACGTGAAAGCAACAATCCAAACCCAAAAAAATCTAACAGTAAAAAATGATAAAATATGAGATTTTTTTCTTTTAAAAACAGAAAATAAAAAAATGCATCACTATAACATTATACCTTTAGATATGATGAAATACGCATTTCTGGAGCAACCGGGAACCGTTTTCGATCAAATGAAAACTATTTCCCAATAGAAACGACGCTCCAGACGTAATGGAACACCTCCCACAGCCCAGAAATGCACAAAAATACCAGAACCAGAAACCCTTTCGAGTTTCGGCAACAATAGTTCAAGATCTAGATCATAACCGGAAGCAGCTCTTCATAATAGCTCTAATACCATGTTCGGGTACACATAGTACTACCAAAGGACCGAACACCAAGAGCAACCAATTTACACAAACAGATCACAGATCAACACACCAATGTTTTGACGTGGTTTAAACCCTCTTGAGGGAAACACTCCATGGCCCCAGTCAAATAGCTTTTACGTGAAAATTTATTATGCAAAAAAGGAAAGTTACAAAATGAGTTTCTCATAATCGATCAACTAAACAATGACCCTCCATGCTCTTTAAATAGAGATCATGGACCAATCGGGTGTTAAGCCACAGATCAAGGTTAGGTCTGATCTAAGAGAAGTTGAGCCGTCGGATCACTCATGTCGAGAACATATCGTGACCGTCAGATTAAGTATTTACAAATGCATACTAATGCATACTAAAGAAACACACTATCCCTAACAGATATATTACACAAGTTGATCTTAACTAACTCCTAAGTGTCTAAATATCCTAACAAGGAGGGGGGTATTTTTCCCATGAAATTTTTCCCACTTTCTTGGTTTATTGACTATTATTATTCATTATATTGGGTGACCTTTGGTCTTAGTTACCAGGGCCCAGGATGGATTAAGGGGGGGTGTTAGGATATTTCTATACTCCATCCTATTCCCACCAGTGTTTTGATCATTTACATTTTCAGTCATGCATGCACTTTTAGGGTTTGCATGCATCATTTAGGTTTTGTATGCATTTGCATGCATTCCAGTCATCAGTCCAGCACCTAGCCCTCAATTAGCCAGCCCCCGAGAGCTTCTCTCATATCAGTTTTAGCCCTCATAGAGCTTAGTGTGCCCTTCCTCCTTGATTTAAGGAAGCCACTCATCCTTTCTCACCTACCAGTCCAGTTTACTTTAGTTAACCACCAGTATTTCCTTGATTTGAGGCCATACTGAATCCTCACTGCTGTTATCACTCCGATTGACCTCTGATGAGACATGAGTACTTGTTCTGACTCCAGTTAGCTCCTCATGCGCCCTCCACTGAGCCTCCTTCATTCAGTTAGTGTCTCCATGTGCTAGTTACATTCAGTTACACCTACCACACTCAGTTAGACTCAGTTTGACTGAAGGTTGACAGTTACTTGTGCATTGATGACTCCACCGATGATGAGATAGACTACTAGTTGTGCTCCGATGACACTCCAATGATATTTTGATCACTCCATGAAGGCTAATTTGAATTTCCACCTTGGCATTCTAATCCTCATGCATTGTACTACTTATTTGTCCATATTGTGATTAATGAACTAGTGTGTGTGAAGTATTTTTGCTTCTATCTGAGTTCTACTGTATTATTATTCGGTTGCTCATTATACTGCATTGACCACTCTTTTTTTATTTTCCTACTTAATCATAATTACTCTTGTGAGGTATACATCATCTCTTAGATCTGCTGTGAAGATTTTCACAGTTTTAATTTCTCAATGTTGTTGATTTGCTGAATGGTAAAACAATTTACATGGTTTCCTATTTTAATTTTTGAAATTAGATATAAAGAAAGAGTTCATGCATTGCTTGGTTGAATTCATGTTTATGGAATGGGTACAAGTTTACATTCAGTGGTATGTTTGTTAAAACATTTAATTATGAGAAGGAAATTACATGAATGGACAAATAAGTTGAAATTCCATTCATTTTTATTATTTTTATATAACTGGACGCTCATTTGCAAATAATTATTTATCATTGCAATTTCTTGTAGTAATTGCTAGTTTACTGGGTTGTAAACTGAATGTTTGTTAAATTATGTCGGAGAGTTTAAACTCTTATTTTCCATATAATTGGAAGAATATATTTCTTATAGAGTTAAATGAAATGTTTGAAATAATTATTCAAGTAAGTTTAAATGTTTATGTTGAAGAAATGTTTATGTAGAAGATGGGTTCGACCCATTTTTGCTTGATAGATAAATTGTAAACAATACCATGTGTTAAGGCTTGTTTAGTGTGCCTTATATTGAATGGTGTTTTTCTTTTGAAAATCATAGACGGGATTTGCTTGTTTTATTTACAATTACCATGTGCTAAGGCTTGTTTACTATGCCTTGCATTGAATGGTATTTTGTATTTAAAAACGACGGTTGAATTTGCGTATTCAAAGAAGTTTAAATGTGTATGTTAAAGTTTAGATTCAACCTTGTTTATTGTGCCTTGCATGGAATGGTATTATGTATTTAAAAACCACATGTTGAATTTGATTATTCAAAGAATTTTAAATGTTTATGTTGAATTTTAAATTCATCCTTGTTTATGGTGCCTTGCATGGAATGGTATTATGTATTTAAAAACCGTGGGCCGAATTTGCTTATTCAAAGAAGTTTAAATGTTTACATCGAAGTATAAATTAAGCCTTGTTTATTTTTAGAAATACCATGGGCCAATAATGAGTGGTAATTTTTTTTATTTTACAAGAATTGGAATCGTACATGAAAAATACCATGGGTTGAATTAGTAAGGAATTTGTCATTAATTCCATGCATTGGAAATATTGGTAATTGTTATCCTAATTAATTCATGTGAACCCTATCGGGCAGTTCCTAGGACAATTCTTACTACACATCAAGTTTAAATGAATATGTTAGAATTTTTTTTTTCCTTGTCATAATAATATGGAAATTACATAACTTGAAAATTGTCTATGTATATAGATATAAATGCCTTTGTTCCATTTATGTGAACCATACTACACAGTTCCTATGAAATTTCTTACTGCACAGTTCTCAACAAAATGTTTACTACGCAATTCTCAAGAATGGATTTATAATGAAAAGTTTGGAAATGTTTCCTTCCAAGCCCTAGTTTATTTTTGGTCCGGTATAATGTATATTAATAGAAAATTTATTATGAAGTATAAAAATGGTGCAAATTCATGTGTTAAATATATGGCACATGTAAATACTTATGCTTCCGCAATTATGCATAAAATTATTACGTGTGTATGCATGTGAATATAGGTTTCACGCAATATTTTAAGCTTCCGCTAAATTCTTATATTTTTTATGCATTTGTTATAAGAATGGATATAACCACTATGCGTGTAACATTTTAGAAAAAAAAATTAGTCTGTTTTAAGTCTAGTGTAATGAAGGGTCCGTTACACTCATTCGAGCTAAGATCTCGATCGAGCTTGTAGCTCAATCGATCTTTTAAAACTTCGATTAAAAAAAAATTCCAGTGCCCATATTTGTGTTTGGAGGCACACGAATATGAACACCCATTTTTTTTCATCGAAGTTTTTAAAAGCTCGTATCAAGTAGGTATTCTTATCTTGTCCCACGAGGTATATATTCCAACTATTAACTATGTGGGTGCCCTTGTAAATTCATGTTTGAAGGTAATTACTAAAAAACCAAAACCACCCCAGCTGTATCCCTTTCTCTAACTTCGTTGAGAAAATTGTCTCACTCGTCTCACCCCATTTATTGGTCCAGGGGTTCTCCTCTTGCTGGTGTTGAATCCCTACGATCAAGATCGTCCAATTAAATTAAAATTAAACATAGAATTATAAGATAATAAAATATAGTAAAACATAATTTCAACAAGAAGAATGATACTTGTAAGTTCTAGTAATTTATACCTTGGAGATAAATCATGTAAAAACAACAAGACCACCACTTCCTCTAGATTTTATACATGTAAATATGGTTTGCAAAGTAGTTGTAGTTATTGATGTGACTAGAATCTTAACAAATGGGAATTGTTGGGCACTCTATATGTCAGTTAATTAAATCTAACACACAGAATGATCAATATAAATTGTCAAACCCAGGAAGGTCTTTTATTTCAAGGGTAATAAGCACAGTCTATGCATAAATAGATTAAGTAGTTGATTAATGAATGTAAGTAATGATCCTACATAGATGCTCAGCCAGCTCATTCGCTAAGCAAACTAATCTAATTCACACATCTACAAATCCCAATTGAAACAATCCTTCTTACAGAATCAATCTAGAAAGTTAATGATCTAATAATGAAATGAAACTAGATTTCTTTTGCAAGAAGTTAAAGCCTTATGATTATCAAACTACAACATTCAAACTTTACCAAAATGATCAATCCAGTGACTACTGTAACTCTATCATTATCTGTCTAATCTATGTATGCAATTAAAGATACAACAACAACCAGAATTGTACAAGCTTGAACTCTACTGATGATTACTGGAAATCCTAGAAAGCATAAATAACTACAAATTGATTGGGATAGAGCTTGGCTGTCACAGCTGATTAAAACACACATGCAATTAATTAAATTATCCTACACAGTCGACTGTCACACCACTCTGCTACAACTATTCAAGATGCAATTGTAAACTACCAGCAAGAAGCTAATCTCTGTTACAGCTACCAGCAATGTCTGCAACATTCCACACCACACAACATAAATGAAATTAAACTATTCTACCTAATTAAATCGGCTATCTCTATGAGAAGGCGGGCCCTGGCCTTCTAACAGAGACACTGAGAGTCACAGCTAATTAAAATGCAGAAGTGAAGAATTCTGCTCTCATATTATTAATGGAAGATCATGAGCCTCAATGCTCTGTTACAGCTTACACAAGTAATGATTGTCCAACCCTAGGCTACGAGAGACTTCTGGAATTTATACAAAAGAAAGACAGTTTCAGATCCACAAAAATCACGCAGCAATGAAGATCTATGATCTTCATGCTGCGCAGTTACAGCTAACTAATATAGCGTGTTGTATAGTGTTGTTAATTCTGAAGGATGTTGCTGTCCCGATAGCAATTGGATCAACAGACTCGACAGCTGGAATGACACCTGTCTGTTGCAGCTAGGCTCTTCTTCAATGGGATCTGTTACAGTGGAAATCTATTACAGCTTGCGTGGAGGATGCACTGTCCCTTAGAATATGAGGAGCTGACGCTTGAAGAGTCACAGCTGGCATTGCTGGGCTGATACACCTACGCTTTTAGACCTTGGCTAAATGAAGTCACATAAATTAGTATAAACCAAGGACTAAGATCCATAATCTTTAACAATATTAGGCATAAAAACAAATAAAGTAATAGCAAATTATACCTGTCAATGTTATATATTGATCTGGAAAGACATGGATATAGCTCATGAAAATAGGATGGAATTAGGGAAAAAAGGTGTAATAGAGGTAGCCAAAAAGGGGCATTTCCTGGACCCAACATATCCCCCAACTATCCAATTGCATGTCCTCATGCAACAACCTCCTTTAGTCTAAATATGAATCTGAGTGAAATCTGTGGAGATTGGTGATGTTATAAGCAAATTCTGGTGCCTCCCCTCGAGGGACAAACCCATAGCAGTATACCCAATGCTCCCACCAACTCTATTCTTCTTCTAATGTTAGAGCATAACTGGTTTTTTAAGAATTGCTTATAGGCAACCAAATGAGGGGGAATTTAAATCTTAAACCAATCCACCAAGGTCCACACCTCTGCATGCACTGCACATATCTAAGCACCCTAGTAAAGGCTTGCCTGAAATTTTCGAAGCCATATGGATCCATTTCGTTCAGAGATGAGGATGAGTACAACCATCTATATTCACTGCCTTCCAGGGAATCCTGCTGCATATTAAGAATCATTGGGAAACATGTAGTAAGGAGTTTATCATGGAGGCTCCCAAAATATTGAGCAATTGAAGGAACCCTGAGGGCTTTAGCATGACTGGCCATGAATGCTGGTGGATTCTAAGGTTCCTCCCTAATCCAGAGAGTAGAATTCTCCTCATTCCTAAGGATGGTTTGGAAGGCATCCTTCCATCTTACATGGTTAATGACAAAGGAGGCAAATGCCCTCAGCTGAACATCCCCAAGAACAGGTAAAGGGTTAGATGAAACGGTAATATAGCAAGCCCTATCATGCAAATATAACTCACATAACAAATGCTGATCCTCAAAGTCACTCTGCAGAAAAGTATTCAGAAATTGATCAGCTGTTGCCAACTCAAATGATCTTCCATCTTTGAGAGCCTTCAATTTAAATAAGGTTGTCTGCTCATAGAGGAAGACATGATAAGAGGGGGATGGAGCTCTGCAACTCATCAATTCTATAGAAAGATTATACATTTGGTTTTTGTCCTGCTGCAGGGACTCAAGCATCTTCAAACCTTCCAGTTTTTCTTGGAGTTTCTCCCACCGAAGTTTCTGGAAGAATAGCTCCTCAGCCCATTTTTCTCTTAGTCCCTTAATGACATTCCTATGCTCCTGGAGAGGGATCATACCTTATTTGAACTGTTCAATCCATTTGAGCCATTTATCCAGTTCAAGGTTTAACCAGAGAATTTTCTTCTCTAGTCGTTGAATATTTCTGTCTTCTACTTCCTTTTCATCATCAGAATCTAGATGAATGACTTCCTTGTCTTGCCTCAGCACTATGACAGCTTCATCTTCTATTGGGATTGCAATGGTCTGTGCATGTGGTGCAGTATTAGCCATGGGGTCTAAGGATGCTAGTTCTTGTGTAAAAACATTCTTCATTTCCATGTCCATCTCAGCTTCCTCGTTCAGTGTTACAGTCCCAATCAATATTCTTAGGGCTACTTGTTCTTGTGTAACAGCACCCGAGTCTTTCAATTCAATCTCAGCCATCTCAGTTTGTGTTGCCACTGTAGCAAATGATTTTGGAAACAATGGTTCTTGCGTAGCAGTGTTTCCCTCCTGATTCTCCACATCAAATGTTGCTATCTGAGTTGCAGATTTAAACATTCTCAAGGGTACTAGTTCTTGTGTAACAATCCCCTATTCCTCAAATTCTTTAAACTGCCGAGATTGTCTCTGGTTTTTATCAGATTTTTTTGAATGGTAAGACTAGTCCTGAAGGAGCTCAGTATCCCCTGATGGCTGGGATTGTACCGTTTCATCCCCTAAATTCAAAGCAGGGATTTGTTCCATTCTTGGCTCATTCTCCTCTATCAATTCGATCCTTGGCATTCCTTCTTCCACCTCCTTTATATGTACATGACTCTGTGATGCAAGTCCCAACACAACAACTCTGTGTCCTTATGAAGAAAATATATCTCCACATTCTGGGCAAACAGTCATACTTCTCATTTTCAAATGCAAAAGATGGGTTTTCCAGCAAATTTGCAGCATTTGTTAATGTATCCAAATTTTTCTCTGCTTGTCTTCCAGCTGTTCCCTTCCAATTTTCCAACTCCTTTCGTAATGTCTGCACTTCCTCCTTTAATAATTCGTTTTCAAACAGGAGGTTTTCGATTTGGGGTTCTTCCCTAGAGGGTTCTTGTGTAGCAGTAGACAATTTGGGGTTCAAAATAGGAATCTCTATATCTACCCCTACTGTATGTGCTTCTTCTAACACAGGTGACCCCCTATTCCCTTTAACTGCTCCTGTCATTTCTGATAGGGGTGTTCCACTGTTACCCCCAACAACATCCACTGTATCAACTTCTGCTGCTGTCCCTGTTAATTTTGCTGCTATTACAGTTACTTCTGCTGCTGCCACTGTCACAGCTACTTCCGCTGCTGCTTCTGACCGAGTTCTTCTTTTCCTCATCAATCCCACTGGGTGTTCCTCACCACTTGCTACTACTGATGCTTTGACAGTCTGACTCTTCTTCCTCTTTGCTGCCATGGGTGTATGACCCCTGTTTCTTGATTCTATTCTTCGTTTCTTTGACACAGGGGTGTTCACCTTGGTTTCTTCTTCTTCAATAATGGTGCCCCTTATTTCTGAAGAGGAATCCACTTCCAATACTTCCACAGTCCCTTATGCTACTGTTTATGGCCGATATCCTTCCTTCTGAATCCCTACTTCTACAATTGCAGCTTCAATTGTCGCATCTTCAACAGCTGCTCTAGTTTCAGCTTCTTTCAATTGAGTACTTGCCTTTACAATTACAGATTCCAATTTTTCTACCTCCCGCTCCATGGTTTCCATCACACTTCCTTCAATTATAGGGTTTTCTGCTACTCCAGCCTCTCCTTTACTTACTTCCCCTTCATTATTGGCCTGGCTTTCTGTTACTCCAACCTCCCCCCCAACTGGGTTTGAGGAACTCCGGTCCTCACTATCCTCACCAGCACCTCCCTCTTCTAATATAGGTTGTATGATTGGCGCATCCCCGGCCAAAAATTTCTCCCAAGTTAAATGATGACTTGAAATGGCTCTTAGGACCAATAATTTAATTAAACCATGATTAGTGAGGGAGGAAACTGGGTGCTGGGCAGTTCTTGCATAGCCAGCCATGGTTTGTAGGGATTTAAACAGATAGAATGTTATATTTACTAAGATACCATGTCGTAAATGAGACAGTAAGGGAATTTCAGAGAATGAAACAACTTAGTACCTACCTCCACAAGAAATATATCTCTTCACAAAGACTGCAACTTGATTCCAGGGTGGTGGTAAGGATGCCAGTTCCAGCCCACGGAGCTTTGGAATGACCTGTTCTCCTACCGACAGAAATTCCCTCACTACATTCGCATTATGTACTTTTCGCCCAAATGACTTCTTTCCCACCATGGGAAAACCAGTAACCTTGGCTATGATTTCTTCTATAACATCCACGCGCAGTCCTCTGACCTCGGCATGAGTATCAGTCAGGCTGAGGGCGAATTGAAATGCAGTTTCTGTGTGAAAACCATTCAACCATTCGAAATATGCCATCCAACCTACTGCTATAAAAATATTGAGAACCTCTGCATTGGCACGCACAGCGTCTGTATTCACAAGTTCGTGTCTGACTGGATTTCTCATTTTAACCTCTCCTCAAGGTTCAGACCTCAACAATTTCTGGTTTAGAAGTGAAGAGTTGCAACTTATGAACATACAAAGGGTCGTTGGGGTTCAAGAATCAGGTTTCAGGCTAGTCTATGATAGTATGAACGTTCTATGGAAGCGAAGAGGTTGGCAGATAGGAGTAACAGGTGCAAAATCAGGTAAGGTGACAGAAAAAAAAATAATCACAATTATGACCTTTAACTTAATCTTTAAAGTGTGATTCGAATGGGTTCATTGATCGAGGGTTATGACAAGACATAATCATTATTACCGTATTAATTCTCTGCCAAATCATGTAAAAGATAGGACCCGTACCTTGCGTTTATGAGTTTGAGCCATGAATTAATTATTGCGGCCGGTCGTCGTCCGGGAAGATGTAAATGCACATGTTCCGAAGTACGTGGCCCTTTCCACCCAGGCTGACAGCTACTCAAGGCATCCGAATTTTCATTCATGGTGGATCATGGTTGGACCATGTGGAGCAAGCTCCAAAATTGATGCTTAGTCACATCGTTATTGGCATCATTAATCGGAGAGCAGACAAACTGGCGGAGTATCAGCTACGAAATCTAGCAAAATAAACGAAAAATGGCGGAGTCGCAGCTATACGGAAGGAGCGATAATGAAGTGGAAGGAATGGAGCCACTATGCTAGATTTAGCAGAAAGGACAAAGGTCACGGAGTATCAACTACTATATTTAGCAGAATGGACAAAAGTAGCGGAGTCGCAGCTGCTGGGAAGGAATAAAAATGAGACGGAAATGGCGAAGTAGTAGCTGCTAATTTAGAAAGATAAGCAGAAGTAGCGGAGTCGCAGCCATGGGATTTGACCGAATGAGCAAAAGTGGCGGAGTCGCAGCTGCGAAATTGGTAGAATGGACAATTGTGGCAGAGTTGCAGCTACGAAATTTGGTAGAATAGGCAAATGTAGCAGAGTCGCAGCTGCGAAATTGGAAGAATGGACAATTGTGGCGGAGTCACAGCTATGAAATTTGGCAGAATGGGAAAATGTAGCGGAGTTGCAGCTGAGTCAGACTATAGTATAAGAAAATTTTATTTGTGAAAGACCATGAAATATCCATTTTTTCTAGAGAGCTTTATTAGACCAAGAACAAATATGGGGTGTTTGCAGTTGTCTGGCCCCGTCACGGCTACTACTCCTCCAATAAGTCCCTGCACACAGTTCTTCAAAACAAACCGATCAAGTGCAAGAAAAAAAATAAATTAAAAATAGATAAAATACAGAATGAAAGAAAAATCGATTATTTATATACAAAAATATGTGTGGAAACTGCAACTTTTAGGAATTCACAGGGTTTAAAAATCCCTGTCCTAGTGCTAACTGATACTCTGGATCAGATGCAACTTGTGAAATAAAAGCCTCCCTTAAGATTGGCCTGTGATACAGTCGCACCTGATGACCATTTGCGAATAATGGTACTTTGTTCTCATCAATGGTGATCAATCGGACCGTTCCATTATCAAATACCCGATCTATCTGATAGGGTCCCAACCAACGGGTGCGCAATTTTCCTTTAAAATCCCTCTTAAAGCGTGAATCATACAACAGGGTCCAGTCTCCTTCCTGGAAGACTCTTTTCTTTATAAATCTGTCATGCCATCTAGAGCACTGTTGTTGGATTAAAGCTGTATGATGCACTGCAGTTGTGCGCTTCTCATCCAATTCATTAAGTTGATTCAGTTGATTCCTCTGAGCCTCTGATAACTCCAAATTTGCTTCAACAGTTGTTTTCAAAGTTCTGATTTCAAATTCAATTGGGAAAACAACGTTCTTGACATATACTAGCTCATATGGGAAAAAACCAGTGGTGTTACGCCAAGTAGTACGATAGGACCATAGTGCCTTTGGAAGTCTTTCAGCCCAATATTTACGATGGCTCTTCACTGTTTTTGTCAAAATAGCCTCAATAACCTTTTTTGTGCTCTCCACCTGCCCATTGGCCTGTGGATGATATGGTGAGGTTATTCTGTGCTGAATATGAAATTTCTGCAATAGTGCTTCTAGCTTGTGAGATACAAACTGTGGTCCACCGTCTGTAATGATCTCCTTGGGTACTCCAAAGTGAGTAAAAATTTCTTCATACAGGAAATCAATCACAACCTAATCATTGGCCTTAACTAAGGCTACAACTTCCACCCATTTAGTCATATAGTCTGTGCAAACCAAGATATGAACTTTCTGCTTTGAGGGAGGGTTGATAGGCCCTACAAAATCTAGAGCCCACCTATCAAATGGTTCAACCACAAGCTGTGGCTGTAAAGGCATCTCATTTAATCTATTGGGTTGGCCCATCCTCTGGTAGCTATCACATGCCTGAACATACTTCTTCGCATCCCTGAATAATGTAGGCCAGAAATAGCCCATTTTCAAAACTTTATGACCTGTCCTCTTGTCAGCAAAATGTCCCCCACAGGGCTCATCATGGCAAGCTTTAAGAATGTTGAAGATTTCATCCTCTCTAACACATCTTCTGATTTCTAAATCAAGCCCTGTTTAGAAAATATGGCCATCAATCCAGCAGTACCTAGCACTTTGTTGTATAATTTTCCTTCTTTCTCTCTTCGACAGATGTGCTGGAAGCTTACCTGTAGCCAAAAAGTTAGCAATATCTGCATACCATGGGGAATGAGCTGATACTGCGAACAAATGTTCGTCAAGGAAGGAATCTTCGATTGGTAAATTATCGTCACTGTTAGTAAGTCGAGATAATAAATCTGCAACAACATTTTCCTTTCCTGGTCTATCAATAATTGTGATATCAAATTCTTGTAGCAATAACAACCATCTAGTAACTCTAGCATTTGTGATTGGTTTATTCATTAAATACTTGATGGCAGAATGATCAGTGTGAACAAAAGTAGAATATCTAGTAATATAATGCTTAAACTTATTGATGGCATAAACAATGGCAAGAAATTCTTTTTCTGTGACAGTATAATTCAGTTTAGCAGGAGACAGATTTTTACTAATATAATAAATAGCATAAGGAGCATTACCTTCCTGCTGTCCCAAAACTGCTCCAATGGCAGTGTCTGAAGCATCTGAAGAAATATGGAAAGGCAGAGCCCAATTGGGTCCTCTTAAGATGGGTGCTGTGGATAACCTCCTTTTTAGCTCAGTGAATGTTGTTTGGCATGCATCATTCTAGATAAACTGTGCATCCTTCATTAACAAAGTGAACAAAGGAGAAGCCAGTTTGAGAAAAATTTCTATGAATCTTCTGTAATAACCAACATACCCCAAGAAGCTATGCACATCCTTCTGAGTTCCAGGAGTTGGTATGTTTTCAATTACCTTGATTTTGGATGGGTCTACTTGGATACCAGCAGAAGAGATGAAGTGCCCTAGCACTATGCCTTCACTCATCATCATGTGGCACTTTTCAGTGCTCAAAGAGAGTTGACTTTGTTCACATAATTTCAACACCTTTTCTAAGTTCTTCAGTGCTTCTTCATAGTTGTCACCATATGGACTAAAGTCATCCATAAATATTTCCATGCAATCATTCACCATTTCTGAAAAGATTCCAATCACTGCCCTCTGAAATGTAGCTGGTGCGTTGCACAACCCAAAAGGAAGTACTCGGTATGCAAAAGTCCCCCAGGGACAAGTGAAAGTGGTTTTGTCCTGATCTTCTGGAGCAATCTGAATCTGGTTGTAGCCACTAAAGCCATCCAGAAAAGAGAAATACTTCTTCCTAGACAAGGTATCAAGGACCTGATCGATGAAAGGTAAGGGGAAATGGTCTTTCTGCGTTGCCTTGTTCAATTCTCTGTAATCCACATAGACCCTCCATTTCCCATTTTTATTTGGCACGATCACAAGTGGAGAAACCCACTCACTGTTTGAAATTGGATATATGAATCCAGCTTCCAATAGTTTCTGGATTTCCTCTTTCACTATGTCTCTCAGGTTCGGGTTCATCCTTCGTTGGGGTTGGCATACAGGACTGGAGTCACTTTTAATATAGATGTGATGAGTGCACAGATGAGAGGGAATTCCTTTCATGTCTGTGTACTCCCAAGCAAAAGCTCCCCTACGTTGTTTCAGTAGAGTGACTAGCTATTCCAGCTCACTAGGTGCCAGATTAGGATTGATATTCAATGTTTTTCCTGGCTCAATTTCCACTGGAACACTCTTCGAATTCTTAACTACTGGAATTACATTGTCATCACCGATCAGAGTTTCTTCTGTAATATTTTCTTGTTCTGTTGCAGCTAAGGTATTGTCCAAGATCTGATAAACATTCTTATTGACTGACATGGGCTCACTGATGAAACTATTAATGGCATCATCCTCTGTTTCATCTTTAAATGTCAAGGCTCTCCCTATGGTTAATAGTGGTTGAACACCCTCTTCCTCCTCCAAATATGCCCATAATGGAGTATAAGCTTCTGTGCTTGGTCGAGCTGGAGGGTATAGGGTTAGATTCTTGATCTCAGTCCCGTCTGAATTGGTCATAGAACCTGACCGACAGCTACTACAGGCATCAGCTGTGGCCAACCATGGTCTTCCCAAGATCAGTGGGTGTCCCCCCAACTGAGATTTTGGCTGTAACACCAAAAATTCTACAGGGTATTCCCATGAGTCCACTGAGATTACAAGGTCATCTTAAATTCCTTTAGGTTTGATTGTTGATCTATCAGCAAGTTCCAAAACAGTAGGGGTTGGCTGCAGATTAGTGATTCCCAATTTCTTCACAGTCTCTATGGTCATAACATTAATAGTTACGCCCAAATCCACCAAGACATTTGGAATCCGTGTGTTCCCTATGTGCACTGTAACAGTCGGGTTCCCAGGGTCATCATACTTCACCATAGGGGCCTTTCCCATTATTAATTCTGAAAGTTTTCCCAGCACGTGGACAGTGGGAGGATCCCTGGGCCGTCTCCCTGGTTTCTTAACACACAAATATTTAACTGTCTTAGCATAAATAGGCACATCATGAAGGGCCTGTAACAGTGGAATTTTAACATATAAATTTTTCAATTCTCCCACGAGATCAAATCGGGGCTGTTCCACTGTTTTCTGCAGCTGCAATCATTCAGGATATGGTGGTTCTCTGTTCAGCTGTGTAGGCTGTGGCAGATCGTGTGTTGCTTCCTGAGTTTCAGCTGCTGCTTTAGTAGGAGTATCAACATCCTCAATAATGGGGCTTGCTAGATAGTGTTGACTTACTCCAGTTCCAATCACTGGGGATGACACATCCTCAGTGATAATAGGCTCCACTACCCTCCCTGATCATAATTGTATATCATTGCAGGGAATCTGAGTAATGGAATAAGCAGGCATGTTGGCAGTCTCAAATTGATGGATTGCTTTATTGTTTGGGTTCGGGTTAGGTTGTGCAGGTAGCTGGGGTTGAAGTGGTGCATTCATGGGTGCGGCATTGTTTTGGAAAGGGAGCTATGGTTGCTGATACTGCTGATGCTGATACTGTTGAGGAGGGTATTGTTGATACTGAGTCTGGTGATGGGGAAAGTTATTTCCTTGGTAAGAGTTTCTCCAGTTGGAATTCCAAGGAGCTTGGTTTGACTTTTGTGGCCATGGTGTCCATGAATTAGGATTTTGCATTGGGTTTTGAGATGGATGCCATTGGATGTTGGAATAATGTGAAGGTAATTGTGTATTCATATTATGCATGTTGTTCATTCCATTCATATTATGCAGAAAAAATGTTGGATCTGGATTCATACCTTGGTTTCTAGGCTTCCATGGTCTCTTCTGTGCCATAAAGTATGTTGGCTCTACATCAGGAATAGATGCCTGTAGGATTGCTTTAACCTTAGGTAATGAAGGACACTCCTTAGTTTCATGCTCGAGTTCACATATCCTACATACCTCTGCTTTGTCCAACGGGCACTCCTTCAGTGGATGCTTCTTTCTACATTTAGGACAGAATACTCCAAGTGTAAGATCTTCTACTACTTGTTTCTGTTTTTCCTTCATGGCATCCAACTTTGAGGACAGAGAACTCATCATGTCTATTTTAAAGTTCTCCAGTAAGTTGCCTATTTCTTCCCGAGTGGCACCTCCACTAGCTGACTTCTGAGTCCTAGTAAAGACATCCTGGTCTCGGTCCTTGTCTCGTTTGCTGGTTCTGGAGGATCCCCTAGAATACCTTCAACATAATTGAACAATCTTTTCAAAAGGTTTCTTCGAGATATCCCTTTTTCCCAGCAGATTCAACATATCAAGGTGGTCTTCCCTAATTCCTCTAAGTAAGATGATCTTGAGCACATCCTTGCCAATCTCAACATGACCAGTTCTTTGCAAATTATACAACAATCTATCCACAAAGTCTTCCAAACTCTCTTCATCCTTCTAAACCATTTTGAACAATTCTTCCTTTCTGTCTCTAGTTCTGCAATATTCTTGATATTTAGAAAGAAAGGTGTTCTTCATTTGGTCCCAGGTAGCAATGGTCTCACGACCCAAACTCATGAACCAGTGCAGAGCATTTCCTTTCAAGGTGGCTGGGAATAGCTTCAACTTCTGAGCATTATAAGTGTAATCATAGCTACGACAGAGGATATCAAACTCAAAAAGAAACTCATCAGGATCCTCAGAGGACTTACCATGAAAATTAGGGAGCACTGATGGTGAAATATTCTTCATAGGATCTGCTCCAGGTGTCTGAAGGATGGGGAATTCCAATGTAGCCACCGTATTACCAGGCTGATTGTTTTCTCCTTCTTCCTCCCGGCGGTCCTCATGTTCATTCTCACCCCCCTGTTCTCTACCAGCTATGGTTTTGGTCCAAAATTCAATAGCCTCTTTTATGTGTTCTTCCTCTGCTTTAGCTTCTTCCTCTTTTCTCCTCTTCTTCTTGCCTTCTTTCTTCCTTTGCTATTCTACGAGTCTCCAACCACACCTCTTTAGTAACTCTGGTTCTGTCAATATGATAAATCTCCTCTCTATATGGTGCACCTACAGCACTTCCCTTATCTTCAGGAGGTTTACTTTCTGCAACAGGAGTTGAAGGTCCCATTGTATTCTCCACTGTGGATGCTGAATGTTCAAGATTGGGAGGAACAAAATTTCCCCTGTCTGTAGAGTTTCGCTATGGTCTAGTGGAAGAATCAACTTTAGCAATTATCTCATCAATATATGTGTGTCTTCCCTGACCTGCATTACGACCTCGACCTCTTCCACCTGCAATGTTAGTATTCAAAGGGGGTTCCTGATTTGTTTTTCTTGTATTCATTCATGCCGTAAAAAAATTGAACTAAAGTAAAATCAAATGAAACCAACTACTAACTTTGTCTATCTATTACCATCCCCGGCAGCAACGCCAAATGTTGGGCACTCTATATGTCAGTTAATTAAAGCTAACACACATAATGATCAATATAAATTGTCAAACCCAGGAAGGTCTTTTATTTCAAGGGTAATAAGCACAGTCTATGCATAAACAGATTAAGTAGTTGATTAATGAATGTAAGTAATGATCCTACTTAGATGCTCAACCAGCTCATTCCCTAAGCAAACTAACCTAATTCACACATCTACAAATCCCAATTGAAACAATCCTTCTTACAGAATTAATCCAGAAAGTTAATGATCTAATAATGAAATGAAACTAGATTTCTTTTGCAAGAAATTAAATCCTTATGATCATCAAACTACAACATTCAACCTTTACCAAAATGATCCATCCAGTGACTACTGTAACTCTATCATTATCTGTCTAATCTATGTATGCAATTAAAGATACAATAGCAACCAGAATTGAAATACAAGCTTGAACTCTACTGATGATTACTAGAAGTCCTAGAAAGCATAAATAACTACAAATTGATTGGGATAGAGCTTGGCTGTCACAACTGATTAAAACACACATGCAATTAATTAAATTATCCTACACAGTCGACTGTCACACCACTCTTCTATAGCTAATCAAGATGCAATTGTAAACTACCAGCAAAAAGCTAATCTCTGTTACAGCTACCAGTAATGTCTGCAACATTCCACACCACACAACATAAATGAAATTAAACTATTCTACCTAATTAAATCGGCTATCTCTGTGAGAAGGCGGGCCCTATCCTTCTAACAGAGATGCCGAGAGTCACAGCTAATTAAAACTCAGAAGTGAAGAATTCTGCTCTCATATTATTAATGGAAGATCATGAGCCTCAATGCTCTGTTACAGCTTACACAAGTAATGATTTTCCAACCCCAGGCTACGAGAGCCTTCTGGAATTTATACAAAAGAATGACAGTTTCAGATCCACAAAAATCGTGTAGCAATGAAGATCTATGATCTTCATGCTGCATAGTTACAGCTAACTGAAACAACGTGTTGAATAGTGTTGTTAATTCTGAAGGATGTTGTTGTCGTGATAGCAATTGGATCAACAGACTTGACAGCTGGAATGCCACCTGTCTGTTGCAGCTAGGCTCTTCTTCAATGGGATCTGTTATAGTGGAAATCTGTTACAGCTCGCGTGGAGGATGCGCTGTCCCTTAGAACATGAGGAGCTGATGCTTGAAGAGTCACAGCTAGCACTGTTGGGCTGATACACCTGCGCTTTTAGACCTTGGCTAAAAGAAGTCACATAAATTAGTATAAACCAAGGACTAAGATCCATAATCTTTAACAATCTTAGGCATAAAAACAAATAAAGTAATAGCAAATTATACCTGTCAATGTTATAGATTGATCTGGAAAGACATGGATATAGCTCATGAGAATATGATGGAATTAGAGAAAAAAGGTGTAATAGAGGTAGCCAAAAAGGGGCATTTCCTGGACCCAACAGGAATAAGGGTCCTTTGGATTTTGGTTCTTAATCACAAGTAAGAATTACGAATCAAAATACCCGTCTCTATATTTTTCATCAGTTCAGATACATCAATAAACACCAATTATTCATCTTTTTTAATCAATAACTACTCTCTACAAGTCCTATGTTGAGCTTCTATACAACAGACACGGTGAAATAAGACGTAGTCTGTTGTTGTTTTATAGTTATAGCTGTTGCAGGTGATCGATCGATCTTTTAAAAAAGATCGATCAAGCTCAATCTAAATGCCTCGATCGAGATTTTAAAGCTCGATCTAGGGTCAATAAAAACCCTTGATCAAGCTATAAATTTGGATCGATGGTTTTACAAACCATCGATCAAGAGTTTTAAAATAGCTCGATTGATGGCTTAATTGAGCACTCGATCAAGATTTTTATAGCTCGATCAAGGGCTTGTAGAAAGCTTAATCAAGGTCATTTTGCAACATTTGTGTTCCCTCTACTTGCCAAAAAGTGTTACCCATCTTCATGGGAACACTCACATATTATATTCATCTTCAATATTTTGTCCTTCATGTAACATCTATGTTTCTTTGGTTTCATGATTGCTATCAGTGTTAATATCTTCCATATCTCTAACATATTCATTCAAGTTGTATTCTTCATGCACACTATCAATAACAACAATATCTTCACTCTCTTCAACTGGGGAAAAGTATTATTTTCCTAGGATCATTTCAACAAACAACATATTATTGGAATTTAGGGAAATCCCATTAATGTATAATGAGGTTCTTCCACAAATATCCTCTAGCAACTCACTACCACAATATTGTAATATAACTTCATTTCCACTAAAATTTCTTCATCAACTTATTTTGGGAAATTATTTCTTCCTCATGCCCTTCAAATATACCTTCTGCATTTTCTTGGCTTTTCTTCCTTCATAATAGTAATGCACTCTTCCTCCATATCATCTTGGGGAGTACCTTCTCCAATTATTATTTTGTCAACTTTGTAGGTCCTTTACCTAGGCCTCACTTTCATCATTATAGTCATCTTCTAGTACACATCTTGACTGGTCCAATTTCATGGCACTCAACCTCTTCTTCAAATTATGCAACATTTCTACAAGCATCCTCTCTACTCCTTGATGTATTGTCCTACTACCTCTCATTCTTTTTTTAGCCTTCTCTATGTATTCTACTTGTGAAAACATATTTTACACCTCTATTATCATCTTGTCTTCATCATAAGGTATTTCAACCATAGGGTTTCTCCTCAACCCCATATTGCAATTTTAAATGTAGTATTCTCTCTTTCACAAAACTTCTCAGCACCTCTTCCACAACATCTACCGAGTACTTCTCATCCACTATAGATATCTACACCTCCTCAAATGCACACTACCTCATAATGAATATTGTTTCTACATCTTCATCTTCTTCACAAGTTCTCAATTTTTCAACTTATGTTCTTGTTGTTATAGATTCTTCTTGTCTTCACCAAAATCTCTTTCCTACTTTGCAATTCTTTGACACTCTTCTTGTGTTTTAGACTCTTTGATATTCAAGTTCTACAATCTTCAACAACCATGTGTTTTTCTTCTACAACTAATAAAAAATTATGCAACTTCACTCTCTCTTGCTTCTCTCTTCTTGAAAATTTACTTTCTAGCTATCACTTATCTTCGCTAGGATTGTCCTCCACACTAGAAACCTTCATCATAAAGATCCACTTTCTCAAATACTTGCATATCAAAATGAAACGAGAAAAGAGATTCACAATAACACAACATTATAATTCATAAACTTCAATTGCACAAGAATATTTAAAAGAAAATTCTAATGGTTTTATTTAGAATTCCTTCAATGACCAATGCTTTGCATTGTATTACCACAAATGGGATCACTCTTGTATCCCTATATCAATCCTTGACTAGATCACTTATAGAATGTTGGTCTTTATCAAATCTATCTTTAGAGTTTCAAGACCCCAAAAGCTGGCACGTCCCCTCCTGTGGATCCAATTCAAGGAAGGGAACATGATACCAAATTATGGGATTTTACAAAACTTAGCCCCATTCATCATGAACAAATTCATGGCATTACAAATAGAATGCATATGTGTGCAGATGCAAATCAAAGCAAACATGCACAGCGGAATAAAACATCATCCACATATATTTCATATGCATTCAACATATCAATAAAAATAATCAAATAATTAAAACCTTTCAGAAGTAAAACACATATAAATAAATACGTATCTTGATTATGAAGTTGTCCCAAGCAACTAGCTATGTCGTTGTAACGCTCCACCCATCCATAGGCCAGTTGTGTTCATCAATCTCTCAACACAACTGCCACCCCCGAGCTGGGCATGATTTCTACAAGGGAAATGGGACTCTCAAGCTCATCACAGCCCAAACAAACATCACATCTAAGCCAAGCTAGTCCATAGCTGGGTTTATCAGGCTAAATCTAAACCCTCTTCATTTCTGGATGCTTGCACTCAAGCTCAAGCCAAGACAATGGATACCCATAACCCATACCCCAACATACTCTACCTACAAATTGCAAGCTCAATGGTTGGGCATGGATAAACAATTTTACAAAGGGATTTGCAAAACAAGGTTCCCATTGGCTCTCCCAATTTGTGGCTCACCCAAAACAAACTGTGAAAAGGGGAATTCGACCACAAGGAGAAAAAATGATTTCTCCCACAAGTTATGAGCATTCCAAATGGCCAAAAAATCCTCAATGAAACCCCCAAATCGATCTCCCTTCCTCCCAACATCTCTGCAACACCAAAACACCCTCTTCCCAGCTAGAAAACCATGAAAAACCATAAAAACGTGGAGAGAAAACGCCTAGGTAGCTCCAAAAATGTGAGAGAGGAAAAACCGGTTGATGGATAATGTCATGGGGAGCAATTTCATGGCCCATTTCTTTCCCAAGAATCCAAACATGAATTTCCGTGAAGGGTGGCTTGCCCATACTCGAATTTGGACAGCCATACCTCCCCATTCCCCAAGGAATTAACTACCTCAACCAACTCTTGGAAGAGATGACTGATTGGGTACAAAAGTCAACATGGGTAGTTGAGGGTTCATGAGTTCTCTCATTGAAACTTGGCTTGACTTGATTGACTCTAAGGGTTTGAATATTTCCCTCCCAATTCCTTGTAAAGCTCATGCCCCCATACTCTTGTTGCATTGCATAGCTAGTTGTGGGTATTTTATTAAAATGCATATTTACATGATATTTGCAATTCCATTGTGTTTGATTAGCACGCAAACCATATGCATCACTAAATCGATGGTGGGGCCTTGGCCTTGAGATCCTCACCATGATTTTATAACAATATTACATCCTTTACATTTTAATGTAATGGGGTCAAAATCGGGATATTACAAAAGCCCATTTCCTACTTTTTGATTCTTTTATTTATACAAAGGTAAACCCATTGATAAAAATGCTCTAGTTAGAAAACAAAATATAAATCAATCATATATAGCTGACAAAAATGCACGCAAGCCCGTTTAAGTTCATTTAAAAGTAAGTATGAATGTAGAGGTATGTTCTTTATCATACTCGATACGAAACCCATATCTCAAATTCTTCCAATTCATCACCAAATGTAGAGGTATGTTCTTTATCATACTCGATATGAAACCCATATCTCAAATTCTTCCAATTCATCACCAAATGTATGCCTTCAATTCGTCAAAAGAGGTTATACACTAATCTTGACAATTTTTAGCACTTACAGAAAAATACATGTAGGGTTACAAAAATACAGGTTGAAGCGAGGTTGAAGACTCCATAAGTGAATAGTAAGTGATAAATGATAGATCAAAATGTGATAATGAATGAACCCTAAATTGTCTCTTGTATAAAAGAAAAAAGAACATGAGATTGAAGTGGGTGGGCACTTTTGTTGAAATGAGAAGAACGATGGAATTGATTGTATAGAATTTTGGAGCATATAGATCTAGATTCTAAAAAAGAAAGCAATATATATGCAATAAATCAACAATATGACAAAATCATGTCATACATGAGCAAAACATAAAAGTGAAGACAATAGATCTAACACATTAAATTGTTGTATTGCATCTTTTGTACAAGAATGAATGAATGATTAGATATAGGAAATTCGAATTGGAGTGCATGAGAACTTAGTCTAGACTTAACTAAAGCTAAAACGCCTTATGGTAGCCATGTAATCTCTCACGTGAGTTAACAACCTTATAACTAACCCAAGTGGACTTAGACACCTAAAAGCAAGGAACAATTAAATGATTAACTCACGCATGTGAGGAATCTTGCTAAAAAGTGCGTGGGACCCTAAAATAAGGGAAATGAAGTCCTAATTAAAGGAATGCACCCTCATATGCCAAAAATAAAGGTCACGATGATTTATAAATAGTAGATGGCCTATAAATAACAATGTTGGTCCCAGCTCTAAGATGATTGAGGTGGTCAACTTTAGAGCAATTTGGACTAATGGAATCATGAGACTAAGAATTAAGTCCCTATGTAAGAGAATAATGGTGTGAAGAGGGTTATTATGCTCTAACAATTTAGATGGAAAATGGTGTTGAAAATGAATCCCATTGGTAGGGAAGCATTGTGAGCTATCACTTGTCCTTGGTAATGGTGTGCCTATCTTTAGCTAGGCATTCCATTGATAAGGTCTTAAGAAAGGAGATTGACCTACTTAGTATGTATATAATGACATTCATATGGATTGAAAAGTAACAATAAGGGATGCACTCCAATGACATCAAGGAAACAAATGGATTGCCTCCCCTAATGAAATATCTATAATAAGGGATGCACTCGAATGACATCAAGGAAACAAATGGACTGCCTTCCCTATTGAAATATCTATGAAATGTTGACCCTATCTCCATGATGCAAGCATCAACGTGACCCTGACCCAACAGAGAGAAGGGTAATCATGTATCAATCTAAAACTCAGATTTTCCAAACCTTTGTAGTGGTTTGTAATAAGAAAAACCTAATAACAAAGTAAAATTGAATCATGATAGAACTCTTCCCACACCTAAAATTTAGGAGAATCAACTTAATCCACCCAATTCAAACTATAAAATAATACTTATTAATTGTAAAAGTCAGGGAGGGGGAGATGTTGTCACATTTGTAGTATGAGGGAGTGGATTAAAACCAGCATAAATCCATCTTAAAATTGGATCTATTAAGCATAGAGAGGTATAGTATTTTGAGGTGTAAACGTTTTCTTAATGTATCAAAAAAAATAAGATAAAAAATAATTATACCTCAATAAATCCGAGTTTAAGATGGATTTGTATATGAATGATGATTTTGTCCAATTACAACAAATTGACTCTAGGATCTAAGACCATGTGACTTGTGACGAGCAGATAAGGAAGCACGTGATTTGTGGATGGCATGAATTTAACGTTTTAAAGTAAGAGTGGTTGGGCATTATTTTATGCATAATTTGGGTCTCGGACCAGCTACATATGACATCTACCGCTTAGGATTTGCTTAGTCTGAGCTGATCAGCAGTCGAGAACACTACCAATACCATATCAATGGAGTCGTCGTCGTCGTCATCCTTATCTATCCTTGTCGAGGTCCCTGGTTTTATCAGACTCTACCAAAACGGAACAGTTGAACGCTTGGTTGATCAGGGTACGGTTCCACCTTCTTCACAGCTCGGTGATGAATTCCAGGAAGGAGTGGCATCCAAGGACTTGCTCATCGATCCTCAAACAGGCGTCTTCGTCCGTCTATACCTCCCTCGCCTCGACGCCGGGGATGGAAAAGGAAGAATCCCGGTGCTTCTGTACTTCCACGGAGGGGGTTTCTGCATCGGATCAGCTGCCTCGACAATTTGTCACAGCTACATGAATAAAGTGGCTGCGGAGGCCAAAGTGATATGTGTGTCGGTCGAATACAGAAGAGCTCCTGAGCATCGCCTCCCTGTGGCTTACGACGATTGTTTCGGTGTTCTTGAATGGCTCGACCGCCAAGCAATGGCACCGGAGGGCGTGTCTGTGGATCCGTGGCTCGCTTCCCACGCAGACTTCAGCAAGGTGTTCTTGACAGGCGACAGTGCTGGAGCCAACATCGTGCACGAGGTGGGTATTCGTGCGAGTGGAAGGAAGTGGAATGGCCTGTGTTTACAAGGAGCCATTCTGGTTCACCCTTTCTTTTCTGGAGAAGAAGCAATAGGTTGCGAACTCGGGGCGGAGGCGGAAGTGAAGGATTTTAATAAGGCTGTGAATACAATATGGAGTATCTCTCTCCCTGCAGGAGCGGACAGGGAGCACCCTTTTTGCAACCCGGCTGGACCCCGTTCACCGGCTCTGTCCAGTCTGGCGTTTCCTCGAACATTGGTCTTTGTGGCAGGGAACGATCTGCTGAGAGATCGGGGTATTTTGTATTACGAATCGCTAAAAACGGCTGGTAAAGATGTTGATTTCGTTATGACGGAAGGTGAAAACCATGTGTTTCATCTCTTCAATCCGGAATCTGAGAATGCGACGCTCATGTTGAAACGCATTTCGGAATTCATCCTCTGACGACTGTAACAACCCCACCCAGAATCTTTCGGTATGAAGAGCAAATCGATCAATATATGTAGCTATTGGGTATATACAGTGTTTGTTGTGTGATTGTGAAAGTTGCAGGGTAATAGCTAGCTTTTTCATCCAGTGAATAACAAAGATCTTGGAGTGCGTGATTTTCTGCAATCCGTTTCTGTTTATGTTGACCTGCAGTAGTCTTACTTTTTATAAGATTCAAAGCATGGCAAACTTGTCAGACGGATTAGTGTGCAGTAGCTTTCTACTATGACGGATCAGTGTGCAGTAGCTTTCTACGATGACGGATCAGTGTATGTACCAAAAAAAATTGTTATATTATTAAGTTCATAATAATTTGAGTGGTTATAGATGGAGTGTTATCTTCTTTATCTAGATTTTATTTTTGTAAATAGCAAGTTAAGCTTATTTTATGATTTTAAATATAGAAAGAAAAACAAAATTTAAATAATTATAAAAAAAAATGATATCATATTTTAGGTGTGAAATTAATAATAATAGAAACATATAACCATATGTACAATAAGCATCGCTATGCAAATTTATCAATACTCTTACTCATCTTGGAAAAAATCTCAAGCTTCAATCAATCACTCCACATGTTCATGATCCAACAAATTACTCTTACCCATCCTGGAAAATCTCTCAAGCTTCAATCAATCACTCCACATGTTCATGACCCAACAAATTAATTCTTGCCAAATCCACCGAACTTCCATCAAATTCCGCCTTCCATAATGCACAAAACATCAACGAAACAAATGAAATAAATAAATTAACACGCATCCATTTTGGAACTTGTTTTTTATTGAGAAACAAATACCCATTTCATTGCTCAGTCAGCCAAGGCTCGTAGCGTGCCATTCAGATTTCTCCAAATCCTCCATGTAAGAAACCAAGCTCTATAGCCTATAGCTAAGAGGGATTGGGTAAATGATTTGTTGATCCTACATGGACGTGAATTAATTTGAGCTAGATTGGCACTCAATAATATTGTGACTGACTTCTAGATAAAAAGAAAAAAAAGGCGTGGACTAAGGGACACTCAAACCCTTCCCTCTTATTTGGTGGAAATTATCTCTAAATATGATAGGAATTATGCTATTTGAGAACTTTTTCCTTAGGTGTTTTGTCCCATTTTAAGATGACTTAAATCGTGAGATTAAAAAAAATGTAGGAAATTGTGAAGCTATGCCATATCATATTCCTAAAAAAAAAATAGTTTCCACAAATGATGGGTTGCAGATGTCACCTGCTATTGGTTGTTGTAAGAGAATCCTTGATTGACGAGGAGCAAATTGCCTAAATGAAAATGGAACCAAATATTCTTCATTGCTTTGTTGATCCCGAACAATTAACATGGTGGCTTTCCATTTGACAGAACAATAAATGTTTTAAACAAAATTTTGCTATATATGTTTCTTGGTGGAAAAAGGTTATGTGCAGAAGTTTGCTATATATTTTAATGAAATATTCTCTCTAGTTGTAAAGATAACTATTGTAATAGTTTTACTTGCACTTGTACTGACATAGGATTCAGATCTACATAAACAAAATGTAAATTTCGTACATGGTTATCTTAAGGAAGAAATTTATATGGATTAGCCTGGGGCTATAAAGAAAGAGGAAAAGAGCATTTGGTTTGCATACTCAAGAAATATCTATATGGATTGAAACATGCACCGAGGATGTGGTACAAAAAATTCACACCTTCACAAAGAGCCAAGGTTTCAATAGAAGTGAAGTTGACCATTGTGCATATTATAAGAGGTATGATGATGTCAATTTTATTATCTTGATATTGTTTGTTGATGATATACTACTTGTAGGTCTCAACATGAAGAAAATCATTGTTCTTAAGGCTCACTTGGCTAGGACATTTGGAATGAAGGATTTAGGAACAACAAATCAAATTCTAGGATGAAGATACACATGTACAAAATAGGTAGAAATATCTGGTTAAGTTAAAAATCATATATAGAAAAGATTATGCAATGCTTCAATATACATATTGCAAAACTAATTAGTACCCCAATTCATGCACACTTCAAGTTGTATTATGAGCAATGTCCTAACATATAAGAAAAGAAGACAAGCATGTATTATGTACCTTATTCATCAATTGTAGGGAGCCTCATGTTTTCCATGCTGAGAACCAGACTAGGTATTGCCTAAGTAGTGAGAGTTATTATCCAATTCATGGAAAATCCTGGTAAGGAGCATTGGAATGCTGGATACTTAGATAGTTAAGGGGCACTTCATATGTTGTTATTTTCTACAGATCGATAGATTTACAAATTAAAGGTTTTGCAAATTATGATTTTGGTGGAGATAGAGATGCATGAAAGTCTACTAAAAGATATACTTTCACTCTTATTTTTGGAGTTGTAAGCTGGAAATATAAGTTTCATCTAGTAGTGGATTTATCAACCACTAAAGGAAAATATGTGACATTGACTAAGGCTAGTAAATAGGTAATATGGCTAGAGCGACTAATGGATGAATTCAAGATGATGCAGTGGAAGATCACTTTGCATTGTGATAGTCAAAGTGCTATTCACTTAGTGAAGAATCCATTTTTTCATGATTGCATGAAGCATATCAAAATTAAGTACCATTTCATAAGGAAAGTGGTAGAAGAAGGGAGGATCCAGTTGGAGAAAATTGATACTAATGAGAATATTGTAGATATGCTTACAAATTCAATCAGAATAGAGAAGTTTGAATGGTGCAAAACTTCTATGGGTTGTTGAAAATGCGATGAAGGTAGCATTGGGAAATCACATCAAAGAGGAAAACATAGGCAATGAACTTCATGTATACTGACTTCAAGTGGGAGAACGTTAGGAGGTGAAGTCAATATCCATATATTTGAAATTATCTTATATAGTGGTACATGACTATTTCTACATGTGATTCATATATGTTGGGCATGCAAAGGGGTCACAGGTGGGGCCACCAAGCACCCCCTATTTTGAGGGTGTAGGGGCATAGGTCCCGAGGTGAAAATTTATAGACCATTCTAGTGTATTAGGTTCTTTCTTGAACCCTCATATGTATCGTATAAAAATGAAGTGACCCATGACATTGTATCACAAGAGAAGAAAGTATTGTAATATTTTTGTTCAGTAATAATAAAAGATCAAAGTTGTTATTGTCCTATGGTTTTACTGCACACAATAGGGTTTCCATGTAAGTCTCATGTTCTTTTGTTATTGTTGTTTGCTTCTGATTGTATATTTTTCTAACAAATCTTCACCTTCTTTGCTCTTCAACATCATCACTTCTCTTTGCATTTTCTCCATATTCCTTATGAACACATCAATTTGTGTCCCTTATATCTTCAAGTTTACTTTGTTCTTTTCCTACAAACCTAATATCATTCTTCTTAACAATGACTTCAAAATAAATCACCCTCTCTCTAGTTACTATCTCTTTCAACAACTATAACGAAATCAGTATGGAAAATAATTTATGAATTATAAATTCCTACATGTACCTCTTTTATTGGAACTATTTTTGTCATTTTATGCTCTAACTTAAACTTATCCAATGCCTTAAATCTAAATTAAAGTCTTCCTAATCATCTCCATCTCCTTAAAGAAAATTCAAACGCATCTTCTCATAGTGTATATCTTCTTGTCTTGTAGATAACGTCGTTAGGGCCACCACTACATCTTCTTCAATTACATTAATCTTCAATGCCTATCTTATTTGTCTAGTTTTCTAAGGCACTTATATAGAGGCCTTCATCTTCCTTATATACATATTATACTCTTGTAAGTGTTGCACGAATATGAGTGAATCCATGAAGATGGGTAACACCTTTTGGTCAAAAGTGATGGTGAAAGTTCGATCTTTTACTCATTCATTAAATTGAAGCTCTCAAAACTCATATATGCTTTGTGAATTCTGACATCCAACAAAAAAAAATTGTAGGGAATTATGTTTTCATTCCACATATATTTTTTTAGAAAATAATAGTATTATTTAATATGTCAAAATTACATTTAATGATATGCATGTTCTTGTAAATTCCAGGAAAAGTTAACAAGTGGCTTGTGTGCACGTAAAATAATTTAGTGATAAATGCATAATTTCTAGAAAAAAAATATGAACATAATATACACAAAATGCACCGGAGCGCACATATTTTTTTAATTTATTTTAGAAAATTATAATTTTTATTAATTTTCGAAGTTGACCATTGAAAATTTTGATCACATTTTGTCCACATGTGTGTGCATGTAAAATTGCTTTTTACTGGTTACAAAAAAAAAAAAAAAAAAAAATACCCTTTTGAAGACAACATGTGGGGCGTATATATTTTTTGAAATTTTTTGGTTGTGTACTTTTTATGTTGTTGATTTTTCTTTGCATTGATTCGAAGTTGTGGACATGGTTTTTAAGTGTAAGTTTGAAAAGAAAATAATAAAAATTATCATGTGAACTCAAAAACCCATAAATTATATTCCAATGGATAGATGATTCATTGACAAATCCATCAATATGAAGTCCACCACCTAAGGTGCATCCTAGGATATGGTTTAGTCCTGGAAAAGATACCTATAAAATTAAATTTGTACAAATGGGGGCTAAAAGTCGGTTTTTAAGCCCTCAATTGAGCTATTAGCTTGATCGAGGTTTTAAAACCCTCAATCAAGCTTTTATGTGTGTTTTTAAATACCATGACTGAGGGTTTATGTGCGGTTAGATATAAGCTTGATGTAACACCCCTGGTTTGAAACCCCTAGTGTGATGATGGCCATATGTAACTATTGTCTATGAATACCTAAAATGATGAACATATTGTATTTTTACAATTATTAAGATTAAAATCTACAATTGGATGTGTTGAGATGGTACACTGAAGAGATCAAGGACTCATGCACCGGATACAATAAGGGGGTTAAAGTTTCCTAGGGGGGGATTATGCCACGACCCTTTGGTATCTGTTAGACCCTTAGAATATCCTAAGTCTTAGCCAAGTCATAATCCCATTAAAATGACTTTAGGCTTATTGTAAAATCATAATTTTGATTTGAGTGGGTTTAAAGATAGAGTTTAATTAAAAAAGGGAAAGGTGGGTCTCTTGGAGAACCCACGTGGTTCCATCTTTCCATGGATTAAAATAATGCATGACAAAGGAAATTCATTCCTTCATCATGGTGAGAATCTGTGACTACGTTGGCCCATGCATGTGGTGAGAAGAATTGTTGGTTGGATTGAGAGAGAAAGCGATTTTGGTCTGTAGAAGAAAATCTGGTATGGAATGTTGAGTCTGAGAAACCAAATTCTGAGTCAGGTACTACTGAAACTATGTCCATTGTTGCCTCTGTTCATTCCAGTGAAATGGAAAATGGTGTAGGTAGCTAAATTGGTGGATTCCTGAGCACTAAAGGCAATGATGTATATCACTGTCATGCTGTCAGAATGAAACTAAGGAAGTGAAATGCACTATTTGGCATGAAATTGGAGTTAAGCAAACTTCTTGTTTGCTAAAGTATGAAATTTAGAAATTATGGGATTGGTGAGATGTTTGTATGGTGAATGCATGAGCCTCAGCTTAGGGGTGGCATTTTGTTGAGAGATTAATGAGCAAAATTGCCTAAGGTTAGGTGGAGCATGCTTCACACAGAGTTAGTTTCCCAATTCAAGTATTTTCCATATAAATTTTAATCCCTAGAAATGATGTTTTAATTTATCAATGTTGTTTATTTGATGAATGGTAAAACAATTTATTTGGTTTTCTATTTTAATTTCCGAAATTAGATATAAAGAAAGAGTTCATGCGTTGCTTGGTTGAATTCATGTTTATGGAATACGTACAAGTTTAAATTTTGCAATATGTTTGTTAAAAATTTTAATTTGCGAGAAGGAAATTATATGAATGGACAAATAAGTTGGAATTCCATTCATTATTATTATTTTTCTATAACTTGGATGCTCATTTGCAAATAATTATTTATCATTGCAATTTCTTGTAGTAATTGCTAGTTTACTGGGTTTAAACTGAATGTTTGTTAAAATATGTCGAAGAGTTTAAACTCTTATTTTCCAGACAAATGGAAGAAAACATTTCTTAAAGTGTTAAATCAAATGTTCTATATAATTATTCAAATAAGTTTAAATGTTTATGTCGGAAAATGCATAATTTGTATATGCATGCGCTACATGAACTTTAAATTTCTTATTAAAGAATTATTTTCATGTTATTATGCTTAGTTACAATAATACTTTTGGTTGAGTATGAATTGCAGAAGTGATGTATTGATTCTGAGTGGTGTCTCTAGCTGAATTGTATCTTTAGTTGAATTGTATCTGTAGTTGAATTGTTTTGGCTATGCTAAGTATGGCTAAGTTATACCATTGTCTAATTTTGTAGTCTTTAAGTCCATGTAGGAAGGCGCTGTTGGATAGCTAACTAAATTATTTGGATGGGCCTGTGCCTGAGTACATCTATGCAAGAATGGTTTGTGATTATGCAATATTGGAATGTTGTTATTTAATGACAATTAGTGTAATTGTAGAATTATATATATTTGAATGCAATATTAAATGTGCAAGAGATTCTGAAAGCACAATGAAGTGCTTGAATTCAATTAAAAATATTTCTCTATTGAACATTGCATTAGTAAGTTTTGGGTCTAAGTTCTTGTTCACTGTGTTTGAGTGAGTTGTAAACAAATTGTTAATACTTATAGAATTATGCTAACTTATGAAAGTAAAAGCTATTAATTGATGCTAGCTGAGATGAATTGCTCGCTAATATAAATTGTTAACTAATGTGGATGTTAACTAATTATAGCTTATTTGATTTTGATAATTGGTTCAAGCCATGGGAGAAAAGGGAGTAATCTTTACCCTAACCTCGATTTAATACTAAAACGAATTTTTAGAGTAAATATTCAGAAAATGTTTTTACTTTGAAAATATACTTAAGCTACAAGTCCAACCAACATGGCACACACCTAAAAGAAGTAGACGCATTCCTGGTTTTATGTTATGTCATGGTTGTCGACATTGATTACACCTCAAGGGAATGGGCACATTCCTGGTGTTTCAAGTGCCGAGAAGTCAGTTGTGTAAAATAATACATTTTTAGTTTATGGTAATACATTATGATAAATGTATGTGATTTACATCATGACACTGATGAACGTTGCTAATTATTGTGTATCTAGTAGGCACATGAGCAAAGATAAAGAAGAGGAATATGGTAAATCCAAGTGCTGGAATTTTGAAGAAAGAGAGCAAAGCTAAAGAAGAAGAAGAAGACTATGAAAAGCCGAGGATGAGTTTTCATCAGCTACTTGCATTAAGGATGTGTCTCCTCTAACTAAATTATGCAAAGCTAAGGACAATTTTTCCTCGGCTGCTTGCATTGAGGATGTATCTCATCTAATTAAAATTATGAAAATTGAGCATCTGCATTTTAAAGAAAAAGAGACCAAGGAGCAATCAATGCCACGATTATTGTGGATCCCCTGATTGAGACAAAACTAAGAGGGGGAAACTCTTACTCTTATATTTTTACTTATGTTATTACTTTCCAGAAAAGAAAAGTGTTCAAAATGCATATTATGGTTGAAATTGTTGTCTTTATTTTGTTTGAAATAAATAATGAATGTTGAAATAGTTAAATTTCTATAAAAGAAAAAATGAAGATGATTAGGGTCATCTGTATGTATAAGAATATGCAAGCATAAAATGCATGATATGTATAAAATAAATCTGAGCAAGAATAGTACAATTAGTCTTTTCATAAAAGCATGGCCTGATTTTTAGTATGATGGCCTAATGAATTCGTGTTGATCAATTGTAGAGGAAAGCTTTCAATTGGAAGTTGTTGCTACTTCCTTAAAGAGTAAAGAGGACCGAGGAAAGATATGAATTGAATATGGAAAATGGTAGGAGAATTCTCCACCTTGCTGAAGAAATGTTTCAAATCATGGTAAATTTTCAAGAAAGCCTTGGAAAAATTATGAAACTTCAGGCATAATAGAATGAAGTAAATTTTCAGATTATACAAGATTCAATCCATATGCAAAATGAGATAAATGATGTCCTGGTAGCCATAAACAATGGAAAGGACATCGACCCTTTGAAGAATCATTCACCTAATCTATCAACCAAGAAATGCCCAAGGCCATACAAATCAAAGATGGTTGAGCTTGCAAATCAAAGGCAGCCATATCAAATGAAATGTTGGAACTGTAGAGGTAATCATTACCTCAATAAATTGCCAACAAGAGGTAACAAGAAATATGGCATCCACAAAGTTTCCAAACCTTTGACTAAGTTGGAAAGTAGAGCAAAAGAAAGAATTGATGAAGTGAATAGTCCACATGTTGAGTTAGAAAGTCCAAGCCAACATGAGCAGCATGAAGGGGTCCGATGGACTTGGCCTTGAAAATCCAACTTGAAAGAGGCAATGCAGGAGAAGCACCTACAACATTTTGAACATTTTTTATGTATGTGTGTCTATAAGCATTAGAACACTGAGGACGGTGTAGACTTTAAGGGGTGGGGATGTAATACCCCTGGTTTGAAACCCCTAGTATGATGATGGCCATATGTAACTATTGTTTATGAATGCCTGCAAGGATGAAAACGTTGTATTTTTACAATTATTAAGATTAAAATCTACAATTGGGTGTGCTGACACTAGTACAAAATGAGAGATAAGTGACTAAAAAAACGACCAAAATCCACATATAAATGACCACTTTTGAGTTGGTGACCGCTGGTAGCAAATTAGTGGTCATATATCACGCGACCAAAAATGTGGTCATATTTAGCTTAGCCATTTATAGCTTTTCTTGTGGTCATATATTTGGTCATTAATTTGGTAATATATTTGGTCATTAATGGTCACGTGATAAATGACCGCTAATTTTCTACCAGTGATTGCCAACTCAAAAGTGGTCATTTATATGCATATTTTGGTCATTTTTTTGGTCACTTATCTCTCATGTTATAATAGTGGTCGTTTATATGCAAATTTTGGTCATTTTTTTAGTCATTTATCTCTTTTTAGTGGTTTCAAAATATAAATAGGGCACGGTGGAATTGAACCACCAACCTCCTGCCTATAAGGCAGGTGCTCTATCATTGAGCTGGCACCCTTAAATAGAATTCCTTATGGATTGATATGAGAATTTAAAGTGAGTGGGATATTAACATTGGACACACCAAGCCAGAGTCTACATGTAAATACAAAGTTATGAATAACTGAAATTTTTACAAGTCATATTTTTTGAGTGAAGGAACAGTCTAGGCATTTCAGAATGTAGTCTTGTGACAAGTGGAAGATTAGAAATATGCCAAAACAATGCAGTCCAATGTTTGAAAAACACTATTAAACAAGATATATCTTAGCTTCATTGAATAAACAGCGATCAAAAAGTGTGTCGGATTCATGCTATAAACATTGATAAGACACTTTTAAGCACTTGTCAGAATAGGACAAAAGCACCAGTTTGAATAGTACAAATGCACCAATTTGACCTTTCAATAGACTAAACTTTCAATAGACCGCTTCAGCATGGGAAACATGAACATAACTGCCGCAAGTGCATTAGGAAACAAATATCTTGCAACGGCCAAGATATACAATGAAGGGAAATTCCAACGGCTGGCAAAGTTCTAGAAGGTTTTGACAAGACCAGCAGGATTCTCCCAGGTATGGACATAACAAGCTAGAAGAATGATGACCCATGCAGAAACAACTACATCCTTCAATATATATCTTAGGATATGTCTGAATTTCATATCTTTTCTTGCTTTCCAGCTAAAAATTATATCAAGAATTGCTGCAAAAATGAAAATATATTAAATTAGAATAAGATTGCATACTGTGAAAGGTTAAGTTAACGCACAATTAAGTTAAAATTAGACTGCACACTGTGCAAGGTTAACATACAGTTAAGTCAATTTCAAACACCACTTTCTTAGATTCTTTTTATGCTATGGTTTCATATATTCAACCAATATTTATCAAATAATGAAAGTACCAAGCAATGGAGCTTAGCTCTTCAAATAACCACAATAATCAAAAGAAATGCAATCTGAAATGCGATTGCAATCCATCTTATAATGTGGTGGTTGTTGCATCATAGGAAAAAGTGGTTCTCTTGAATTCTATGATCACTAGGTTACCTTTCACTAAGGATCAATGGATCTGCAGTGCTTCTCTCGCAATATGAATAAATAGGATGAAAGGATCTGCAAGAGTTCTCTTGCATACCTTCACTATTGAGGGTCTTCAACATCATTTGTTGTATTGATAAATGGACCAATCTCTAGGTTTTATTTTCCATGGAAGGCCTAAGGATTGAGCATGCTTACATCAGCTTACAAAAGAGAAGGATCCATCAAAGGAATAAGAGTGGGGAATTTAGTGTCATTGTGTCACCCTTTATTTGTTGATGATGTTATTCTATTTGGAGTTGGGAATTGAATCAGTACTTAAATGTAACTACTGCATCTTGATTTCACATTATTTCAATGAATATTTTATGTCTGCTATATTTTTATTTTTATAATGCAAAAAGTTTATCTTTTGGGACAAACAAAAGCTGCCAGATCAAGCACAAGCATCTTGTAATTGATAAACACTGAAAATCCTATATTAAGAATGCTTATACGCTCATAGTAAAAACACCCCAAATTCCTTATTTAACATAAATCAAATATCCATGGCTTGTCTATGCACAGTTGCATTGCCATACAATGCTTAGAGCTCTCCTAAGTAATAAATAATTTGATAAATGCCAACTTTCAAAGTCAGTAACAGACATGTCCTGCAAACAATAGGAACAAAAAAAAAGTGTTGATACTAGGAAGCTCCAATGGATATGTTTGGAAGCCTTTTCTGCTTTTACAAACAGATAGAAATCTTGAGGAGAAAGAAGGGGCTGCACTGCTACATTAAATACTTTATGCATAGAGGAATGCAACATAAAAGAAAATGAAATTTATGGGGTGACTGTACTAGGAGTGTGCACTCTAGATGGTGGAGTTTTTTGTTGTGAAGGAGTGTGGCCATTTGAATCTTTAGATTAGTCTTCTAAGGATGGCATGTTTTCTGAATCTAATTTTTTTACTTCCTCAATCATTTTAAATACTTTTGTCATGTTCGACCTCTGATCAAGCATTATAACAACATGAGCCATGGAAATCTGCAACATCTAGACCATATCCTCCTCAATATTCTGATATCTCATCAATTCCACATCAAATACTTCAACAATCCACTAATCACGAACCACTGACTAAACCCATCTGGGAAAATAAATTACCTCTTCGTTTACCGATGCTTGGATTGGGGCCTTCCCTATGAGAAGCTCTAGAAGCAGAACCCCAAAACTATAAACATCATATTTCTGTGAAACCTTGCATGCTTCAATAACCTCTGGAGCTCTATATCACACAATGCAACTGGGAAGAACAAACAAGTTTGTCAAAGGATACAAACCAAAATCAGAAACACATCCATCCAGGTCTGTGGTAAGAAGGACATTGGAAGATCTAATGTTTCCATGGCTAAGTTTGCCTCCCCCTTCTTGATGGATATGAGCTATGCCCCTTGCTGCTCGCAAGGCTATCTTAATCCTTGTGTCCCAATCCAAAGGAGTTCTTCCTGCACCTCTCCCACCTGCAATTCAATTATGTGACAAAATTGATCTCTAAAATACAAAATCCATGTTGCAGGAAATATAAGAAATAATCAAATAAATTTTGCAGTGTCACATATCTGAGCTAAAGAAATTTAGGAATTCCCCACTAATCAAGACATAGAAAAAATTCAAAGTCCACAGTCTACTTCACTGGCCACCTTATATACATAAAGGTGAGAACAAAGACAGGTCACGATGGGCTTAATTGTAGGTGGATAGATTTGTATGTCAGTAGCAACAGTAGAAAAGAATCGGACTTTTCGTATAAACTTTGGTGGAAATTATTAATTCTTAAAATGCAACTATAAATGTTTTATAAAATTTCTAAAGATGAAGGCATAGACAAATTGTTTTGGGGGAAAATGGGGAAGGAAGGGAAATGAATCAATGATCCATGTTCCTTTCATAATGTATCTTTGCCCCTGGAACAAATCTGAAAACCTTAGATTTCCTGAAACTCAAAGGATAAATGAGAACTTTCTTTGGAATTTGTTAACAATTCCTGGGGCAAAGATCCACCCATAGATTTTTCTGAAACTCAATTGGATCAATAAAAACTTTAACCAGAAATTTGACCAAATTGTGTTTTCCTGTGTGTTTTGAGCAACCCTTATCAAGCTCCATAAGTGAATAGATTTCCATACTTGAAATTTTGTGAGTGCAGACCTCTCAAGCCACAGAGGAATGTGGTTGGCTAATAAGCATTGAGTTAAACTTAGGCCTTGAGCTTTCACGGCTCAAAAACACAAAGTTGAAACATATTAATAATATGAGTATACTAATTCTGATGGCCAGTGCTAGTGATTAAGGGTGTATTCATATAGAAAGAAACTATCAGTTCTGCAAACAAGACTACTATACACAAGCCTACATACCTAACAACAAAGAGAACAAATGCAATATACACAAGTCTGCATCCCTAATAGCAAAGAGAACAAATGCAATATATACAAGACTACATCCCTAATAATAAAGAGAACAAATGCAATATACACAAGCCTACAACCCTAATAGCAAATAGAACAAATGCCATATAAACAAATCCACAAGATGATGAAGCGTGAGAGCACTTTACCATGCAGAAGGGAAGACAAGCTGCCTGTAGGCATGTAGTCATAAACAAGGAGCTTTTCATCCTTTGAGAAGTAGAAGGCCCTGGGCGGCACCAGATTTCTGTGATGTATTCTTATAAGCTAGCTTTCTTCGAAGAAGTGGAGTCTAAAACATTGTGTACCTGGAAATTTACCAAATAAGCTATTAAAAAGATACAAACATGAAAACATAATATAAAACACAATCTTAAAATCTACTCTCAACCGTAATATTGCTAAAGTTCAAATACAATTGGCAATAAGATCATAATGAAACCTACTTGAAAAGAGAGGAGAGACTCTCATTCATCCCATGTCCAATGTACATCCGTCGCTGCAAATGACCAAAAAAATATTTTTTTGAATGTTCTAAAATACTGCTACTACAGTAATGGAGCTTTTATCAAAGGAGCTAGTATAGTATGACAGGTGGTAATTTAAATTTACATGTTATCAAATTCAAGAAAAGAATATTTTTCTCAAAGACCATAGGAGTTGCTTTTCCCATGCTAAGACAATATATTAAATTCACAGAAACATTGCATACATAAATAATTTTCAGTAGGACATTAAAATTTAAAACTCTGGGTCCAATTTAATAACATGTGCACCTGTTGCCACCATGTCAGAACAATACAAATGCACCAGTTTGACCTTTCAATAGGCCACTTCAGCATGGGAAACATGAACATAACAACAGCAAGTGCATTAGGCAACAAATAATAACTTCCACTTGAAGCCCTAGAGTGTCTTTCGTCTTCCACAAATTTCCTCTTGAAAGAAGGGTTAGAAGGGCATTCAACCCTAAGATATCATAAGGAATTGTTTGGACAGTCTACATCTGATACAACAACAATTCGATATCAAGATTCCTAGCTGGAAAACTGGAATGCATGTCTAAGCTAAACTTAGCAATGCAATATATCTCAAAACTCTTAATTGAGCATCCACGTTGGGGTTACATGCACCAATTATCCTACAAACTAATGATTGCCTCTTGTGAAAATGATGAAAGGTCTCATTACAGCCTGCACATGGAGAAATCATATCAAAAATTAAGTTCAAGTTTTTCCATACTTGAGCAGAAGTATCTTATACAATCTTCTAATGCTCGAGTCATGCTCTTGCTAACTTTGCTTACCACTAAGGACATACCTTTTTTGGGCATCGTCTATTACATGCTGCTATTTAATTTTATCCAGAGGTTCCACTAGAGAGACTTTAGATTTCAAAGACTCCTAACACATTTCCTGCTGCAACTGAACTCCTGCAAAAAGCTATAGAAGAAACTTGTTATGTGCTTGCTCCTGCAAAAAGATATAGAAGAAACTTGTTAGGTGCTGCAAATAAAGGTCTCCAATCTCTAGTTTAGATTCTTGGTTCTTCCAGAGAAGAAACTCAGGAAAACGCTGCATCAATTCTTGCTGATGTTTTTGGTGTAAGAAAATATATTTGTGAAAATATTAGAAGGCTAGAAATCATCAACCCTTTTATCAACTTATTAGATATTGGAACTGAGTGTGTTGCTATGCAGTCAGCTCAAGCACTTGGAGCACTTTTCTCCTCAACTGAAACAACTAAAGATGTGGTATATATTGCTAGTGGTGAAGTCAAACCATTAATTGAACTTGGGAAGTCTTCAAGCATTTCTGCTGCAGAAATGGCAATCAATGCATTGGCTAATCTTCTTTCAGATGCCCAAATTGTTGAGCAGGCTTTAGCAAAGGATATCATCCCATCATTGACAAGAGTCCTCAGGGATGGCATAAAAGGGGGAAAGGGGCATGCAACAAGTGTGCTTGCTCGATTCCTGAGTCATATGCCTGTTGATGATGTGCTCATTGAACATATTCATCACTGTGGTACAGTTTTTTCCTTGGTACCCTTTCTGGATTCCACTGATCTAGACATGTTGATGTATATGTAACTTCGGAATGTATTTCACCTATGTATATTGTACACCTATAGATATGTTATTATTCCTCTATACGGAAGTGTCTTCATTTGTATTGACAAGTGTCGCAAGTGTTGTAACTTGCTGTGATGGGTTATTAGACCACCAAGTGTGGGGTCAACCCTGATTAATGTAACCATGGGTTATTAGACTCTCCTAGAGAAGTCGTCCCTGCTAGTGTATTAGGCAAGTCGGGACAAGTATAAATAGAGAGCGGGAGATCTCTATTTTATCATCTCATTATTCACTTCTACATCACTCGGAAAGTGGCACACTAGTTGAGGAGGAGGAGTAGCTGCCAGTAGAAGACTATCTCTTGTACTTGGGTTGTATCATTGCTCTTTCTATCTCTGAGGAAGTTGTGGGGCTTTTCACCTTTATGGTTTTCCCCAATGAAACTCTGTGTGTCTATTGTCTCATGTGATTGATTTGTGTGATTGATATGCATTGTTATACTTGATATGCTGTACATGTTATTCTCTCAGTAAAGATCCTAGAGTATATTGAATTAATGCTCAAAAATTAACATGGTATCAGAGCTAACCTGAGAAGAAGACACTGTGCAATTGCGGAAACTAGGGTTTCTTGTTTATTGGGTTTCTCTCCACATATTTTGGAAAAGCAGCAAGGTAGATTGACTCTACTCATCAAGGAGAATCTTTCTGTACAATCAAAATTCAATTCAGGGCACTTTCATTTTTTTCCCTAAATATTAGGGTTTCCACAAAAATATGAATTTCTGAAATCTAAGGACATAGCTGGAAGCTCCTTGGAAAAATTGAAGTTTAGAGCTTTGGATCAAGATTTTTGGTTGGGTGAAGCTCCGGGAAACTCAAACCCTAATTCAGGGTCCTCCTTAGTGAATCCGGGAGATTGAAAAGCATTTCTGAAGGGTGAAACTTTGCAGATTTCAAATTCTGAGTATACCAGGCTGATCAGCTCATCAAGGCACATCTTTCAGAAATTTGAAATTCACATTTTGAATTTTTAGGGTTTCTTTGAGAAACCCTAATCCAACACCAGATCCAGATTTCTGCAAATCAAGTGGTAAGACCTAAATCTTTTCTATTTCCATTTGAAGTACTCTTTAAGATGTCTCACCACACCAAGCTTGAGGATAAGCTTGAAGGGGATGATAACTTCCGAGCATGGAAGTATAGGATTGGGTTAATCCTAGAAGAAAATGAATTGGATACTTACATAAGTTCCGAGGTCCCTATCCCAGAAAAAGAAGAGGCTAAAGCCTTGCATAAGAAGAACTTTGTCAAGGCAAATAGGAGCATTGCTGATTCTATTAAAGACCATCTCATACCACATGTGTCATCTCTAAAGACACCCAAGGAGATGTTTGATTCCCTAACCAAGCTATTTGAAGGGAAGAACATAAATCGGAAGATGACTTTGCAGAATCAATTGAAAGGGGTAAAGCTTCAGAATGGAGAGACCATTCGATCTTATTTCTCTAAGGTCTCTCAAATCAAGGAACAACTTGAAGCTATGGATGAAGTAGTGGACAATGGTGAAGTTGTCATGACCACATTGAATGGCCTAGCTAGGTCATGGGACTCCTTCATCCAAGGAATCTGTGCAAGAATAAAACTAATCTCCTTCAGTAGGCTGTGGGAAGAATGCTCTCAAGAAGAATCTAGGCTTGTGGCCAGAGAAGAAGAGATGAGGAATGAAGATCAAGCTCTCACAACACATGCCAAGAAAGGCAAAATCAAGAAGGAAAAATCTCATAGGAAATCTTCTCACCATACACATAGGGAGAACTCTAAGAATACCTCCCATGGTAGATGCTTCACATGTAATGAAAAGGGACACTTTGCCCGAGATTGTCCAAAGAACAAAAGAGATTCCAACATCAATAAGAAGAAGGGAAACAATAAAAGATATCATGCTCATGCTGCTAAGGATGATGAACCTCCCAAGAAGAAGGCTAGAGAAGAAAGTGATGACTCATCAAGTGAGGATGAATATGTTCTAATGATTCACAGGTACTATGTATCATGGATGTAATGATTGGATTATTTATAGTGGGGCTTCCAAACACATGACTGGGTTTAAAGAATATTTTGTAAATCTATCTGAACATGAGTCACCCCATAAGGTGAAACTTGGGGATTACTACCAATATCATATTAAAGGAAGTGGTGAAGCTTCCTACAACCTAGACTCTGGGAAGTCCTTGAAGATGAAAGATGTTCTATATGTACCTGGGCTTAAGAATAACCTACTCTCCATATATGCATTGGATGCAAAAGGAATGAGGGTTGCATTTGTAGATGGACAAGTCCTAATGTGGCCAAAAGGTAAAACTATAGATGATGCAGTAGTGATTGGAGAGCAAGAGGGAGGATTGTACAAATTGAAGGGACAACCTGAACATGCTATGGTACATGAATCCATGGAGCCAAGTGAACTTTGGCATAGAAGGCTTGCACATGTGCACTATAGAGCACTACCAGTTGCAAGTAAAGCTGTAGAGGGTCTTCCTGAAATCAAGACAAAACATGAAGGGGTTTGCAAAGGATGTGCAAAAGGAAAGAACATTAAGAAGGCATTCCCAAACAATGAAAGCAAAGCTAAAGGAATCTTGGAAGTTATCCACTCCGATGTATGAGGTCCGATGTCATCCAGTTCTCTGAGTGGGTATGTATACTATGTCTCTTTCATTGATGATTTCTCTAGGAAGACTTGGGTTTACTTCTTGAAGAACAAAGATGAAGTGTTTGATAAGTTCAAGGAATTCAAAGCCTTGATGGAAAATCAAACTGATAAGAAGATCAATACATTCAGATCCGACAATGGCGGAGAATTCACCTCAGGTGATTTCAAGAAGCTATGCAGTGATTCAAGGATTAAGAGGGAGTTGACTGCTCCCTACAATCCAAAACAGAATGGAGTTGCAGAAAGGAATAATAGAACAATCATGGAAGCAGCACGGGAAATGCTGCATGACCAGGATCTGCCTATGCATCTATGGGAAGAAGCAGCTGGGATAGCTGTATATGTGCAGAACAGAACACCTCACAAGATATTGGACAACAAGACACCAGAAGAGGTATTCTCTGGTAAGAAACCTGAAGTCAGCCATCTCAGAATATTTGGCTGTCTAGTATACACTCATGTTCCAAAGGAAAAGAGGACAAAGCTAGATCCTTCAGGAAAGAAGGGCATCTTTGTGGGGTACAGTGAAAGCTCGAAGGCTTACAGAATATACTTTCCAGGGTTCAAGAAGATTGATGTCAGCAGGGTTGTAACATTTGATGAAGACTTAGCTTTCATCAAGTCAAGGAAGGAACCTGTTGAAGATCATGAAGAACCAAAGGAAACCATATTTCAAGAAACTACCATGAATGAAGCAATTCCAGAAGCAGATCGTGAAGTTGAAGATCCACAATACCTGTAGATCCACCCCGTGAGAAGAACTCTCAGAAGAGAAAACCTGCATGGGCTAGAGAGCTCATTCAAGATGCAGAAAGGTATGGAATTCCATAAGAAGAACACAAAGCAAGGAAGAGAACTAGATCTCATACCAACTATGTTGCCTTACTCTATGACATTATGAACAAAGAACCTTCCAGTTATGAAGAAGCAGTGGAAAAGAAAGAATGGAAGGATGCCATGGTTGAGGAATACCAGTCGAACATGAAGAATGATGTTTGGGATGTAGTCCCAAGACCTGAAGGGAAGTTTGTGGTGACTTCCAAGTGGATTTACAAGATCAAGCATTCTGCAGATGGCAACATAGAGAAATACAAAGCGAGATTTGTAGCTCGTGGCTTTTCCTAGAAAGAAGGGATTGATTATGAAGAGACTTTTGCTCCTATGGCTAGATACACTTCCATTAGATCAGTACTTGCTCTGGCTGCTGTGATGAAATGGAAGATACACCAAATGGATGTCAAGACAGCTTTATTGAATGGTGTAGTCGAGGAGGAAGTGTATGTGGAGCAGCCACTTGGTTTTGAAACACATGACAGGGAGTCATATGTGTGTAGGTTGAAGAAAGCCTTGTATGGCTTGAAGCAAGCTCCTAGGACTTGGTATGGTAGGATGGACAGTTTCCTATCCAGTTTGGGATTTACCAAGAGTAAAGCAGATTCCAACCTTTACTACAAGGTTGAGGAAGGAAATCCTATGATACTACTATTGTATGTGGATGACCTGTTTGTAACAGGTGAGGATGGTCTGATTGCCGATACCAAGAGGAAGCTTGCTGCCGAGTTCAAGATGAAGGACTTGGAGATGATGCACTACTTTCTAGTCATGGAGGTGTGGCAGAGTGCAGATGGGATCTTCCTTGGACAAGGGAAGTATGCAGTAGAGATCTTGAAGAGGTTCGGGATGATGGACTGCAAGGCCATGGCCACACCTATGGCATCGAACCTGAAGCTTTTGTATGATGCTTCATATGAACTGGTTGATGTCACGGTGTATCGTCAGATGATTAGGTCCTTGATGTACCTGACGAACACAAGACCATACATTTGCTTTGCGGTGAACACATTGAGTCAATTCCTGATGGATCCCAGAGGTGTTCATCTGGTTTCTATAAAGCATATTCTGAGGTACCTGAAGGGTACAGTTGATTATGGGCTCAAGTATGATGCGAATCAAAAGTTTAACCTGCAGGGTTATGTTGATTCAGACTGGGTAGGCAGTGCTGCAGATAGAAAGAGCACATCTGGGTGCTGCTTCAGTATGGGATCAGGTGTGATCTCTTGGTTTAGCAGGAAGCAATCCTGCGTATCACTAAATATAGTCGAAGCAGAGTATGTTGCAGCTTGTTCAGCTAGTTGTGAGACAGTATGGCTTCGGAAGCTACTGTTTGAGTTATTTGATCTCCTGTTGGAGGCTACTGGTATCTTTTGTGACAACCAGAGTTGTGTGAAGCTGTCTGAGAACCCGATGTTCCACGACAGGTCGAAACAAATTGAGATCAAATATCACTATATCAGGGATATGGTGCGGAGAGGAGCAATGAAGCTCCAGTATGTTGCGATGGATGAGCAGATTGCAGATGTGCTAATGAAATCACTAGCCAAGGTGAAGTTTGAGTACTTCAGAGAGAAGCTTGGTGTTCTTCAAATTGATGACACTTCGAGGAAGAAGTGATGGACACATTTGTTGGAGCCATTCCAAGCATGGTGAGAGGAGGATCCTTCCCATGGTTGTGGATGTAAGCGCTGGATGATGAGCATCAGGACGATGCTCTAGTTACTACTCGGTATATGTATCATGTTGGATGCTTGTGATGATCAGTTGGATCATGTCTATGTATATGCATCATGTTGGATGCTTGTGATGATCAGTTGGATCATGTATATGTATATGCATCATGTTGGATGCTTGTGATGATCAGTTGGATCATGTATTTGTATATGTATCAGGTGGATACATTGTATGATCAGGTAGATGATGGATGAGGATATGTATCAGATATGCATCAGGTGGATGCATTGTATGATCAGGATGATCATGGATGATGAGCTTCAGGATGTCGCTCCAGATGATATGTATCAAATATGCATCAACTGGATGCATTGTATGATCAGGATGATCATGTATGATGAGCTTCAGGATGTTGCTCCAGATGATACGCATCAGGATGATGCTACGATGATGATCAGGATGATGTATGGTGAGTATCAGGTTGATACTCTGTGGCCATGGACAAGTTGTGCAGATAAGCATATAATAGCACCCTGAGAGATTTACAGACACTCTTGCTAGGTTTTTCCGATGGCATATAATAGCTCCCTAGGAGGTCTGGCAAATGCTCTTGCTAGGTTTTGCTTGGATTGACATATAATAGCGCCTTGGGAGATTTACAGATACTCTTGCTAGGTTTTTCCTATGGCATATAATAGCTCCCTGGGAGATCTAGTAAATGCTCTTGCTAGGTTTTGTCCATGGCATATCCCTGGGAGATCTTGTAGGTTGTGCTAGGCACGTAATCAGTCCTAGGATGCTCTTGCTAGGTTTTCTCGATTGCATCTAATGTCTCCATGGGAGATTTGCATATGCTCTTTCGAGGTTTTTCCTATGGCATATAATAGCTCCCTGGGAGATCTTGCAGGTTGTGTTGGGCACGTAATCAGTCCTGAGATGCTCTTGCTAGGTTTTGTTGATGCACGTAATCAGTCCTGAGGATTCCATAGTATGGCCAGTGATGATGAAGACCTATAGGTGGTGGGCCTACATCCAGTATGAAAAAGGACTGGCTCTGTAGAACTTCCTATGACGAGTAGATAAGAGATTGATTGAGATAGCAGCAATAGTGACGATGACGATGATTCAATGACAATGATCCAGTGACGATGATCCAGAGAAGAAGACTTGTGCTAGACGACCTGTGTCGAGAAATACCTTCCTAGTTAAGAGGGAGTGTTGATGTATATGTAACTTCAGAATGTATTTCACCTATGTATATTGTACTCCTATAGAGATGCTATTATTCCTCTATACGGAAGTGTCGTCATTTGTATTGACAAGTGTCGCAAGTGTTGTAACTTGCTGTGATGGGTTATTAGACCACCAAGTGTGGGGTTGGCCCTGATTAATGTAACCATGGGTTATTAGAATCTCCTAGAGAAGTCGACCCTGCTAGTGTATTAGGCAAGTTGGGACAAGTATAAATAGAGAGTGGGAGATCTCTATTTTATCATCTCATTATTCACTTCTACATCACTTGGAAAGTGGTGCACTAGTTGAGGAGGAGGAGTAGCTGCTAGTAGAAGACTATCTCTTGTACTTGGGTTGTATCATTGCTCTTTCTATCTCTGAGGAAGTTGTGGGGTTTTTCACCTTTATGGTTTTCCCCAGTGAAACTCTGTGTGTCTATTGTCTCATGCGATTGCTTGGTGTGATTGATATGCATTGTTATACTTGATATGCTATACATGTTATTCTCTCAATAAAAATCCTGGAGTATATTGAATTAATGATAAAAAATTAATAGGACAATGTAACTTCATCAGATGCTTTAGAATCCCTTGCCATATATCTAATAAACACTTTCGCCAATTGCGATATAATTCTATGACAAGTTTATGTTGGGTTCAAATATGAGTTGACATTTATCAAGTCTTGTATCCTAGAGTCATAGATCTACCATCATTCTGCCCTGTTAGCACCCCTCAAGATAAATTGATCATATAGTGATCATCACAACCCTTCTTTAATAAAGTTAGACGTCAGAGTTTTAGTTGCTAGAGAGGCTTGAATATATTACTCAATCCCTCTACTTAAATAAAACCTCAGAAAGCTATAAAATCAGGAAAGAGATCCCCATAATTTATGTAGTGTATTTAGATATCCCCATAATGGAAACAAGATGTAGATATTATAGCCAAAAACCACATTTAGGAATTAAATTTCAGAGGCTGCAGAAGTCTACAGCATTGATTAGCTGCTAAAAATATATATTCAATGTATGCTCCAGTTCAGTCCATTTTGTACAGTGAGCTAACTTTGTTTTGTCAAAAAGGGTTTCTCCATTGACATACTCCATCACAAAATATATTTTGTTTTTACTATCCATGACTTTGTAGAGTTGCACGATGTTTGGATACTTCATTGCTCTCATAATCGAGAGTTTTCCCAGTCTATAACTTGCCCAACGTAAGCATTGAAGAGGCATTGTGGGCTTCCTGGTGTGGGCCATATAGGGAAAGATTTTACTATATCTTGTTAAATACCATGAGGGCATATAAAATTTATTTACACATTAACAAACACAAAAGGAGCTGTGAGGGATGGAATCAAATGTTGACTTGATACCCACTACAAGTTCTTCTACAATCACTATTTTACAAAAATCCTTCAACTGTGGAAATTAGATGACTTCATCATCATCGTCGTTTCCTATGTGAGGGTGTATTTCATTGGCTTCAGGATCAAATTCCAGTTCTTTTGGAGTAGGTCTTGGTTCAATGCGTTCTTTTTTATGATTGTACTTTCAAATGTTTTATCTATTTCATCTTTAAACTTATTGATATCATCATATTGAGTTACCCATTGGTCTACACCCATCTTGTATGTTGGATTTCAAGTGCTAGTTTGATTGGTAATACATATTCTGTTGATGCTTCTCATATTCCAAATCAACAGTGCGATTTCCCTTGGACCACAACCTTGCATCCAGCCATGTTAGATACTATGACTTATCCTTGTGGCCTTTTCCATCGCTATAATCTATTTGTGTGGTATTCAGTGTTCACTTTACCCCACTTCAGAAAGGAAAAAAGAGGAAATCCTTGAGAAGCATTGTATTATTTTATGAGTATGGTAGGCACTTACATTTCCTTTTTTGCCATCAGATTTGAATGTCCTGGCAGTGATATTTTTTCAGTTCTGACTATTGATAAGCATACAACTAAAAGGTTTGCATTAAGAAGACTCACCTGGGACAATCTCTCTGGAAATAATGAACAACAGTTTTTTTGTTGATAACCAACTTGTCGAGTGATGATTTCTTTAGTGCTTTTCAATCTATCTTTTCTGGAGGGCTTACAAGGATACCATCCAAACCAATTAAACTATTATCCAACTTCTTAATGTTCTTATGTACCAGCATTAACTCTAGGCACATCTTGAAAAGAAGTGCGGCATCTTCTAGTTTTATTTTTGAAAAGTGGACGAAGTCTTTGGGGATTACAAAAAAACTGATACACTATAGTAGAAGACTGTACAGGACCTGACATGATTGCACAATACATTGTTCTTGTTTTACATTGGCATCATTATATAACTTATTTCTTTTTAAGGAAAAGTTCAAACTAGATATACTATTGCAGTGCATACTCAAAAGTATATCATAACTAGGTCTCATACCAAATCTGGCAAAATGCTGAGCCACAATAGAACTTATCTTCATGAATTGACATCATTATAGCATCCCATGAATTTGGTCTCTGGAGCACCTCTGACCAAGTCTACTCTTATACATTTATTCCATGAACTTGAGATGAAAATCTATAACCTACATCCACATCTATCTCTATTTGGTTTGTTTTTAGGCCAAGGTTTTTTTTGCACCCTCGGGGAGCCAGAGAGTGTATCTCTTTGACTTCAAATCTGGATTATGTAGCCAGGATATCTGTTCTGGTAGATTCTAGATTAGTCTTCAGGTTCACAAACTCATGTGAATATTCATTCATCATCTCAGAGATGTGTTATATATTTCTCCTCAATTTACATTGCAACATTATGTATCAGCAACTTTGGGGTTAACCATTAGAGAATATCAGGCATCTTGTCAAAAGTGACTGTGACACACGTGTCCATATAAAATACAGAGTTTCTTATGACAACCCATATATGAATGAAATATAGGGGCCAAAAAGACCTAATTTATATCATATCATTTTTTCATTCAATAGGTTTGACTAGGGAAAAGCTGAAGGTTCAATAATTCCTTCACATGTTAACATAGGCAAAACAACAGACTATTTGTGCAACTTGGAAAATTAGATACTGCCAATGCTTAACCTGCCTTTTGCTTGTTTTCCATTAACTACCAAACCTTGATGGAGGATGGACCATATGAATACAATAAAACTTGGAAATTACCTTGCAGTCTTAAACGACTTGAATTTATTCTCCCATCTAAATACAACAATGAAATCTCATGCTGGTGGCTGAAGAGGCTTGTGCAATTCAAGTACTTAAATTTGGGCTTGGTGGGTTTGGGGTCAATCCAAGACATGTTGCAAGGACTTCTTGGGTTGGTAATTAGGTTAGATTATGCAGCCATTATGGGCTATAACTTGTTTCTTCTGTTTGCACAACTTGCAAAAATCTAGGAGTGAGATCGTGTTTCTTGGCCACTTATCCAGTCTCTCCCCAATTGTCTCACTCATATGGATGGTTGGAGTACAAATGTCTCTTATTGACATATTTGATAGTTTTAAACCTTAGCAGTGCAGTAAAAACTCATACATATTCTTAACCATTAACAGAAAATACACAATAGCACACGCATAACACAGAGATTTTCACCTAGAAACCCTTAACCAGGAAAAAACAGCAAAACTTAGAGCCGCACAACTCTTTTCATTATATGTTTTCTTAACCATTTACAATACAATATATGGTATTCGCAACATCTAAAACCCTAATTCGTCTACCCGAAATCAGGTTACAACCCTAATCCCTTTACCAGGAGTAGATAGAATACAATGGGCCGAAATAGCAAAAACAACCCAAAATATTTTATGGGGAGGGGATCGTGGTGTACACACACCCACCATGTGAAGAGATATAACACACCCAACAATATTTTCCCAATAAATGGATATTTTTTCTAGATGCTTATCACTGGAAGAAAAGACACCTTCCTAGGTTTCCTGAGTGGTTAACATTGCTTCACCTATTGCTCAAGGATGGAGGCTTGAAGAAATATGTTTAAACTTAAATTTCATGTTGCAAAGGCATGCCCTATACATCCCCATTGCTGGAACTTATTAGCTATAGCATTGCTGATAGAAAAATGTAATGAAGTGTATTTCTTAGTGGGAGGGTTACAGTGTTTTCTCTAGTACTGTTAACGTCCTTGTCCCGTCTTCCACTATTGGTCTCTAGGTTTTTACTTGTAGACAATTTTTTTCAAAACCATCTTCTGCTATGACATCATTGAATCACTATTTTATCTTTGGATAAATAGGTTGTTGTTGTACTTGTAGTATGCTGGGATCTTTTGGGTTATTCTTCGAGCATGGCAGCCTGTCATAAAATGTTCATCTTCCCTACTTGCAAAGCATGCACTGGGATTGTTTAAGAAGTGTACCTTGATTTATTCCTTCATAGTTTTTAATTGATAATTCATGACCTGATATTTATTACTTTATTGGGGTTCAAAGATTTGCATGCAACCTTTTTAAATGAATGTAAAAGAGGAAGTAGAAGAAAAGGTTGAATTGAGGATCACAAACCATGGCAAATGCGTCGAGATCATCAGGGTTGAAATGCTTCAGAACTGAAAGAACAACCATCTGGAAATATCGGATAGCTTCCTGCTGATTTTGTTGTTGCATCTGCCACTGCATATTTTTGAAGAAGCGGCTCAAGCTAACCATTTTCAATGAGAATATCTAGCATGAAATACAAAGCATGGGGGAAATTGCCAACTCATGTCACCAAGCGATCCAGGCATGAAAAATCCCCTTCTACAACATATGATTCAACTCGTGTTTCCGCAAGGGCCGCAATAACATCCACTCCATCAAGACATGCAAATGTCTTGTAGAAACGATGTGCCAGAATGAGCAACTCAACTTGCAGGTGCAAATCAAAGCCTTATGAATGGATTCAAAATTATTATCTACTATAAATTTTGATCCATCCTTTTGATCACACATGTTAGTGATAACCACTAAAAGAATTAAAAATAAAAATAAATAAAAGGCTTGATATGATTGTCTATGATCTCATCTTGGAAATACCACACATGAGAATTTTTGCAAATTTTTTGAGTATGAAGGTGGTATATCATGCACTTGTAAAGTCAATCCAAAAATTCTTATATGCAGTAAAAGAAAGAATTAATTGGAACAACCTACCAACCATGATGAAAGAACAAATGGATACTCCCTCGCAAAAAACAAAAAAGGCATGTGTATGGATACAGGATTGGATACGGATATGGAAAATTTTCAGAAAATTAAGGATTGGATACAGATATGGAAAATTTTCAGAAAAATAGGATATGACCAATATATAACACACACACACATTATAGATACAATTTCAGAATACAACTTATGAATTTCAAATTTGGAAATAAATCCAAAAAGTGTTATTAATGAGGGAGTCTCAAACCCCATATTTATAACTTGATTTGAAGGAAACTAGGGTTAAAATTGTTTCTTTTAAAAAAAAAAATAAGTTTTCTTTTTCATTTTAGTTATCAAAATGCAGCAGCGGAGACACTGCAATATGTTCTCCCTCTAACAAAACTCAAGGAACAAAAAACAGATACTAGCAATGTCACTATAACAAATTATGAAGACTAAACATATCATCCCTCTAATTAACACAAATTTCTTATAATTTCAAATAAGAGCCACAAAAAGCTGTTTGGTCCAATTCTTAAAACTCTACACCTTGGACATAATAATTTCCTTCCTAAAGGAAATAATTTATTTTCCTATATAGAAACCTTCTGGCTGTTCACTAATGGAAAAAGTAAATTTTGTGTGTTCAAAATATAAGTAAATTATGTCTATTATTACCTCACAGGCATGAGGCATGTCATGACCAGTTATGACCAGTCGCATCAATGCATGCCCAAGCTCTAGCTCAGAAGGACAAAACTCTTCCCACTTCAAGAAATCAGAGGCTCTCCATAAAATAAGAGTAGGTCATTCCTCTCTTTTTCATGATTACATGTATCCACCACGGTGTGCTGCCAAAAGGTCCTGGATAATTAGGAAATCCATGTTCTTTAGTACGTAGGCTGATTATAGTTTGCATGCATGGAAAGTGTTAAACTCAAATGTTTAATTATAAAGGTAAGCACAAATGCCAAACCTTCAAAAATGATTCTGCAAGAATACATGCAATGCTTGTTGCAGGCATCGAGTGGGTCTCAACTAGAAGTTACTTTCCTCTAGTGAATCTTGAGCTTTGAGATAAAGAAGTTGAAGAAGCTCAATTGGTTGCTTCTAAAATGCTTTGGAAAAAGACAACTCTAGAAAATTGGCAATCTTCACCACTGCTATAATCCTCTTACATAAACATCTTCCACATCCTTCACAACATTTAGTTGCACTCACTTCAAAATTATTTATTAGAAATGAATGCTTTTAGTGTGTTCTAAATGGGGTTAGATAGAAAGACTTAATATTCTTTCAATATTAATTTAATAGTGTCTATGCTTGCAGTGTTATGTGTTTTCTAGATTGTTATCGATTGTATATATTGATTTTTTACTCTATTTACCTATGTGATACGTTTCTCTAAACTTCAGGTGGTTCTAAGGCATTTAAAGGAGGATGAATCACAGTTGAAGGAAGCATCAAATGACAATTCTTTGATGGCACAGGTAGGCATGTCCCCTCAGAATCAACATGTGCAAAATGTTTTGATTTAGGATTTGATAAACTTCTCTCTTTCATGTGATATGGTTTTTTGAGTCAACTATCTAGACAATATAGCTGTGTATGCTAGGTTTGAATTGTTTGGGTTGGAAAGTGTGCATCCTCGTGTGCATGTTTGTGTTGCATGTGTCACATGATTTTTTTTTCCAAGGAAATCCTTGTGGGATTTGCCCCTCTTCCTTGGAATATCTGGATGGAGGGAAGCTCAACTAGTAGCCATAATAGCGGCTGATAACCCAGTTGGACTCAACAGTACTTGAACTTTAGCTGGATTAGAATGGGAGACGTCATGGCGAACTCCGCCTTGAAATAGTCCATTCGAATGGATTGAACTAACCCACTCAGCTAATTGTCACATGAAAATTCCATAAAGAATTCTAGCAATTAAAATGTATAGAAAATGCTCTTCAATTTATTTTGAAATTTCTGGCTAGAGTTGTACATTTTAGCTTGACTTTATTTTTATAATCAATGATCATCCTTCAAAACTGAAACCCTTTCTAAAGGATTCATAGGAAGATATTGTTCCATATTTTGTGACGTTGAAAGGTGTGGTAATTACCTCTTATATCCATTTCCTGGATATTTTGCACGAAGTACCATGAGTTGGAACTCATGATATTTGCATTTATAGTGTCAATTGTTGCTTGTTTCTATCTGTCTGAATGGAAAAGTAGTAGAGCCTTAATAAGGCCATTAAAATCTTCATAAACATGTCCAAATGGCCTTGATTTTTTCTAGTCAAAGGTGTATCAAGATTTGTGTCCAAACACTGATTTATTTAATATTGTATCTGTCATCTCATAAAACTTTCATACAGCATGAGCTGATATCAGACATGATAATTTTCTGTTCTTCCATATTCATAAAAAATGACATGGGTCAAGAGTAAGCTATTATATTACAACTAAGTTGCAAAAAACATCTAACCTACCCACACAATGATACCGGAAACTTTTTGAAATGTTGAAACAGGTACAAAATGCCTGGAGCCTTATTGTATGGCATTTCACAATTGGAAAATGTATATGGTATGACTCAGGGCATTTTCGTTGCATTTTGGCATATTTTTAAAGTTCTCTGGGTCCACCCAAGTGCCCATGAGAGACATGGGACCAATAGGAATTCTAGAAACCCCTAATCTATGGAAATGAAGACAAATTAACTTCTAATTCGTTTTTAAACCTATTATTTTTATTTTCTTGCAAGATAATGTGTTAATTTCCTCTGACGTACCGTTGGAAGCGGGAGGGAGTTGCATTTCCAAGTATTCCCAATTTGGAGCTAATTTGGGTAGGAAATGAATCAAAACTTGTACTGGTTTTCCAAGAAAGCAAGTACAACAAAAAAGGAGAAAAACACAGCAGCTCCAAATATGCCCCACATTTGTTAGAGTACTAAAACTAAATCAGAGAAAAGTGGAAGGGGAGCATTTTCATTGTAGGAGGAGAAAAATATTCTAAACTTATTTTTGGGGCTCACGTTTCCCTCCCAACAGTGTATAATAGGGAAGTTTTTATCATTTTGTAAGGATGATAGGTTCAAATTAGCAGCAAAAGGGGGTGAAATAGAGCAAATATGCCATCAGAAACTGAAGATCTGCTTGGAGCATCACTATTTCAGAATTCCTACTTAAGCAAGGGATTATTCGTTTTATGATTTATCCTTCTGTTCTTTGATTCTCTTTCTCTTGATAAACATTATCTGAGTAATAGACTCTGAAAGGGGGGCAGTCAAGTCCAATATTGAGATTTTATTCCCCTCTAGTACCTTGGTTATCTTAAATGAATTGTTGTTTCAGGATTGAGATTTTATGCTCCTCACACCTAGAGATGATGTTGTATAAATGAATTATTGGGTTTATTGTGTAATCAGGACCAAGGTTGTTGCCATTGGTGAAATGATAAATTCAAGCAAGTTATTGTGTTTCCCTCTTCATTTTCTATCTCACACGGTTTTGAATAAACTAATGGATCTATGCTTGCCTCGCCCATTTGGTTTTCTATCTAATGAATGTGTTAGGAAAGTAGTGCTTGGTCTTCTCTTAAGCTTATATTCGTTTCTCTCCCTGAGTTATTTGTCATGCAATATCAGGTTATGGTGCCTGTTGTTCAGAAGATCATTCCTATTGTTGAAATCTATCAAATCCCCTTACTGTCTGCCTTCTTGTTTACCCCCAAACTATAACTCAATATTTTTATTTTATTTTAAATAAATTTTAGAGGAAATGCCATGCACCATCTTGCCACTACAATAAAACGAGTCTAAGCTTCATAGTCAAAAGTTTTTCTTGTGTGACAGTGAGAATAATAACTTTATTACATTCAGAGGTACCTTACATTCTGGCTTGTGAATTTGCTTGAAGGCCTAGAGTGGTGCAGGAAGGTGCTCCTGTACATTATGCCCCATAATTGAACCATTTTGTGAGTGGGGATTACCTGGGGGATAACATTCTATTTTTAGTAGTTTCTATTTGGAGTGATAGATCATAAAAAATGGATTTCATATATGTGATAGATCATAAAAAATGGGTGATCTTTGTTACTGTATATATACCTACCTAACTGTATATATACCTATATGACCCTGAGATTAGGGGAATTCCTAAAAGTAAATAAATATGTAAACCAGTATCGAAGATGGATCTCATTATAGAAATTACCTCTAAAGGTGTTAGCATATTGATGTCTTCTATTATATTCAAAGACTGGAGTAATGCCAATGTAGGAGGCTCAGTCATTGGCAATGTAATGTATCCCTTCATATTGGATACATTACTCTAATCCTCAAAAACTACAGTATTTTCTTCAAGATAGAGCACAGGGCTGGTTCATTCACTTTAATCCTCTAAAACTACTCAGATAATGTCTAAAATGCACCCAAGTTTACTTGTATGGCTTCCCGTTGTTATTTCATGCCCATAATCACTTCTAAAGTGCCCAAATCTCATATTAACTAATGTTTGAAGGTGGAAAGGTGACCACGAGCACCCAAAATTCATGATTAACTTAAAAGGTCATATTACCAAGTGAAACAGTGTTAAGTTACAATATATTGATTGGGGGTTGGTCCAAACAGGGGAAAATCGGGGAGGTTTACAAGACATTGAATGATATGACTGGGCCGGGGATCAAACCTAACTGCATCATCTACAACTATGTGCTAGATGGTCTGCGCAGGGCTGGGAGAATTGAGGATGCTACTGGGATTCTAGACGATATGGTCGGGATAGGTTGCATGCCGACCACCATTAACTATAATACTATGATAAATAGCTTGTGTTTAGTAGGATACCTATAGGAAGGTCTTAAGTGTTATGTGGAGATGCTAGCTAAAGGTTGTAAGCCCAATATTACAACCTACAATTTGTTGATCGGGTTTCTCTTGAAGGCTCAGCGAATTGTCGACACTCTTGAAACATTTGATGCTATGTTGGAAGATGGTGTTGTCCCTGAAGTTGGAATGGTGAATTCCTTCATCGAACCTTTGTGTAAATTTGGTCCCCCTCATGCAGCTTTTCGGTTTTACAAAAGAATGAAATGAGTAGTATGTGATCCTAACTTGAAAAACTATAAATTACTACTCATGAGGTTAGGTATATTTGGTCATTAGGGTAGAATGTTAGAACTCTAGAAAGAGATCCAGAATAGAGGATTGACTTTTGATCTTGAATTCTACACTTAAAAATGGGTTTTGAAATGGGGGAAGGTTGGAACAAGCTTTACAAATCATGACAGAAGCATATAACCACAAGACTCGAAATATAATTGCAGTTAACACTCTGCCTAATAAAACCTACCCAAATACTTTACGAAACGAAAGAAAAAACTTCCATACCTTTTGCTTGATGCAAGGGCTTTTATGATCCATCCGTTTAAAGATGAATTCTGACATTTCCTTCATGATTCTGATGGGGCTGGATAAATCGTGTCACAGATCTTTTCCAAACGATAAATTGGGGTTATTTTATCATCAACAGCTGTTGCAGTATCTATCATATGGGACCTCCAGTAATATTCCACTTCCCTCCTGCTCAATTCCATTTTCTGATCTTTCCTTAAATTGATATTAAAACCCCCAAAAAGATTATGCAAAAATATGCAATCTTTTGAGCTAAAATGGCCTCAAATTTATCCATTCCATTCCTCAAAATTCATCAGAAAAAGCAAAAAATTGCCGAAATGTTACAATTTATAGCAAATTTGTCAACATGGGTGGCTAAATTTGGTAGCAGATGGGGAAATTATGGACACAATGAGCCCGATTTGGCATAAACTGACGTTGCAGAGATGTTCTTGGGTATGTACAGTGGAGCACCATATAATATGATGGGTTTTATGGCCAGTCGTTAATTGTTTGCATGGTCATCGTGGAGGAGTACTCGATTGCCATATGTACGTTTTGTGTTTTTAAGTGGGCTATCTAATTATTACAATTGTTAATTTTTATTATTTACAATATATAATATATGTTTTATATAACATGCAAGTTTGGTTTATAACATATGGTTTGTTTGTTTTTTAATTTTTTTTATCTACAATGTGGTTATATAATTACATGGTTTTGCTTTATATATATATGATTTATATTGTTTTGTTTTTGTTTACTTTGCCACAATATATGTTAATATATACATAGTTAGATTAAAAGCATTTCAAATAATATTAAAAGGATATCCTACTATATACATTTTTTTGACATTGTATATCCTCTTATATATATATATATATATATATTCTTTACTATTAAAATTGACATATATATTATATCATTTAGTTTGGAGGGGGGAGGTAAACAAGTGTGGAGTTTGGAATTAAGACAAAACTAACTTATCACAGGATTTCCATAGCTAACCGACCAAAATTGGGTGTGGTTGTTGCTGAGAAAGAAAATGATGATAACAACTCAGAAACCGAGATTGGATGGATATTTAGAGCATCACTCAAGTTTGGTCATTTATACCTTGAAAAAAATGTAGTGACCAAATTTTTTGGAGGATTTGTTTTCTTTTTAAAATGGAGGATATTGGAGATTTTTTGCAGGGGAGAGACCCAAGGGGAAATTTATAACCTTCCAAACTCAGGCGCGAGGATGAGAACCATGATGAATGGATGCATATGGAGAATTAATTATATATTTAGAGGTTGTGAGATTGACAATTTTTAGATAACATCGTGATGACGAAAAAACATAAACTTGTTCGAAACTTTAACAGACTACTGAGAGGGTCAAACGATGACAGTTTTGTTCAAACAAAATATGAACATGACCAGTATGATGAGTCAAACATAATGACACCAATTTCACGAGGTCATGACAATGTCGAAAGGGAAAGACACGACAAATATCCAAGACTCGACTCAACCACACTATGATGATGCACATGATGCAACTTGGTAGATCTGTCGAATGGATAATACGAAAGTAAAAATGGTGAAATAATATATGGACATGATAATCTAATCAAATTGAATGTGACAGTACAGATAAAATGATCTTGCAAAAAAGTTCACTAGGTTATCCTATGGCATCATGTTTCACACTAGCTCATGTCTCTAAATCCATCTACAATGTTACAAATTTACTAAATTTTAACACTGCAGATGGATTCAGAGACCCCCTTAACACTGCAGATGGATTCAGAGACCCCACCCTAACACTGCAGGTGGATTCAAAGAACCCCAAGAGGGGGTTTCTGAATCCATCTACAGTGTTAAAATTTAGTAAATTATACAAATTCATTGTCAAAATTGTAATTTTCCATTGTCGGAGTGACATAACTAAAAATCACCAATTGTTATGTGGTCATTTTTAGTTTAGTTCTTATCCTAAGAACAAATTGGTCATTTATCATGGTCATTTTTATTTTAGTTCTTATCCCGTGACCAAATTGGTCATTTATCTTGGTCATTTTTAGTTAGCTCACTTAAAACTTCTCAATTTTGGTCATTTATCCCTTGAAAAAATTGTGGTGACCAAATGTTTTGGTCACCTGGTCACTTATCTCTCATTTTGTACTAGTGTGAGGATGTACGTTGAAGAGATAAGGGACTCATGTATTCACTAGAGACAGTAAGGGGTTAAAGTATCATAGGGGTGAATTATGCCATGACCCTTTGGTATCCTTTAGACCCTTAGAATATCGTAAGCCTTAGCTAAGTCATAATCCCATTTAAATGACTTTAGACTTATTGTAAATCATTATTGTGAGTTGAGTGGGACTAAAGATAGAGTTTAATTAAAAATAGGGAAACATGGATCTCTTGGAGAACCCACGTGGTTCCATATTTCCATGCATTTAAATAATGCATTCCAAAGAGAATTCATTCCTCCATATTAGTGAGAATCCATGAATACATTGGCCCATGCGTGTGGAAAGAAGAATTGTTGGTTGGATTGAGAGAGAAAGGCGATTTTGGTCTGTAGAAGAAAATGTGGTATGGAGTGTTGAGTTTGGAAAAATAAATTCTGAGTTTGGTGCTGCTGAAATTGTGTCCATTTGTTGCCTTTGGTCATTCCAGTGAAATGACAAATGGTGTAGGAATACTTGGTGGATTTCTGAGCACCAAAGTCAATGATGTATCTCATTGTTGTGCTGTCAGAATGAAACTAAGGAAGTGAAATGCACTGTTTGGCATGAAATTGGAGTTCAACCAAATTCTTGTTTGCCAAAGAGTGAAATTTAGAAATTATGGGATTAGTGAGATGTCTTTCTGGTGAAGGAGTAGTCTATTTAAATAAATTGTAAACAATACCATGTGTTAATGCTTGTTTAGTGTGCCTTGCATTGAATGGTAGTTTGCTTTTGAAAACCATAGGTGGTATTTGCTTGTTTTATTTACAATTACCATGTGCTAAGGCTTGTTTACTATGCTTTGCATTGAATGGTATTTTGTATTTAAAAACAATGCGTTGAATTTGCTTATTGAAAGAAGTTTAAATGTCTATGTTAAAGTTTAAATTTAGCTGTGTTTATTGCGCCTTGCATGGAATGGTTTTATGTCTTTAAAAACCACATGTTGAATTTGCTTATTCAAAGAAATTTAAATGTTTATGTTGAAGTTTAAATTCATCCTTGTTTATGGTGCCTTGCATGGAATGGTATTATGTATTTAAAAACCACGAGCCGAATTTGCTTATTCAAATAAGTTTAAATGTTTATGTCAAAGTATAAATTAAGCCTTGTTCACTTTTACAAATACCATGGGCCAATAATGAGTGGTAATTGCTTTTATTTTACAAGAATTGGAATCGTACATGAAAAATACCATGGGTTGAATTAGTATGCAATTTGTCATTAATTCCACGCATTGGTAAGATTGGTAATTGTTATCCTAATTAAATTTTGTGAACCCTACCGTGCAGTTCCTAAGACAACTCTTACTGCACAACAAGTTTAAATGAATATGTTGGAATATTGTTTTTCCTTGTCATAATAATATGGAAATTACATAACTTGAAAATTGTCTATGTATATAGCTATAACTGCCTTTGTTCCATTTATGTGAACCATACTACACAGTTCCTATGAAATTTCTTACTGCGTTCTTCTCAACAAAATGTTTACTATGCAATTCTCAAGAATGAATTTATAATGAAAAGTTTGGAAATGTTTCGTTCCAAGCCCTAGTTTATTTTTGGTCCGGTATAATTAATATTAATAGAAAATCTATTATGAAGTATAAAAATGATGCAAATTCATGTGTTAAATATATGGCACATGTAAATACTTATGCTTCCGCAATTATGCATAAAATTATTATGTGTGTATGCATGTGAATATGGGTTTCACACAATATTTTAAGCTTCCGCTAAATGCTTATATTTTTTATACATTTGTTATAAGAATGCATATAACCACTATGCATGTAACATTTTAGAAATAAAAAAATTAGTGTGTTTTAAGTCGAGTGTAATGAAGGGTATGTTACACTTGATCGAGCTTGTAGCTCGACCGATCTTTTAAAACTTTGATTAAAAAAAATTCGAGAGCCCATATTCGTGTTTGGAGGAACACAGATATGAACACCCATTTTTGTTAATCGAAATTTTTAAAAGCTCGTATCAAGTAGGTATTCTTAGCTTGTCCTACAAGGTATATATTCTAACTATTAATTATGTGGGTGCCCTTGGAAATTCATGTTTGAAGGTAATTATTCATGTCACGTACCCACCCATCCATCCAAGGCAAGGGAGGGAACATGATGCCAATCTGTGGGGCTTTTCATAAAACTCATCCCACTCATTAGATTCATATCATTAAAAGAGATGTGTGCAGATGGAAAACAAGAAAATTATGCACAGCGGAAGCAAAACATCCACACACATTACTCATGCATACAACATATCAGCAGTCATCAAATTAATATGGTGCAGAAGTAAATACATAGGCAATAAAAACACTTATCTCCATTTTTGCAACTGTCCCAAACAACTAGCTACGTCGCTGCAACGTTCCACCCAACCATAGGCTCTTCAACAGCTTATACTGAGTCCATCCAAAGCCCACCCCCAAGCTGGGCATGATTCTCACAAGGAAAGGGAACATTCAGCTCATACACAGCCCATACACAACCAACTAAGCATTTCACCTAAACCAAGCCAGTCCACTGCTAGGTTTATTAGGCTACATTTGAACCTTGGTTGCTTTCTCATACTCAAGCCAAAACAATGGATTTACCAACAGGATGGCCATGGGTTTTTTCCCAAATCATTTTCAGCCAAAAACAAATTGTGGGATGGGGAAAAACAACCCTAGGGAGGAAAATGATTTCCTCCCCAACTAACTGAGCATTCAGCAGCCAAACGATCTCTATGGAACCCCAATTCCATTCCCCTTCTTCCCCATTGGTGTACAACATAAAAACACCCTTCTCCCAGCTAAGAATGAAGGAAAACACAGGAAAACATGGCTGGAAAATGCCCAGGTAGCTCCCAACTCGTGAGGGAGGAAGACTAGTTGATGGGTAATGGATTAGGGGAGCAATTCATGGCTCTTTTCTTGCCCAAGAAGCAAAACGCGATTTCCCATGCAGGGTGGCTTTCCCATACTCGAATTTGGACAGCCATACCTCCCATTCCCCAAGGCATTAACTACCTCAACCAACTCTTGGGAGAAAATCAATGATTGGGTACAAAAGTCAACATGGGTAGTTGAGGGTTTGATGGGTTCTCTCATTGACACTTGGCTTGACTTGGTTGGCTCAAGGGTTTGAATGTTTTTCCTCCCAATTCCTTGTAAAATCATGCCCCCATCTCTTTGTTGCATTGCATAGCTAGTTGTGGGTATTTTTATTAAAATGCATATTACATGATGTTGAAATTTCCAATGTGCCTGGCTAGCACACAAGCCATATGCATCATTAAATCGATGGCGGGGCCTTGGCCTTGAGATCCTCACCATGATTCCATAACAATATTACATCATTTACAATTTTAATGTGACAGGGTCAAGATGGGGACGTGACATTCCCCTCCCCTTGGAATAACACCGTCCTCGGTGTTCCAATACTTCAGAGTAGATACCCACTTTACACATGCTTCAAAATTCACAAATGGTGGCAGGTATGTCTTGCATTTCACCTTTTTACTTGGGTTTTCAAGACCAAGTCCTTTGGCTTCCTCAAGCTTCTCCTACTGGCTTCGATCTTCCATCTCTATAGGTGGGCATTGCTCCACGGCAATCCCTTTCCTTTACTACCCTTCCAGCTGATCTACAAGTTTGGAATTCCATGGCTACCATCTTTCTCATTGTCCTAGCAACTATTTGAGGAGGATTTCCATCCAAAACAAATAGCTTTTGGTTTGCTTCCATGATCACGGTGCACAACTAGCTCTCACTCTTCTTACTAGCAACACTTGGCTGGTAACACTGCACCAATGGCTTTTAATGTCTCTCATGTGAGACTCATCATGGCAATTCCTGTTAGGACAAGCATAACACAATATTAAAATTAGTCAATTATTTTCCAAATTGACTTGGAACGTCCATGCTTTACTCATGAGACTTCCACACATTTTGTGCTTTCCCACGTATACATGAACTCATTCATGTTCATCCTTTCACAGGAAAATAACTATTTCAACATTCACAATTTATTTCAAGCAATTAAACACAATCTATTTTCATCCATGACATGCACTCAACAATCCTTTGTTTTTAAGATGCATCAGTCAAAGGGAAAGAGAAGAGTAAGAGTTTTCCCCCTCTTAGTCTTGTTCCAATCTGGAGCCACACCATCACTTGTGGTTCTATGCTCCTTAGCCTCTTTCACTTCAATGTGAATGCTTGACTTGCCCTTTCTTGGCTATGACACTTTAGTGTCTAAGGTCTGTCTAATGCCTTTCAACTAGGGAACCCTTCCCCATTGTTGCTTACAGAACCTTTGGCTGCTAGGACCCACACAGTTCCACTAGCACCATCTTTCATTACCGCTCATACTGAGCTCTCTTTAGGACGGTCACATGTCCACATGCATCCTCCAGATGCTTTCATAGTCCTTGCTTCTAGCAACACCTATACCCAAACATTGAATCAATTCACATGTTTAGCTTATTATCATATGGTTTATCTCTAAACAAGAGCTTAGGGAATCATAACCAAATCATATACATGTATATTCATAAGCAAGAGTTGCAAGATAACCAAATACTTATCTTTATTGGATGTCTTCACTTTATCCCACGGGATCCTTCTTTGTTTTCCAAGTATTGGATTTCCCGTGGATACAATAATGAATGTTGGGCCAGCATGCAGGATACTCCACAACCATTCGAATAGGCAATGCCAGGCTAGTATGCTGACTGGGTTTACCAATCATCAGTTACTCTCTGGATTTACCAAGAATTTTATTGCGCCCGACTAGTTACTCTCTGGTTCTACCAATAAATTTATAGTGCCCAACCAGTTACTCTCTGGTTTTCCCAAGCGTTTGTGGCTCTTTCAGGCTCCTTACTTCCTGCAACGGCCAAGGTTTCCAACAAAGAAACAACAGTGTATTAGCTTAGTTGTCATAAGACTTGTACCTGAAATCTTCATTATTCCAAACAAGAAATAAATGAAAATGAATACTTATCAGTATTGTGCATTTTCCTCGCTACTCCACAGGTTTCCTTCTCTGCTTTACAAGCCTTGGATCACCTGTGGGGTGGATGCTTGGCCAGCACACATGCTGCTCCACAACATCATCCGAATAGGCAATGCCAAGCCAATACGTCGACTGGGTTTATCAGGCATTCCAAAAATCAGTATGCTAAGCCAGTACACCGACTGGGTTTATCAAGCATACAATAACCATTTCCAAGCCAATTCTCCACTGGGTTTGTTAGGAAATAACACCCTTCACCAATACCTCCACAACATGCAAATAACCAATGCCAAGCCAGTACACCGACTGGGTTTGTCAGGCATTAATTTAACAACATGCCAAGCCAGTACACCAACTGCGTTTATTAGGCATCCAGCAACCTTTCGCCACAACACCCAAATAACCAATGCCAAGCCAGTACACCGACTGGGTTTATCAGGCATACAACAACCATTTCCAAGCCAGTACATCGACTGGGTTTATCAGGAAATATGAACAACATAATATGATTACGTGGCTCCTTCTCTTATGCAAACCAGTGGTTCCCTCCAGGAACTCCATGGGTGACTCACTTGACTGCAGGCTAGCATGGCCCCACAACACCCACTCACAATACACAAGGATGATACCCCTTTTCTGCAACATAGCTCCTCGGGCCTATCCATCTCTTATAGTGTCCTTTAGTGTGAGCGTAGAAAGGTTACCACTGCCCATACAGTCCTCTTGAGCACCCTTGCTTCACTTTACCTCTTAACGTGCAACACCAAATTGCATTTGTGTAAGTTGTTAGCACAAGAAGGATAAGCACGCTTATCAATATTGCTGCTCAAAAATCGTAATCATATTTCATATCATTCACTATCAAGTATTGAAACACCAGGAATGCATCCATTCCCTTAGGGTGTAGTCAATAGTGAAAACCCTAACATAACCCATCACCCGAAAGGTATGCATCCCTTTCCGATGTGATCCATGTAGGCCATAGTCACACTCAAGCAGTCTGGAATAATGAAATCATAAAACATGCTCTGCATATTAAATCTAATAACCAGACATGTATATCCTTAGTTAGGGTTACCAAATACTCATTCATTTCACATATGTATCTTTCTTTAATGGCGAAGAATGGGGCTCCCTTCCATGAGTGAACAGCCCTTCAGTTTTCCACCCCAATCTTTTCACATGCCATAACCCACACATGCCTTCTTGGCATAATTTACTGTCTCACTCACATGCTTTACCAACATGCAGTTCGGTTGATACATTATCAACATTTACAATGGCATTTCACCCGAAACCCATTTCCAAAGCATGGGATCCTTCCCATCTAGTTTTGCTTCTGCAAGACATCACACATGGTCTTCCTGCAATGTGTCATCCTGGCACACTTTATCAAATAGCCAAACAGTCAACAACATTTAGCAATAAGCTTCAAATATCATTGTTCCATAACCAATCAATAGCATTAATAATTAAATTCAATATGAATTTACAATTCTGTCTCCTACAGAAATTGATTTGCTTAGCAATGAGGCCCTCCTCATATTGTTTGGATTTTGTAAGTGGTATCACTCTGCCCATTATGGTTTCACCCTTGCTACCATACATGAACATCCACCTACAACATGTCCTCAAACGATGATTAGCAATTATAAGCAAATTCTCAAATCTGAAATCTACAAATTTGTTTTCCTACCGAAATTAGATTTGCAACCATGAGAATTCTTCTCATAACCTTTGGCTTCTGCACATGGTAGATCCTGGTCTTTACTATGGACTTATCCTCATTGCCATACGCAAAACCTTTCTACCTGAAATCTGAAACTTCAATCAGCCAAACATGTTGTGAGTATCTATGCATATAATCCTTTCATTGCTACAACAGTAACTGAAGTGATCTCAGAATTATAACACTCAATAATTCAAACACTCTTGGCTATTAATATTTGAAATGCAATGAAATATATATCTTCTATATATGCATCATTATCATAATAAAATTGCAAGACACAGTCACACTATCCATGCAATTTAAATAACTGTAAATACTCATTACTTCACATTCCATGCAACTCTATCCTTCCAACAGAGTGCTCTGGTAGCCCATCAACATGTCTACCTTCTTCATGCAGCCCTTCTCCTGCATTCATAGCAGCTCATGAAATGGTCTCAGGATTAACGATAGTCCACCATTTCATCTATTATCTAACTGCATTGAAACATATATATGTCACATCCATGCATTCACACAATGCATATTCACAACATTTACAACACTCACATAATTTTTCAATACAACCTTGCATTAATCCATGAATACTATGCATTCCAACATATTATGGCCTAACCATGCCTATCCCATATGGCATACACTACAACAGGACCATAAGTCATCACTTGCTTTGGTTGTTAAACTCACAACCAACATACACAAATGGTACGATATAATTTTCATATGAATGCATTGAGGTTTCTAAGAAACTATAGGGTGTAAGGCTCCTTTCCTTCATTTACCCACACCTGACCATACTTGGTAGGTTAACATTCACATTCATGCACTCAATACCACATGCAAACCAAATCATCATAGTTTAACTGTAGTTGAAGGGATCTTACCAAATCCTCCTTCAACATTCATGCAACTAAGCATAAATAACCATTACCTACATGGCTGTCATTAACATCGCTTGATGTTACCTGATCAGTTGGCCTCTTACCAAGGCTACTCCGTCCTTTTTCCAACATCATGATCATGGATTTGTTGCACCATCCTCTCTTCCTAAGATTGTATGCAACAATCATCATCCACATCCTTAGCCATGCTTCGGTTGTCTTTGGTCCTACAACCAATGTGAACATGACTAATTATTAGCAACCACAATAATTATCTTAAGTGGCTCATTGCATATGTAAAACCTCACTATTTTACTAATATGCAATATCATATACACGCAAAAAAGATTTTCACATGCACTATGAAATATGCCATCTAGTACATATTCACTTCATCTATCTATCCTTTTGCATTTCCAGCATCCCTATGCCATAATTTTCAAGAAATATAAAAATAATAGTAATGGAGGAGTTAAGGAATTCTCCCTTTCCAATTCCTCATCATGACATGGAGTTCCTCCTCCACATCATAGATGATCCTTTTCCCGGCTTCCCTACCAAGCACACAAGGATTCATTAGCTATGATCTTCTCACGAATTAGCAATTCAGTATATACATGCGTGTATAACATTCATTATTGATATTTTCCAAATATGCAATTCTTATGCTATAAAAAAAATAGTTTAAGGCGAGGAATTTCCCTTTCATCCTCCATAATGGGTATTACCACCCATTACTTTTATTGAGATTTCACAGCCCCTTTTATGCAATTCTTGCTCTTCATTCCAAGAATACATTTCATACTTACAGCAACTGTCTCCGGGGGATGCTGGGGGTCAAGGGGGCTTGCCCCCTTGTGGCTCGCCACTGTAGGGCGGGTCGAGGGCAGCGCCCTCATTTTTTTTTGTTTTTTTTGTTTTTGTAAATCTTTCCATTTCGCGCAATCTAGCGCACAAGTTCCATGGCATTTTTTCAACTTTCGGCACCTGAAAAATCTCTCTGAAAAACAGCTGAAATTCCTTGTTTCGGAGCAACTCAGCGAGTTCTTCCGACCTGTTTCGGGCCAACTCGCCGAGTTCTTCCAGTCGAAGACTCAGTTTTTCCTTCTGATCTGTTGCGGACCAACTTGCCGAGTCCTTCCGCCATTGCGGGGAAACTTGTTGAGTTCTTCCGAAATTTTCTCTTGGACGTCGAAAAATACTTAGAAAAACCTTCCGCCATTTCAGACCATCTTGCTGATTTCTCCCGTTGTTTCGAAGCAACTCGCCAAGTTCTTCCATTGTTTCGGAGCAACTCTCCAAATTCTTTCGAAATTTCTTCTTTGATGCCGAAAAACACTTAAATTTTTTTTTGAAAATTTTCGGACCAACTTGCCGAGTCCTTCCGCCATTGCGGACCAACTTGCCGATTCCTTCCGCCATTGCGGACCAACTGGCCGAGTTCTTTCGCCGTTGCAGAGCAACTCGCCAAGTTCTCCCGAAATTTCCTATTTGACGCCGAAAACACTTAGAAAAATTTTGAAAATTTGAAAATTTTGAAATTTTTTCTTAACTATCAGTGCTAAGCAGGAAGCATACTTACCTATGCAACTATGATAGGTAGCCCATAAAGGCCCAATGCTGCAACCAGCAGCTATGATACCATCTGTCACGTACCCACCATCCAACCAAGGCAAGGGAGGGAACATGATGCCAATCTATGGGGCTTTTCATAAAACTCAGCCCACTCATTAGATTCATATCATTAAAAGAGATGTGTGCAGATGGAAAACAAGAAAATTATGCACAGTGGAAGCAAAACATCCACACACATTACTCATGCATACAGCATATCAGCAGTCATCAAATTAATATGGTGCAGAAGTAAATACATAGGCAATAAAAACACTTATCTCCATTTTTGCAACTATCCCAAACAACTAGCTACGTCACTGCAACGTTCCACCCAACCATAGGCTCTTCGACAGCTTATACTAAGTTCATCCGAAGGCCACCCCCCAGTTGGGCATGATTCTCACAAGTAAAGGGAACATTCAGCTCATACACAACACATACACAACCAACTAAGCATTTCACCTAAGCCAAGCCAGTCCACTACTGGGTTTATCAGGCTACATTTGAACCTTGTATGCTTTCTCATACTCAAGCCAAAACAATGGATTTACGAACAGGATGGCCATGGGTTTTTTCCCAAATCATTTTCAGCCAAAAACGAATTGTGGGATGGGGAAAAACAACCTTAGGGAGGAAAACGATTTCTTCCCCAACTAACTGAGCATTCAGCAACCAAACGATCTCTATGGAACCCCAATTCCATTCCCCTCCTTCCCCATTGGTGTACAACATAAAAACACCCTTCTCCCAGCTAAGAATGAAGAAAAACACAGGAAAACATGGCTGGAAAACGCCCAGGTAGCTCCCAACTCGTGAGGGAGGAAGACTAGTTGATGGGTAATGGCTTGGGGGAGCAATTCATGGCTCTTTTCTTGCCCAAGAAGCAAAACGTGATTTCCCATGCAGGGTGGCTTGCCCATACTCGAATTTGGACAGCCATACCTCCCATTCCCCAAGGCATTAACTACCTCAACCAACTCTTGGGAGAAAATCAATGATTGGGTACAAAAGTCAACATGGGTAGTTAAGGGTTTGATGGGTTCTCTCATTGACACTTGGCTTGACTTGGTTGGCTCAAGCGTTTGAATGTTTTCCCTCCCAATTCCTTGTAAAATCATGCCCCCATCTCTTTGTTGCATTGCATAGCTAGTTGTGGGTATTTTTATTAAAATGCATATTACATGATGTTGAAATTTCCAATGTGCCTGGCTAGCACACAAGCCATATGCATCACTAAATCGATGGAGGGGCCTTGGCCTTGAGCTCCTCACCATGATTCCATAACAATATTACATCATTTACAATTTTAATGTGATAGGGTCAAGATAGGGATGTGACAACTCAAAAAACAAAACCACCCCAATTGTATTCCTTTCTCTAACTTCGTTGGGAAAAGTGTGTCACCCCATTCATTGGTCCAGGGGTTCTCCCCTCGACGATCAAGATCGTCCAATTAAATTAAAATTAAACATAGAATTATAAGATAATAAAATATAGTAAAACATAATTTCAACAAGAAGAATGATACTTGTAAGTTCTAGTAAATACCTTGGAGATAAATCATGTAAAGAGTACAAGGCCACCACTTCCTCTAGATTTTATACGTGTAGATATGGTTTGCAGCATAATTGTAGTTATTAATGTGACTGAAATCATGACAAATGGAAATAAGGATCCTTTGGTTTTTGGTTTTTAATCACAAGCAAGAATTATAAATCAAAAGACCCTTCTATATAGTTTCCATCAGTTCAAATACATCAATAAACACCAATTATTCAGCTTTTTTTTATCAATAACTACTATCTACAAGTCCTATGTCGAGCTTCTATGCAACATACACGATGAAATAAGACGTAGTGATGTTGTTGTTTTATAGTTATAACTATTGCAAGTGATCAATCGAGCTTTTAAAAAAGATCGATCAAGCACAATCTAAATGCCTCGATCGAGATTTTAGAGCTCGATCGAGGGTCAGTAAAAACCTTTGATCAAGCTATAAATCTGGATCGAGGGTTTTACAAACCCTCGAACAAGAGTTTTACAAACCCTCGAACAAGAGTTTTAAAATAGCTCAATTGATGGCTTAAATTACTAGTAACTTTCAAAATTACTAGTTTCCACAACCTAGGAAACTAGTAATTTTCCTCCTTGGAAATTATTTGACCCTTAGCATCAATTTGACAAACTCTCATGAATATGACCAATGGGATTAGGCCATTGTGACCCAATGCAAAATTTGGGACATGAGAAATCCTCCCTTCCCAATATTGCTTGTCCTCAAGCAATTTCAAACATGGGTGTTGAAAAACCTGCTTTCTGTATGCTTTGAAGTTGCCACTGAATTTCCTAACCTTAAGTCTTCGAGATTCCATGAAGATTTTAAAGAGGAACCACCATGCTTGCTGCTGCACTACTCTGATAAAAAATCACTTTATTGAATGGGAAATCCATCTCCCATACTGCTTGTTTCCCAAAAAATTGAAACCAATGAAACTAAAATTATTCCGGGGTCCCATTGTTTGTATTGCATCCAACAATTAAGAGTGCTCTCCAACCCATACCATCAAATAAGAGGATTCCTGGATCCCATTTTCTTGTATACATTCTTCCAAACATCATGAGTACAAAATATATATCATCAAAGTACATAACAACATAATGAAAATGTACATCAAGAGGATGCTTCATCAAAGAGTCATGAAAGTGCTTATACCTCCAAGTGAGTATACCACCATTTTCCAAGTGTATACAAGCAGCAAGTAAACCAATCAAATCTGATCCAATGACATAGGTGAGGATCCTGTGTCCTATAATGATGCTCCAAAAGGATATGATATGCATCAAAATCTTCAGCCATGTATTCTTTCATCCGAGAAGTGAATGAAGAATCTCCACTAAAATCTGAACCAAATAATGAGCAGAAAAAACAAGGAGACTTCAAATGACTCAAAGAAGTCTCACCCATACATCCATGAATGTGAGAATCATAAATATATAACAAGGTATGTGGCTGCCAACAAAAATATTCCCCAATCATAAATCTATTCACCCAAGTGTTGGATGAAGTTCCTCCAACATCAAATGAACCAAGTGTTGAGAAAGAAAAGCCATGAGTCTTCAAGTGACTCAAATGCATATCATAGGTGCATCCATGTAGATGTGCATCATCATAAAGTGACAAATGATGTTGTTGCAAATGTGAATAAGAATGTGCTACAACCATGTCATCATAAAAGGTAAATCTAGGAGCACCATACTCCTCATGTGGCACCATAAAAAAGAACCCTTTCACCCATACTTCATTGAGACTAATGCTGCAAAACATGGAATTGTAGGATGTAGGAGAATTAACTAACTCACCCAAATGATCAAGAAGTGCAGAAGTTTTATCATGGGAAAGATCCATATGGGTAGTATCATGCAACTCCTTCAAAACTGTGAAACATTTGTCATAGATTGGTTCCAATGTAGAGGTATCATGCTCTTATTTAAAAATTGCATAACCTTCATCAAGAGACAATTCAAGTTCCTCTTCCACCACATCAAGTGTTTGGATCTCTTCAAGTTCATCTTCAAACACATCAAGCACATTCAAATTTCCACATTTTTCATGATCCACCATCTCATGAGAATCCTCCAAACAATCTACCATTTGACAATCTGAAACATAGGAGGAAAAATAAGTATCTTGCAACTTTTCAAGAAGTTGCTCATTTTGAATTGTGAGCTTATGATTATCCTCATTATTCTTCAAGTATGCATCATGTAACAATCACTAGGTTTTTTGGACCCAAAATCCGACGGCCACAAAGTCGGATTTTCTACATCTTGTGGTCGACTATCTGACAATCTCAGTATTTTTTTAACATCGGTCCAAATTCGGATTAAAATCGATGTCTCGGACGTCATCGGTTCTTCGACACCATCGAACTTCGGACCACCAATGCCCATCACAAATGAAAATGTCTTGGATCCGATGCCTTTTTGCCACTGGATCTATGGCATACTTGTCAGTTTTTTCACTACTATCGTCGGATAACCGACGCCACTCAAAACTGATAATGGCGGAGCACCGACGTCTTTTGGTGTTGGATCTCTGGAAAGGTCGTCGGTTTTGTGCACTATGGAGGTCAAAAAACCGACCCCCATCCCACTTGAAAATGGCTGAGCAACGACGTCGTTTGCCGTCGGATCTATGGAAAAGTCGTCGGTTGTCTTTGTTATGGCCATCGGTTATCCGACACCATTGAGAGATTTAAAAAAAAAAACATTATTGTTTAGAAGTGTATGTTGCTATAATTCCAAATAAAGGTGTATAAGAATTGATTGTAGCAAAATACAATAAGGAAAATATTGGGTGTAAAGGTCGAGCTTGTACAAGAAACTCAAGAAACAATGGAAAAGTTGTAATGGATATATGTTGCAGTAGTGAGTGTTGTTGTTGTAGAAGATGACACTATAGAAGAGAGTGGTGTTACAATGGTGGAGTTGCAAGGAAATGATATTTAATTAGATGTAGTAGTGGAAGATGCAAATGTGAATGTCTTATTCCCATAATGTGTAGTGTGTTGATATCATTGCAGATGAATTTGAAAGTGCAACAAAAGAAAACAGAGTGGATAAAACCAAAGTAAAAATATAGAAGTTGTATCATAAGAGTTTATGGAAAATAGTGGATATGAAGTAGAGCAACATTGTGTTGAATATGATTGCAATGGAGGAGTTCTTGCATTAAAAAAATAATCAAAAGGTGGAGATGATTAAGAAGTCCAAGCATTTGTGGAGTTTGTTGCTTGAAAATGGTAATGTTGTAGAAGAGGGAGGATGGAGAGGCAGTCAGCACGATTCAAAAAAAAATGAGAGAGAGAGAGAGAGAGATTTGAGGGAGTATGGAATGATGATGCATGCTTACCTTTTATGAATTTACTTGAAAGAACCTTGTTGAAGTTTGAAGTAGCACAAGGGGGAGCATTTTAGCATGAAAAAACCAACATCAAAATGTTGATGAAGATGGCAAGGTACAAGGATAATTTACAAGACACAATATCAAGATCAGTCAATAGGCGGAGTAGTCGAAGAAAATGAAATTTTACTTCATTTGCTCCAACTACTCCCCCTATCATATGAACTTGTCCCGTTGTATCGAACTAGTCTTACCTTGATTTCAAGAGGCGACTGTGAAGTCGGACTATCATAATGCATCATTTCATATATCTCTGGTTTTCTCAAAACTATAGAATGAACATAAAGAGGGTTTCAAGGGTAATATATTCCATATTCCAAACCTATCAAGTGCACTTTTAGGTCAGTAATTTTGACGTCTCCGAACTGTGGCAGCTCTATGGCCATGATTTTCACCCTGTAAATTGAAGGATTCTTGCAAACACAAACCACTATGTTATGCGAACTTCTTTCAGGGATTTGTTACATTTGCTTCTAAGATATTTATTCGCTTTGTTACAAGAATATTTTTGACCTAAAAGTACACTTGATAGGTTTGGATGGAACAGATTTCCATGGAAATCCTCTTTATGTTCATTCTCGAGTGACTCAATATTAACAATTCCGATTATCATAAGGGGATACATAATGTTAAAAAAGGAAAATAAAGAAAACACATAAAGGGATACGTAAAGTTGACAAAGAAAAATAAATAAAATCTATAATTTGCATCGAAATAATAACCGGGTACGAACTAAATTGAGGAGATTTGAACATGCGACCTATGTCTAGTCCCAAGGCTACCACCTTCAAGCCTGACCTTGTCAATCAATTCCCATCGCCATTTCCTCTCATACGAAGTCCCACAACCATTTCTCTCGACACCCAGTACTGTTCATTCATTCTGCATGCATTTCACTATGCAATGATCTCAGATTCATTGTGTTTTTCCTTAATTAGTGTCTCAATTCAATATGACCCACACCCATCGTCCAAGGAGTGTTGCCAATGGTCTTAAGTTTCAGCATGGAAATGGTGACGATTCATGGTATTATGTTTCCCTTTAGCTGCAATATGGAAAACTCATAGTCCACTGTGAAGGTTTGTCTGACAAATGTGATTGTTTGGGTCATGTTGAATCAAGAAACCGAAACCATCACATTTTTCAGACAAACCTTCATATGAGAGCTTTGAGTTTGTCACATTGTAGCCGAAGGGAAACATAATACCATGAATCGTCACCGTTGCCAGGATGAAACTCTAGACCGCTGGCAACACTCCTCGGACAGCAGACATGGGTCATGCTGAATCGAGAAACTAATTTAGGGAAAGCGCAGAGGGGATTTGAGACTGTTGCATAGTGAAATGCATGCATAATGAATCAAGCAAGATGGTAGCCCGTCGTCTCCCACTATGAAATGCATGCAGAATGAATCAAGCTGCTTCAAGGTGGTCTCCCATTGTCAGTTGCACTTCAATCTTGAAGGTGTTAGCCTTGGGACTAGACATAGGTCACAGGTTCGAATCTCCTCAATTAAGTTGCAGCCCTAAAAAATGATGAACATTGACAACAAGAATCATGTTTCTAATTGTCGTTGGTGTATGCTAGATTAGTTGCAAATATCATGCTTCAGAAGCCAGGCTTCAATGGTAAATAGACCATTTTGGAAGGGTTTAATTTGAGGTTAAGGATATTGATTCCAATGAAATTAAAGAGAAGGTTAAGGATATTGATTCCAGTGCATCATTTACTCAGCCTTTGAAGTTGTGGAAACTCGAAATTGGTTATGATGAGCAACCAAACATCACAACAAGCTCCAAGAAATTGTCAAAATTTAGATGACACGCGAGTGGGTTGTAGAAAGCCAGCATCGTAGCCATTCATTGAGCTCCTCTCTGTTTCAAGAATAATTTAATATTCTCTACAGAACAGGGCCAACCACATGAAGGTGGAAGGTCTTATGGCCCCTACCCCTCCTCACATCACTCTCAATTCCCCATACCCAATGCATGTACTTGAAAAAAATAAATACGTGCAAATTCATCCATATTTCATCATGAACTTTCATCTACCATTCATTCAATAAAAGCTAACATTCATTAAACCATTGTTTCATTCAGTCAACACATTCATACAATAAAAGATAACATTCAATAAACCATTCATTCAATCAGTCAACACATTCATTCAATAAAAACTAACATTCAATAAAGGAAACAATTTACTACACTGAATCATTAAACCATTAAACCATTCATTCATTCATTAGGCCAAAAATCATGGACGATATATTGTTATCAAAAATAATTAGACGAGTACATTTTTCGAGTCACTTATTTTTAGTTTTTCTTCTCTTTATAAATGGTAAATAATCTTTAAGAGGAGCATCTACCCCTGGACTTTCTCTTCCAATTCTTGGTTCTTCATCAGGTGCTTGTGGTGATGTTTGCATCCTAGAGTGTTGATCTAGACATGGATTTTGCGGCAAGGGGTTCGGATTTGCTACAACAATGTGAAAATGTTACGTCGTCGTATTTTGATATTGTAATGACAAGTATTTCATTTAAAAAAAACATTACAAAGGTGTTTTTTTACCTGGTGTGGCCACATCATGTAGTTCATGTTCTTGTCCAGGCTCAACCTGTACAGTTTCCCCCTCTACATGCTATGCAGTTGAAATATGGTGAACTACAATTAATGTTCACCATTTGCAATGCTATACATAAAATTTTAGCATATGAATAAATTCATTACCACGATTAGAAGCATGATCTTCGATTTGTTGTTCTCCCTCCTCGACGTTAGGGGTATCATTGCTTTCCTGCTCAAAACAGAGTAAATATTTTTTTTCAAGTATTTATAATGAATAGATTGCACAAGTAGTTAATATTCAATAAAGTATATAGATTATATTTACCTGTGCACCGGATGGATTGGTACCAGAAGACTATGTTTGGACAGAAAAGCTTTTTCATCGTTCAACAACAGCTCCAAAGCCTTCCTTGAAGCCAAGCTTCATGTCTTCCTTAGTGGCCTGTTCATTGAATCGTTCGGCCTGCATATTTGCATAATGTCGTTAATTAACATTTTTCGGTGCAATAAAACAAAAAATAATTTGCAATTTATTATTTGCATGCATTATTGGTTTTTCGAAACTTACAAATCATGCCGCAAAATTGGAATAACCACCAGGCCCAAGCTTGTCTTGACCTATTTTTTCAAGTATTGCCCTTGTGGCCTTTGATGTGTCTGGCAGCCTATGCAAGTGTTGAAATACGTTAGATGTTCCAAGTTCGATATAGAAATATTCAATAATAATAAGATTTTGAATTACATTGCGGAAAGTATTGCATACCTCCCTGTGCCTGGTGTTATCTTTCCTTCTCTTCTCTGAGCCCTCTCCCTTCCATCCTCCACTAGAGCTCTCCACTCCATTGGTGAAATCATTGGAGGGCACTCATACCTAGGGTTTTTTTCCAGGTGGGTCCTATATTGGTCTCGGACAACCTTCACATGTTGACAAGCCTTTTTCATGACCTCGACTTTATTGAAGGTATTGTCGCCGAATAGGCCAACCAACCGATTCATGAGTTCATCTTTTAAACATTTATGTTGTTTATCCCACCTTTCTCGGATGGTGGGCCCGAAGATCTCCAAGCACACGTCATTCATTTGTTTATAGAAAACATCATTTCCTGCGAAACGATCATGCCATGATCTTAATTAGTTGAAAGAAAACGTTTTATCGGTATATTACAATGAAATTATAAACAATAACTTGATCAACGTATATTAATTACCTGGGACCTTATCGATCTTTATTGGGACAAGATCTACGTTGACCAAAAATGTTTCCTCCATTGTTCCCGGCTAGTGACACGGGAAGATCCTGGAAATGCAACTAGGTCAATATCAATATTGCCAGGATTCTCGTTGTCGACCACTTCCGGTGTGCGTCGATCACCAGCGACCGGTGCGCTCATAGTTGGGGTTCGTGGTGTGTCAAAACGTGTTTCCGATTGTTCAGTCGACAACAATGGAGAAGGAGTCGATGTAGTACACAGATTCATTTTCTCATGATGCCACGTCTCTCCATGAGCCTCGCTGCGGCCAACATCTCCTCCACCACTATTGTGTGTTTTCCGATAATTCTGTAAATACAAACCACGTCTTACACATTCAGTACTATCATATAAAAGAGAAAATTATAAAGTTATAAATGAATTATTTTATGAATCAAGATTCCTCAACTTACTTCCAAGGATTCAGATTCCCGTTCCAACAATTCAATCCTTGCCAAGTTCTGGCTTGTTAGCGGATACTTTATTAGCAGAGAAACGAGTTCCGCACTATATTTTTCCAACCATTTGTATATCATCGTAAACCAGTTTGTGGCTTCACCAGTTTTTTTATCATCTTTAAGGATCTCAGCCACTTCAGGATCTACTGGACATTCTTCTAATGTTGTTTCATACAACGATTCACTGGGCTGCAACAAAAAAATATAAAACACTATTGAGTTATATCATGATAGATTCCTAAAATTATATTAACAATTCCAATGGATTATACCTGCAACGTAGAGGATCGTGATCCACTCCTCGGATCGATGCTCATAGGTGACTTGCCCCGATCTGCTAATAACTGGGAGTTGCCCCTCACAGATACCTAGATAAAAAACATAGTGAAAGTCACCTAAACATAATGAAAGTCAACTATTTTTTCTTATTATATTTGCACTATTACAAAGATGTATACATGATCCCTCGAGGAAGATGTACTCCTCCGACCATCTGCTGGCGGTGTTTTATCCCGATCACTAGCCTGCAAAGTAAATGGGGAAAATTTAAACGAAATAAACTAATGAAAAAATCCTTAATATGTTAAATTCATTAATAAAAGGTTGGGTAAATTGTTATATGTACCACTCCCATAGAAACCTTTTTTGTATCTACTCAGTTCAAATTATAATTAATAAGCAACTCTTCCCATGCATATATTGATTTAATGGCAACTACAAAAACACGGTTTCCTTCACGCCCCTCAAATTCGCAGTTTGGTTGCTTAATTGTAGACCCTGGTTGTGTACTATTTATAAACCCCACAATATTCCCAGTGGCCTTTGGCCTTCCGTCCATGTACAACGTTGCTCCTTTATTTTGATTTTTGTCTTTCAACTATAAATAGTTTGTTGACAATCCATAGCTATGCATACTTTTTGTAAATTGGACCAAGCGCATCCAATCTATGTAGCTGTAACAGGGTCCAACATACTCCATCAATTATGTACATGTGTTGTAAGGGACCCTTATTCCATCCATGCTGAACAACCCGAAACCATGTATTGATGACAATGCTATTCGATATATCCTATCATTCACATAAAAATCTGTGTTCGGTTGAGGAAGATCCTTGGGTACCCATTGTTTCACTAAATGTCTGTACCTCAAGGGCACCTCAAGGTCGTATTTTGTCTCATCACCATAGGAACATGACCCCCCTTGACCGTGAAAAAATTCATTGCGTTTATCGAATTTTCTTATGGTCTTTTGACATCTAGTTGATACAACTCTTCTAAACCTACTAGATGTCTCACTTTCCTCTAGCCTTCCTAAACTCCCCTCACTCGAGGAAGACAGATCTGACAAATACCTGTTTGGTTCTACCTGCAACATGGGAAAAAATTTTAGATACAACCACAAGGCTTGGAGCCTCTTAAAAGGTGATGTGTAGCGCCTTTTATAATGTTACTTGATCCTCATTCCCTTTCTCAACATGTAGGCATTCAAGCGATGAGGAAGACGATCACTTTATCTTTCTTATGAGTACAAATTCACGCAATTATGAGCTTTCTTTTATTGCTCCTTTGGGTCTTGACTCCCATATCAAACCATCCAATTATTAGCTTTGTCGTCATTGCCCTAAAGTCTCTCTCATCCAATCAGTTTGGGTTCATCAACTCGGTAATTGAAGTCCAGTCACATTTAGTAAGATATTTATATTCAGCAATAATAATATAAAACAAAAATCACTAACCATTATGGAAAATGTCTAAAAGTTTTTATGACTTTCAAAAGTAAGATATTTTAGGTGGTCAATAAGTGTTCACAAATCTTCAAAAACAATATTTTATATAATGTTGTGGAACTTGTATAATCTTATTCAAGCATGGTCTTCTTAGATGACTGAAAGTAATTGAATCAAGCAAAAACGGAACCGTAAACATGTAAGCTGTTTTGAAAAATGGTAGCTTTCAGTCATACTCCCAACTAATGTTGCCTTTGGACAATTATTTGTAATATTGACTTAGGGTATTTAATACATAACATAGATTTTCAATCATATTGAAAGAGAGAAAAGTAGGGCTTTCTTTATATTATCATGACATAGTTACAAAGACTTTCTTTTCAATCTTTATGACAATTTGAATGGACAGGCCCCACTCATAGCCAAATACTTTTGAGATATTTACAACTCATCGGAGTATGGGGGACCATACAATTCTTGAAAGACGTTGGATTCAACAACCCATGCCTTTGAATAAACAAACCTCAGGACCACGCGTCTATTCTGATGCATGTGGACATCTATGTGGGTTTTGACAAGCCAATGTCGTTCATTTTTAACGTAGTACCGAAGGATTTGAGCCTCATTAATCTTTGTCTGCAAAATATCTTTGACCTGTTTGAGAGATTCTCCAACTTCCCGTTTTAGATTATAAATAGCACCTGGATCTAATGTTGTCAGGTTGATGCCGAATGACCGCCACCAGTCTCTAGTCCAATAAGGGACGAACCATGAAGGATCCTCATGGATATGTGTCATTTGAGGTCCAAACTTTAGCATGGTATAATATGTTCTATCTTTATTTTCTTTTCTCAAGAATTTCCACCATAATTTTTTAAATTTTTCATAAGTGTGTGTAGTACTTGGAAACCGGAGACTAGCATCTTGATGTGGCCATGCTTCCAAAGAACGTATCCGGTTAATACAGTAGTATTGTTGTTCTAGTCGTAGCCCGAGGTGAGGTGTAGAGCCCTCCGTTGAGATTAAGTTAAGATCATGGTATAGGTGAGTTAACCAATTGCTTGCATCGGCTGCTTTTCTCAAGGAGTTGTTGTAAATCATCTCTGGTATGTCAATACTAAATCCCATAGGCATTCTTCTGAGTTCTGGCACTAGTCTAATAAAAGCATCAGATCCTTGTAAGTTAGCATCTAATACTTCAGCATGTCTCAACTCCCACCTAGGTTTCCAGTCTTGCATATAATCCAACCAACTCATATTATCATTGATAGTATAGATATGATTTTTTCCTCCGGTCCAAGCAGAGATTTTCATGTTTACTTGTGGGTTATGGGCCCACTGGATTCCGCTTTGAACTTCTACGCTCGCTTGCCTCGTGCTCGCTTGCACCAGGCTCACTTGTTTCAAGCTCTCTTGCTTTAGGCCTGCTTCTTAAAAATTAACAGCACACTTCTATGTCAAATATTCTCTTGTTATAAAGTCAGGAATGCTTTTTTCTTTCCCAGAAATGTGCTCATGAACAATACAGTTATAACATCAAAACAATGCTTACCATCTTGCAAACTTTCCTTTTGTTATTTCAAATTTTATTGTGTTGTTTAGTTCACAAATGGAAGTCTGGAGCAATCTGTTCTAGTTATGATAAGGTCATGGTTCAACAAATAAAGTCATAGTTCTACTCAGTTTTCTGTTAGGACACTTATTATCCAAGATAATTTTCCTCACAAGTTTAGTCGAGGTCGAGTTCCACCACTCTTAAAATTCTTTACCAACAAATATAATTTGATTACCAACAATTTTGTATGACAGGACAAGCCTTAACTACTTAATTCAAATTATTTACCACGTATTTGATTACCAACACTTTGATTACTAATTAAGTCTTATAACCAACACATATTTGATTACCTGGGTGTAGACGTTTCCTGTAATATATTCAGAAGAGTTACTTTCAGAAATGACTGTGCCTCTTAGAGGCCAGTTAACTCTAGGAACCAAGTGACCCTATTATAAGGTTAGTACAAACCAGAGAGAGAGAGATGACTGGCTATGTGTTGTTGCAACAACATCCCCCCAAAATTTTTGTACATATTGGGGCCCCTCTTATTTTTTAGAAAGGCTGCCTTAAGAGGCCTTTTCCATCTTTTTAACTTTGCTTTCAACAGAAAATCTTGCCATAAACCTTTCCAATTTTCCTTCCAAAGGACAGAATTCGTGGAAGCTTCCCGAAGATGCGGAGCTTTTTAGACTATCTCCGCGCAGTTGCGGAAATTTTCGAGTTTTCATCCCGAAACGGCGGAAGCCTTTTGTTTAAACCTCTCGAAAAGGAACTTAGAAACTTTTCCCAAAAAATCGCGGAACGATTCGGGCTATCCTCCCGTAGTTGCGGAAGCCACTCGCACAAGCCTCCCGAAAAGACTTAGAAATTATTGATTGAAAATTTGCGGAAGGTATTGGCGAAATCCTTCTGAAGCGGCGGAAGAATTCAAGAAAGCTTCCCGAAACACGGGATCCATTCGCCAACTTTCCCCGGGTCTGCCGAATGACTTAGTCTTTTTTCCAAAAATTTCTAAGTCCCGAAGTTTCGGAAGATATTCGCCAAAGCCTTCCGCAATTGCGGAAGCCCTCGCGTTATCCTTCCGAAACCCCGCGGAGAGTTAGAAATTCTTCAAGTTGTGGGAGCCTTCAGTTTATCTCTCCGAAACAGCAGAGCCATTCGTTAATCCGTTCCATGGAAGCCAATTGCGAAAGCTTTCCGCAACCACGGGAGCATTCCCGAAACCCGCGAGACTTAGAAAATTTTTGAATTACGGAAACCATGCACGAGGACCTCCCGAAACATCGGAACCCTCTGCGTTATCCTTCCGAAAGACTTGAACTTTTGCAGAACGTTTTTGGGTTTCCCTTCTGAGACATGGGAGCCTTTTGCGGAAACATTTGCGATACTCTTCCCGAAATCCCGCGGAGCATTTTTTTTCAAAAGACTTGCGGGAGACATTCGCCATTTCCCTCCGAAACGGCGGAATCTTTCGCTATGTCTTTCCGTAATGGCGAATGGAATTCACAAGTCGGTCCCGCGGGTGGCGATCGCGCACGCAGATCGAGATTGCTCGACATGACCACAACATACGATATATTAAAGCCCGTTTTAAATACGCCACCCACCCCGCACATGCCCATTTCATTTAAATAACCGGTGGGGTTTTGGGCCAAACACATTGTTATTTTTCAATTGGCAAATGTCGTGGAACGCCGCGCAACCGCTCCAGCTCAGCTCGCTCGTCCACATCTGCGTCCACCTCATTCAGCTATCTTCACGGTGCCAGGTAGGATTTTTAACCGTTAATTTTGTCTCTTCTATGTGTCAGATTACCATTGGGTTGTCTTTTTTTTTTCGAAGACGATAGGCATTGGTCACAGGGTTGGATTTTGACAGGAAAAATGCCCGTAATGGGCTACTTTTCCCATCAAATACGGTCTAAATTTCATATTTCCCGTCATATAAAAACAAAGAAATTGTGAAAACGTTTGTATATTGTGTAAAGACCGTCAGTTCTGACGGGTAGAATCTTTCCAAATTCCCACCCTGGCCACATACGTCCTTATTTTTTTCTTTTAAAGTCGCTAAGCCCCGTCAATGTCTCGTTCCTATCAGCCGAAACCACAGAGTGACTACCCGAGTATGCACCAGCCACTACCCCGTTCAAATTCTAAGCCATCCATAGGGCGCCTCATCAAATATTATAAATAACAATAGCGGTTAGGGTGAAACCCCTCGCCTGTTCATCAACACGGAGGGCCATCCCTGGTTTCGTCTTAAATTTGTTTCAACCCCAGACCAACCCGCCACTAACCATTAAAAGGGCACCATGGCGATGGATACCATCCCTCCTAGAGCTGGACCGAGAGCAGGTTGCTTCCGCAACATGCTTATCCTCTCAGGAGCATTCCAAACCCGCCCCTTTAAAAGAATTAGGATGATTAAATCTAGATTTCTTGTTTGGAATGGTGTATTTTGCTTCCCAACATGCAGCTTCACAATTTATGTATATATATCATTAGCATGTTAAATGGGCACTACTCTTTGTTAAAATCTCACAGTATGTTGCGGATTGTGATGATGACTTGTATTTGGTTGCTGGCAGGGATAAGTCAAAATGCCAAAAGGTGGTAGGAAGAAGGCTAAGATGACGGAAACACAGTCTGCACCACTTAGAACTAAGACCACATTCCAAGATACTAGGTGCACCACCGGTATTTCTCCTGAAATCCAATGGGGTGACATCTATAGGATGATCCGAGACAAAGACATCCCGGATATGTTGCTAGAAGAGGAGCAGATCTATATTAATATCAGGACTTCAGGCATAGCCAGGGCTGCTACCTGCCCTGAATTGTTCCCATGTGCTGAAGTAATCAGATGGATTCTCCAACATACTAATGCGGAGTCAAGGGTAATAAATGACAGCAGGAAAATAGCCATTGCCTCATTCCACCTAGCATACCTTGCCGCAGCCTATAAATTTCCCCGCCCCCAGCAAGCTCTGACTGATGAATGGCTGGGAAAAATGAACAACATTGACATGGCCAAAAAATTACTGGTCGCAGGCAAGCATCTAAGAAAGAAAGGTAATGATGAATACGACGTCCAGAATTTGAGACCTCCATTCAGGTTGATCGCCTTGATGTTATGCAGAATCTTCGGCATGCCCGATGGCACCGTGTACAAGATTCAATGGGTTCCCATCATCCACTTCATGGCATTTAAAGGAACTGTGTTTGACTGGGCCACTCTCCTGTCAGACAGTTTGGCATCAATGATAGCTGCTGCAAGAGAAGGACTGGCCTTAAAGAAGGCAGAATTCTACATGTCCTCATACATTATTGATTGTGTTTTGGCCAAGTTATCCTTTCCCAACTTATGCTGCACATGGGACAAGGCCAGTACCCCGCTTTATACCGCTTTCAGGATGTTGTGGGCCCAGAATTACAAACCTAGCTACAAAATCATATGTGAGGGGTTCATCATGCCCCTATATGAGTAGATATTCAAGGAGGATCCCAACTGCCTGTCGGATAATGCTTTGGAAGTCCTTGAGACTTACGGGGATTTTTATTTTTCAGAGCAAGGCACCTACCTCAAAATGTTTGGAGGGACTAAAGCTCCATATATTCTACCGAGGTATGCCACTGATTATGTGGTCCTTAAAGAGGCAGTGAGACAAATTTTCCTAGATGGAATTGGAGCCGTCCTCAACAAGCAGCATAAGGCCTCCTTTCCCCCTCTACCTTTCTGCATAGGAGCTTACAAGTTCTCGGGGGTTTCCTCAGCCGAGGAGTTTGTTCAGGAGCTGAAAGCCTTCCACTTCGGTGAGGTAATCTTCCACAGGAATGACAGAAAGGGAAAAGTTGCTGAGCACTGTAAGGAGATTTATGCTCATTTCGAGTACGCTCATTATTATGATGCCGAGGAGGAGGCATTCAGGGGCATCAATAACATGGCTGAGCTGTGAATCTGTCACCAAAGCACTGGAGCAATCTCTAGCTCTTCCAAGGCCCAGAAGACCAGCTAGCAGAAAGGAAATGAAGCAGATGAGGCCCGAGCTCAGGAAGAGCTCAGATTAAAAGAAGAAGCAAGGTTACTACAAGAGGCTGAGGAAGCCAGATTGCAGCGAGAAGCTGAAGTGGCGAGAATGCAGCAAGAAGCCGAAAGGGAGAGGCTGCAGAAAGAGGCTGAGGAAGCCCAGCAGCGAAAAGAGGCTGAAGATGAAAGGCAGCAGAAAGAACATGAAGATCCGCTCCAAGCTAAAGGAGAAGAGGGAAGACAGCAAGCTGAGATAGGGCGGAAAGCGGAAGAGGAACTTAAAGCAGGTGAAGATGCCCAAGCAAGCGGATCCGGTGCCCAGGATATGGAAGTAGATGCACCTCAAGCAAGTGTCTCTGGCACTCAAAATGCAGAGGCGGACACAGCTCAGGCAGGTGGCTCTGGTACCCAGAATGTGGGAACAGATCCAGCCCAGGTGGTCCAGACCCCACCAGCTGAAGTAGAAATAGACGTAATGGATCTCCCAATCGTCCCCTACACCCCGTCAGAAGAACATACAGTGTCAAGGTGGGATGAATTCATCTATGATAAGAAAAGGAAGGCAATGGTCCTTAAATCGGAAGAGAGGATCAAAAGGCTTTTCCAGGAAGACATCGTTACCCACTGGGAGATCACAGTGATGCAGAACACAAACAAGGCTCACCTAGCTATGGCATCTGCCGCTGTAGAAACAGCAAAAGCATCGTTCGACAATGTAGCTGACATAGTTAAAGAAGTCGAATCGACAAAGAAGAAAGCTCGCATGCTACAACATACTGTGGCTAACGAGCAAGCCTACAGAGATCTTGTGGTGAACAGGTATAATCGCCTGTCTGTCAAACATAAGGAGCTATCAAACAAGTATAACCGGCTGGAAGAAGAAAAGGAACAGCTAACGGTCCAGATGATGATTGTAGAAGCGGAAAAGAACGATGCAGGAACCAGAGTGTCCCAGTTAGAAGCAGACAAGCTGGAATTAGTTGAACAATTGGAGTAGGCTGAGGGTAGAACGATAGACATGTCCCCCTTTCATGAGCTGTCCTGCAGCATCCTGAAGCAAATACACGACACTCAGGAGCTAATCACTAATGATGTATGCCAGCTCAAGGCCATGGTGGTTAGGTTAAAAGAAGTCAATGCAGAAGCCCATAGACTTAAAGCTAAATATACTCGGGTTAAGGCAAATATCCTAAGCCAAATAGAATGGAGAGAAGGAAAGGTGGATTTCCCCACGCATCTCCCATTCAAATCTATAGACGGTTTTAATGAATACGTAGCCCTATTGGAGTTCTGCAGAAACTGTGGCAGTAAGCTAATGGCCAGCGTACGAGGGACAATGGATAAAATTAACAGTCTGTATCAAAGGTTCCAGGGAGTGCATGACAAATGCAAACTGACCTTCCCTCAATCCCTAGAGGATTTCCCAAAAAAGGAACAGCGTTTGTCTGAACTGAAGGAAGAGCTGGGCATTCAAACTGAATATGTGAAGAGGATTAATGTCCTGGATATTGATGACCTCCAACATTATATTGGAATGTCATCACTCCACAACCATCTGCTGAAGGAAGTACACCAAGCAGCGGTAGCAGAGATTCAAGACATTGGAGCAGAGCTCAAAAAAAATGTGACTTCTCAGAAAATCTTGTTTCTTGCTGCAGCAAACGTAGTCATAAGGGACACTGGCATTTGGTATAGTTATATTGCAGAGGTGGAGAAAAAAGCAAAAGCAGCAGCTGTGACAGCAAACCCAGAGTCTTCTCTCCCAGCAGCAACAGCTGTAGCAGCTAGCTCATTTTCCTCTCTCCCTGCAGCAGCAGAAATAACAGTGGGCTCGATTCCTTCTTCCCAAGCAGCAGTAGCAGGAACAGTTGGTTTAAGCAACCCTCTTCAAGCAGAAGCACACGCACAGGAGTGAAATTGCTAATTTCAGAGCATTATTTCTGATATTTTGTATTTTGAGCTCTCAAATATGTGAAACGTGGAGCTATGGGACAGCTGTCCCTATTTTCTTTTATAATAATTTCTGTAATGAAAAAGGGAGTCACATTTTGTCTATTATAGAAGAAAATTTCTGTAGATGACAAGTGTAAAAGGCTAGGTGGCAGCCCAAAGGGCATTTTTGTAATTATAAATAGAAGTTAGGAAGCAATGAAGAGGACTTTTGGCAGGGAATTATTTTCAGACCTGTACGAGCTATCTTGTATATGTTCTAAGAAAATAAAATCTTCTAATAAAAGCCTGGAGATGGACGTTTTGCATGGGAATGAAGGATGGATGTATATTGGATTATTCTGGTGACTTCCATACTGTAATGTGAGATCTTTCTTGCTGTCTGAATTATTTCTTTGTAACTAATGATTTTACTCCTTTCTGTGCAAACGAATTCTCTGTTTCATGAGTAATGAATGTGTTTCATACTAAATTAGAAGCTATCTTCTGATATCTCTCATCTTTGCTGTGGCTTTACCTGTAAGATTTAATGGCTATCTGTTCTTTCTTTAAGATATCTCCTACATCTCATTGCTCATGCCATTAATTCACTCCTTGCAGGGATAGTTAGATTTATTTCAGTCTTAAACTTAGATCTGTTTTTTCCAGTCTTGCATTTAGATTAAAACTTAGACTAGGCACTTGCATATCATTATAAAACATAAAACTCAAAAAGAAAGGTGGATCGGGCCATAACCGGTATAATTGGAATAAAACTCCAAACCCACGGTTGCCGGAACCGCTAACCGGACGGATTCCCTATACCAAACGGTAGATAATCTAATTGGGATAATCTATCGGGGAGAATCCCTTTCTGATTGATGCTACGATATCCGTGGCATCAACATTTTTCGGCGCTAGAAGGAGGGCCTGAAAGTGCATGGCTGATAGAGGAAAATCTCCCACGGCCATAAACGCGCTTAAAGAAAGCATTTCAAACAGCCCAGATCTTGAATTATTAAATCAAGAACGCCTCATTTCTGATCCTGAGCCTCAAGAAGCTTTATACGTTATTCCTTTTACATAAATAGAGTATTTGAGAAGGCATACGCGATCCTACGTTAGGCAGCTAGGTGGTTTAAACACTGTAAATTTTCTTCCTAGAAAAAGTACCCCTAGAAAAGAGCCACAATACACCCGTGATTCGATTCTTGTTCAAAGTTTTGAACAACTTGTAAATTTAACCTTAGAAGAAATTTCAGACCCTCTGAACAAGGAAGATCTTGAAAACTTAGAAAACATTTCAGATCAGGAAGGCCTTGGAGAACTTACTACTCCAAAGATTACTCCACAGACGTCACCTTACAATTCTCCACCAGGATCTCCACATAGAAACATGGTTGTACCTGCTTGGAGAGCAAGGGGAGCGCTGAATCTGGCTGGGCCATTCCATAATCTTCCGAAAAATCCAGAAAAGGTCTTGCCTAAGTTCGATCCAGGGAAATCCATTTCAGCGGAAGACCATCTCAAAAGTTTCTACTTAGCTCTGAACCTTTTGAACGTACAGCATGAAGATGTAGTCTGCAGGTTGTTTCCATATACATTCGAGCCAAAAGTATCATCCTGGTACTTTAGCCTCCAACCCAGCTCGATCTCTAGTTGGGATGAATTCGAAAACTGTTTTTTAAAGAAATACGGAAACCAAAAGACTGTGGCAACACTTATGAAAGAACTCTTATCCATGAGAATGGAAAAGAAAGAAAAGGTTCAAGATTTCAATCAAAGATTCACAACCCTGTTAAATAATTTCAGTGAAGCTAATAAACCAGCAGAGGAATCTTTGATTGAATGCTATACAACCGCTCTTGAAGGACCATCGCAAATGTTCGTAAAAAGGTCCAAGAAAACTACCCTGATAGAGAACTTTGAGGAAGCTAGAAAGGTAGAAGAAGAAGCTGATAGCATTGCTAAACATGCCTTAGATGTAGAGCCAAAACCAGCAGCCAACAAAAAACCTTTGCTGCTCACTAGAGGTAAAGAAGAATCATCTACAGACATGGAAAATGTAGTCAAGATGATGCAAAAATTATCTAATACAATTGTAGACCTCGAGAAAGACAAGGCTACTAGCACATCTAGGAAACATTTCAAGCCATTATATAAAAGAAGGTAAGACGGTGATCAAACTCATCCACCAATGAATACTTCTCCTGTTTTGAACCTCAATGAAATTGGGATGGAAAATTTCTGCACTTTTAATCAAAAACCGCATTCGGAAAAGAGCTGTCCGCAATGGATTAATTCCTTGAGTTTAGTCATGAACCAAATTCTAGATTCACAGATCCCAGACCAAGATGATCCTCCAGAAGAATCGAGCCCTGAATTAGAGGAACCAACCCTGGACACTACTATGGTGCTATGGGATTGGGTACCTATGACTGAATCGGCAGAAGAGGATCCCATAGATAGCTCTCCCTCTACCGTAAATGTTGCTACTCACAGCAAAGGCCCTATTGCGGATCCTGTGCCAAGCTCGGCTCCTCATAAGCCTAAAGTTTCAAAAGAACCACCTAGGAGGCATATAACAATTATCCCACCATAGCCCAAGGTTAGCCAAACATCGACCAAGCAGTCAAACACTGACACCATAGTTCAGCCACCTAAGGTCACAATGAGCAAAACAGATCAGCCGGCCCGAATTGGGAACGAATCTGACATAGGATACGATATTATCGAAGATATCAAGCAGGTCAAAGAAAATGTGTCAATATTTGACATGTGCAACTTGCCCCATCAACGAGACAAACTGTTGCATGTTCTACAACCCCAGACCAGCACTCCATTAACGGATTCTCAAGACAATCCCGAAATTAATGAGGCTAGCATTGGTGGGAAATCTAAATCTCAAACATTGCCATTCCTATTGACTTTTGAAATTTTCAACCATAATGTTCACAATTGTTTGGTAGACTCCAGAGCATCCTCAAACGTCATGCCACTGTCCATTTGTAAAAAAATTAACGGGCAGCCTGTGCCATCTCCAGCCCAAATTATCCAATTAGATAGGACTGCTGTCAAGGTGATTGGGGAGATGAAAGATGTTCTCATTAGACTGTCAGCTGACTCTAGAGTCTATCAATTCATCGACATAATGGTGGTTGATATTCCTGAATCCTATGGACTGATCTTAAGTAGGGACTGGTCTACCAAGCTGAATGGTTACTTTGCCACTGATTGGTCTCATTTGTGGTTGCCTTATCAGAACAGGCAGAATCAGATTAAAGTCCTGAGAGAACCACATATGAAGCAAAACGTAACTTAGTTAGAAGAAAAAAATGAGGCTGTAACTTTCTCATCCTCGGTTCTGGGGAATTATTTCTTAGAAATGGATCCGGGTAATTATCAGTCTGAAGCCATTAGCCATGAATCAGATAAACAGTCCGATCTCCATCATTTCTCTCGGACTGATGATGTTGATTGTAACATAGTTAATTTAGTTACTGACGTAGATCACAGAGAGACTAACTTAGTTGAATCTAAAGATATTTTTTGGACATTATACTTTGATGGTTCTAAGACTCTGGAAGGATCTGGAGCCGGTTGTGTTCTAATGGATCCAAAAAGAAACAAGTATTTTTTGTCTTGTAGATTAGAACTCGATTGTACTAATAACACCGCTGAATATGAAGCTTTGATACATGGATTAAAGAAGGCCATTGGCTTAAATGTTAAGTACCTGAAAGTTTTTGGTGACTCTGAGATAGTTGTAAGACAGGTAAGGGACACCATTCATTGTCTCTCACCTCATTTGAAGGGTTATCAGGCTGAGGTATGGGATTTGATTATGCATTTTGACGCTTTCAATATAAAATCGATTCCTAGATTGCAAAATTCTGCAGCTGATTTGTTAGCAACATCTGCTTCTAGATTGGTGCCATCAAATAACAAATGCTCAATTGAATTGATTTTCAGGCCTTCCGTTCCTGATAACATCACAAACTTCAGAGTCTTTGATGATGATGAACAAATTATCAGCTTTCTAACGAACGAAGATAGCTTCCAAGGAGTTGCGATAGATGAAGAAGAACATGATGCTGATTTAATGAGGAAGGATGAGGAGAAAGGAAATTTCATCCCCAAAGGGGTAAGGTCCCTCGAAATGCTGTTCGATCTTCAAAATAAGTTCAAAAGGCCAGCTAACACCAAAACTAACAGCTCATCGATGCAACATGAGTTAGTTAATTTGGGTACCGAGGCAGAACCAAAATTTGTCAACCTTGGCAAATGTTGTTCGCCAGGAGAAAGAGATAGGTTCATCAAACCTGTTTAAGCAATATAAGGATGTTTTTGCATGGACCTATGAATATTTGAAAACATATGACGTCCGCATTATCCAGCACGTTATACCAATGAAAGCGGGTGTCAAGCCATTTCAGCAGCAGTTAAGAAGGATGCATCCTACTCTAGAGCCGCTGATTCAAAAGGAATTAAAGAAGCTCCTGGACGCTAAGATAATCTTTAAGGTGCGGCATTCTAAGTGGGTTGCAAACTTGGTCCCTATAAGAAAGAAGTCAGGAGAGATAAGGCTATGTGTAGATTTCAGAAATTTAAACAGAGCTTCGGATAAAGACAACTATCCCGTCCCTTCAATGGAACAAATCCTTCAAATGGTGTCAGGATCTGAACTGTTTTCTCTCCTCGATGGTTTCTCTGGCTACAATCAAGTATTAGTAGCCGAAGAAGATCGCCTCAAGACTACTTTCCGAACTAAGTGGGGAAATTTCGCATACAAAAGGATGCCATTTGGTCTGATAAACGCATGAGCTACATTCCAAAGGGCGATGGATATCGCCTTCCGAGGATTGGGTGGGCAATGTGTTGTTGTATACTTAGATGATGTGACAGTCTTTTCAAAGAAAAGGGAAGATCACGTTGTTCATCTGAAGCATATTTTTGATCGCTGTCGGAAATATGGTATTTCTCTGAATCCCAAGAAGAGTGTGTTTGCAGTTCCCGAAGGTAAGCTATTGGGTCATATCATTTCTAAAAGGGGAGTGTCAATAGATCAAGAAAGAGTCCAAGCTATTAATAAGATTCCAATGTCTTACAACAAGAAAACTATGCAGTCCTTCATGGGCACTATCAATTTTGTCCGCAGATTTGTTGCGGATTTCACACAAATTGTTAAATCGTTGCAACAAATGGTTAAACAAAGCGTCCAGTTCAAGTGGACGGACTTGGAAAAGGACGCATTTAGAGATATCAAGGCCGCTATAGCTAAGGCTCCTTCCTTAAGGAGCCCAGATTTTGATAAGGATTTCATCTTGTATACCTTTCCTTCGGATGACTCCCTCGCAGCTGTACTCACGGAAAAGGTGGAGCAGGGAGACGAATACCCAATTTCGTTCATGAGCACTGGTCTGTAGGGGGCCGAGTTGAACTATCCCATGGTTGACAAACATGCATATGCGGTCTTCAAAGCAGTCAAGCAGTTTAGGCCATACATTCTTAAGAACAGAACTAAAGTCATAGTTCCCCACCCAGCTGTTAGATCCCTTTTCGTTCAAAAGGAATTGGGAGAAAGGAGAGGGAACTGGGTCATAGCTCTACAAGAATATGATTTAGAATTTAAACCAGCCACGATCATCAAAGGGCAAGGCCTGTGCAAATTACTTGCAGGAAACTCAACTGATGAAGAGCAACATTGGAAGAATGAAGCTGAGCTAAACTCGGTTGAAGTATGTCCTATCTTCTCAGCTCCCCAGTCATGGTATAGAGATCTGGTGCACTATTTACAGCAAGGATACCTACCTGAGCACTGGAACTCTAAGCAAAGAAGGGCACTCCGCTTGAAATCAACACCTTATCAAATCATTGATGGAATACTTTTCAGGAAGAATTACGATGGAGTTCTCCTTAGATGTCTAGAAAAGGAAGATGCAAGTAAAGTTGTTAAAGAATTGCATGATGGCCCTGCAGGTGGACATTATTCAGGAGAGACAACAGCACACAAGATACTGAGAGCTGGTTATTATTGGCCCACTCTGTTCCGAGATGCCCACACGTATGCACGAAACTGTGATGTATGTCAAAGAAGTGCTGGGAAGTTACCTAAGGTAGCAGGACCATTGCAGCCGGTTATCATCTCTGAGCCTTTTGAGCAGTGGGGTATAGATGTTATCGGAGAAATAAATCCAAATTCTTCTTTACAACATCGATACATCCTGACGGCTACTGACTACTTCACTAGATGGACGGAGGCTATCCCTTTGCGCAAGATCAATGAAGACGTGGTCATCAGCTTCTTGAAAGAGAACATCATAACCAGGTTTGGGGTTCCAATTTCCCTTGTTTTTGATAGTGCTACTTATTTTTCGTCTTGCAAGATAAATGAATTTGTTTATGAATGGGGAATTAAGTTGCATTATTCAGCCAATTATTATCCTCATGGGAATGGATTAGCTGAATCCTCAAACAAGAATCTGATTCGAATTTTTAAGAAGACTGTGATAGAAAACCAGAGAAGTTGGCATGTAGCTCTCCCAAACGCCTTATGGGAAGATAGGGTGACCCCAAAGAACACTTTAGGGGTGTCCCCTTTCACTCTTGTCTATGGCAAGGAATCTATCCTTCCTCCAAACATCTTACTCCCATCCTTAAAGTTATCCCAAGCCTCTCGGGGTTCTGGTAGCCAAGCCTTACAATCCAGGATCAATACCCTGCTTCAACTTGAAGAAGCCCGACAGAAAGCGAAAGATCAATTCCATCAACACCAAGACATAGTTAAGAGATGGTTCGACAAGAGGAATTCCGATAAAATAAGTTTTGAAGTCGGGGACTTAGTCCTGAAATGGGACCATAATCATGAAGGTAAAGGAATGCATATGAAATTCCAACATCTATGGGTAGGCCCGTACCAAATTTCGGCAAAATTAGGCCCATCCACTTATAAATTGGCAAATCTCAAGGGAGAAGAAGTAACCCTTCCTCTCAATGGCCTCGCCCTGAAGCAATACTTTGCATAGTCTCGCTGTGACTTCCTGTACATAAATAAAGTTTTCTTTCATTGTTGCTTTAGCCTTTATTTGCTTTATTTCCGCCCATTTTGTTTCTTTTATTGTCATGTGAACCTTTGCAACAAGTTTGTCTTCTGAAAGCCCTTATGGTTGAGTTTCTCGTCAAGGATAGGTCTCTTAAAGAAATCTCACAACCCATGAGCCTGGAACTATGCTCGAATAAAGTCTATCTATGTATTGTGCTCTTGCTGAAATTTTCAGAAGGAAGGAAGCCTACTCTACTAGTCACACTAATCATGTTTAAATAGCAGAGACCTATGACCATCTTCATTACTATCTTTGGGCTCCATCCACTCTCACACTTAAAAGGCACCTCAAGAAGGTTACCAAAGTTGTACCCATGGAAGGTAGCACATCTCGAGGACATAGGGTATTGAAATGACTCCATGCTGCAAATGTAACAGCCAAAATGGCTTATACTCAAGGGTCTGTTTTCCAGAGATTCTCGCCTCAATTAAAGCATGGCTAAGACAAAAGCAAAAGACATGTAAAATCAAGAAGGTTGTCCAAAAGGCTCAGCCCAAAACAGGCTCCTCTCCGTCTGTGAGGCTTGATCAAATCAATAAAAATCTCTACCTCACACAAAAGGACATTATGGATTGAGGAGCCTAAATCAAATATCATGTCTAAAGAAAATATCTCTAGAAGGCTCGAACAGCTAAGATGTCCAAAGTGCAAACATCCAAAAGGATGCAGGCGGCATGGGAATGAGGAACAAGAGCAATAATGTCCATGAGAAAGTGTTGCTAATCTTGTGGAGTCCGACAGTAGTAACCATCTGAAAGGTGATCCTTCTAAAATGAATCTCATATGTTGGCCCTTTGAGAGTTTTAAAGATGTCTCGGTCAAAGCGTCCCTTCTCCCCAATGGCTAGCAGGAGAAGTGCATCCTCCCTTCACAGAAATTCAAATGCTCAGCTGAGTATTGCATACAGATGGATGTCTTTAATGAGGTTTCGGATCATGAAGAAGAAATTTTTCAGAGATCTGTGTTCGCCAGTGACTCGCCAATTGTTGTTGCAACAACATCCCCCCAAAATTTTTGTACATATTGGGGCCCCTCCTTTTATTTTTTAGAAAGGCTGCCTCAAGAGGCCTTTTCCATCTTTTTAACTTTGCTTTCAACAGAAAATCTTTCCATAAACCTTTCCAATTTTCCTTCCAAAGGACAGAATTCGTGGAAGCTTCCCGAAGATGCGGAGCTTTTTAGACTATCTCCCCGCAGTTGCGGAAATTTTCGAGTTTTCATCCCGAAACGGCGGAAGCCTTTTGTTTAAACCTCTCGAAAAGGAACTTAGAAACTTTTCCCAAAAAATCACGGAACGATTCGGGCTACCCTCCCGCAGTTGCGGAAGCCACTCGCACAAGCCTCCCGAAAAGACTTAGAAATTATTGATTGAAAATTTGCGGAAGGTATTGGCGAAATCCTTCCGAAACGGCGGAAGAATTCAAGAAAGCTTACCGAAATGCGGGAGCCATTCGCCAACTTTCCCCGGGTCTGCCGAATGACTTAGTCTTTTTTTCGAAAATTTCTAAGTCCCGAAGTTTCGGAAGCTATTCGCCAAAGCCTTCCACAATTGCGGAAGCCCTCGCGTTATCCTTCCGAAACCCTGCGGAGAGTTAGAAATTCTTCAAGTTGCGGGAGCTTTCATTTTATCTCTCCGAAACAGCGGAGCCATTCGCTAATCCATTCCGCGGAAGCCAATTGCGAAAGCTTTCTGCAACCACGGGAGCATTCCCGAAACCCGCGAGACTTAGAAAATTTTCGAATTACGGAAACCATGCTCGAGGACCTCCCAAAACAGTGGAAGCCTCCGTGTTATCCTTCCGAAAGACTTGAACTTTTGCGGAACGTTTTTGGGTTTCCCTTCCGCGACGCGGGAGCCTTTTGCGGAAACATTTGCGATACTCTTCCTGAAATCCCGCAGAGCGTTTTTTTTCAAAATACTTGTGGGAGCCATTCGCCATTTCCCTCTGAAACGGCGGAAGCTTTCGCTATGTCTTTCCGCAATGGCGGATGGAATTCACAAGTCGGTCTCCCGGGTGGCGGTCATGCACACAGATCGAGATTGCTCGACATGACCACAACGTACGATATATTAAAGCTCGTTTTAAATGCGCCACCCACCCCGCACGTGCCCATTTCATTTAAATAACCGGTGGGGTTTTGGGCCAAACACATTGTTATTTTTCGATTGGCAAACGCCGTGGAACGTCGCGCAACTGCTCCAGCTCAGCTCGCTCGTCCACATCTGCGTCCACCTCATTCAACTATCTTCACAGTGCCAGGTAGAATTTTTAACCGTTAATTTTGTCTCTTCTATGCATCAGATTACCGTTGGGTTGTCTTTTTTTTTTCGAAGACGATAGGCATTGGTCACAGGGTTGGATTTTGACGGGCAAAATGCCCGTCATGGACTACTTTGCCCATCAAATACGGTCTAAATTTCATATTTCCCGTCATATAAAAACAAAGAAATTATGAAAACATTTGTATATTGTGTAAAGACCGTCAGTTATGACGGGTAGAATCTTTCCAAATTCCCACCCTGGCCGCATACGTCGTTATTTTTTGCTTTTAAAGTCGCCAAGCGTCGTCAATGTCTCATTCCTATTAGCCGAAACCACAGAGTGACTGCTTGAGTATGCACCAGCCACTACGCTGTTCAAATTCTAAGCCAGCCATAGGGCACCTCGTCGAATATTATAAATAACAATAGCGGTTAGGCTGAAACCCCTCGCCTATTCATCAACGCGGAGGGCCATCCCTGGTTTCGTCTTAAATTTGTTTCAACCCCAGACCAATCCGCCACTAACCATTAAAAGGGCACCATGGCGAAGGATACCATCCCTCCTAGAGCTGGACCGAGAGCAGGTTGCTTCCGCAACATGCTTATCCTCTCAGGAGCATTCCAAACCCGCCCCTTTAAAAGAATTAGGATGATTAAATCTAGATTTCTTGTTTGGAATGGTGTATTTTGCTTCCCAACATGCAGCTTCACAATTTATGTATATATATATCATTAGCATGTTAAATGGGCACTGCTCTTTGTAAAAATCTCACAGTATGTTGCACATTGTGATGATGACTTGTATTTGGTTGCTGGCAGGGATAAGTCAAAATGCCAAAAGGTGGTAGGAAGAAGGCTAAGATGACGGAAACACAGTCTACACCACTTAGAACTGAGACCACATTCCAAGATACTAGGTGCACCACTGGTATTTCTCCTGAAATCGGATGGGGTGACATCTATAGGATGATCCGAGACCAAGAGATCCCGGATATGTTACTAGAAGAGGAGCAGATCTATATTAATATCAGGACTTCAGGCATAGCCAGGGCTGCTACCCGCCCTGAACTATTCCCATGTGCTGAAGTAATTGGATGGATTCTCCAACATACTAATGCAGTGTCAAGGGTAATAAATGACAGCAGAAAAATAGCCATTGCCTCATTCCACCCAGCATACCTTGCCGCAGCCTATAAATTTCCTCGCCCCCAGCAAGCTCTGACTGATGAATGGCTGGGCAAAATGAACAACATTGACATGGCCAAAAAATTACTGGTCGCAGGAAAGCATCTAAGAAAGAAAGGTAATGACGAATACGACGTCCAGAATCTGAGACCTCCATTCAGGTTGATCACCTTGATGTTGTGCAGAATCTTCGGCATGCCCGATGGCACCGTGTACAAGATTCAATGGGTTCCCATCATCCACTTCGTGGCATTTAAAGGAACTGTGTTTGACTGGGCCACTCTCCTGTCAGACAGTTTGGCATCAATGATAGCTGCTGCAAGAGAAGGACTGGCCTTAAAGAAGGCAGAATTCTACATGTCCTCATACCTTATTGATTGTGTTTTGGCCAAGTTATCCTTTCCCAACTTAGGCTGCACATGGGACAAGGCCAGCACCCCGGTTTATACCGCTTTCAGGATGTTGTGGGCCCAAAATTACAAACCTAGCTACAAACTCATCTGTGAGGGGTTCATCATGCCCCTATATGAGCAGATATTCAAGGAGGAGCCCAACTGCCTGTCGGAGAATGCTTTGGAAGTCCTTGAGAATTACGGGGATTTTTATTTTTCAGAGCAAGGCACCTACCTCAGAATGTTTGGAGGGACTAAAGCTCCATATATTCTGCCGAGGTATGCCACTGATTATTTGGTCCTTAAAGAGGCAGTGAGATAGATTTTCCTGGATGGAATTGGAGCCATGCTCAACAAGCAGCATAAGGCCTCCTTCCCCCCTCTACCTTTCTGCATAGGAGCTTACAAGTTCTCAGGGGTTGCCTCAGCCGAGGAGTTTGTTTAGGAGCTGAAAGCCTTCCACTTCGGTGAGGTAATCTTCCACAGTAATGAACGAAAGGGAAAAGTTGCTGAGCACTGTAAGGAGATTTATGCTCATTTCGAGTACACTCATTATTATGATGCCGAGGAGGAGGCATTCAGGGGCATCAGTAACATGTCTGAGCTGCGAATCTGTCGCCAAAGCACTGGAGCAAGCTCTAGCTCTTCCAAGCCCCAGAAGACTAGCCAGCAGAAAGGCAAGGAAGTAGATGAGGCCCGAGCTCAAGAAGAGCTCAGATTAAAAGAAGAAGCAAGGTTACTACAAGAGGCTGAGGAAGCCAGATTGCAGCGAGAAGCTAAAGTGGTGAGAATGCTGCAAGAAGCCGAAACGGAGAGGCTGCAGAAAGACGCCGAGGAAGCCCAGCAGCGGAAAGAGGCTGAAGATGAAAGGCAGCATAAAGAACATGAAGATCCGCTCCAAGCTGAAGGAGAAGAGGGAAGACAGCAAGCTGAGATAGGGCGGAAAGCGGAAGAGGAACTTAAAGCAGGTGAAGATGCCCAAGCAGGCGGATCCGGTGCCCAGGATATGGAAGTAGACGCACCTCAAGCAAGTGTCTCTGGAACTCAAAATGCAGAGGCAGACATAGCTCAGGCAGGTGGCTCTGGTACCCAGAATGTGGGAACAGATCCAGCCCAGGTGGTCCAGACCTCAGCAGCTAAAGTGGAAATAGACATAATGGATCTCCCAATCATCCCCTACACCCCGTCAGAAGAACATACAGTGTCCGGGTGGGATGAATTCATCTATGATAAGAAAAGGAAGGCAATGGTCCTTAAATCAGAAGCGAGGATCAAAAGGCTTTTCCAGGAAGACATCGTTACCCACCGGGAGATCACAGTGATGCAGAACACAAACAAGGCTCACCTAGCTATGGCATCCGCCGCTGTAGAAACAGCAAAAGCATCGTTCGACAATGTAGCTGACATAGTTAAAGAAGTCGAATCGACAAAGAGGAGAGCTCGCATGCTACAACATACTGTGGCTAACGAGCAAGCCTACAGGGATCTTGTGGTGAACAGGTATAATCGCCTGTCTGTCGAACATAAGGAGCTATCAGACAAGTATAACCGGCTGGAAGAAGAAAAGGAACAGCTAACGGTCCAAATGATGATTGTAGAAGCGGAAAAGAACGATGCAGGAACCAGAGTGTCCCAGTTAGAAGCAGACAAGCTGGCATTAGCTGAACAATTGGAGCAGGCTGAGGGCAGAATGATAGACATGTCCCCCTTTCATGAGCTGTCCTGCAGCATCCTAAAGCAAATACACGACACTCAGGAGCTAATCACTAATGATGTATGCCAGCTCAAGGCCATGGTGGTCAGGTTAAAAGAAGTCAATGCAGAATCCCATAGACTTAAAGCTAAATATACTCGGGTTAAGGGAAATATCCTAATCCAAATAGAATGGAGAGAAGGAAAGGTGGATTTCCCCACGCATCTCCCATTCAAATCTATAGACGGTTTTAATGAAGACGTAGCCCTTTTGGAGTTCTGCAGAAACTGTGGCAGTAAGCTAATGGCCAGCGTACGAGGGACAACGGATAAAATTAACAGTCTGTATCAAAGGTTCCAGGGAGTGCATGACAAATGTAAACTGACCTTCCCTCAGTCCCTAGAGGATTTCCCAGAAAAGGAACAACGTTTGTCTGAACTGAAGGAACAGATGGGCATTCAAACTGAATATGTGAAGAGGATTGATGTCCTAGCTATTGATGACCTCCAACATTATATTGGAATGTCATCACTCCACAACCATCTGCTGAAGGAAGTACACCAAGCAGCGGTAGCAGAGATTCAAGACATTGGAGCAGAGCTCGAAAAAAATGTGACTTCTCAGAAAATCTTGTTTCCTGCTGCAGCAAACGTAGTCATAAGGGACACTTGCATTTGGTATAGTTATATTGCAGAGGTGGAGAAAAAAGCAGAAGCAGCAGCTGTGACAGCAAACCCAAAGTCTTCTCTCCCAGCAGCAACAGCTGTAGCAGCTAGCTCGTTTTCCTCTCTCCCTGCAGCAGCAGAAATAACAGTGGGCTCGATTCCTTCTTCCCAAGCAGCAGCAGCAGGAACAGTTGGTTTAAGCGACTCTCTTCAAGCAGAAGCACACGCACAGGAGTGAAATCGCTGATTTCAGAGCATTATTTCTGATATTTTGTATTTTGAGCTCTCAAATATGTGAAACGTGGAGCTATGGGACAGCTGTCCCTATTTTCTTTTATAATAATTTCTGTAATGAAAAAGGGAGTCACATTTTGTCTCTTATAGAAGAAAATTTCTGTAGATGAAAAGTGTAAAAGGCCAGGTGGTAGCCCAAAGGGCATTTTTGTAATTATAAATAGAAGTTAGGAAGCAATGAAGAGGACTTTTGGCAGGGAATTATTTTCAGACCTATACGAGCTATCTTGTATATGTTCTAAGAAAATAAAATCTTCTAATAAAAGCCTGGAGATGGACGTTTTGCATGGGAATGAAGGATGGATGTATATTGGATTATTCTGGTGACTTCCATATGAGATCTTTCTTGCTGTCTGAATTATTTCTTTGTAACTAATGATTTTACTCCTTTCTGTGCAAACGAATTCTCTGTTTCATGAGTAATGAATGTGTTTCATACTAAATTAGAAGCTATCTTCTGATATCTCTCATCTTTGTTGTAGCTTTACCTGTAAGATTTAATGGCTATCTGTTCTTTCTTTAAGATATCTCCTACAGCTCATTGCTCATGCCTTTAATTCGCTCCTTGCAGGGATAGTTAGATTTATTTCAGTCTTAAACTTAGATCTGTTTTTTCCAGTCTTGCATTTAGATTAAAACTTATACTAGGCGCTTGCATATCATTATAAAACATAAAACTAAAAAAGAAAGGTGTATCGGGCCATAACCGGTATAATTGGAATAAAACTCCAAACCCACAGTTGTCGGAACCGCTAACTGGACGGATTCCCTATACCAAACGGTAGATAATCTAATTGGGATAATCTATTGGGGAGAATCCCTTTCTGATTGATGCTACGAGATCCGAGGCATCAACACTATGGTACGGTCAATCAAAGAAATTCAATGACAGTCAAAAGGCTCAGTACAATCACAATAAAGATGAGCTGATAGCCAGCAGACTGAGGCCAAAGAGACTCACGGCCCCCAGAAAGGTACAAAGACCAACCAAAGGGTAAAAAAACCATCCAGTAAGGTACAAGTGAAAAAGAAAAGAGTGGCTATAAATTAGAATCATAACCCTTGGGACTAAGGGGGTGTAGTACCTCAAATGTGGGAAATCTACCATAGTTATATCCACAAGACCAAAAACAAAAAAGGCGGTACAAATCAAAAGATAACTCAAGATCAATAAAAGACCCAAAAGGTGAGAGGCAAGGTACCACAAAAAAAAGAAAGGACCAAAAATAAAGGACAAGCTACCACAAGACCAATAAACAACACGGTGTAAGGACCAAAAGTAAATCAACCATTGTGGGGAAGGTACAAATAAGATCAAATATATATTGCAATAACTCCTTGTAACTACCTGTTATTTGACATGCCAAAGAGATGGAAGGTCAAATAATGTCAAATATATGCAATAGCTCCTTGTAACTACCTCTTATATGTAATAGCTCCTTGTAACTACCTGTTATTTGACATGCCAAAGAGATGGAAGGTCAAATAATGTCAAATATATGCAATAGCTCCTTGTAACTACCTCTTATATGCAATAGCTCCTTGTAACTACCCCTTGTAACTCAAATAGGACCACCAAAAGGTATAAAGACTCATAACAACTTGGACAAATTAGGGTGTGTACCTCAAATGTGGACAAACTACCGTAGTACCCACAAGACCAAAAACATAAAAGGTGGTACAAATCAAAAGATATACCAAGATGAGTAAAAGACCCAAAAGGTAAAAGGCAAGGTACCACACAAATATTATCGACAAAATGGAAGGACCATAAGACAATCAACCAAGGTGGGGTACAACCAATCATCTCTCTCTCAAATGTACCATTGTTCCATATAACCTAAAAGACCATCATCACAGTAAACAAAAAATTCCACATGGATGATGTGATCACGTGGTCCTCTAGACTACTCCTAAGGTCAAGCATCAGTGGCTCCATCAAGAGGTGCTCAGTCCCTTGAGAAGACCATCTAACTCAACCATCTTGAAGACCTAGGAGAAGAGGACATCACACATCATTAGATAAGCTCAAAAAACTGTACTGGGACCGGTGTCACAGTAAGCGAGCTGAAACAAAAATGGCCAGAATGCCAACAAGCAAAACTAGAAAGAAAAAGACCCTCTAAAAAGGTGAAATAGCAAGCAAAACCTCCTAACTAAGAGCTGGAGACCTCAACAAGTTGTATCCTTCGCAAGGTGATGAAATCCAAGTCGAACAATACAAAATGAGAGACCAATAATGGAAGGATATCCCTCTACCGAAAGGGATCCTGGGTAAAAGAGCCCTAGTAGAAAAGTCACTAAGCTACCTCGTTCATGACACGTCGGAAAAGGTTTTCGGCGCTTCTGCCTTATCACCCTTGTATCACCAGTATGGTGGCCAGAGAATACAAGGAAGACAATGATCGATGTTTCCTTAGGGCTAAGTGGAGTGCGGCATTCCACAGAGTCCGTCCGGTTCTCGATCTCGCGACGGTTTAACCCGTGAAACAACAGGAGGCCCCTCCAAAAACTGGTCGATGATCGTGTCAACAAGTACAAGAGGATTTTAGCACCCTATAGGACAACAACTATGTCTCGGATGATAATGACAAGGGGGAATTATTTGGATTCCTATCCCCGGTGCCCTACCTAACTAACAAATTCTTTTTATCCTCAAGCGAGGTTAAAGTGTGTTGAGTTAACGAGTTAAATTTTAATGGTTGTATTACTTAGTCAGGTAATGGAAGTGAAACTCGTGGTGTGATGACTGACTCAAACCATGCAAATGCATACAAATAAAATAAGCCTTTCCTTTCAATGAATGCTAGCTAAGGTAAGGAGAGAGTTCTTTCAAACTATAACTACTCTTTCAAATTAAATGAATGCAACAAGTGTTCAAGTTCATTCATGGGACCTCAAGGGGAGCTTCAGATATACTCAAGTCATGCAATTGAATTCATCACATAAAACAAAGTGATAATAAATATAAGGAATTGTATATATCCATGTTCATAATTCTCTAGGAACGCTTATAACATTCTTCAATCATTCTTCACAAAAACACAATGATAGTAGAAACAATAAACTGCATCTAAATCTTCATGAGCTTAATAAAAAATAGTAACCACAACTAGGGAATATCATGATGCTAATAGTGTTATATGATCTATCTCACATGGTTATACTTCATAATGGGATGGGGCCAATTAATCTTACTGTCAAAACTCATATGGTGGCACCATGAAATAAAAACATTATGGGGGCACCATTGAGTAATTTAGTAATGAGCTGGGGAGGTCTCTCAAACTCTTCAATTTCTATTGTCCTTATGAGAGTAGAGATCACCATTTTTATGCAATGCTCAGGATTTTTAGGCAATGCCCTGGACCTTGCATAATGGGATGACATTGCCTATTTCAACCATCGACACAGCTAACAATAACTTAAAAAAATTATATTGAACCATCATCGTTCTTATGGGTTCCCTAAGGCATGTAGTTTTCTTGGAGTGTTTAGGTAATAGGTTAAGTGCGCCCTTTTAAAATCACCTGCACAAAGTTTGTAGTTGAAAGATGTCACCTACCCAATTTTTTAGAATAATTATTTTCTACTGTTATACTTTTTGCAAAAAAAAAAAAAAATACTTTGTGTTAAATTATAATTACAAGTTTGTAATTATGACCAAGTAGGTCAAAAATGAATGTAATGACTCATTATTATCAATTAATTAATGAAAATGGGAGACAAACACTCAAGAAAGTTGTTATAAGAGTATCCACTGGCCAACTAGGAGGAATGGAAGCTGCTGGAAGGATTAGGACAGATGGCAGCATTTGCACTCTACCATTAGCTATTGGTATGGGACAACTTCCCTGAATTTTGTGGCATTTCCCCCTCCAGGTGGAGGGAGGTGAGCAGGCATCTCACTAATGACCAGTTAATTACAAAAGACCTAGACAGCCTATAAAGGGAAATTCGAATTGAGCAGGCAGCTCTTACAATTTTTTCTGCAGAAGCATTCCTCATGCTCATCAGGTGATGGCTGAGAGATTCAAATAGGGGAGGTTGTGGAGAGTGTAAGTATAAGTCTACAAATGTTATGAGAAGGCAGGTGCTAGTGCTGGTCCCATTGATTACTAAGCCTGTAAGGCTAGATATATAAATTTTCTTGCTGCTGCAAGTAGAAGTCCTAAGCTGCAGAACCTTCTTCCTCCTGGTGGATTAGTGGATAGGCTCGGGGGTCCTAAGGCAGACATCTTGGCTGTTAGGGAGCAGGTTGGGTGGAACAGGTTTCTTGAGTGCTTTGTTCCTCCCATTACACTCAGGTTCTATTCTCTTGTGTTTTCTTTTTCAAATCATATGAATGCTCTCAGAAAATGGCTTATTATTGTTATTTAATAATCAATAGTAGAAAATGTTAGATTCTAATTAATTTAGAATTGCTGAACTGATAAAATGACTCCTCTGCATTTTTTTCCATGCGTGGAGCTACATCGTACTCCAGTACCGAGAGGTAGCATTAAATCTGCCCAGTCAAAAGTGAAACCTTGCATGCATCTAAATATCTAAACCAAAGACCACCCATGCACAGACCTATGTTTATCATGCATCTTATATTTAGTAGTTGTAGATTAGATCCTTGCATGCAATGTTTTTTCTTACTGTTCAATTCTATATGCTAAAAAAACTTAACAAAAACTAATTATAGCAGTAGGTTCTTTTCTTATTTCTGAAGGTGATCATTATGTTAACAACTAGGGTTATTGATCTTTACTAATTACTTCAAAGAAAACAATAGCATGCATTCTGTTTAACCATATTCCCATTTTTCTATCTTCTTATTGTTTTAGAATCTGATTGATCATATACAGAATATTGTCTTCACTGTATTATCTTGAACAGAAAGAAAGAAAGCTACTGTGTTATTTTATCCTTTCAGCAGAGATCCAAATTGGACGAATACAGGAATATATAGTTAGAATAGAAAAAATGTTATATTCATAAGCAATCAAATTAGTTGACCATTGCGCTGTTATTTTCTCTTTTTGAAATTATCAATTGAATGTGATAGAATTTACATCACAGAATACCAAGTCATTAAAAACAAAGACAAACATAGCAGTATTGAATTGACAGATTAAATTACAGTATCTCTACACCCAAACTGGGGTCAACATGTTCTCATTACATCATTATTTATAACATTTAATAGCTACCAGATCAAGGTCTCATTACCATAGACAATCTCACTGTAGAGTCAAGAGTTATTACTCTTGTTCTTTTAAAAACATCATTATAGACAAGCAGTTTTCATTCACCTCGACAGGCTAGGGTTTAGCATTATCCCAGTAGTATTCAAACAAAACCAGCACCCTTTTATTATCGGCTTATAGCCACTATTAACTTAAACATGCCCTTCGTTCCTTGGATCAGAGTTCAAGAATGAAGAGATCGAAACACCATACGTAGACATGAAAAACCAAATATCTTAACAGGCTTTTAGATACAGATACAAAAACGAGAAGTTCAAATCACCAAACATAGCCATTAAACCTTAGTTAATTATCGTTCCATTTAAATTAACAGTGGTTACACCCTACAGTTGCCACATTCCTTTGCTGAATGTTCCAAGAAAAACCCCATGCCATTTATATACACAGCAAATACAGAAAACAAAGTTACAGTCAATGTATCTCTTCATTCATCAACCAAGAAGTACCAAAAAAAAATGACAGACATAAACATCTAAGCTATAAGACTCATTGCTAACACGAGGGTTCGACCCTACGAAGCTCGCCGAGCCCAGGAATGGTCGGCCATATATTTTAAACCCTTACATCATCTATACTATCATTAAAGCTTAAAACAGTAACGTTTCCCCAAACACTGCAAGCGAGACAAAGCCACTACTGTGAAGGCATGCTACCAAAACTCTGCTCATCAAAGTCCGATTCCAAGAGAACCACTAAGGAGGGATACCACCGAAGCTTACCGGTGGGTTCGCTTTCTTTTTCCCTTCAACTGTTTCGGCACCCTATCATTCGCCAAGGGTTACCTGCCAACAACCACACAATAAGTTAAGCATCAGATCATGAGAACGAAATGCATGCAACAAAGAATAGTATGAAAACCCTTTCACATTACAATACTTAAGTCGTGACAGAGAGTCGACGAAGCCTACATCCATCCACTGCAAAGGAGAAGCACCCAGTTCGAAGACCACGATGAGGGATACCTCCCGAAAAACTTCCAACTCAATTGAAAAACCCAGACTTGCAAGCTATGGCAACGCCGAAATAGATGCACTCATCCCACCTGTAGATTACCATGCAATCGTTTCCAGACTTGGATTCCACGGATAACATTTACTCACAAAACAAGGTTGCTACCAGTCTCAGGATCAAGCCCGAGGGAGGCTAGAAAAACCAGCAAACCCTAAGTGCCTATCGGCCAATTGGCCTCACCTCCCAAACCCTACCACCGAACAATGACAAGAGACGTTACAAGAATCCATAAGTTACGCTAGGGTTCAACTCATCCCAATACACAATGATCAACGGCGGAGATCCATCCTCATCAAGCCACGTTGGAAGGTGGCAGGAGTAGCATTAAATTGCTCATCTACCTCCCAAGCCATAGAGTTTCCATTTCTGTTGACACCAGGGCAAGAGGCCCATCACAAATCAGCCATTGCCAAACCTTATCACACACCAAAACATCCACATAGACGTGCACATAACACTATCCTTAACACGATGGCCGGGTAATTTAATTACAAACCTAATCATTTAATACACCTTCGATTCGTACGCGGGATTTTGCAGGGCCATCATTCCACCTGCCAATCCATACGAATCAACGTTAAGAGCATTAACATGTAAGTCTTATCAAGGTATAACAATCTTCGATAGCATATAACAAAGGTCTCATACAATCCCATATAATCAAATGCGAAACACATTCATAGCATATGAATATCCACCAAGGTCGCGAGCAAACATAGGGCATGGTTGACTCCGCCCATCACATAAAGTCTATTATAAAGTTCAACATAGGGATCTTTGTAGAGCTCATAAAGCTTGTTCACACCATAAGATATACCAACACATCGTTAGGGTATGGTGCCACCCAAGGAACCATCGCATTCATTGCATGGTAGGGTATTAAGGCTTAAGGCATCACCATTTTAACTACCCAAGCAATAGAAAATTAAAACCAACTTATCACTCTCTCCATAGTATGACTTAATACCTTGCGCCTTTGTCATCAACCTGTCACCGTCAATTTTATAAAAGAATTACTTTAACAACCGCAAGGCATTTATGGAATGACCATACATAAAGTCATCAACACTTAATGGAAACATTCATAACAAACACACCCTGAATTAGACGTTATCTGCAGTCTTGAGATAGACAAGTTCATCTTACAGAATAGGAAGGAGACCATATCTGTAGCATCGAAATTCATAAGTAGTTTCAATTTATATCACGGTTTTTAAACACTCTGAATTTTATCGCTATCTCTTACCTGCGAATCTGCGCATGAAGGACGAGTGCAATGCTTTAGTGGAGTAGCTAAGTAAGCCTCGGGGCACCTCGTGGGACCCCTGTCATCATCATCCAGAAAAGTTAAACTGTCAACACTTGTCAAAATAATTCTGTTTTCCAATGCATCATAATTTTCAATCATTCCAGCATACGAATAAAGTACATAATCATTAATTGGTTTTCTTGACGTCATTAAAAGACAAAAGACACAACCATTAAATTGTTCCTACCAAGCGACACTTTTATTAATTGCTGAATATTGATTATTATTATTTCCGCATTTAACAATATTAGCTTTTTATGGCAATTTTTTTTTTAAAAAATTTTATGAAAATATCGGGATGTTACATGTGGTATCAGAGCCCATCTTCGAACTCTAGGCCTAAAAACGGTCCAAGAAACATGCAAACAGAAAATTTATGACTGTGAAAATTTTCACTAACTCAAGTTTAAATTATTTGTCCTATACAGAAAAATTTCTTTGATTTACAGATATGGAAGGATCAGCTAAACACATAAGGGGCAGATTTCCGCCAAACAGCCCAAGTATGGAACAACAATTCCAGGGCAATCGGGGTAATGATTCGTCAGAATTATTGCGTGCTTTTCACGAATTAAAAGCAGAGATCCAGTCAGTAAAACATGACAATGAAAGAATCCTGCAGACATAGGAAGAATTAAAGCAAGCATTGTTTGACCAATATCCAAAATATGAATAGAACTTGGAACATACTTCTGAAACTAAAGAGCTATCCCAGGAAGGCAAGAACAAACAAACAGAAATAGCTGAAGAAAACAGCAACTCAACATCATCAAGAGCTTCCAAACATCCACGTAAAAAGAAGCATAACTACTCTAGTGACAGCAGTGAAGGAGACTGTAAGCCAAAAAGAAAAAGGAATAGACAGTACGAACAGATATCTGGATAATTCAAGAAAATCAAACCCCCAATTTTCAATGGCGAGACAGAAAAAGGAGAGACAGCAGAAGCATGGCTGTCTAGCATGAAAAAGTATTTTCAGATCTACGACTACTCGGAGTCCTTGAAGGCGAAGATGGCAATTTATAATTTGACCGGGAAGGCAGATATTTGGTGGCAAGACCTTAAAAGGGTAAAAGGTGTAAAAGACCGAGATGTGAGTTGGATTACTTTTAAAAGACACTTCAAGAAGAAATTCTTATCTGAGCAGTATTATGAAGAAAAATCCAAGGAATTTTATGATCTGAAACTGGGAACGATGAATATGAAAGAACTGAACAACAAGTTTTTAAGTCTGCTAAGATATGTGTCGTATATGGTGGAAGAAAAACCGAAGGTCCAGAGGTACCTAAGTTGTCTACATTTCCACATCAAGGACAGGATAGAGTACGATAACCCTAAGACCCTAGAGGAAGCCATGAGGAAAGCCACTTTTTGCTTTGACCAATAAGAGAAGAGAAGGGGTGCCTAGCTGGAAAAACCCAAAACCCAGTAACTTTGAACAGAAGAAGAAGAATTTTAGATATGGCGGCAATTCCAGTTTCCAAAAGAGAAATTTTCAGAATCAAAAATTTCAGCAGAACAGAAATAATCAGCAGCAAAAATTTACAGCACCCAGAAATGTCCCCAATGTTGCCAGGACCAATGAACAAAATCCATCTATAAAATGATTTGAGTGCCAAGGGCTGCATTATGCCTCAGACTGTCCCCTCAGGAAACGGGTGGCCAACCATATTCACTCCATACAGTCTGAAGCTACTGTAGGAGATGTGGCAAGAGAAGTACCCAGAATTAGTGCCGCATTAGACAACTGGCAAGCAGAACACCAAGTCTCAATGGTGGAGGTCGAAGGTATGCTACAAAACCACCCAGTTTCTATTTTAATTGACCCCGGTGTTAGTCTAAGTTATATATCACTAGTTGTGGTAGAAAGACTTGATTTGAAAACAGAGAAATTCGATAAATTCTGGTTAGTTAGATTAGCGACAGGAACAAAAAGGAAGGTTTCTGATTTTGTGGAAAATTGTGCTTTATCTATGAATCAACTAACAACGCAGGTTAAGCTAAATATTCTACCATTAGGGTCATATGACATCCTAATTGGTATGGATTTGTTAGAAACCCATCGGGTCATTCTGAATTGTTATGAAACAAGCTTCAATTTCCTAGATGATGAAGGAAAGACAACAGAGGTAAAAGGAATCCCCAGAAAAGCATCCGTTTGGTAGATTTCTGTTGAGATATTGTAACTTCAAAGAATATTATAATTGTACTTTATTATTCCAGAGATGTTTCATTCCTCCGTAAAGATCTTATTGTATATCCGGAGATGTTTATTCCTCCGTCAGAATGTGGTAACTTGGGTTATTAGACTTCCCTAGTGGAGGTCGGCCCTTTATGTGTTATGTGGGTCAAAGGGTTATTAGACCACCCTAGAGGGGTCGGCCCAGTCAGTTGTAGTGGGGTATTTAACCCATTGGTTAAATACGAGCCTACGTGTACCTATGTAAAATACATGTCAGTGTAGTGTATAAATAGAGGAGGTGTGTTCCTCATTTGATACACTCACACATTTGAGGATAGCGCACTTGTGGAGGAGAGGTCTGCTATGGTGGAGGAGGAGATCATGTCTCAGGGTTTCATCTTTGTATATTGCTGGTCATCTATATTGAGGAAGCTTTGCTGGGTTTTCTACCCCATGAGGGTTTCCCAGGATAAATCTCTGTCTCTTGTGTTTATGCTGTGCTTGTTGTTTCTTCAGTGATCTTGTATATTATATTATTGTGAAATGGAATGTAATGCTGCTATTTTCTGTCTTATCATATTAAATATTAACATGGTATCAGAGCTAACCTGAAGGAAGACAAGGTATGGCACTAAAGACACTTGCTTTACTTACGACAATTTGAAGGTTAGGGTTTTACATAGCAAAAAACAGTCATCGTAGCACTTTCGCTATAAATCCGTTTTGGCGAAGTTTTCGGATCTGAAATTGTTACAGGACAAAGCTAAAATCTCCAGGTACCTTGTGTCCAAAGGAAAACCTCTAATTCGTTGTACTTTGTGATTTATGATCTGTACAATAGAGGGTTTCTGCCTCTTCCAGGTCTGAGTCAAAATCAGGTGACCTTGGGAAAAAGGTCATAACTTGGGCTAGGAATCTCCAAATGAAATTTAGTGAAAAGTGACAGGTATTACACAGACTGTACTATCTCAGAAAACTTTTTCAGAGGCAGAAGTTGAACCAGTGACACGTGGCACGCCGTACAAGTTCGCTCTCTTGTATTATCCCATAAACAGGCCACGTTGTGACACTTGGCATAACTCTCTCTCAGAGAATCCAATTGAGGTCAGACCTGTCACGATGGAAATATAACAGGCCGAGATATCTCAGAAAACTTTTTCAGAGGCCGAAGGTCAAACAGTGACACGTGGCACGCCGTACAAGTTCGCTCTCCTGTATTTTCCCAAAACAGGTCACGTTGCGACATTTGGCATAACTCTCTCTCAGAACATCCAATTGAGGTAAGACCTATCAGGATGGAAAGCTAACAGGTCAGGCTATCTCAGAAAACTTTTTCAGACCCTGTGGATCAAAAATTTTGGAGTTACACCAGAAACAATCAGGTACATATTTCTGTCAAAACAGAATTATTTTTTGGTACCTTCATTCATGGCTTCCGGAATTTAGGGCTTTGAAGAAAGTTGGAATTTTTGTAATCGGAGACCACGGCTGGATGCTACTCATCAAAATAGAAATTTAGAGACCAAGATCAGAATTTTTGGTTGGGCAGAAGGTCGGGCTTGATTAGACCCTAGTTCGGGACTTTGATCAGAAAAGTGGAAAATTAGGGCTTCTGTAAAAATGGGAATTTTTGAAATCTGTGACCACGGCTGGAAGCTCCTCAGAAAAATAGAAGCTTAGAGCTTTGGATCAAACCTTTTGATGGGGAAAAAGAGTGGGCTTAATCAAACCCCAGTTCAGGGTCACGTCCAGTGAATCCGAAAGTTTCAAAGGCAAAATTGAGGAGTAAAACTTTGCAGTTTTCAAATTCTGAATATACCAGTTTGATCAGCTCATCAAGGCGCATATTTCTATCCTTTAGGAAGTTTGAAATTCAAAGTTTGAATTTTTTGGGTTTCTCTGACAAACCCATATCTAGCTCCAGGTCCAGTTCTTGCAAATCAAGTGGATTGGGTTAATCCTAGAAGAAGATGGATTGGTCACCTGCATAAGTGAAGAAGTTCCTGTCTCAGAGGGAGATGAGGATAAGGCCTTACATAAGAAGAATACAAGCGATCTCGACAGGTATGACTCATCGAGGTATGTTTCGGTATTTGTCCATGATTAAGTTTATGGTATGTTTGTCTTCAGGTTATTACAGTTAGTACAATTTTGATTTTAGATTTGTCGTATAACCTTAATAAAATTATGAATGCATGATAGAAGATATTCATTGGTTAGGGTGTTGACACTTATGATTGTACTAATGCATTATTATGTTGTGTGAGGTTGATGTTGTCTGCTAACAAGATACAGGTACATCACAAAAGACAAATCAGGTTCCATGACCATGAAAACATGAAGACAAAGACTCATCCATAATCTTTGTTCTACTTACGAGGTATGTATGACTTTGTTATATTATGCTTAACCTATGAGACATGCAGGTTCTAGCTCAGGATCTCTAAATCATTGAAGAGATTGTTTAGGTGTGTTGTACATAACCAAGTAGGTATACTAATCCAGATATGTTTCCCATGAATCTTAACTTGTGTTAGGATCCCTTATATAAGTATACTTGGAATGATTGGTTATGCTTATTCATAAAGTTAGTAATCAAGGGATTATGCATATTATATCTTTTATCTTGATTGATGATATGCATGAGTAAAAGAAGACTTCCCTGAAATCTTGAATACTAATGTTTATTAACTATAATCATGACTATACATTTTCAAGATTATTTAGTACTATAATGTTTTGATAGCATTTAGAATATACTAATGAGTGTATGTTTGTGCATGAGATCATGAGGATGACTCTTGACCATGCACAGTGGTACAGAATGAATAGAAGTTCAAAAGACATACAGAAGTCCAAGCGGGAGGCAACCACACAAACATAAAAGATAAGTATTTGAGTTGTTATTTGAAATAGTAATGATATTGCCTGTAATAGGTTGTATGCATATTTGTATTCCTAGAATATATATAATGCTGAGTATAAACATTCATAGAGCATTGAACAGTATACTACTAATGTGCATATGATTGGTAAGTTGGACAAACATTCCATCGTTGCTTGTCTAGAATGAAACCTCTTTGCTGACATGCCGAGAGCTGTGCACACTCTCAATAGTATGTTCTGGTAGAGATGGAAGGCATCTAGATAGCCACTGTATGCATACAAGATATGGGAAAGTGTTGTGCCAAAGTATTGGTCAAATTAGTTGCATAACTATGTAAATGATATCTGTATGCATAATAGGTTATTATGTCAATATGATTTGATGATTATGAAGTTTTACTAATCCTGTACTTAATTTTGATTTGTAGGAAAAATCATGATGAATGATGAACAAGCGATGGATGTTCAACAAAAGGATTTACAAATCAAACACACTATAGAAAGCTTATGGTTAAGAGATTCTCTTAGAAAGAGGAAGAGAATCATGATGAGATGTTTTTACCATTCTCTTAATAATGTAATCAGGTTCTGTATGGGTTCCCAGGATCGGTAGTCAATTGATGAGCTTAATGATCATCATGGGTGATGTGGATCTCAACCCTTGCTACAAGGTTGAATATGGCTTCTATACACATATGACATGGATGCAAGAAGAAACTCACCATAGAGTTCGAATGACTTTGAGGCTCATATTAGTAGACCCATCTGACGAGAGATGACACAGATAGATATGCAGAAGATCACTCAATGCAGAGCGTGAATAATGGACAATTGACAGCTTCATGACAAAGCTTGGGCTTTACCAGAAGTAAAGCTGATCCTAACCTTTACCTAAAGGTTGTGGATGATAAACCTATCATACCATTATTATGTGATGATGATCTCTTTCTGACAAGGAATGAGAAACAGATCATGAAAATGGCTGCAGAAATAAAAATGAAAGATCTCAGATTAATGCACTACTTCTTAGGTCTAGAAGTATGGCATGATCCAAAAGGAATCTTTTAAATCGAGGTAAGTATGCTGTGAAGTTTCTAAAAAGATTTGATATGTTGGAGTGTAAAGCCATGGCCACTCCCATGGACTCCAACTTGAAGTTATTAGTTAATAACTCATCGGATTTAGTGAACCTAACCCTATATAGACAAATCATTGGGCCAATGATGTATTTAACAAATACTAGGCCAGATATATGCTTTGTTGTAAATACCGTAAGTCAGTATCTAGTAGAACCTAGAAAGGTTCACTTAATAACTACAAAGCATATAATGAGGTACCTAAAAGGTACATTAGATTTTGTCCTTTTCTATCTTGGAGGTCATGAACTCAGATTACATGGTTACTCAGATTCTGATTGGGCAGGTAGTGTCTCAGATAGAAAAAGTACCTCAGGTGGATGTTATGGTCTTGGATCTGCCATGATCTCATGGTTCAGCAAGAAACAATCAAGTGTGGCCCTCAGTACTGCTGAAGCTGAATATATAGCTGCCTGTTCTGCTAGCTATGAAGCAGTATGGCTTCGGAAACTTTTATCTGGAGTGTTTGACTTAGAAATGGACCCCACTGTGATTATGTGTGATAATCAAAGCTGCATCAAGATGAATGAAAATCCTGTGTTTCATGATAAGTCAAAACACATAGAGATCCGTTACTTTTATATTCGAGATATGGTGCAGAAAGGAGCTATCAATCTAGAGTATATAAGCACTGAGGATCAAATTGCTGATATCCTGACCAAGCCTCTGTCTCGAGTAAAGTTTGAACACTTCCGAGACAAGCTTGGTGTAGTTCAGAAGAACCCTCCTCGAAAGGGGGAGTAGCACAGTATGAGACAGACAAGCCTATCTCATCAATGATGAGGTTACCTATTTTTCTGCACTTACTCACCTAGAATTATTTAGATTTAGGACTCTTATATTCTTTATTTTGATGGTTAGATGTATACATGCTCTTGATGATAGATGTATACATGCTAGATACTTTTGATGATAGATGCTTTTGATGATTAGATGTATACATGTTGTGGTTATACATGTTTTGATGATGATGATACATGTTGTGGTTATACATGTTTTGATGATGATTATACATGTTGTGGTTATACATGTTTTGATGATGATTATACATGTTGTGGTTATACATGTTTTGATGATGATGATACATGTTGTGGTTATACATGTTTTGATGATGATGATACATGTTGTGGTTATACATGTTTTGATGATGATGATACATGTTGTGATTATACATGCTTTTGATGTTGATGATACATGTTGTGGTGATACATGTTATGATGATGAGGATACATGTTCTTGATGAACATGTGAAGGGATTGGATCATTCCTGGACTTCAGTACGAAAGAAGAGCCGTAGACGTATGTCTTCGATAATGAAGGGATTGGATCATTCCTGGACTTCAGTCCGAAAGAAGAGCCGTAGACGTATGTCTTCGATAATGAAGGGATTGGATCATTCCTGGACTTCAGTCCGAAAGAAGAGCCGTAGACGTATATGAAGGGATTGGATCATTCCTGGACTTCAGTCCGAAAGAAGAGCCGTAGATGTATGTCTTCGATAATGAAGGGATTGGATCATTCCTGGACTTCAGTCCGAAAGAAGAGCCGTAGACGTATATGAAGGGATTGGATCATTCCTGGACTTCAGTCCGAAAGAAGAGCCGTAGACGTATGTCTTCGATAATGAAGGGATTGGATCATTCCTGGACTTCAGTCCGAAAGAAGAGCCGTAGACGTATGTCTTCGATAATGAAGGGATTGGATCATTCCTGGACTTCAGTCCGAAAGAAGAGCCGTAGACGTATGTCTTCGATAATGAAGGGATTGGATCATTCCTGGACTTCAGTCCGAAAGAAGAGCCGTAGACGTATGTCTTCGATGATGAAGGGATTGGATCATTCCTGGACTTCAGTCCGAAAGAAGAGCCGTAGACGTATGTCTTCGATAATGAAGGGATTGGATCATTCCTGGACTTCAGTCCGAAAGAAGAGCCGTAGACGTATGTCTTCGATGATGAAGGGATTGGATCATTCCTGGACTTCAGTCCGAAAGAAGAGCCGTAGACGTATTTCTTCGAGAATGAAGTCCTTGGTGGACGGTTGAGGATTAAGTCATCCTTGGACGCAGGTCCTAAAAGCACGGTGAAGGATTGGATCATCCTTGGACTTTGGTCCTGTAAACTGAGCCGTAGACGTGAGGTCTCCGAGAACATGATAGGACTGGATCGTCCCTGGACTTCGGTTCAAAAGGTACATGACTGGTTTACATCATTCCTTGATGATGACGATGTTCGTGTAATGACGATGCTGATGATCGTGTGATGACGATGCTGATGATCGTGTGATGACGATGCTGATGATCGTGTGATGACGCTGCTGATGATCGTGATTTGACGATGCTGATGATCGTATGATGACGATGCTGATGATCGTGTGATGACGATGCTGATGATCGTGTGATGACGATGCTGATGATCGTGCGATGACGATGCTGATGATCGTGTGATGACGATGCTGATGATCGTGTGATGACGATGCTGATGATCGTGTGATGACGATGCTGATGATCGTGCGATGACGATGCTGATGATCGTGTGATGACGATGCTGATGATCGTGTGATGACGATGCTGATGATCGTGTGACGATGATGATGATGATCGTATGATGACGATGCTGATCGTGATGCTGATGATCGTATGATGACGATGCTGATGATCGTATGATGATGATGCTGATGATCGTGTGATGACGATGCTGATGATCGTGTGATGATGATGCTGATGGTTGTGTTGATCGTGTGTTGACGATGCTGATGATTGATTACTATCAACTCTGATGATGTTGATGTTCCAGTATTGAAGATGTTCCAGTAACTAGTTGAGTTACTGATGATGTTGAGAAAGCTTCCAATGATTTATAGATGTATCATGTATGATGTTGATGACTCCTTGCTCGTGCAGATGCTGTTATAATATCCTTCTCGTTAAGGGGGAGTGTTGAGATATTGTAACTTCAAAGAATATTATAATTGTACTTTATTATTCCGGAGATGTTTCATTCCTCCGTAAAGATCTTAGTGTATATCCGGAGATGTTTATTCCTCCGTCAGAATGTGGTAACTTGGGTTATTAGACTTCCCTAGTGGAGGTCGGCCCTTTATGTGTTATGTGGGTCAAAGGGTTATTAGACCACCCTAGAGGGGTCGGCCCAGTCAGTTGTAGTGGGGTATTTAACCCATTGGTTAAATACGAGCCTACGTGTACCTATGTAAAATACATGTCAGTGTAGTGTATAAATAGAGGAGGTGTGTTCCTCATTTGATACACTCACACACTTGAGGATAGCGCACTTGTGGAGGAGAGGTCTGCTATGGTGGAGGAGGAGATCATGTCTCAGGGTTTCATCTTTGTATATTGCTGGTCATCTATATTGAGGAAGCTTTGCTGGGTTTTCTACCCCATGAGGGTTTCCCAGGATAAATCTCTGTCTCTTGTGTTTATGCTGTGCTTGTTGTTTCTTCAGTGATCCTGTATATTATATTATTGTGAAATGGAATGTAATGCTGCTATTTTCTGTCTTAGCATATTAAATATTAACAATTTCAACCATGCAAGTAAAAAGGGAAATTAGAAAAGGGTGTCAGATGTTTGTTGTGAATGCGGTGCATGATGAGATAAGTACTAAGGAGGACAAACTACAAATAGAAGACATACCTGTCTTGCAGGATTTCCAAGACATTTTTCTTGAAGAGATCCCAGATTTACCTCCCAAAAGGGACCTGGATTTTACTATTGAATTAATACCTGGCACTGTACCAAGTTCTAAAGCTCCATACCAGATGAATATACTGGAGTTGAATGAGTTAAAATCTCAGCTGAAAGAGCTGATCGATAAAAAATATATAAGACCCAGCGTGTCCCCTTGGGGAGCACCGATCATTTTTTTCAAGAAGAAGGATGGTACCCTAAGACTTTGCATAGATTATCGTCAACTGAATAAAATGATGATCAAGAATAGGTACCCACTGCCCCGCATTGACGATCTCTTTGACCAGCTACGCAGAGCAACAGTGTTCTCGAAGATCGATTTACGATCAGGATATCATCAGGTCCGTGTGTAGTGTCCCTCCTATCCTACAAGGCTATGGAGAGGACACTAACAATAATACTAGACATCTAGTCCCATACTTAATCAAATAAGCATTCATATAAATTTTAGATGGAGATATGCAAATGCATAAACATTTGAAAACACAGCAGAATTTAATTCCATTACACATCCATCATACATTCCAGATTTTCCTGTCATTCATCAATTAAGCAATATCAAATTAGCAAATGAGAATACTTATCTTAAACCAAGTAGTCCCTGAGCAACCAGCTACGCTTCTGCAACGTTCCACCCAACCGTAGGCCAGTGTGCTCCTCAATCTCTCAGCACCACTGCCACCCCTGAGCTGGGCATGATCTCCACAAGGAAAAGGGGAAAGCAGGCTCTCACATAGCCAAAGATACACCGGAATCAGCCAAGCCAATTAGCAGTGGGGTTTCTCAGGCTACTAAGAGATGGACAGAGGTGAATTACTAGGCTAGTGGCTCAACCATTGAGCTATGGATATTTCATTGGGATCATCAAGCCAAATCTGTCCTCTTCCACTCCTGAATCTCCTGCTCACAGGTTCAAACTAAACAGGGAGAGACATAACAGCCAGAAATGCAAGTGCTAGGCGTTTTTGCAGTAGGATGCCCAACGATGGGATTTCAACCAGTTCAGAAAAACGTGGGAAAGCCCAAAACGAAAATTGGAAAAATGGGAAAACAACCCCAGGAGCATAATCGTTTTCAGAAAAACGTCCATAGGCATTTCATGGGCAGAAACGGCCTCTATAACCCCAGAAAATCGTGGTTCTCTTCTCCCAGCCACTGTGCTATTGCCAGGCATGGAATAATGCAGAGAAATGGTGAAAACGTGAAGGAAAAACCCCAGTTCGCCCCAGGCTGCGTGAGAGAGGAAAGACCGTGGTTCAGAATGGCTTGGGAAGGCAAAAACGTGGGTGATTTCTTGCCTTGCAAGAAAAAATTCGAATTCCCAGATTGATGCCTTGCCCATACCTGAAATTGGCTACCATACCTCATCATTCCCAAGGCATTAACTGCCTCAACCAACTCTTGGAAGAATTTAATGATTGGGGCATAAGCCAAAATGGGTAGTTGGGATCTCATGGGTTTTCTCATTGACACATGGATTGACTCCATTTTCTCAAGGGTTTGGTTATTTTTCCTCCCTATTCCTTGTAAGATCATGCCCCATCTCTTTGTTACATTGCATAGCTGGTTGTGGGTTTTTCATTAAAATTGCATATTTACATGATGTCCGAATTTACATTGTGCACGGTTAGCACAAGAACCATATGCATCTATTCTAATTGTCGATACAGAGAACGATAAATCAATGGCGAGGCCTTGGCCTCGAGCTCCTCACCATGACTAAATAACAATATTTACATCATTTACAATATTAATGCAATAGGGTCAAGATGGGGACATTACACCGTGTGAAGGATGAAGAGATTTTCAAAACAACCTTTAGAACTCATTATGAACACTATGAATTCTTTGTCATGCCGTTTGGACTAACTAATGCACCTGTTGTATTTATGTGCTTAATGAACAAAATTCTGCACAAATACTTAGATAAGTTTGCAGTTGTGTTTATCGATGACATTTTGGTATATTCTAAGAACAAGGAAGAGCATGATGAACATCTACGTATCATTCTGCAAGTTCTGAGGGAGCACCAGTTGTATGCAAAATTCAGCAAATGTGATTTTTACAAAGACAAGATTCAGTACTTGGGACACATAATCTCTGAGGAAAGGATTGCGGTTGACCCCGCCAAGATAAAGGCCATTAATGAATGGTCGGTTCCTAAAGATGTGACAGATGTGCGATCTTTTATGGGCATCACTGGTTATTATAGAAAATTCATTGAAGGGTTTTCCAGGATCGCAAACCCCATAACGTCGCTGCAGAAAAAGGGAAAGAAGTTTGTCTGCGACCAAAAGTGTGCAGACAGTTTTGCAAAGTTAAAATAATTATTGACTTCAACGCCTATTTTGAGGATTCCAAATCCTAATAAAGATTTTGTAGTATGCACAAACGCGTGCAATGATGGACTAGGAGGAGTCCTAACGAGTCGTGACAGAGAGTCGACGAAGCCTGCATCTATCCATTGCAAAGGAGAAGCACCCAGTTCGAAGACCACGATGAGGGATACCTCCCGAAAAACTTCCAACTCAATTGAAAAACCCATACTTGCAAGCTACGGCAACGCCGAAACAGATGCACTCATCCCACCTGTAGATTACCACATAATCGTTTCCAGACTTGGCTTCCACGGATAACATTTACTCACAAACCAAGGTTGCTACCGGTCTCAGGATCAAGCCCAAGGGAGGCTAGAAAAACCAGCAAACCCTAAGTGCCTCTCGGCCGGTTGACCTCACCTTCCAAACCCTACCACCAAACAATGACAAGAGACGTTACAAGAATCCATAAGTTACGCTAGGGTTCAACTCATCCCAATACACAACGATCAACGACGGAGATCCATCCTCATCAAGTCACATTGGAAGCTGGCAGGAGTAGCATTAAATTACTCATCTACCTCCCAAGCCATAGAGTTGCCATTTCTGTTGACACCAGGGCAGGAGGCCCATCACAACTCAGCCATTGCCAAACCTTATCACACGCCGAAACATCCACATAGACGTGCACATAACACTATCCTTAACACGATGGCTGGGTAATTTAATTACAAACCTAATCATTTAATACACCCTCGATTCGTACACGGGCTTTTGCAGGGCCATCATTCCACCTGCCAATCCATACGAATCAACGTTAAAAGCATTAACATGTAAGTATTATCAATGTGTAACGATCTCCAATAGCATATAACAAAGGTCTCATACGATCCCATATAATCAAATGCGAAACACATTCATAGCATATGAATATCCACCAAGGTCGCAAGCAATCATAAGGCATGGTTGACTCTGCCCATCACATAAAGTCTATTATAAAGTTCAACATAGGGATCTTTGTAGAGCTCATAAAGCTTGTTCACACCATAAGATATACCAACACATCGTTAGGGTATGGTGCCACCCAAGGACCCATCGCATTCATTGCATGGTAGGGTATTAAGGCTTAAGGCATCACCATTTTAACTACCCAGCCAATAGAAAATTAAAACCAACTTATCACTCTCTCCGTAGTATGACTTAATACCTTGCGCCTTTGTCATCAACCTGTCACCATCAATTTTATGAAAGAATTACTTTAACAGCCGCAAGGCATTTATGGAATGACCATACGTAAAGTCATCAACACTTAATGGAAACATTCATAACAAACACACCCTGAAATAGACGTTATCTGCAGTCTTGAGATAGACAGGTTCATCTTATAGAATAGGAAGGAGACCATACCTGTAGCATTGAAATTCATAAGCAGTTTTGATTTATATCACGGTTTTTAAACACTCTGAATTTTATCGCTATCTCTTACCTGCGAATCTACGCATGAAGGACGAGTGCAATGCTTTAGCGGAGTAGCTAAGTAAGCCTCGGGGCACCTTGTGGGACCCCTTTCATCATCATCCAAAAAAGTTAAACTGCCAGCACTTGTCAAAAGAATTTTGTTTTCCAATGCATCATAATTTTCAATCATTCCAGCATACGAATAAAGTACATAATCATTAATTGGTTTTCTTGACGTCATTAAAAGACAAAAGACACAACCATTAAATTGTTCCTACCAAGCAACACTTTTATTAATTGCTGAATATTGATTATTATTATTTCCGCATTTTACAATATTAGCTTTTTATGGCGATTTAATTTTTTTTAAAATTTTATGAAAATATCGAGATGTTACAAAAGACTTCAGCTCATAAGAGCTAAGTAATACATGGAGCGCTACAACTCCTCCTCCTTCAGGCAAACATGAAATACATCTAATTACATCACTCATTATGTAGGACAGAATTGTGAAATTAAAAAACAGTCATTTTCTAGTACTAATTACAATGTGACTCGATCTGAGGAGTGTTTCCAGCGGTCTTGAGTTTCAGCATGGCAATGGTTACAATTTGCGTGGGTCACCATTGCCAAGCTGAAACTCAAGACCGCTGGAAACACAACTGTAGGCCAACTTTATTTGATATCCAAATTAAGTATTAGTTGGTTTTAGATAATTTTCCACCAATTTCAAATGAAAATCAAAATTTATAGGGTTTTAGATAAATCATATTCTAGTTATGGTGAGTTGACATGATGAGACACTATGGCCTTTTATAGTTCTCTACAATATGCTTTTGTCTCTCTTCTATATTAGTATCACCTCCACACTTCTACTCATACTATGGATGACCAACACCTAAAGGAAAAGTGAATTGTTTTCCCATATCTTGCTAGGTTTTTTACAGCTAGAGTTAGGGTTAGATTTAGAGTTTTAAAATTCTCTTGGAAACTCCATGATACTTTTAGAAGTAGAAGTCCATATCAGAATTATGGTGAGCTGACATGATTGCCACTTGTACCTATGGAATTTTTTTACCATTACCTTGTTGGGGCCATAAATTTTGTATATGAACTTTGCTTTGTGAAAATCATCCACTATTGGAAAGCTATTGACTCATAGAATGCAAAAATAGGCATACAAACTAGGTCCTCGATACTAGGTCCGCCGAAATTCTACGTCTTTGTCCAATAAACAAAGGAATTACCATTTTAGTCTGTCAATGTAGTTGGTGCAAATTGGTCAGACTGGAAGGGCTTCATGGCAGTTGGAGAATGTACACTCTCACCTCATATTATCTCGTTGTATTTTGGGTTATTCATGCTTTATAACCACGTGTGGGAATGCTTAGATAACCTATAAGCAAAGTGTGAACCCTAAAGATAGAAACCATGAAGGCAGGAGTACATGAGAAAACCTGTTGGAAAATCCAGGAAAAGGAACTTTGCATTTCTATTTGTACAATTTCCAGAAGCTCATACAAATCTTCATGCAACAGGATCTCTCTTAGCTGCAGTGAGTGCGCTTGAAGCTCCCACATCATGAAAACCATTGAAGAAAATGGTCTTATGATAAAGTCATTATTCTTAATTTTTTAATTGATTCCCAAAAATGATGTCCCAAAATAATGGCATGATTTCATCCAACTCTATTGTGCAATGTATTATATAAAATTATAGCAAAAATCATAGCCCACAGGGTGCACAGTCAATATCTTTTAAATGGCTTGGAAAATTCTTTTCTGATCCATCTAGGAGAGAGAAGGAAATGCAATCCACAACATTCACATCCATGTTGTATCGAAATTCAGGGGGTTTGTTTTCTGCAATCCGTGCTTGATCCAGATCGAGCCATCATGGTTTCGAACCCAGAATCTGCCAGAACACTCGTTTCCAACCACATCCTAACTGTGTCTTTAATATCTCAAAACCCAAGGATTTTAACAATACCTCTGGATAAATATTTTGTGAGGATTGTAAAGGATGTTGATGGGATGGGAATTGAGAAGGGGCCCAAGGCGTTTTATCACGCTTTTCTTCAGTTGAGTAAGCTTAATAGGGACACTGTAAAGCTGAAATTGGAAAAAGTGAGAGAATCAGGGTTTACAGAGGAGTAAGTTGGGAGCCTTGTTAAGAGGTCTCCTGAGCTTCGGGGGTTTTTCGATGATACACTATGGCAGAAGCTCAAGCTTCTTGTTGATGAATGGAAGCTTCCTTCCAGTGTTATCTTGAGTAATTTGGTGGTTCTGCATTATAGCATCGAGAAGAGACTGAAGCCGAGGCTCAATGCTCTCAGCACATTGACGATGATGAACAAGTGTTCAAATAAAACTAAATATTGTTCTTCATTGCAGTATATAAGCATGTTAGATGGGCACTTTAATAGAAAAGTGGTGAGCAGGCTTCCAGTGGCGACATAGGATACTAAGGAGGAAAACCCAAATAAAAAAGCACGCTCATCAGTCTCGTGGATTGGGATAAATTTCGATCGATTCAGATGGGAGAGAGAGAAACTAGTCTAATCTTAGTATTGCCTAGGTTTTCTGTGGCCAATGAGAAATAGATATTAACTATAAAAAAAAAAAATGATTTGTAAGAACAATTTAAAGGCAGGACTGCCACATACCGAAGACATTGCAGAGACTAATCCTTCTCCTGCTCCTGATTTTGCAATCGAAACCCCTGCTCTTGATCCTGCTTGTGCTTGTGCGATGGAAACCCTTGCGCTATCGCTTAACGTCGGTTAAGTCCAAATCGAAGTCGACATGCCCACCAAAAATGGAGCCACATTACAAACCAAACCATAGGTCTGAATCGTATATGGAGGAGGTGGAATTTTCCCTCGAAAAAATGGAGAAACACCCTATCGATCACTGAATTAGAATGTCAATTCATCACTACCCTTCGAACTACATTTCCCGTCACACAAACCAGACCGCAAGTCTGAATTAGATGCAGAGGAGGTGGACTTTTCCCTCCAAAAAATGCAGAAACACCCTATCGAACAGTGATCAGTGACGGGATTATCGATCAGTGACAGGATTAGGGGTTTTGGTTTTAATGGTTTATGGATTTAATGGTTGGAGAGTTAAGGTATTAGGTGGGGTTAGGGGTTAATAGGTTAGTTATCTATTGAAAAAAAAAATCTATTGAAAAAGGTTAGTATATGTTAGTTAGGGGTTAGTATAGGTTAGTATATGTGCTTGTTGTAGCAAATGTACATTTTTATATTTATTTATTATTAAAATACGTATTAGGCCATAACATATATAAAAAAAATGTTCCAAAAATCCGAGCCTTGAATATAATGATGTGGAGAAGGAGGATATATCATTTTTTTTATCAATGTTTAGGAATTAAATGAACTTGGGAAGAAAATATACCATCCATCCTATCTTGAATTCCTTTGGTGGGATAGGTGTGTTCTGATGGCAAGACATACATGTTTTAAGATTCATGTTGTGAGTGAGATTCTATTTTATTTGGCCAAGACATAAGTGCATTTATTTTAATCATTTTTATGTCAAAGGATGGGTGGATACCTTGTTCACTCCTAAATTTGATAAATAAATTATTGATTGGGGTGTTCATCCATCTCAATGGTTAGTCTGAGCTTTGGTTTATTTGGAAATCCATATAATTGGGCTAGCCAACTTGTATGGCTCAAATAATTTTGGTGAATGGGTATCCCTTTGGAACTAGATATCTAATGGGTAAGTTTATGGCTTGTCTATCACTAGGGGTTATAAACAATGTGGATTAGGATATACAAATATTTACGATGATGACGATGATGAAGATGATGATGATGATGAAGATGATGATGATGATGGTGACAATGATGATGATGATCGTGACAATGATGATGATGATCGTGACAATGATGATGATGATGATGATGATGACGACGACGACGACAATGATGAGGATGACAATGATGATGATGATGATGATGATGATAACGATCATATTTCCCACATCTTAAAATAGTATTCCATAATCTTTAATCAATCAATTTGTAATAACTTAAATAGCTTAACATGCTTCAACTTTTACCTATGCATATGCTTTTACTCATTTAAATTTTGCATAACTTAATATTTTTCATAGGAACAAAATGGTTAATGGGATACCATATACTAAACTAGAAATTATATTATATGAAGAGTGTCTTGTGAGAAGGGAACATATGTAACAATTCCTAATGAAACACTTCAAGAAATAAATTGAATTCAAAATAATTGGTGATTCTTAGCCTTCTTTGAAAGATTCAAATGAAAATCATAAATTGGATAGTCTTGATAGACCAACAATTGATCAAATTGTTTCTCATGATATCAATTGATACTCTGAGGCCCAGGAACTGATGACAAATTCATTGAGGCACTAAATTCATATCACCATGGAATAAATTGGCTCAATTAGCAAACTATATGGCCAATTAGCAAGATATATGGACAAAATGGCTAAGATGGAAGCTCAGCAATGATCATACAACCATCTTGTTGCATCCTACAATAATATGGCCATTTGTAGAAGAAATTAATGGTCGCATAACAAGTCTTCTCATTGATCACATTTAACTCTAAGCAATCCTATATAGACACACACACACACATTTTTAAAATTTGTAACACAATAAGAATGTTTGTTTTGTATTATTAAGCAAAAAAAATCTGACGATGATGATGATGATTATGAAAATGATGATGATGATGATTATGAAGATGATGATGAATCCGATAACCTCTACCTACCACCGACAGCAATAGGCGTCGGATATCAAACTTCCGACTTCAAAAGAATCTGACGAGATCGCTAAACCACAGATGACAAACGTTGTTGGTATTTCTAGGTAGTTGCATTGGATACCATACAACAATGATGATCATGATGATGATGATGATGATGATGATGAAGATAATGATGATGAAGATGACGATGACGATGACGACGATTGATGATGACAATGATCATGATGATGATGACGATGATCATGATGACGATGATCATGATGATGATGACGATGATGCTTCTGCATTTCACACATGAGACGAGGAATTTCTCTCCTCCAATACTTTATGTCTTCTTTATGGAATTCTTTAGATGAAAACCATCTACAAGTGACATGACAACCAAATCAAGAGGTTAAAGAAAAAAAACAATATATTACGTAACATCATGAATTACAGAACGAAAATCAAATATAAGTTCTATGTTGAATTAAAAAAACACTAAGCGCATGGAAAAAATCACCACTTACCTCATGTATTTCCTGAGACTATATATTATTTGCTTGACATTGTTTTCGAAGTTGTCTGGGATAGAGAGAGGTAGAACATACTGTAATAATAATATACAAATAGTTTCATTTTATCAACAAAGAGTAAACAAATAAAAAATATACCAACCATATTCACTGGAATAGGAAAAAAAAAATTAAATCTATACCATAATAATTACCTTCATGAAGACATTCCAATCGTGAGTTTTCACCCCCGCGAAATCACCTTTCTTTGTTATGATATTCTTCATGTTCGCACAAAATCCGGTGGGAAATTTAATTTTTCGAATGACTTCTTTTACAACATTACTTTGTTGGTCCGTTAACAACCATGGAAGTGAGTTTATATTAATTTGTTCTCCGTTGCTATGAAATTGAATGACGTCTTTCATTGCATGGTTTCTATCTTGAATGTCTTTGCAAATTTTGACAATTTTTTCTTTGTCACTCCTTCCATCCAATATTCACCATAACGTTTCGGTCACATTCTTTCCGATATGCATAGTATCAAATAGATGAGCAATTTGTAGGTGGTCATAGTAGGGAAACCTACTAAATTGTCTAGGATAACTTTTCATTCCTCGTGGAAGCCCATTAATGCCTTCATGATCACATGAACGACAATCATGAAATTACATAAATTAATGTCAATTACAGTAAAAAACACACAATAAAAAAAAATACAATATAACATATCATATATGATGATTCATTATACGTACCTTGACAATTTCTATTATATTGCAACTTCCATAAGCGAGGTGTCATTTTCTGGGGTTTTAATGCAGTCTCTTGCTTTCTATTGAAAATATGTTTTTCGGTAGTTCGATACTTGTGATTCTTATAGAGGACGTGCCTATACTCATCAAACACCTCCTTTCCTAAGCTTTTTGAACGACGAGATTTGATCTTAGGACCACAAACGGGACATGCAAATTTTCCCTTTGTCTGAAGACCTACATAAAGAGATGGAATATCTATGTCAACTATAATTATATACAAAATGACTGGATTATTTAGAAAAACATGCATGCGTAGTATATTAACTAGTAGTTCATATAACTTTTTGCAAATAAAGTGGAACTTATAATTACATACCACAGAAATGGGTTAACCCTAGGGCATCATGTATTTTCCATACAAGCATTGCATGGAATTGAAATTGCCTTTGTCGTATTGGTCTAGATACGTCATACATAGTGATGCCATTCCATAACTTCAGGAGCTCGTCAATAAGAAGTTCGATATATACATTCATATCTTTCACTTGGTACTTACCTGATTGATATGAACATATAAAAAATATAAATATGAGACGTACCATTTAGATTACATATATTAAACCATATTGCACAATAGAAAAACATTAAATATATATATGACATTATGCGACAAAAATACAACAAATGAGATACAATTACTTAAAAAAAAACTGCAGGGTTCGTACCTGGAACAATCATCGACAACATTATGTGCTCCCTCTTTATTGTCAACCATGGAGGAATGTTGTTATTGATAACAAAAATAGGCCACCTCGAGTAAACGGATCTCATCTCTACAAAATGGATTGACACCATCTGCTGCCAAAGAAATCCTAAGATTACGAGGTTCTTCTTTAAAGTGGGGCCATTTTTCCTCCATATCTCTAAATGCAAACCCATCTACAGGCATATGAATAATGTCGTCTTGACTTCTATTCCATGCATGGTAATCCATAAAATGCGCTATGTTTTTGCACCTGAACAGTCGTTGCAAACATGGAATAATGGGAATATAACGTAGAACCTTGCAAGGCACCTTTTTAGTTACTTGATCTGTGCGATATCTACTGATATGACATTCAAGACATTCTGTTGCAAATTCATGCTGATTGTAATATAGAACATAGTAATCGGGGCATGCATGAATTGCTTCATACTGCATTCCAATTTCTTTTATGATGGCAGATAAATCTCAATATGTGCAAGGGAAAATATTTGACGGTGGTAACAAATATTCACCTATCATGCTACAACAAATTAAAATAAAAATCTAGTTAATATAATATAGAAATAATATTAATGGAACAAATTTCATCCGTAATAATTTGACTTATATATGAATGAACAACAAAATACACAATCATATATATTTTGTGATGGAATATATTACATACCTTAACATCCATGTGACTGATATGTTTGAAAGACCATTCATAACCTTCAAGTTCATTATCAATAATATAGCAGAGAGAATATTTGCCTTGGAGCCCTCATAAAGGGGTTCATATGCCTTATAAAGAAGAGGTATATCATGAATATCATCAAAATGTTCATCATTTTCATGATCATCATCATCATCATCAACATCGACCATTCCAACATTAAATGAATCATGGATCAAATTATTTGTAAAATCATCTTCAACTATGTTTTCAGTATGATCATCTTCTTCATTAATGTGATCATTAACTTGTTCTCCATTAATATTCATAGATTCCGATACTTGTTCTGGAAGCACTTCCTCTGGAGGAAGTTCCCTAGGATGTATTTCCTTTATAATTACACGAAACCATCAATAGATAAAAGTTGATATAAGAAATTCAACCGCAAAATGTAAAAATTTCAAATGCAAAATGTAAACATTTATGTGATGCATTTAAAATGTAACAAATTTTGTACTGTTGGGATGAAAAGAACAACGACCAATTGTACTGTTGGTCAAATAGGTGCATCCAAACTATCCAAGAGACATAATAATTGACCCAATTACTAAGCAAAGCTACTCAAATATAACACAAAATTTCTCATATTGTACTCCACTAAGGTAAGATAAATGATGCTATGGTAATTTCTATAGAGAAAATATAAGAGAAATTACAACATGCCAATATAGTCGTTATTTCTATTATCATGACGGAAAGTGTCACAAATCTAGAGAGTTAAGTGCTTTCCCCGGTGAGTGGGTTAGTCTCACTAACGAACAAATAAATGAGTTATTCTACTATACCCTAGATTCAACATGCACAAAAGAAAAAGAAATAGTATAATAAATATTTAATATTAAAATAATATTTATTGTCCATGTTAATCTCCATCTATTGAAACCACGATCAATGCATAAATTTACAAAAGAAATCAAAATAAAAACATATATAATGCAAAATTTACAAATGGATGGTATTCATGTCCCCCCTCAGCGTGCCCATGCTCCCTACAATGTTTTGTGGCTGTTGTGATCAAAATTATTCTCCTCTTAAAGCCCCTGCATTGATTACATGGACAATATCATTTCCTATCACCCCTTCTTTCAACTCCTTCCCACAATCTAGCAAGCAATTGTCGATTTTGTTTGTTTGGATCAGGAATATTGCTAGTTGACATTTTCTCGTAAAGAGCTTGAATGAAGATTATCAACCTTTGACTAGTTTTGATGTCTAGGTCTCCAATTTTCTCCAAATGCTCCCAAATATTCTGAGAAGGTATATGACTAATATTAGGACTTGAATATGATTTTCAGGTATGATATATTACCTTTAGATTACTTCTGCAAATCCTCTTTTAATTCTTTCCAAAGTAGGGAGTTTGACTAGCAATTCCTCTTTGACTAGTATTGGTCTCTTGGTCTCCAAATGACCCCAAATGATTGTATAATGGGTCTGAAGGTATCTGATAGGTATTAATACATATAACAGAGTCTCTTGGATACTTAAAAATCCTTAAAACACTTCTGCACATTCATTTACAATCTGAACAAAGTAGGGAAGATTACTAGTAATTTCGAGCTTCAAACCCCCAATGGTAGATGGCTCTAAATAGCTCCAAATGATCTCAAGTTGTACCAGTAGGTGTATGAATGATGTTAATACATAAAAATGGTGTTTATAGGTTTCTTTTAACCATCAAATGACTTCTGCAACTCACTTTGGAAATTTGATCAATGTATGGAGTTTTACTAGTAAAATTGTGGTTCAAATCCCCTAGGGGTAGATGATGAAAATGAATTTCCAAATGCACTGAATCCAACTCGAAATTCTGAATGGAAGCAGGGGACATATAAAGGACATCAAAATGAACTCATATGCATCACCATTCAACTTTTAATGTCTGCTATAACTCCCTTAAATCAGATGCAAGAAGACTAGTTTCGACCTTGGGGGAAATAACATTAAATCTTCTTCAAATGAAATACAACAGAGCAAGATGGATCCAAATGCTTAAGTGCTGAACATGAAACTTGTAATACTCATCAATGGAATTCCATACATCATAAATATATCAGAGAAACATTCTTCCATTCGAAATCATCATCAATACATTGGCATACATCAATCTAGTGGGGGAATGGTCACTATTTGCTCAATAATCATCAATTTTACATACAACCACTTGATATTTCAACCTGAAAATTTACGGAGATGAAGAACAGAGTATTTACTTCATATTATAAAATAAATGGGGCATTAGAATCTCCCCCAAAGATTACAATAGCTCATCAAAAACACCCTCCCTCAAGGATCAAGAATATGCAATGAAAATTGGAAATGATTGAAGGAATGAGCTGCAATAGAAGAAACTATGATCTTCCCTGTAGCTTACACCTGCAACAAATGACTCCATTAAAGCTCCAAATGAAATTTCTGAATGGCCTTTCCAATTACCAACTTGGATGGGAATCTTTCAACCTCGAAATTGGCTAAGGCAATAAACTAGTCATCCACTAGCTCTCCCTCTTCACAAATGCAATTGCAAATTCTAAAAATGATCAAAAGCCCCTATTCTTCTTTGTTCATGACTTTTATAAACTTCTAATGTCCTCCATGGGTCAAATTCCTTCCAAGATATTCATGCCAACTCAATTTGGGAAGAGATTCCCAAGTATGCCACTTGTCCTTCCAATTCTAGCTCTCTCATTCTCCAAATTCGAATTGGTGTCTGTTTGGCTGCCCTAACTCACTTGAGCGCCCTCTTTGAGTCTATTTTTAGCCCTGACATGTCATATATGTCAGATGTCATCCTCCAGGTCTGATTTGTGTCATAGGTGTCATAGCATCTTCATCATTGTTGTCATAGTGCTAGGGAATCTAGTCCAAGTGTCCCACTAGCTCCAAATTGCCTCTTCCTCTTTCATGGGAGTTATTCTTCCACTCCAATTCGACCTTACATGATTCATGCCAACTATATTGACCTTCCAACTCATCCCAAGAACCTTTGGCTTCTTATGGATTCGAAATGACAAGAGGAGAATACCATGTGGCATAGAAAATCTAGCTTGTGTGGGTCCCACTTCCTCCATGTGTCTTCATGATCAAATGCCACTTTGATTTTCCATTGTATATATTTATTTAGCTCCTTTATTAAATATTTATGCTCTTCTAATGTCCACACATCATGTATTATCCTTCTTATTTAAAATCCCAATGCTTCCACCCACAACCTAGGAAACTAGTAATTTTCCTCCTTGGCAATTATTTGACCCTTAGTATCAATTTTACAAACTTTCATGAATATGACCAATGGGCTTAGGCCATTGTGACCCAATGCAAAATTTGGGACATGGCAGCATTATCATACTCGCTACAAAACCCATATCTCAAATTCTTCCAATTCATCACCAAATGCATGCCTTCAATTCGTCAAAAGAGGTTATACATTAAACTTGACAAATTTAAGCACTTAGAGAAAAATACAGGTTGAAGCTACGTTAAGGACTCCATAAATGAATAATAAGTGAGAAATGATAAATCAAAATGTGATAATGAATGAACCCTAAATTGTTTCTTGTATAAAAGAAAAAAGAGCATGAGATTGAAGTGGGTGGGCACTTTTGTTGAAATGAGAATAACGATGGAATTGATTCTATAGAATGTTGGAGCATATAGATCTAGATTCTAAACAAGAAAGCAATATATATGTAATAAATCAACAATATGACAAAATCATGTCATAAATGAGCAAAACATAAAAGTGAAGACAATAGATCTTTCAATAACACATTTTGTAAAAAAATGAATGAATGATTAGATATAGGAAATTTGATTTGGAGTGTGCATGAAAACCTAGTCTAGACTTAACTATAGCTAAAATGCCTTATGGTAGCCATGCAATCTCTCATGTGAGTTAAGAACCTCATAACTAACCTAAGTGGACTTAGACACCTAAAAGCAAGGAACAATTAAATGATTGACTCGCACATGTGAGGAATCTTGCTAAAAAGAGTGTGAGAATCTTGCTAAAAAGAGTATGGGACCCTAAAATAAGGGAAAGGAATCCCTAATTAAAGGAATGCACCATCATATGCCAAAAATAGAGGTCATGATGACCTATAAATAGCAGTGTTGATCCCTTGGAGCTTGGAAGGAAACTCTAAGATGATTGAGGTGGTCAACTTTAGAGCAATCTGGACTAATGGAATCATGAGACTAAGACCTAAGTCCCTATGTGAGAGAATAATGGTTGAAGAGGGTTATCATGCTCTAACAATTTAGATAGAAAATGGTGTTGAAAATGAATCCCATTGGTAGGGAAGCATAGTGAGGTATCACTTGTCCTTTGTAATGGTGTGCCTATCTTTAACTAGGCATTCCATTGATAAGGTCTTAAGGAAGGAGATTGACCTACTTAGTATGTATATAATGACATTCATATGATTGAAAAGTAACAATAAGTGATGCACTCCAATGACATCAAGGAGACAAATGGACTGCCTCCCTAATGAAATATCTATGAAATGTTGACCCTATCTCCATGATGTAAGCATCAACATGACCTAACCAAGAGAAGAGTAATCATGTATCAATCTAAAATTCAGATTTTCCAAACCTTTGTAATGGTTTGTAATAAGAAAAACCTAACAACAAAGTAAAATTTACACCTCAAGAAATTGGATCCCTATTTAATAGATCCGAATTTAAGATAAATCTATGGTGATACATATCAATGATGATATGCTGATTATATATCAATCACAACAAATTGACTCTAAAACCATGTGACTTGTGAGGAGCAGGTAAGGAAGCACGTGATTTGTGGATGGCATGAATTTAACGTTAAAGTAAAAGAGTAGTTGGGCATTATTTTGTGAATAATTTGGATCTCGGTCCAGCTACATATGACATCTACCGCTTAGGATTTGCTTAGTGTCAGCTGATCAGCGGTCGAGAACACTACCAATACCATATCAATGGAGTCGTCGTCGTCGTCATCCTTATCTATCCTTGTCGAGGTCCCTGGTATTATCAGACTCTACCAAAACGGAACGGTTGAACGCTTGGTTGATCAGGGTACGGTTCCCCCTTCTTCACAGCTCGGTGATGAATTCCAGGAAGGAGTGGCATCCAAGGACTTGCTCATCGATCCTCAAACAGGCGTCTTCGTCCGTCTATACCTCCCTCGCCTTGACGCCGGGGACGGAAAAGGAAGAATCCCAGTGCTTCTGTACTTCCATGGAGGGGGTTTCTGCATCGGATCAGCCGCCTCGCCAGTTTATCACAGCTACGTGAATAAAGTGGCTGCGGAGGCCAAAGTGATATGTGTGTCGGTCGAATACAGAAGAGCTCCCGAGCATCGCCTCCCTGTGGCTTACGACGATTGTTTCGGCGTTCTTGAATGGCTCGACAGTCAAACAATGGCACCGGAGGGCGTGTCCGTGGATCCGTGGCTCGCTTCCCACGCAGACTTCAGCAAGGTGTTCTTGACAGGCGACAGTGGTGGAGCCAACATCGTGCACGAGGTGGGCATTCGTGCGAGTGGAAGGAAGTGGAATGGCCTGTGTTTACAAGGAGCCATTCTGGTTCACCCTTTCTTTTCTGGAGAAGAAGCAATAGGTTGCGAACTTGGGGTGGGGCGGAAGTGAAGGGTTTTAACAAGGCTGTCAATACAACATGGAGTATCTCTCTCCCTGCGGGAACGGACAGAGAGCACCCTTTTTGCAACCCGGCTGGACCCCGCTCACCCGCTCTGTCCAGTCTGGTGTTTCCCCGAACATTGGTCTTTGTGGCAGGGAACGATCTGCTTAGAGATCGGGGTATTTTGTATTACGAATCGCTAAAAACGGGTGGTAAAGATGTTGATTTAGTTATGACGGAAGGTGAAAACCACGTGTTTCATCTCTTCAATCTGAAATCTGAGAATGCGACGCTCATGTTGAAACGCATTTCGGAATTCATCCATTCGTCCTGATCTTCTGATGGCGGTAACAACCCCGCCCAGAATGTTTCCGTATAAGAGCAAATCAAATATCTGTACTCTGTAGCTATTCGTTATATACAGTGTTTGTTGTGGGATTGTGAAGGCTAAACTAGGGTAATAGCTAGCTTTACCATTAAGTGAATAATAAAGAAATTGGAGTGCGTGCTTTTATGCAATCAGTTTCTGTATATGTTGACCTGCACTAGGCTTACTTTTTATAAGATTCAAAGCATGTAAATGACAGCTGTGTATGCAAACTTCTGTCAAACTAGGCTTACTTTTTATAAGATTCAAAGCATGTAAATGACAGCTGTGTATGCAAACTTCTGTCAAACTAGAGACATATATTACATTTAAATAAAAATGAACTTGATTTTTATTTTATAATAATTTAAATTTGATTATTTATATACTTTTGCAAATATCTTCGTATAGAATGTCTTGTAAATACTTAATATTCTAAGTTGACATAAAACCGAAATCTTACTCTATACATACAGCCACAAATATACGGCCTATAACTTCTAAAAATCTCCACTCTAAAAAGAGTCTATCTTATATAATCAATGACGTGAATGGTAATATTGTGTTATTGTTTCTTTTCTTCTCTTTTCATATTTTTTTAATTATTTTATTTGTATATATTTTATATAATTTTAATATATATTATTATCGTTATCAATCTTACCTACGTTTCTACGTTCACAAAATAATTCCAATAAATTACACCCTTCATTTAATAAACACTTAATTTTCTTTTTGAAAAACGTACAACTTATTTTTCAAAGCACTTCAAGGACAAGGATCCTAAACTCTAACCACACTCCCATGTGGAAAAGTCAAACAAAGTAGTGGAATAGAGCATCTTTAGAACTCACACGTATAAAATATGCAACACAATTATAAGATGATTGCTATGATATTATAATATAGCCATCAATCATCATAATCTTCAAAAAGAAATCGAGATCATTTAGTAAATAATTAGGTATTAATAAATTCTAATTAATTTTAATATTTTAAAATTTTAATAAGTAAATGTATATGTTTTTTTAAGTGGATCTAATTTGAGTGGTTTTAGGATGGAATGTTATTCTCTTCACCTAGGTTTTATTCTTGTAAGTGGCATGTTAAGCTCATAATAAGTATATTATTTTAATGACCTTAAATGTAGGAAGGAAGACAAGACTTAAATAATTATAAGAGAGAAATGATACAATGTTTCAGGTGTGAAATTAATAGTAGTAAGGACATATGACAACGTGTACAATAGGCATCACTATGAAAATTTATCTATATTCTTACCCATCTTGGAAAAAATCCCAAGCTTCAATCAATCAGTCCACATGTTCATGATCCAAGAAATAAATCCTTGCCAAACCCACCGAAATTCCATCAAATTCTACCTTCCATAATGCACAAAACATCAATGAAACAAATGAAATAAAATAAATTAGCATGCATCCATTTGGAACTTGTTTTTTGTATTGAGAATCAAATACCCATTTCATTGCTCAGTCAACCAAGACCCGTAGTGTGCCAATCAGATTTGTCCAAATTCTCCATGTAAGAAACCAAGCTCTATAGCCTATAGCTAAGAGGGGTTGGGTAAATGATTTGTTAATCCTATGTGGACGTGAATTAGTTTGAGCTAGATTGGCAGTTAATAAAAGTTTGGCCAACTTCTAGATAAAAAGAAAAAAGAAGGCATGGAATAAGGGACACTCAAATCCTCCCCTCTTATTTGGTGAAAATTATCTCTAAATATGAAGGAACTATGCCAATTGGGAACTTTTCCAGTAGGTGTTTTGTCCCATTTTAAGATGACTTAAGTCGTCAGATTAAAAAAATGTAGGGAAATGTGGAACAATGCCCCATTGGAAAATTCACCCTCTTCAAAAATGGGGCGATTTGAATGCCATATCATATTCCTAAAAAGAAAAACAGTTGCCACAAATAATGGGTTGCAGATGTCACTTACTATTGGTTGTTGTAAGAGAATCCTTGATGGACGAGGAACAACTTGCCTGAATGAAAATGGCACCAAATATTCTTCATGTTGATCCCAAATAATTAACATGGTGGCTTTCCATTTGACAGAACCATAAATGTTTTAAACAAATTTTGGAAACCCAATCTTAAAGGAAAATGCCTATAAACATAAAATATACTTTATCACATTACATCATGCATATTCTTCACCATGTCTATGTAGTTGTTGTTTAAGAAACCAACATTTCCCCACGTTATCAATAATAATTAGATCTCATTATAATGAGATTGCACATTTTCAAATATGTGAATAATGAATGATATAAAACCTACTTTCAACACTTATCCATGTTTTATCGAGATAAGTACTACTTTCACATTCCATTGTTCCCTTTACATGTTCTTTCAAATTCAAGTATAGATCAAATTGTAATATCCTAATAAATCCAACATTATAATAGCAAATGCATCATAAATGTTACGCAAAGTATGAAAAACTCACTTTAAGATCTGTAAACATAAAGGGTTTCAAATTAAAAACTATCTAAGAAGAGGCAACATGTTTTCATCCTCTAACATGTTAAAGAGGACACCATATATCTAAGACTGTGACATGCATTTTTTTTTAAGAATAAAATAATTTAACATCTTAATTATAAAATTAAGGTAGTGAAAAATGTAATGCATAAACAGGAAAATAAGTTGTTTTATAAAAAAAATGATTTCAGAGTTCACAAAAACTTACAAATGTTTTATTAGTAGTTTTGGGCATTCAATAAGGTCACATACCATGATCATACTGAGAATTCACCATTAACAAATAATTCTTTTGTTAGAAAAACAGGATTATAGAGCAATAACAATAAACAGAAATGCAAATATAATCTCACACACATTATAAGAGAGACACAGATATATCGTGGTTCACCCCAACTTGGGCTACGTCCACACTGAATTTTCCAGTCCTTATTATTATTACCGTCCAGCAAGGTGAAGGGATACAACCTACAGCACAGTCGTTGCACTTCCTCTTCACTATCTCACAGTCTCTCTCCTGATCTTAGAGATCTTTACAATGCATAAAACCTAATACATCAACCCTAGCCATATTACAATGTCTTTCTTTTATAGGGAAAATATAATGGGAAAAATACCACGGGATACCCAAAACCATGGGCCCGCAAAACAGCTGGCGAAAACAGCCCCAAAAAATTTTCTCGGGGGCTCCACCCCCGTGACTTGGGGGCGTTGCCCCGAACCCCTAAAAATGCAGAATGGGTGTACAGTCCTCCGGGGTGCACGGCTAAGACAATATCATCTATGAGACTAGAAGATATGCTTCCACAACCAACAATCTCCCACTTGGAGACTGATCATAGCAACTCCACCGCTGCTGGACTTGGACTTGGCAAATTTCTCCTCTTCACCTTCATGCTAGAAGGCCAACTGAAACCGAGCAAGAAATCAGTTTCTCTCTAGTCACTACCTTTGTGAACATGTCTGCAGGATTCTGGCTAGTATGTATCTTTTCCAGCTTCAACGGTTCATCTTCCGGAACATAACGTATGAAATAGTACTTGAGCTGTATATGTTTAGTCCTGGAATGGAATGTTGAGTTCTTTGCAAGATGAATGGCACTCTCGATGTCACTATACAACCTTCTATCCTTTTGCTTCTTACCCACTTCCTCGATAAACCTCTACAGCCAAATCATCTCTTTACTAGCCTCTGTAATAGAAACATACTCTACTTTCGTTGTTGAAAGTGCAACAACCTTCTGCAGTTTCGAAATCCAACTTACTGTTGTTCAACCCACAGTAAACACATACCCTGTGGTGCTCCTCCTGCTATCTTTATCACCTGCCATATCTGCATCAACATATCCTTGTAGAACAGTGTCTAAACCTCCAAAACATAATGCATGAGTGGTGGTACCTCTCAAATACCTGAGAATCCACTGTACTACCCTCCAATGTTCTTTACCTGGATTGTTCATATATCTACTCACAACTCCCACTGCATGTGCAATATCTGGTCTTGTGCACACCATGGCATACATCAAGCTGCCAACTGCTGATTGATAGGGAATCTTGGACATGTAATCTATCTCTTCTTGTGTCTTGGGACACATTTCCTTACTTAGACTGAAATGGCTAGCCAAAGGTGTACTAACTGGTTTTGCATTCTGCATTCTGAACCTCTCCAACACCTTTTGCATGTACTCACTCTCAGACAATGCCAATTTGCAATTTTTCCTATCTCTCGTTATTCTCATACCAAGGATTTGCTTTGCAGCACCCAAATCCTTCATCACAAATGAATTAGCTAGCTTCCTTTTGAGTACATTTATATCCTGCATGTTAGACCCTGCAACAAGCATGTCATCCACATACAATAACAAGATAATATATCTTTCATTGTCTAGCTTCTTGAAATAAACACAGTGGTCCGAATGGCATCTACTATAACCTTGTTCAATCATAAACCTGTCAAATTTTAAATACCACTGCCTTGGAGCTTGCTTCAAGCCATACAAACTCTTTTTCAACCTGCATACCAAATCCTCCTTCCCTTTGACCTCATACCCTTGTGGCTGCTGCATATATATCTCTTCCTCCAAATCCCCATGGAGAAAGGTTGTTTTTACATCTAACTGTTCAAGATGCAAATCTTCTACCGCTACTAGACTTAAAATAGTCCTAATTGAAGTTATCTTAACAACAGGAGAAAATATTTCATCAAAATCAATACCTTTCTTCTGTGCAAACCCCTTTACAACAAGTCTAGCCGTGTACTGCTTCTTACCTCCTTCTTCTTCCTTCAACGTGTAAATCCATTTGTTCTGCAATGCTCTTTTACCAGTAGGAAACTGTACCAGATCCCAAGTCTGGTTTCCTACCAATGAGTCCATCTTCTCATTCATGCCTTGCTCCCACTTCTTTCTAATTTCCACCTGCATTGCTTCTTCATAACATTCTGATTCACCAGCATCAATCATCAACAAATAATACATTGAAGGAGAGTATCATTCAGGGAGTCTACTTAACCTGGTATATCTTCTTGTAGTTGTAGGAGTTTCAGCTACTTGTTGTTGTTCTTGATTTTCTGGCACCTTTGGAACTTCATTTTCTTGAATTTCATCAAGTACTGTGTACTCTGTGGTTTCATTTTCCTGTTTCTTTCCCTGCAACTGATCTTTATACATGACCTTTTCATTGAATATCACATCTCTATTCCTGATGATTTTGTTATTTTCATAATCCCATAAGCAATAACCAAATTCATCAACCCCATATCCAATAAAGGTACATTTCTTGGATTTAGCTTCAAGCTTTGTTCTATTTTCTTTATGAATATGGACAAATGCTTCACAACCAAACGTTCTCAAAAATAAGTAGTTTACCTTTTTATATGTCCATGCCTCCTCTGGAATACCACCATCCAAATCACTTGAAGGTCCTCTGTTTATTAAATAAATAGCAGTATTTACAGCATCCACCCAAAACTGTAAGGGCAACCCTGCATACAGTCTCATACACCTTGCACATTCCATGACCGTTCTGTTCATCCTTTCTGACACACCATTTTCTTGTGGTGTTCCTGGGACTGTCTTCTCTCTACGAATCCCATGGTATGAACAGTAACTATCAAACTCCTTGCCGTGGTACTCACCTCCATTATCAGATTTGAGACACTTCAACCTTTTCCCTATCTCATTCTCAACCAAAGCTTTCCACTTCTTAAAAGTAGCAAACACATCAGATTTTTGTCTAATGCAATAAACCCAAGTTTTCCTAGTTGCATCATCAATAAATGTAACATAATAATGAGAGCCACCAAGAGATTGTACCTGAGCTGGTCCCCATACATCTGTATGCACTAGCTCTAACTTTTCATTCTTCTTTTGTTTCCCAACCCTGAGAAATCTGACTCTCTTCTATTTTCCATAAACACAGTTTTCACAGAATTCCAAACTTACCTGCTTCAAATCTAACAACAACTTCCTTGAGTGGAGAATCTGCATCCCCTTCTCACTCATGTGGCCAAGCCTATGATGCCACAATGTTGTATCTGTTCCTGTGGAAGCTAAAGAGATAGAATGGTCAGTATTATGAGGACATAAATACAACGTACCTATCATGTCTCCTTTTTCTATCACCATTGATCTTTTAGTGATCTTCCACCACTTTTCTCCAAATGTAGATAGGCAGCCGCCATCTCCCAACTGCCTTGTTGAGATCAGATTTCTTTTCATAGTAGGAATATGCCTAACATCTTTCAACAACCAGTTAGTTCCATTCTTAACTTTTATCCATACCTTACCCATTCCAACAATTTTACATGGCTCATCATCACCCAATAAAACATGTCCAAAATCACCAAGAAAATACTCATGAAAGTATTTCCTATGGGGTGTAGCATGACATGAAGCTCCTGAATATACTACCCAATAATCACTAGTATTATCTAATGCAAGAATCAAAGCATCTTGTAACACATTACCTGCTACATTTGCTTCCTGGGTAGTTTCCTTCTGTGCATCTCCTTTCTTCTTTAGAGATCTCCAGTCTTTCTTCAGATGTCCTTTCTTTCCACAGTTTCAGCACTCTATTTTTCCCAATCTGGACTTGGATCTGCCCATTTTAGACTTGCCACGATTACCTTGGCTCTTTCCTCTCTCCTTTTGTCTTCCCCTGCTCTCCATGGTCAACGCATTACCTGATGTCTCATCTGTGCTTTTTTTTCGTATTTCCTCGCTAAGAATAACACCAATAACATCATCAAATTTCAAGGTGTTTGAACCAGAGACAGAGTTACTTACAGCCATGACCAAGCTATTCCAGCTTTCTGGCAATGAACACAAGATTAGAAGAGCCCTAACCTCATCATCAAGGTTCACACTTACAGAACTTAGCTGATTTGTAACTGTATTAAACTCATTTAAATGATCAGTAATAAATCCACCTTCAGACATCTTCATATTAATAAATGCTTCATTAGAAATACCTTGTTGGAGGTCGAGGGTTTTTCATATAGCTTACCCAGTGTGCTCATCAAACCCTCTGTTGTCATTTCTTTTGAGATATTAAAAGCCACCGACGAAGCCAGGCTCAGCCGTATTGTTCCCAGATCCTTTCTGTCAAGAACCTCCCATTCTTCGTCCTTCATGGCCGCTGGCTGCTTTGCTCTTCCTCCCAAAGGTATGAATAGATCCTTCTGGTATAGATAGTCCTCCATTTGCATCTTCCATAACTGAAAGTTTTGGCCATTAAACTTCTCAACCTTAAACTTTTCTTCTTCCACCATTGCTCCCACTCGAACCAGAAACCCTAGCTTCCTGCGGGTTTATTTGCCAAATAGACCTTTGGCTCTGATACCAATTGTTAGAAAAACAGGATCGCAGAGCAATAACAATAAACATAAATGCAAATATAATCACACACACATTACAAGAGAGGCACAGATATATCGTGGTTCACCCCAACTTGGACTACATCCACACTGAATTTTTCAATCCTTATTATTACTACCGTCCAGCAAGGTGAAGGGATACAACCTGCAGCATAGCCGCTGCACTTCCTCTTCACTGTCTCATAGTCTCTCTCCTGATCTTAGAGATCTTTACAATGCATAAAACCTAATACATCAACCCTAGACGTATTACAATGTCTTTCTTTTATAGGGAAAATACAATGGAAAAAATACCACGGGATACCCAAAACCATGGGCCCGCAAAATAGCTAGCGAAAACAGCCCCAAAAAATTTTCTCAGGGGCGCTGGCCCCGAACCCCTAAAAATGCAGAATGGGTGTACAATCCTCCGAGGTGCACGGCTAAGACAATATCATCTATGAGACTGGAAGATCTGACTCCACAACCAACACCTTTCACAAACAATTATATCATAATATCCACAAAACCATAAGCAAAACATATTATAATAAGCAAATAGTAGAATTAATAATAGTGCACTTTTCAAATATTACATTCATTTGTCATATACTAGGCTTTCAAGTTAGTTGCTTGAGCATCAAACAAATCCAATGGCTAAAATCCACCATATCGAACTTCATCATAGAGGACAAATATGATATAAAGGTCTATTTAAAATATAATCTAACTAGGTCCAGAATTGACATATCTTATTCATATATAATCAATGTAGCAACTTAAAATACATAGAGGAATCTATATAATAAAAAATGGTAATTTTAAATGGTTCTTATGTTTCCAAGCACAAGATCTTAGGCCCTTTCACTGTGAAGCCTTATGGTCAGTTGTATATCATTGGGCATGATAGTAACCTTATTAGCATGAATAATACACTACTTTGTATCTTCAAATAGCCCCATGAAATAATCCTTGACAACCTCTTCCAAAGATAAAATGGCATGGCTCCAGAAATCAAATTTTGTTTTAAACAACCATAAATTGCAACACCTTTAGATGAAAAAACTTAAAAACCAGCTAAAAAGCTTAAATCTAAAATTTATTAAAAAAATCCATTAAGAAGATTACATACCCTTCTTCATGTGGCCCAAAGAAAACTAAACGAGTTAGCATTGAAACATTTTCATTCCATAATAAAAACAACATAGAAAGATGATAAATTAAACATGAACTAAACCCAACTAATAGCTCCACTACCATCAATTTTAATTACATTTTACAATATGGGCATTAGTTGATCAATATTAAACTTCAGATTAAAGGGATATTAGAAGTAGTTATCCACACTTACACAACAAACTAGAGTTATACAAAGCAATTAAAAAAATGCTTCACATTATAGGAAAATGAGACTTAATATGAAGCAAGTTAATAGACAAGGTAGGCAATGGGTTCAATTCCTAGGAAGTACATAAAGCATTTTAAGCTATGCAATAAAAAAAGAAAGAGTGCACAAATCTTTCCACACTACAATCATGGCATTACTAAGGGATTTTCCAAGTTTTCCATGAAAATACCTTAAAATCTAATGCAATGGCAACTTTCAATTAAGGAGTTCAATACTTTATAGGTATTTTTGAGTTTCACTATAACCCAACAAAATAGACTATATCAATTCTAGACATTTCTTTTTTTTTAAATGCAAAATAATACAAAATAAATTGTGAAATTTTCAAACAAGAATTACTTTTTTAGGGAAAATAGGACTCAAAACTAATTAATAGTTCAAAAAGAATTAATGTTTTAATCATTTAAAATAAAATTAAAACATTGACAAACATAAGCCCTAACGTAACTTGGAAGGAAAAACCACTTACTAGAGATCAATAGTTCTAGGATTGTGTATGTGACACTATTTCACACCACCGGTGGTGGGATAAAACTTATGAGCATCTTGAAACACCAAAACCCTAATAGCCATTAATTGAAACACAAAGTGTAAAAAATGGAAACCATAAAAACCGTTAATTGAAATTCTAAAGGTTAAGAATGGAAATCCTAATAGCCATTGATGGAATAAGTATAACTAAAATCAATTGGAGGCACCCACTAACTATGGTGACAAACTAGTTCCTAGGATCCTTTCCCCTAATGGAATTATAGACAGTCTACTTGGGATGAGCCATGGCACTGAACTAAACCTTTCATTAAGGATTCCATATAAAAGCATTTTCCATAAAAAGAAATTACATAGGAATTATCCCCTAAACCATAAAAACTCACACCAAAGGAACACATTGCAATTCCATAGTAATCACCATAGATATAAGTACAACAGAGCATAAATTTTATTTTTGGGTTTTTGATAATCCTATACCTCCATACCACACTCAAGAGAAGGAACCAATATTGAAAAATATTAAGAAAGGTGTTCTTAGTCCACATAAAAAAGTTGAAACAATGCTAAGTGAATGTTGGAACCCACATTCATCTTCTCAACCTAGTTTTAATGAAAATATTAAGAGTTCTTCATTTGTAAAGGTGAGTTCATAGAGATGAATATTACTCTAATTTATGGATGAGGTAAGGATAATGCCAATTATGTATTAGAGAACCAAAACAACATTGGTGGAGAGAAATGTCAAAAAAAAAAGTCTCCCAGTCTCCCTAGCTCTCCCTAGCACAGGGCACATAGAATTTAGAGTTTCAAACTAAGGCACGTAGACAACTAGGTTATGAAAAAACCCAAAAACCCAAAAATACAAAATAAAAACACAACACTCAATATTTTAGAAAGAGCATACTCCTACAAGCTCCTAACCTTACACTTAATGCCCATTAATCAACTATACACCCCTTCCCTTTCATGTCTATGTAGTGCATTCCTCCTCCCACCAACGAGTTCTTTGCACTATGGCAGCGAAAGGAACTATGTCATCCTATCACCCCTTCAATAAAAAAATATCGTCTTACCTCTCTCATGGTAAAATAAAAATTAATCGTGAAAATAAGCACTAGGCTAAAACTTTAAGCACGACCAAAATTAAGACCATGTACAATCAAAGATGTGGCGGTTTCCATTTGGTGAAATGACAAGCAATTAAGGTCTAGACTTTCCATTCGACGGAATGAGGAATCTTTTGAATAGGAAAATGCCTATGAGCATAACAATGAATATATATATATATTATTTTGTATATGTATATGAGTATATATACATAAAATTAAAAATTGTGTGTATTGAGAACTAGGCTCAAAAGTGTTAATTGAGAGAAAAGACAGGAAAGAAGGCCAACACTTGCACTTAGGAGAAAGTTGAGAAGTTGGAGATGCTTGGTTTTTAACAAACCCCAACAAAGTCATTTTTCCATAAATTCATGCATCACAAAGGAGTATAGGTTCTTTCACTAAGAATGAAAGGAATTGCTATCCAAATTCTCATGTAAGCATTGAGGATAAACTAGAGAGTAAAAAAAATTGTAACTGGCACATTTATTAAGAAATAAAACATTGACTAAATCCATTTTAATGCTAGTTTTCTCAATTAGCTTTTTAGGTAAATACTATGCCACTGTGTTATGGATTTCTCTATGGTTGTGGTGTAAATTGTGTGTGTGAAATTATCATTTCTTTTACATGTGTTTAGTATGTTTCTTTTTGTTATGTTAATGGTTGTAATGAAGAATTGCAAGATGCTTTTATGTTGGTTCTTACTCAAAAATTCATTATTTTCCTTAGTAATTTATGAATTCCAATAGTTCTAAGATAATCTTTGTCCATTCCATTCCAAATTTGAGATTAAGGATTGTTGTAAACTCATTGTCGCAATCATTTAGCTACATTACTAATTTTGTCACTAAAAAACAATAAGCTTGGTCATTTTTAGGTTGTTGGCATCCAATATAGGCATGTACATAATGCTTCAAATTTCTTAAGGCCAAACATGCCCTTTAACCATCATGTATGGATTATTGAGAACATATGCCTCTCCTACAAGCCATACACATCCCCAAGAGGCTATACGCAATCACTAGGTGACTTCTTCACATGGAAAGGCAGGGTAGGATCTCTTTTTTACTGTTCATTGAATGAATTCCTGTAGAGAACAAATAGTTATTGGACTGGAAACATATGCTTTAATTCTCACCTTCCATTTACCATTTCATACTTACATTTTCTAATGGACATAGACATTGCCAAATTCTATGGCACTTTGTGAGTTTGTCTCATTATCCATAATTTCACATTTTAGTGTTTGTCAAAATTTTCATTTATTATTGGAGCTACCATATGGACTCATATGGAAATTGTGGAAAAGATATTGTTTTCCAAATCCATAGTTCAACCATACCATTGACTTGCCTCTTAAATATAGGACAAATAAAGTTAGACATGCAAGCTAGACATGAAAGCATGAATGGGAAAACCTAGTAAGGTATCCTACCATCCAAGTTTTAAATCTATTTGGAGTGGTTGATATTAGTAAGGTATCCTACCATCCAAGTTTTAAATCTATTTGGAGTGGTTGATATATATATATGTGTGTGTGTGTGTGTGTGTATGTGTGTGTGTATGTATATATATGTGTGTGTGTGTGTGTGTGTGTGTGTGTGTGTATGTATATATATATGTGTGTGTATATATGTGTGTGTGTGTGTGTGTGTGTGTGTGTGTGTGTATAGAATGCACATGAATTCATACCATTAAATTGTTCTCTTACTCAAGCACAACAAACTAAAACACAGAGTCGTCAATTGTGAAAATGATTATAAATATTGTCATCCTCTAAATCATATAAGCATTTGTAGGAACATCAATACAATTTCAATATTTTAGGATTCTATGTTGGTGAAAGTGGCTAAGCTATAAGCCTAGTATTTATGGATCATATGGTAACAAAGTCCAAGATTGGAAATACTTGGATAGACTTGTATGGTAAACACCAACAATAAGTATCAAAATTGTGGACAAGCATTGATGCCAAGCCTACATAGAAGTATAGGACCAATAGTGGTGGGATTCCTGATGAAGAACATAAAAAAAGGTCAAGTTTACTCAGTTGGACAAAAGCATTGATCACTAACATAGATAGTAACACAATTGCTTGCAATAAAGGGTAATGAAGTAGCCTCACTAAAACTAAGCATGGAGAACACAAATCTACCTCAAAAGATTCCAAGAAAAAGGAAAAGGGACCAAAGTCGAAGATCAAGACAGAGACAAATATGGGAGAATGTATCCATAAGAACATAGGTACCTTTCCATGTAGAGGAAAAGATAGAAATCAAACCATATTCCTGATAATTTGATGCCATCAAACTGAACCAGTGGTTATAGTAGATGGAGATTTACTTTAGCATACAAAAAGTCACTATGAAATAAAGGATTCATTTACTCAGTTTAAGCTTGAAATCCATGCTTTAGCTTAGTGGGAGAGGGATGGTGCAAGAAGAGTATTTGAAAATGAGCCACCAATCACTAATTGGGAAGTGTTCAAGGGCATGATGAAATACCAATTCTACTCAATGGAGATGAGGAAAACCAATAACTTACATAGAAATACTTTAGACAGAGGAAGAGACAATTAGTGCAAGAATTTACCACAAAGTTCAAGAAGATATCTATTCAGCTAGGCGTTTCCCTAAAAATACTAGAGACGATGATTAAGTACTTGGATGTATTACTTCCTTATATTCAATGACAATTGATGTTTTTCAAGCCCAAGACTTTAATGAAGAAAGTGTACAAACACAATACCTTCAAGGAGAAAAGTGGAAGTGGCTTTATGGCACACATAAGTGAGCAGAACCACAAGAGCATCCTAGAAAAGGGAAGAATAAGAAGAAGTGGGATGAAAATAAGATTCCAGTAGTGAGACAAGAAACAACACTCCTTGCAAAAAATGCAACTCTTGCAAGAGAAAGGGACACACTAAGAAAGACTACCAAAAATTACACCCTACGAAGTACCCTAAGCACTTCCAAAAGAAGAAGAAGAATAAATGTTTGATAGTTATAGATTCAAAAGAGAGTGTGGACAATGCCTTGGACTTGAAAGGAAAAATTAATTGTACTACCCTTCAAAGGGAGGCAACATTGATAATTTTCAATAACAATGAAGAGAAGGAGATGAAATAATTATTTTGCATCAAGACCCACATGAAACAAAGCAAGGTAGATTAAATTTGTTTGATTCCAGTTCACACTCAATTTCGATCTCTACACAATTGGTTAATAAACTTGGTCTAGAGACTCGTGACCATCCATAACCATACTCCCTAAGCTGGGTAAGATAAGATGTGGAACTGGGAGTGGAAAAATAGTACATATTCAAGTTTTCTATTAACAAGAGCTTTGTGGAGGAGAGAAAATCAATATCATCAATACTTGTAGCAACCTTCCCCTATGGGAAGATGTTTTTCACCCACAAATGCTTGATAACTTATTCGAGCATGGAGAGAAAAGAAACAATGATGCATTACCAGCCCTACAATACCCTCCAAACCACATACATCAGGGGGAATCTATTAACGCATAAATATCACATACATGCATACATGCAACATTTCAGCTAATTTTGCAAAAATGCATCATCAACATATAGCATGCATCTCACCATAGACATCCTCACCATGTCCAAAAGACAGATTTATCCCTAAAATGCCAACGTTAATCAATAGGGAAAATTGTGTGACTAAAAGCACTGGAAACACGTGCTACTAATGCAAACCTCGTATTTAGTTACCCAAACATATCCACGTGAGATTTCCCTTGAAACCCATGCAACTATCAAAATGGTAAGACCACTTACTTCCATGATGCATTGAAGGATCAAAAAAACTCTCTTGGCTCCAAAATTCGAACATGGACTTTTCACATGCTTGGGAGCATTCAATATCCCCCCCTCATGTACTTGGAGGACCAATTAAAAGGAAAGAGTGTTCACATTTGGATCTAGATGTTTTGTTGTGCAAAAGAATTCTAAAAAGAGTATGAAAAGAGCAGAAATAGATCAAGAAGAGTACTCCACGACTTTAATGAAGAAAATAGATGAATAACACACCTCTTTGAGGGGGAAACCTCCTTAAACAATGTACTAAGTACACAAGACAAGACAAGAAAAGATACTCCAAATGAAAAGGTCTCCTTCTTATATATAGGAGACTAAGAGGTACAATTCCAACTAACTGACCCAAGCCGACATAACAATATAAGCCATACTAATGGAAATTACAACTAATGAACCAAAGCCAACACCAAAACTAATGTAATGCACCACAATATAGGGGAAAGTGTATCCACATTTAGGTCTTAAAATTCCCCTCCCCTTCAAACAAGTGATGTCCTTAGCACTTGATTAGTTGTGGATGCCTCTGTATGAAGGACTCATCTTCCCATGTTGAATCTTCCACTTGATGAGGTACTCAGTAATAGCCCGATTTCATAGCTATTTGGTCCGTGTTTTAGTGATTTGTTCAAGTTCCAATTGAATTTTCCTTCTTCATCAAGCTCCCACAAGATTGTTTGATTTGGTATCTTGTCTCCTATTACCTTCTTCAAGCAAGAAACATGAAAAATTGGATGTACTATTGAAGATGAAGGGGGATCCAATTTGTAAGCCATACTATCAATATTCTGCAACACTTTATAAGGACCATAATACTTGGGTGTTAATTTATTATCCTTATTTAGTTGCTTGAGAGACATCTGATTGTAATATTGTAGCCTCAAAAATACCCAATCCCCTTCTTCAAAACTCCTTTCATTGCGATGTCGATCAACTTCTTGTTTCATCTTGTTTTTTGACATAGCCAGGTTGTCCTTAAGTATCTGGAGAACTTCTTGCTAGTGCTCTATGTGATATTCCATGGCCTAAAATTTAGATTTTCATTTTAAGGGAGATGTGATAAATGGAGGCTGGTACCCATACAGTGCCATGAATGGAGACATTTTTTATGATGTATGGAAGGAAGTATTGTACCACCATTCTTCCAAAGACAACCATTTCACCCACTGTGTTTGTTTATCATATGCAAAGCAACGAAAATAGCCTTCCAAACACTTGTTCACTATCTCATTTTTCCCATCATATTGTGGGTGATAAGATGAACTATGAACCAATTGGGTACCCAAACAAGAAAATAATTCAGTCCAAAAATTTCTTGTGAAAATTAGATCTCTATCACTTACAATAATCTTCAGATTTAAATGTAACTTCTGATCAGTTTCCATAAAGGCTGCAACTATTGTACTTGCATTAAAAGGGTGAGAGAGTGCACAAAAATGTGCATACTTCGTGAGCCCATCAACAACCACCATAATAACATTCTTTCCTTCTGACTTGGGTAGACCTGTGATAATATCGATGGAGACTTCCACCCAAGGCTGGCAAGGTATGGCTAATTGTTGTAGAAGTCTTGGGGTCTTAACTATTTCCCTCTTATTTTGTTGGAAATCCAAACATCCAACCACGAACCTTTGAACATCAGCTTTAAGACCTTCCCAAAAAAATTCCTTCTTGACCATGTGGTAAGTTTTTAGGAATCCAAATTGCCCACCTATAGGAGAGGTGTGTAATTCTGAGAGGACATTTTGTTTGAGTTGGGAGTTTTTGCATAAATATAAGCGATCTTTATACCATAGTGAATCATGTTTCCACACAAAAGTATATGATACACTGGGATCATTTTGTAGATTTTGAATGAGAGTCCACATAGATAGGTCATTTTTCCATTATTCCCTTGCTGCTACTATCCAATCTGGTTGTAGAATGGAAATTGCACAAAGTAATGCCCCAACATCTTCATCTTTTCTGGAGAGTGCATCTTCTACCACATTCTGTTTCCCTTTTTGATAGATGATTTCAAAGTCATATATAAACATCTTGGTTATCCATTTTTCTTGCTCTTCTGAAGATAGTCTCTGTTCTAGGAAGTATTTAAGACTATCATGATCTGTTTTGACCTTGAAGTGCCTACCTATTAGGTAAGGACGTCATTTCTTAAGAGCATGTAGTATTGCCAACATTTTCTTCTCATAAATGGGCTTCTGTAAGTTCTTTCCCTTGATTGGATGAATTGTGAAAGCAAGTGGGTGTCCTTCTTGCATTAGAATAGTACCAATGCCATTTCCTAAAGCATCACATTCCAAAATAAAGGTTTTTGTGAAGTCTGGTGTGGACAAAATAGGAGCTTTGCACATTACCTGTTCAAGTTGTTCAAAATCTTGAGTGGCCTCTGGAGTCCAAGAAAACACATCTTTCTTCAATAATTTTGTTAGAGGCGTTGTTATTATTCCATAGTTTTGAACAAACTTGCGGTAGTACCCTATCAGACCCAAGAATCATCAAAGATTCGTTAGGGTTTTGGGAATTGGCTAGTCTATCATGGATTTAATTTTGTTAGGGTCTACCTTCACACCTTCATGAGATACAATATGACCCAAATAATCTACCTCCTTCACCCCAAAGAAACATTTGGAAGGTTTTGCATATAGTTTTTTCTCCTTTAGTAGTTGTAGTACCCTATCAACATGTTGAACATGTTATTTCCAAGACTTGCTATAGATTAGTATATCATGAAAGAATACTAGCACAAATTTTCTAAGAAAAGGCTTGAAAATGGAGTTCATCAAACCTTCAAATGTGGAAGGCACATTCATGAGACCAAAAGGCATGACTAGAAATTCATAATTACCTTCATGAGTTCTGAATTTTGTTTTTGGGATAACTTCATCCTTCATTCTAATCTAATGATACCCAAAATGAAGATCCAACTTTGTGAAGAAAATTGCTCCATGTAATTCATCAATGACAGGAACGGGAAACTTATCTTTAATGGTGATCGTGTTGAGCTCTCTATAATCTCGACACATACACCATGATCCATTCAGCTTGTGTACCATTACCACTAGTGCAGAGTAAGAACTTTGGGTATGCCTAATTATTCCAGCCTCTAACATTTCTTCAACCATACACTCAATTTCACTTTTCTGGTCATAGGGGTATCTGTAAGGTCTGAAGTTAGGAGGAAGACTTCCTGGAATTAAGTGAATAACATGATCACAATCTCGAATAGGTGGAAGACCTTTTGGAATATATTCAAATACCTTGGAATGCATATTAATGACCCTTTAGAGATCTGGGGAAATAAGAGGCTTATGTGTTTGAACATCTAATGAGCATAATTGTGCAATTACACCTTGATGTCCCTTTTCATAAATTTTGTCATACTATTAGAGCTTATCACCTTGCTTGGTTTCCCTATGATACCTTTTAACTCATATTCCTTTTCCTTCCCATAAAAATTTCATGAAAATATTTTGAAAAATAAAAACCACAGTTCCCAATGATTGTAACCATTGAACTCCTAAGACAACATCAACACCACCCTTTGGAATAGAAATCATTGGACTATTCAATACATATTCCCCCGTAGTAAGATTGATATTATGGCATTTACCTAAGTAATTGATAGTTCATCCATCTGCAATCATTACTTGAAACTCTGGTGCTGGATATATAAAGCAATTGAGAACTTTTGCTAATTTATATTGAATGAAATTATGAGTACTACCAAAATCAATCAACATTGTTATGTTTTTATTTTTGATAAATCCTTCGATCTTGAGAGTATGAGGAGTGCTAATTCCAGCCAATGCATGATAGGATATGGTGGGAATAATCTATTCTAAAGTAGTATCTTCTATTTCTTCATCTAGAGATGGTTCTTGTTCTTTTGGTTCTTCTTCTTCACAATCTATGTAAAATAATTTATTCTCACCACACTTATGTCCCTTACTATACTTGCTATCACAATTAAAGAACATGCCTTTTTCTCTTCTTTCATCTAGTTGTTGAGGTGTCAACCTTTGAGGTGGGTTAGAAGAAGGAACATAATTCTCTCTGTATGTGTTGGAGGTGGTCTTTCTAGTAGCCATCGTCATATTTTTACTTTCAACCTTCCTTGCCACCATGAAATCCTTCTCTAAGGATGGTGGTTCAAAGAGACGCACCTCATGTTGCATGTTATCCTTCAAGGTTCCAATAAAGAGATCCAACAAATTATCTTCTGAAATGTTCTTCACTCAAAGACTTAGCTTCTGAAACTGCTTGATGTGCTCTGTAATTGGAACTCTTTGCTTAAGATTTATTAACTAGCTAAAGAAGGTGTTGCTATTAATATCTCCATAATGTGCAATCAATTCTTCTATGAATATATACCAAGATATAATAGAGTATATTTTTTCAGTCACAAAGCAATGGGTACCATACAAATTGATCAGGCTCTAAATATAATGATGCAATAGTTACCTTTTGCAGAGTTGGCACCTGGTGCAAATCAAAGAATTGCTCCATCTAGAATATCCATGTTATTGGATCATTGCCATCAAAATTTCTCATGTCAATCTTGGAAAGTTGGGTACCTCTTGGTGACCATCTCTGATAACTTCCATGATGGGAATGCTTATTATCCTTGTACTCCTGAGTACCCTAGAGCACATCATCGCCTATAAGGAGAGTATCCTTTGAATTTTTGATGAGCTTAGCAATATTTTTCATATTTTTGTCAATATGTCCCATCAAACCCTCCTTCAGATTAAGTAAATCGACTATTTTCACATACCCTTTCATATTTTCCTCTAGCTTGGACATTCAAAAATATAGGTCTTCCATTTCATCGTATGTATGGGATGAATCCTCATGTGGTTTGAGTGGAGTGTTATTTTTTACATTACCCTTGGGGGGTTTTGAACAATAGAAATAGATATTACACTCTATGATTCACCTCCAATAGATCATTATACTAAAATGATTCGAATTTAAAATGGCGTACCTTTATCAACCTTGATTTGAAGACTTCACTTCTATCTAAGCTTTAAATAGATATATATCTACAATTTTGGACCCTCTTAGTCTGAAAATCCCTCCTAAAGTAACCTGATATCTCCTCTCTACAATTCTGCAGGTATGACCTAATTTTGATATTCCAGTAGAAAGATATGGAAAATCTCTCAATGCTTGTTATTTCCAGTCCTTTCAGAAGAGCGAACTTGTACAGACTTCCATGTGTCCAATATTTTAGATCCGAGTTTGAAACTTCTACCACTGATACCTTTGTTCAATGTAACAATATAACCATACTAATGACAATTACAACCAATGAACCAAATCCGACATCAAAACTAATGTAATGCACCACAATATAGGGGGAAATGTGCCCACATTTAGGGCTTAACATGTTTCTTGGCCTCCATTTGGCCTATAAAAGGAAGCTATAGGCATGCATTCTATAGGATAAAATCAGAGCAAAGTTATGTTGTTGCAATTACATTGAGAGCTTCACTTTCGATCTACTTCCTACCTCAAGTTGGCATGCACAAAGCTCCCTTGCTCTCTTCCTCTAATAAGCAAGTGTTTCTCCATTGTTCTATCCAAGTTATCTTGTAATTGTGTGGACAAAAAGGACCTCCCTAAGGGAGATTGTCGACTTCCCTTGAAGCTTGCACCTCCTAGGGGACACTATTGTATTTACCTGGACCATTGGGCAATAAAAACTTGGTTTGGCACTCTCTTGTTCCATCTTGTTTTGTTTAGCACTTACCCCCTTTTTATTTCATTTTATTTCTTGTTATTTTGTTTTATTTCTAATCAAGAGTTTTATTTGGGGTTTTAGTTACTAACTCTCAACCACAATACTGGGTCCTTGTTGTAAACTCAAAAATATCTCTCACTATGGGAAGGTTGTCCACCCTTGTAGCTATTTTTCCCGCAACACTCTCCCTTGGGGAATTTTCAATTAATTTTTGTTTTGAAGAGTCGTCATGAGATATGTTTTCTGAAGATTAAGGTGGCTTTTGTCATAAATACAAAAGACTCTAGTGATTAAAGTGTTGAGAATTAACATCTTTCTAAATAAGGTGGTGGTGGGAATGTGAATGGCAGTATCTGTCAGTGTGGCTTTTCATCATATACACTTCACGAGAGAGGGAACCATTAATTTCTTTGTTAATCAAGACATCAATCAAGAAAAGGGTTATTTTCGATTTCCATGGTGAATTGGTTGTGATTGGAAATATTATTTATATGTTTGAGAATATAGATTTTCATAATTCATCATAATAATGGAATATTTTATAGGTATAAACTATGTTTTAGTTCTGAAACATTACAAATGTTTTGAGGGGGTAATCCACCCTTCATTAGGGGATTAAATATAAGCTTAGAATATAAGAGTAAATGCCAATAAGAATAAATAGGTGTTAGAGGAACATTTCAAAACTAAAACATAGCTTAGATCTAAAAATCTTCCATAATTACTATTTATATGGTAGAGGAAATGATCAAGATTCATCAGGCCATGTGGTCTAATTACAATCTTCATTAAATTATCTCCCCAATTTAAATATCCCTAAAGGATATCTTGTCAATAAACAACATATTCGATCTACTATATATTGGAAAAAAAAGAATTGAAAGCTAACATACTTTTTTAGCACAAAGTAAAATTCTCACATCAATTACAAGTTTTGATCATTTAAAATTGAAAAATTAGCAAAATTTTAATTTTCCATTCCTAAAAATAGGCAAAAGTGTAACGCGTTCACCATGTCATATAGATTCCAATCTTGTATCTTACTAGTATAGATCCTTCTTAACCCCAAATCTAATAAACTCCAAAAAGGATCAAAACGAAATCGACACACAAACCCCTTAGTGCTTGAAGATCAAGGTTAAGAGGATCTATGCTAGCTTATTTGATCAATCATCTTTCTTTAGTTTATTATTTCATGTTTATTTTTTTGTGGATTTACTTTTATGAACTTCAATTTTTTTTAATCATTTTTCTAATCAGTTTACTATTGTCTGTATGAAACACATCTACCAATAGATGCACCTCTTACTTCTAGTGCAATAATACCTCCTTGTTGCCAACAATTAGTTGGTGGAAGTTGCAAGCCTCTACTAAACCACTCTTTATATCGTACATCATATTTTTAAGTCTGTATTCCTACTTCCAAAGTCTCAACCCTATTTTTTAGTCTAAAAGTCCTAAGATACTCTATTGTCTTGATTTGGGGCATTGAAGTTTGACAACAAACTCACGATTAATATTGTCCATACTTCATGGTTGTCTTTGAGGAGCTATTTTCTTAAACTTCATTTACAACTCAAATGTGTACTATGCAAGGTACTCTCAACTTTGCAACATTTCTTGCTTCTTTTATAACATTTTTTAGAGTGCAATAGGCCTCACACGTGAACCAAAATGCTACTCCCAAGATCATAGCACTCCATTTCTAAGGGAACATAACCATCTAAGCCACTTGGGGTTCATCGTTCTTAATCACCTTAGTTGTCTAAAAGTGTAATGTAATTCATTTACTACCCCAAAGTCTCAACTATTTTCTTCACTTCTCAAAGTCCTAATATTCTCTATTGCCTTGATTTGGGGGCCTTGAAATTTGAACACAAATTCACAATTGATATTGTCCAAAGTTCATGGCCATCATTGAGGAGTTATGCAAGGTACTCTCAAATTTTGAGACACTTTTTGCTTCCTTTGTAACACTCTTTAGAGTGCAAATGGCCTCACATGTGAACCAAAATTCAACTCCCAATATCTTTATATTAAATTCACAATTCGCCATTTCTAAGGAAAACGTAAACATCCTATACAAACTTGTAGTTCATGGTTCTTGATCACCTCGATTGTCAAAACAATGTCATGTAATTCATTCACTATCCCAATCTCAACTCTCTTCAATCAATACATAGCTTAGATCTAAAAATCTTCCATAATTACTATTTATATGGTAGAGGAAATGATCAAGATTCATCAAACCATGTGGTCTAATTACAATCTTCATTAAATTATCTCCCCAATTTAAATATCCCTAAAGGATATATATTGTCAATAAACAACATATTCGACCTACTATATATTGAAAAAAAAGATCTGAAAGCTAACATACTTTTTTAGTACAAAGTAAAATTCTCACATCAATTACAAGTTTTGATCATTTAAAATTGAAAAATTAGCAAAATTTTAATTTTCCATTCCTAAAAATAGGAAAAAGTGTAACACATTCACCATGTCATATAGATTCCAATCTCGTAGCTTACTAGTATAGATCCTTCTTAACCCCAAATCTAATAAACTCCAAAAAGGATCAAAACAAAATCGATGCACAAACCCCTTAGTGCTTGAAGATCAAGGCTAAGATGGATCTATGCTAGTTTATTTTATCAATCATCTTTCTTTAGTTTATTATTTTATTTTTACATTTTTGTGGATTTACTTTTATGAACTTCAATTTTTTTAATCATTTTTCTAATTAGTTTACCAATGTCCGTACGAGACACATCTACCAATAGATGCACCTCTTACTTCTAGTGCAATAATACCTCCTTGTTACCAACAATTTGTTGGTGGAAGTTGCAAGCCTCCTACTAAACCACTCTTTATATTGTACATCATATTTTTAAGTATGTATTCCTACTTCCAAAGTCTCAACCCTATTTTTTAGTCTAAAAGTCCTAAGATGCTCTATTGTCTTGATTTGGGGCATTGAAGTTTGACCACAAACTCACAATTAATATTGTCCATACTTCATGGTTGTCTTTGATGAGTTATTTTCTTAAACTTCATTTACAACTCAAATGTGTACTATGCAAGGTACTCTCAAACTTTGCAACATTTCTTGCTTCTTTTATAACATTTTTTAGACTGCAATGAGTGCAATAGGCCTCACACGTGAACCAAAATGCTACTCCCAAGGTCATAGCACTCCATTTCTAAGGGAACATAACCATCTAATCCACTTGGGGTTCATCGTTCTTAATCACCTTGGTTGTCTAAAAGTGTGATGTAATTCATTCACTACCCCAAAGTCTCAACTATTTTCTTCACTTCTCAAAGTCCTAAGATTCTCTATTGCCTTGATTTGGGGGCCTTGAAATTTGAACACAAATTCACAATTGACATTGTCCAAAGTTCATGGCCATCATTGAGGAGTTATGCAAGGTACTCTCAAATTTTGAGACACTTTTTACTTCCTTTGTAACACTCTTTAGAGTGCAAATGGCCTCACATGTAAACCAAAATTCAACTCCCAATATCTTTATATTAAATTCACAATTCGCCATTTCTAAGGAAAACGTAAACATCTTATACACACTTGTAGTTCATGGTTCTTGATCACCTCGATTGTCAAAACAATGTCATGTAATTCATTCACTATCCCAATCTCAACTCTCTTCAATCAATACATTCATCTATCGAAAACATTGCTTTCAATGGAAAAGAACAGAACATTATAATAAAAAAATATGATACAACCTATTCACTATTCAAATATCAATCAAATATGGAAAAGAAAACAGATTCACTAACCACTTGTAGTTCATGGTTCTTGATCACCCCCGATTGTCAAAACAATGTCAAGTAATTCATTCACTATCCCAATCTCAACCTTCTTCAATCAAATACATTCATCTATCTAGAACATTGCTTTCAATGGAAAAGAAAAGAACATTGTAATAAAAAAATGTGATATCAATGAAATATGGAAAAGAAAACAGATTCACTAACCACTTATTCCAATGTCCACCCTCTTCAATCAAAATTCTGAAGGTTCAAGGAGGGCTTTGGCTCAAGGGATATATAGCGTTAAGGGTCAAGGGATTAAAATCATGGGTAAGGTTAAAAGAGCTTGCCTATTTCTTTTCTTCGACTCATCTCTGGCTTAACCACTCGTCGTATTCCATTTGTATTCCACTTTCATTATCTTTCACCATTTTGTGTTCTACTTCAACTCGTGGTGTTCAACTGTGCTCTCGCCAACAGATTCACTAACCACTTATTCCAATGTCCACCCTCTTCAATCAAAATTCTAGATGCTCATTTTAATTCAATCTCAACCCTCTCCAATCAATCCGTAGATGCTCATTTATTCCAATTCTTATGATTATCTTCATGCAATTAATTCTTTACATTCAACTGTTATCACTAAACATAAAAACTGAATACATCTCTTTCAGTTTAGTTGTAAAAGCACCTTGAATCTCTCCATGGAAGTGGGAAATTTGAAAAATAACAATGAAGAATTTGAATGTCTAATTATTTGTTATTTTGACTTATTTTGTTCTAGTGCATCTCCATATTGCAAGAATGTGGATGGATTTTTATATAGGGTTTTGACAATATTGTTTTCATAATGCTTGTGGACTCAAATTTTATTTAAGAACTAGTAAAAAAAAAGAGCCTTCTCCATATTGCTTTTTCAAGATACATTGTACAAAGATATTAAACTTCGATAAGTTAATTCTCTAATAGGTCGATATAATCTTGTGATGCTTTAAAAAATATGGATTTCATGTTGCAGAACAGAGAAATAAGTCCTCTAGCCAGATAGTGAAAATTGTACTGCAAATATAATTTACATTACATATAACCAAGGAAGTCAGTGGAATTAGTAAACAATCATACTAATAATAGTGGAAGATTGGTATGTGTATAATGTTAAGTGATGAGTGATTGAATATGAGACTGCAAAATACATTCATGGAGCTCCTCTTCAGCTCAGAGTGTGGTCTTCAGCATCAGCAGCATCGTAAGGGCACTGAAGAGGGGAGGAAAACTGGAAAATGTTGCTGTGGATTGGAGAATGAGGATCCCCATTTGCATCATCATCATTTTGTGATAAAAATGATCTGTTTCTCATTGGAGAAGAGTAAGGTGAAGGAGATGCAGAGGAGGAGAAATCCAAGCGCATTGAAACATCACCGAAGGCAGCAGCCATGTCCATGTCCATGTCCTGAAGTGTAAGCTTATGATATTCCACCACTTGATGAAGATACTGATTCTCCCTTGCATAGTTTGCGTTCTCCTGAGCCAAACGCCCCTTTTCTGCCAGAAGGGCTTCCAGCTGTAGTCTCACCTGCACCAAAAACCACACACAGACTCTCAGAGACAGAGGGATTCAAAGAGCACATCAGTCACATTTTGTACTTAATCCCCAAGGTTCAAATCCCCACATCCCCATAGACATGTTTAGCCGCTGGTAGGTCTAGTCTGCACAAGTTGGCAGCTTGGTTGGGGTCCACAGAAAGACCAAATTTTGAACCACTTTGCAGCCTCCTACCTGTAATGATATTTTCTCACGTGTTATAGATGCAATGCATAGTATTGTAACATTATCAGGTTCAAATCCCCATAGACAAACACTCAGACAGAGGGATTCAAAGAGAACATCAGTCAAACTTTGTACTTAATGTTCATGGTGGTGTTGGGTTGACAGTAAAGTGGGGGTAATATTCTCCACCAAGATTCAAATCCCCAAAGAAATATTCTGCTTCTACTGGTTTTAAGGTTTAGTCTGTGGAAGTGAGTAGCTTTGGTTGGGGAAGGTGCAAGTCCTAAGCTACCCCACCTGCAGCCTCTAAGGTTAAGGGATCTTTCTCAAGTGCTCTAAATGCAATACACTATGCTGTAATATTCCCTAGTTCATATCTCCATAGAGATGTTTCACCCCTGATGTGTGCAGTCTGTGCAGGTGGACAGCTTGGCTGGAAAGGATGCAAGTCCTGAGCAACTTGAACATAATAGAGACTAGATGCAACTTTAACAGAATAAATAACCCAACTGCTTCCTCTTAGCTGAGGGATCTTTTATCAAGTGTTCTAAATGAGGCACACTATATTGTAATATTCCCAAATTGGGAAAACAATGAAGGGATTTTTCTCAAGTGTTCTAAATGTGATAGACTATATCATAATATTCCCAGGCTGGGAAAGCAATGTGGCGATGGATATTTCTCAAAGATTTCTAAGTAGAATACAGTACATTGTAATATTCCCAGATTAGGGAAGGGCATGAAATGGAAATGCAATGAAGAATATAATAGCAAACCCACCATCATACTATAACATACCAGATCATCTTCCTCAGGCCTAACGCCCTTGGTAACAGCATCCCTCAGCCTCTGATTCTCCTCCTCCAGAAAAGAACAGCGTTCTCTCATGAAGCACAGATCTCCCCTGATGGACTTCAGCTCGCGTTCTAGGAATTTGGCTTTGGAAGCCATGGCCACTGCCAGCTATTAAACCCAAAACAAGAAAGTTTAAATAGGAAAAATAAAAATGAGGAAATAAAACCCGTCAAAATTTATGAGCAAAAGAAACACAAATCTCACATTCCGGTGATCCTTCAACTTGGTATTGTCATCCTTGTTTACCGAGGCTTTGTGTTCGTCTGTTCCCTGATCAGAAGGCTTTTCCTCGGCGTTCTCTGGAACTCGGCGCCTTTTGAGGCTGGGTACAGGGGAAGTTGCAGGTACTTCTATGGGGAACAACTCCGATAATTTGGTTTCAGCCAAAGTCGTTCCATCCTGCCAATTTCCCCAACTTGAATTCGTTTTTAAGTTTCAAACCGGAAACCTACACCAGATCAATAATAAGGAAGAGTTCACGTTACCTCAAGTGCAACCCCGAGTGTGTGGGTAATGCGAGTTAACGAAGAAGCCACTGCCTCCAGCCCCTTGTGAAGAAGTTTGCTATCCTCCTGCACAACTTTGGCATCCGGGTCCTCATCCTGCAATAAATAACTTAGTGATTCAACCATGCTGTTCTCAGCTAGAGCTTCTGATGAAGAAAAACATATAAAATCCAATCTTCTAAGCATAAGCCGAGAAAACATACCTGGGAATCTGTGTTCTTCTTAATGGATTTGGCTCTCTTGTTCAATCTATCCCAGAAGCTCTCTTCGCTCTTGTGATCTGAGAATGGGCTTGCGGGAATCGATTCATCGGGTGGTGTCACAAGCCCCTGCACCACCAAAACCCCCCACAGTATAGTGGATGATCATGACATAATGGGTTAAATAAAATGGAAAACAAATACAGCCATGAACATGAACATGAACATGAAGAAGCTCAGTGAAAAGAGAGGAACTCTGTGACTTACCAAATTAAGGGAAGGATAGGAGATAGAATGGGTTGCACCAGGAGACAGAGCTCCTCCTGCTAACATGGCCATTGCAATTCTTCTTCCTTCTTCTGCAACTACAGGAATGACGGATGAGGAGGGGATTGCACTATTTGTGTGAATCCTATGAGCATGAAGAAATAAGGGAATGAGTGGAAACAGTCAATAATCCACCCACAGTCCCACTGGATCATATACGTTATGATGAAACGGCTCATTCACTGCATTCCAACAAATAACGAGGCCGCCTCCCTCATTCTTCCATGTCTATATTACTTTGGCATCCAAAGCGCAACGGTCATATTTTTTGGAAGCTCCATGTGGGCCACCCATCGTTAAAAGTAAGGCGCGCCTCAACTCACACTAGCCATTAGCCCGGCCTTTAAGGCGCCTCCGCGCCAGTAAATTCCATTTTCCAACTTTATGTCAATTTTGATGCGGTTGAGTGTAGCCTTTTGCTTAATAAAATGTGTAAATAATGTCATTCAATTTTAGCTAAAATAAGTTAAGGTAAGTAAAGTAAGTGGTAACTTTGAGCTAGAATAAGTTAAGATAAGTAAAGTAAGTTGAGGTAATTCTTTTTTGGACCAATGGGAATATCAGTGTAGGAATTTGGGAAAAATTTCACCCATAAAAAATGATGGTTTTTATATTAAATAAAGATTTTTTACTATTTTTTTCATTTTTTCAAATTCCAGCTTCGAGAGTATATTTTGGTGAAATAAAGTTTAGTTTTGATTTCCCTTTTTCTCAAATATTAAAAAAGAGTTTGTTTGTCCACTTATTACTTTAGTTTGGTAAGTGTTGTAGGACTATTTCAAGGTTCCTTTTAGGTGTTTTCGGTGTCAACAGACGGGCCATACGAGGGCACTCTGTCCGGATGTTGTTCCTTCAAATTCTGCAGTGAGGACTTCACCTTCTGCAATCCCCCCTAACAGCTGGGCTCAGACTGCGGATGGTGCGAATCGTTCTATGGTTCCAGGTAAGTCAAAACTTCTATCCATCCCTACTTTTCCTGAGATTACAAATGATGATATGTCTGTCATTTTGGATGTGGAGGCGATTCTAATTGATAGGATAGCTGTTGGGGATATTGTCTTAAAGCTGGATACCATGGAGAATTGTCCTTCTGGGTCTAAGGGGGTTTCCCTCACGGATTAACCTAAGGCCTGTAGGGACCTCTTTGGCCAGGGTTTGGTGTCGGAGGAGGAGACCGAGTTGATTCTGCACAGTTCTGTTAGGGAGGGTTTGGTTGATGGGTCTGGGGTCATTCTTGAGGATGGGATAGGTAGGGAACCTATGGCCCAAGAACCCAACTCTTATACTATTGACGACCTGGACTTATTGGGGGAGGTTGGTGTCTCAATCGGAGGGGGATGGCGTATTCACTCCATTACCTATTTTTTCAAAACACCCGTCGTCCAATCCCTTGGTTCAGTCTGTCAATAATGCTCGATTCTAGAATGTTACACTTAGGAAGGCCCGTAAGTATGGTAAGAATCCGGTGGACCTGGATGGTGGGGAGGCCATGTGTCATACTCCCATTTCTGAGCGGCTTGATTTGGAGAGTGGTTTGGGGTTATTTGATAATGATGGGGGCCTTAGAGCATATCCCCCTGGTGATAGGTTCCTTAATTTCGATTTGCTCTTTGAACATCCGGGGGGTGGGTAAGGTTGTTCGAGTTAGGGCCGTATAAAACCTTGTTGCTACTGCTCGACCTAGTGTCATTCTATTGCAGGAAACCATGGCTGTGGATGTCGATGCAATTGCAAAGATTGCTGGTATACTGGGGGGATGGGAGGTCTCAGCTGTTAGTTCAAACGGGATGTCGGGTGGTCTATTGGTGGCCTAAGACCCCCGCTGTTATTCTTTTTTGGTTTATAAGACGGCGTGGGGTATACTGCTGGAGGGTTTTTGCAAATTGAATGGCCTACACCCCTCTATTCTCAACTGTTATGCACCCTACAGGAATAGAGAGCTCTTCTGGAATGGGCTACAATCCTCTGGTATGTTGGCTATGGACAATATTATTGTGGCAGGTGATCTTAATTTTACGACGTTGGCTCAGGAGGTCTGGGGGTCAAAGGCTAAGATGGATACATTGGCTACTTACTTTTCTCAGTTTCTTGTTCATAATGACCTAATTGATGTCTCTACAGGTGTTCTTTCTCCAACTTGGTTCAATTGCCGGAAAGGCCATGAGGGCATTCACAAAAGGCTCGATAAATTTCTGGTGAAAACTAATCTGCTGGATTCTGTTTCTCGTTATCGTTCCTAGGTTGGCAGGTCTAATATCACTAATCATTGGCCGATCTACTTGCAATTGGATTTTGGTGATAACTTGCAAAATTATCCTTTTAAATTCGATAGCTCCTGGCTTTCGGATGAGGCTTTTGTACTTTTTGTCCGGGACTCTTGGCAACATTCTGATATTAATGGGGAACTCAATCCTGTAGACTATTTCTGCCTAAAGCTTAAGGATCTAAAGGGGAAAGTTTCTAGCTGGATACAAAGGAGGAAATTGAAGGACAAGCAGTCTTTATTGCTATTGGAGGCACAATTGCAGGTTCTATACTCCTTTAACTTGGAGGCTCCTTTGGATCCGTCACAGTTTGATTCTTTGAAGAAAATGGAAGCTGATAAAGAAAATATATTTCTGAAGGAGGAAGAGGAATGACGATTAAAAAGTAGGGCACTATGGGTGCGATCAGGTGATAAAAATTCTAGATTCTTCCATGCCTTTTCCTCGGCCAGGAGGAACAACAACACTATTTGGATGATCATTGATGAGGGGGGGAATGAAGTGTCCTGTTTGAAGGAGTTACAGGTTGTGGCTAAACAACATTTCAACAATGTTTATTCAGATGATAAGTGTTGTACCTACTATCACAACTGCGGGTGGCGAGAATGTATCCTAAATTCTTTGAGGATGAGGAGGCTGCTAATTTGTGTGCAGAGGTTACCCTAGAAGAGGTTGAGAGCATTCTTAAGGCATTTGCTAAAGAGAAAAGCCCAGGACCCGATGGCTAGACCGTTGAGCTATTCCTGCACTTTTTTGACATCATGGGTGATGACATTTTGAGGATGGTGAATTATACACGCAATGAGGGATACATCTCTGGTGCCTTGAATTCTACATTCATTACGCTTATCCCAAAAGCCAATGAATCAACGAATTTTGGTGACTTCAGACCCATTGCATTATGCAATCCTGCTTATAAAGTTGTTTCAAAGATTATTGTTGTCCGTCTGAATCCTATTTTCTCTAGATTTATCACTCCTGAGCAGTTTGGCTTCCTACAGGACTGTTAGATTCATGATGTTGTTGGCATCACTCAAGAGATTCTCCATACCATTAAATCGAAGAAGTGGAAAGCTATTATCCTTAAGATGGATCTAGAAAAGGCATATGATCGAGTATCATGGGATTTTCTGAGGATCATTCTGATATAGATTGGGGTTCCACCAATGGCCATAAGGTGGATTATGGCATGTGTGACTACCATGAATATTGTTGTTTTGATAAATGGAGCTCCTACATCTTTTTTCAGGTGTTCGAGAGGTATCCGACAAGGATGTTCCTTGTCCCCAATGCTATTTCTGTTGGTAATTGATGGACTGAGCAGATTGATAAAGAAGGCACAGATGGATAGGGAAATTCGTGGGCTAAAAATATGCGAGGACCTATCTATTACACATGCACTATTCGTTGATGATGTCCTGCTTGCTGGAGATGATTCGATGGAGAATGGCAGACATACAGTGGCATTATTGACTTGTTCTGCAAAGCGTCCGGCATGAAGGTCAGTCTGCGAAAATATTGTTTATATCAGAATCTTGTGGGTGATGACAGAGTACAGGATATTATTGATGTGATGCCTTTTAAATGCTGTAAGATCGCTGATGGATTCACATACCTAGGTTTTCGCCTTAAACCTAATGGCTACCTGGTTAAGGATTGGCATTGGCTGATTGCAAAGTTTGAATCTCGCATTTCACATTGGACTTATTGGCTATTATCCATCGGGGGTAAGCTTACTTTGCTGAAGTCAGTTCTTCTCGGTATGCCGGTGTATTGGTTTTCGTTATTACCTGTGCCTGTATCGGTAATCAACACTTTAAGAAGTCTTATCTTTCATTTTTTATGGACTGGGGGAATGAAAAAAACATGTTTTACCTTGATTGGTTGGGAGAAGATATCTCTTCCATACTCTGCAGGAGGATGGGGGATTAAGGATCTTTCTGTTTTCAGTGCTGCTCTTCGACTGAAAAGCCTACAGAGGGCATTATTTGGGAGCTCTCTTTGGTCACAGGTTATCCATAAAAAATATGTGAAGATTGAGATATCAAACTGGCTCAGAATGCCAAATAAATCCCTGAGAGGGGTGTCTCCCATGTGGAATGGTTTTATGAAGGTGTACTGCTGGCTTGCGGCGAAACTGTGTTGGAAGGTGGGGAAGGGCCAGGAAGTGGCCGTGGGCGTAGACCCTATCGCCGAGCTAAATGGGGATTATATATTATCTAATCAGATCCTTGCGGCACTTAGGAGTGTGGGTGTTGTTACCCTGAACTCTATTGTTATTGATAATCACCAGAGGTATTGGGCGGCAGCTGAGGACCTTCAGATTCCCCATACTCATCATGTTGAATGGGAGCGCTATATCCTGAATGGCTGAATCTGAATAATGCAGGCATCTGGCTAAACTCGAAGGAGGATCGTATTTTATGGGCAGGTAACTCGGCTACAGGGAAGGCAACTGCTAGCACTGCATATAATTACATGATTAAGAGGAGATGTATATATCCTAGTTACTAGTGGTATAAGATTATATGGTATTGGCATATACCATTGAAACTCAAATGCTTTATCTGGTACGTGCTATTTGATAAATTAAAAACTTTGGACAATTTGATTCTGAAAGGGTGGAATGGGCCTAACAGGTGCATTATTTGTAAAGAAGATGCTGAATCCTCATCTCATCTATTTATTGATTGTTCTTTCTTGAGAAGGATATGGGGAAAATTTTATCAGAATTTTGGTATTGTGGTAAAATGGGGTGGTAATTCTGTAGAATCTGGTTTGCATTCTTGGATTAGCTCATGCAAGGCACACCATACTCTTCCCATTTTATCTACTGGGTTATTTGGAAGGCTAGAAACTTAGCTATCTTTGAGGAACACACCCCGAATGTGGACACATCTTATACTTGTGCACTGTCCCACTATTTACAACATTTGAAATTGGAGATTGCACCTGCTAGGCGTGGTATTGGTCACTTTCATCTTCCTATTGATGATCCTGTTTTACTGTTTGATGGGGCAGCTAATTTGGGGAATTGTGGTGCCGGGGGTGCTATATTCTTCGGTCGAGATCACTACTTCTATCTGCGATTGAATTGTGGGTTGGGAACTAACATGAAGGCTGAGTTATTAGCTCTCTGGTGTGTCACACACGTGGCCAATCTTTTTGGGCTGCCAAGAGTCAAAATATTTGGGGATTCCCGAGTCACCATCAAATGGGATCGGGGAGAATATGATTTGAAGGTGCTGAATCTTCAGAATTGGTGCAATAGAATTATAATGGAGCTCAGAAATTTTATGGATATCTCTCTTGCTCACATTTATAGGGAATTTAATACTCATGCTGACTAGCTTTCAAAGCAGGCTCTGGATGGGGAAGAGGGCTATCTTTTTTGGGATGAATACTGTGAGAATACTTTGATAGCATCTGGCTCTCTATATTTCCTTCATTAGACTGTGCTGGATATTTGGGAATTGGGATAATGTAATTTTTGGGTATCTTGATCTTGGTGAGACAAACATTGGCTTTGCTCACGTATATTCTGTAATACTGTTTATCATGTACTATTTGATTCAATTAATGAATACCAATAGTATGCTTTTTTTCGTGGAAAAAAAAGTGGGGTTTATCTACTTCCCCAAAGATACCCATGACTAGCATAAGCAAGAGCTTGCCATTGAATAGATTTAAAATCGTTTGCCACATCACTCAATGTACTTATGGCATAACACTTTTCACAAACTAATAAAAAAATTAGTCTAATTCGTTTTTTATCTCTAATTCTTTTTTCACATAAAAAAAACGTATTATATTTTTCTTATTTCTACCCAACATATTATTCATTTTTCACTTACTAATCCTTATCATCATTCCTTCTCATGTATTAAAAAACTTTCACAAATTTTATTGCTTGGATTATAATGATATTAGTTTGGATTTCCTCCTTCCTCTGCATTTGAAAATACCTATATCCATGTCTATAAGTAAATTAAAATACACAACCCAATAGGGATATGTCACCTACCCAAATTTCTGGAAATTATTATTTTATTTGCAAAAATACTTTATGTTGATTTAAATTACAAAGTTTTGTAATTATGATTAGTTTTGATCATGGATGAATGTAATTACTGAATATTATTATTTAAATAAATTAATTAGGAGACAAACACCCAAGAGGACTGTTGAATGAGTGTTCACTGACCCACTAGGAGGAATGGAAGCTGTTGGAAGGTATGGGACACATGGCAGCAGTTGCATCACACCACTAACTGTTGGTTATGGGACAACTACCCCTAAAAATAGGGCATTATCCCCCAGGTGGAGGGAGTGAGCAGGCAGCTCATTTAATGACCCGGTAACAACTAAAAAGGCCTAGGCAGCCTATATGAAGCAATTAGAATTGAGCAGGAATCTCTTGATTAATATTTTCTGCAGAATATTTTCCTCTGGTGAATCAGGTGATTCCAAGAGAGATTCGAATAGGGAGGTTATTGGTGATTGTGATCTTAAGACTGCATTACTGCTGAGAGGAACCAGAGATGCTGGTGTAATCTATCGGTCTAATAACTATTGAGGATTCTGAAGTTATTGCTACAGCAAGAAGAAGTCTTAATTCTTGAAGTTTCTTCCTCCTGGTGGTTCAGTGAACAGGCTCGGGGGTCCTAAGGCAAGTACTTGACTGTCTTCAGGAATTGGTTTGGTGGAACAGTCTTCTTGGGCTGTTTGTTGCCCTACAGATTTATCCAGGTTTTACTATTCTAATTCTGTTATAGTTTTTCAATGTTATTTTCTTTTATTATTTTCTACCCTATGTTTAACTGTGATTGGTAGATAGTTAAAAATAACAATGAGATAATCTTCTCTGTATTTTTCCCGTGCTGTTATGTGCACAGTACTCTAATACAAAGTAGTGATTTAAGTATTAGATGATAGATGGGCAAATTGCCAGTGATAGAATGCATTTTTATTATAAGTATTCTATGCTAACATTCTGTTTCATTGAAAAGAAAATAAGTTGCATGACATTTTATTATTCTGCAAATACTGGAAAATTCATAACTTTTCATACAACCATAGAATATTTTCTTCTTCATTTCAGATCTGTCTAAGATAGCATCTATTTGATTAAAGATTTTATATTCCAGTTTTTCTTTTCTGTATGATAGAAATTTCTGAAAAAGAGATTCTTTTACAATCGTCTATATTTTTCATTTATAACCAGATGCATCCTTTATATAATTATTTTTTTCAAAAAGTACCCTGTTAACGCATTTCTTTTTCCTTCACTGTATCGAAGCAATTTAAGATCATTTATTTATCACAGTAATTCCAAAAATAAACTGTATTAACATTTTTACATTCTCTTCCTGCAACTATTATTAATTAATACATTTCCTATTATGCATTTTCTATTTAATTACTGCAACCTTTTTGAAGAAACATTTTATGAAAACCCAATGCATTCTTTCTAAATGCTGTATGCAAAGACTGCCAATTATTTTATTTATGTTTTCTTAAAAACGAAAGTAGTATTTTCGTGCAACTAAATAATCGCTTAAGTAGTTTCATATTTTCTAAAACGATTTTTCTAGCACAGTAATCATTCTACAGTCTCGTCTTTCTTCATTAGAGCTTTTATTGCCTTTTATCACTTATCCTTTTTTTGTTTAGTTAATTATTTATCTAATTATTTTTCTAAGCCGAGAACTGGAATCAAAACATTTCGAACAAGCATCCATGACGGATGAGAAACAAAATACAAGCATTATTTTCCAAGAAACCCTTCATTCACATTTTCTTCAACTGTTGTTCATTCACAGACAACTTGTTCCACTCCAAAACTCAACAAAAATGGAGTCGTGGATTTACAAGTTTTTACATAAAGTTTTTCCTTTCGGCTCAATGTTAGTATCAAGAAGTTTCGAAAGCATTCCAAACCTTTTTTAAAACATTACATTTGAGGTGCCAAATAACAATAACTAACGGAGCAAAAGCTCTGTATAGATGACGATGGAAACCCCAAAACAAAAACCTATACTAGTAGAGCAACGTTTCGGCATTCCTTTGTTTTCATCAAACAAGTGAAACCACACCAGGGCCCTACGAGAACATGAAGGAAACCACCGGAGCTTACCGGAGGTTGACGAAGGATGCCATTCACAACGAATGCGTAGTAATTTCCAGTATAAATGTGATACCTACAAGTCAATCAAAGGTCGAGTGATCAAAATGATTATTTCTTAAAGGAAAATGAACGTATTACAATACTAACATGAGTCATGAGTTAGATTTTACCTTCAAAAAAACTCCAGAGCCGAAAATCTCTACAACTTCACCCTGGCGACGACAGTTTCTTCTAGAGCAACACCCACTTTACAAAGTACACAAAAGGTTCATCAAACAACAAGGTTCCGAACCCTCGACCAAGTGTATTCGCACTATCAAAGACGAGACAAACCCAAATCTATCTTGACAATGGAAGGAATAACAACAACAAATGAAGTTGGTTGAATGTAAAACATTACAGTCGCATGGATGGAGAAGTAGTGCTATCATCATATCAATTGCAGGGTAAAAGTTCAAAGAAATACTTAGGATTGTATACAAACCCCGGGTCGAAACCCTGGGAGACCGAAACCCTCCTTGCAAAAATTTGGCAGCCTATCGGCCCCTTCCCACAAACACAATGAAGACCAAAAAGAGCGGGGAGTGTATTCACATACACATTTTTAGGGTTCTGGAATCAACGATGGAGAGCGATTGCGATCAACGACTGAGGACAAGCCAACACAATACCTTGTGTTGCGAGTTGACAGCATTTAACGCTCCATTAAATATCACCACCTTACCAGAGTTTTTACACAGGTTTGTCGGTTGACACATTACCATTTTGGATTACACATCAGCTACCGACGCATGCCAGCAGGGTTCACCACCCCTCTCGACGCCTTGGCTCTCGTTGAATAGTGGCGTGTCTTCACACTACAAGAGTCCACCTCGGAGAAGCATTTAATGCAGACCGTAATACTAGCAGCACCTGCTAGTACGAAGACAATATATCAATCCTTGCATTTATTTACCTGTCACGCCAGTTGGTAGTCAATATTACAAACCGTGCTATCAAACCTTAGAGCTATGTTAAACCCTTGTTTTGAAATGATATTACATTATAGTTACGTTTTTCATTTCGTAGGATTTATATTAATGTATGGTTCAACATTACCTATCATATATGGTATTACTACCATATAACTTAGCATTAGTTTGATTTTTATATATAGCGATAATATTACGAAAATAATACACATAATATATATGTTAATTATATTTAATAATGTCTTATTTAGACTTTATAATTATCATAATTGATTTTTGTAGCATTGCTACAATATTTCGTTATAGTATAGAAATTATTCTTGCATCATAAATGCATTAATATAGTGATTAGAAAACGTTGTAGAAATCTCTCTAATGATGTGTTTTTGTCACATTCGCAACTCATAAATTACAGTTGTTATGTATAGTCCTAATAGCCGTCGTATGGGACAAACATAGTGTTTAATTAGGTATGATATAATACAGCAATCTGGTGATATTACATTTTTAAACGTGTAGTACTTAGGATTCTAATAATCTTTTTTTTGTTCTACATTTATAAATTTTCAATCAAGACATTTAGAATGATGTATGTATATTTCTTTGGTCCATGGAACTACTAATCGACTCTTTGACAATAAATAGATCATTAATTACTTTTGACAAGTACAGGGACGCTGCAACCAGACTCCGGAAGAGTATCGAAAGACATTTTACGAGTTATTTAATGACTGAGAATTCATACCTTTGTTACTTTTGCAGGTCCTCGCAAAAGAGTACAACACTTAAACTCTTTTCTATTGACGTCGGCTTAAAAGAAAACAAGTACTTCTATTTTATTCTATGATGTTTGATGAAATAAATTTACTTGTAATCTGCACACAAAAAACATTGCAACATCCTTAGCTAAACGTAGCTAAGTAAGCTCCAGGGCGTCTCGTAGGACCCCTTGTCAAACCAAAATCAAACTGTCAACATCTGTGCAAAAGAAAAACAATGTCACATTAAACTACCGATCTTTTAATACATTTTATCATAATCAGGTTTATTAATTACACGTTCAAGCTGTCATTTTCATTATGCTGCCAATACAGAAATTAAAGCATGCTTAGTACAACAACTGTACAATTAATGCTATTATAATCATAAGATGTATTTCTCAATTATTATCATATTAATTAATGCTGTTATTAATCTCAATATGTTATTTCCGCAACTATTATTATCAGATTAATGTTGTTATCAAAAGTTTTAAATTTTTACGAAATTTTGAGATGTTACATGGATATTATGATGATGATGATGATTAACCTCCACTAAGTCCCTTATGATGATGATTAACCTCCACTAAGACCCTTGGTCTATCAAACCTCAAGAAAAGAGAAAGATATTATTTGGATTTTTGTAAAATTTGGATTCCTATGAGTAAAAAGTTGGGAAAGAAGTGTTCCTAGGTGCCCATAGTTTTGAAAAGCAAGAAGATCATGGAGATTAGAATTATAGAAAATATTAGGAAACTGAGATCAAATGTGGGTGTACACAGGGCACTCTAAAAGAAAGTGATATTTGTCCTCAATGCTCATAGACTGACAGAGCTGGCAAATCATTTCCTCCGATGGCATTTTAGGAATTGACCATCGCCCTGTCTCACTATGAAGCTCATGGGAATTCGTTCTTATCTTGGCTATAATAACCCTCTCATTGTCTTGTTGCTAAATGACACATTGTTCAACTTTTTTGTAATTTTAAAACTTCAAAATATCGCAAGGATCATGGACTCAAGTCCAATAGAGTCCCCTTAAGATAAGACTACATGTATTCTAGCGTGATTTACTTCAGGTTCCATTCAAAAAATGTGAGAAATCACTTGGAGGGTTGAGAAAAACTCATAGAAACAATGTTTGACTATGCATGGTGATGACAGAGGGGGCCTCAATCTCCTTTGCAAATGTTCAAACATACATGGCACTTCATCAAATTTACTTGACCTGTAGCATAATTTCAATCCACATATTGACAATACGAGAGAGCTCAATAGGTTGTAACACTCACATATGCTACAACTCAAATGTACTATTTAAACACATAAGCAATGAGATATTGTTCACTCAAACCTGGCTCAAAAATTTATTTACACATAGCAATTTAAACACCAATGCTCTGACATAAAAGTCTTATATTTAAATTATATGCTCAATAGGCCTTCTATTTCATTCATATCAAATTTACAAATTTATAGATACAATCCTAAAAGGGATTTCTTCATGAACATAAATTACAACTAGGTCCACAGATCCTCCATTTACTTCATCAAGAACTTCAATCCTATTGGTCTAAGTCTCAACTAGACATTACAGTGACTTCCCCAATTTTTGAAAGCAAAGCATTTTTATATGTGGTTGTTTCAATTTTATTTTGGGTCTTCTCAATCTTCCACTCCTCTTCTTCTTATTCTTTTCCTTCTCTTTCCTCTTCTCCTTCTTCTTATCTCTGTTCTTTTTTATATCTCCTTTCAATTTCCTCTGCTTTGTTTTTCTTTGCACTCTTCTTTTATCTTCACACACCTTATTGAACCAACCACCTTCTCTCGTCTCATTCTTCCCTCTCCTCATCTTAACCTCTTCCTGAGTAGGCTTTCCAAAACAATAAGCCCTTCCCCATTTTTACCTTAGGCTAAGTTCTATGAGGTGGTCTCTTTCCTTCCTCTTCTCTATCGACCTTCTCTTCTCCACCAACCTTCTCTTCTCCACGCAGGCCTCCTTCCTCTCCTACGCAACCTCCTCTCTTCATCCTTCATGCCCCTCCTCATGTGTAGCTTCTTCTTGTCTTTCAACCTCTCTTCTCCAAGCCTCAATGCTCAATTTCTTAAGCAACACTTCCTCCAAAACAATAATCCCCCTTCTTTCTGTGATGCGCCTCCTTTAAAACAATCATGAGAGTCCTCATGTATGACCTTTCTTTTTTAACAGTCTCCTCAATTTAGGTGACTTCAATGAAGGTTTAATTCCGCTTCATGACCATGCCACCTGTTAGCATATAGCACAAAGCTTCTTGTGGGCTTCAACAAACTCCTTTTTAGATAATTAAAACCATGGAAAATGACCCCTAAAAAAAGGAAAGTCATTAGAATGGAGGAGGGTGATCGGACGGAGGAAAATTCATCACACAAAACCGAAATAAAATCTTGCCAAGCAAATTCAACTATTCGCAGAACCCAAGATCAACGGTTATAATATCTTGGGTAAAGGCTCCATCATGTGCCTCTAGAATTCACCCTCCTATGCAAGAGAATCTAGCGGAGATCATGTGCGCAATCCCCTTTCGCGTCTTTTGTATGAAATCCAAACCCCTGTGATGGAAATCTTACCATTCGTGGCAGCTAGTAATGGATGACTATGATCTGGTGGTCCACGTGCTCCTGCATCAAACTCTCCAAGTAAGACAAATGCACGTCCTTGTGCTAAGAACAAATTCTACAACTGAAAATTCTTTCAATCATTGCTACATGCACATGTCTTTTCTTTTTCTTTCTTCATCTCCATACTATAACTTCTACAACCTTATTTTTTTTAATCTTTAAATTCATCTTCACTCCGATCCTTCATTCTCAATATCATCTTAGGCTCCCTACTCCTATCCTTGTAAACCATAAAATTTTCTTCATCTACTCATAATTCAAATACATAATGCCCTTCATTTCATGCGTTGTTATCTCAATTTTCATCATCTTAATTTATTGTAATGTCAGCAGACTAAAATTCCACCTATCATCCTTGTTTTCTTCTTAACTGTCATTAACTTGCAAAATGGATTTTGGCCACCTCATCAACTATGGGAGATACTTGAGCTCCTCAAGGCTCCAAATCATAAGAATTTTGTCTACTAAGTCTTCTTTCAATGCTTCTTGCTCAAAGGAAAAAATACCATCTTCTATGTCTTCACCAACTTCTTCCTCGATGCTATTGCTATTATGTAATTTTGGCATTCCTTCATGATGCCCTACACCAATGTATCCATCACTCATGGCTTTAGTGCTGCCATCAACATCAACACTTTCCATTTCAACTTCTTCATCATTTTCCTTTATTTATGGTAGGCAATTAACTGCCTCCTACTTTTCACCGGCATCCTCATTAGTAACTTGATCAACACAAAACTCATCCTTAAGCTTCTCCATGTTTGTTGCTATTTCAAATTCCAAACAACATTCATTATCTTTCCTCTTCGTTTTACTTTTGTTTCTTGATAGCTTCAACACTTAATGAGAGTGTTCTTCATCATATTTTGCAATTCTAACATTGTTATCAACACCTGCACAAACGTAAACATTTAAATAGTTAAATAAAATAAAGGGTTCCTCTAGCTTCTTCTCTTGCTTTTCTCTTGTAGCTTGGATTGCTGCATATGCAACTTTAATAGTTGTCTTCTTGTCATCCATGTTCTTTACTGCAACTCGGCTAGTATCATCATCTTTCTCCACTGTTGCTAGTGCAGTCATTATGCATTCTTCATGTCCATCATCCACATGAACTCTTTCTTTAGAATTATACCTATGTTCCTCCATGATAGAAGAGTCTTCATTTGTATACATACTTATGGTAGCTTCCCTCTATCTACCTTCACCTTCTATTGATGTAGCCATTAACCTATCATGGCCCTCAACCTTAAGCTGATTGTCCACTACATTCATCAATCAACAATCGATTTCATCTCTTTGCTAATATCTATAATTTAATCTTCACAAATGAAATCACCCTCATCATATCTTACCTCATTTTCAATTTTAACCTCTATTATTTGCTTAACCACTTGCATAATTTCCTCTTTCATAGCCTCCTTATGTGTTGTTATTTCTTCTACAAAATCCTCTTCAATTTCTCTAACTTTCTTTGCATTAACCCTTATGACTACTACATGATATTTATTCAACACATTGTCTTCTTGGGTTGATTCCCCTTCATAACTTGGTTTTAAAAGTCGCTCTTCTAGAAAGGTAAGTTCTTCTTCTAATCTCATTCTAGTATTCTCTTGGTTCATGGGAAATTGGGCCAATGCATTTTTACCAAAATTAGATGGCTGAAAAATCCATTTCCCATCTTCCTTTCCACTCATAACCTTTGAATTTTTGTTTTTCATTATATCTTCGACAACCTCCTCATGGGTTTCCATCTTTTTAAGGTCTTCATCAAATTCCTCAAACCCTTCTTCAGCATTTGCAACAACACTATTGCCTTCCTTTTCATTTGTAGCATCAATATGGTTGCTTTCTCCTTATTGTTGTACCCACACATGGGAAAACATCAAAATCACAAAATAATTTTTATGCCTCCATGGGCATGTCCTCCAAGGCTCCTTCATTCTTTATTTCATGCTTGATGATTTCAACATAATCATTATCATCTTCTTCATGACTCTCATTGAACCTCACCATATCATCACAATACATTAGGGAATTTGAAATTCCCAATGGGATATCTGTTAGTTTTTCCTCTAATTCCAAATATGATTTACGCATCCAATTGCTTTTATCCCCAACAATCATAAACTACTAAAATAATAAATGTAAACACAGTGGACTTCTAACTCATATGCAATGAAAATATACACATAAAATTATCAGATTTGACACAAGTAATTTTACCTGGAAAACCCCAACCTATGGAAAACCAGTGAAAGTGTGATCCTTTAAATATTTGACAGCTAAAATAAACATAGAAATTTACAATAGTTGAACTTACAACTATGTTCAACAAGACAATGGCAAATCAACCTTCATAGGAAAATCACTTTTCTCACTGAAAAACCCAGTTCACTAACTCTCTCCAAGCAAACTATCCAAGCTCTACCATATGGCCTATATCATTTGCAAAGTACAGATTGATTTCTCTGTCTACTGGCTAATCCTTTGCTTGAAAATATGAACTAATCATCTCCTTGCTGCAAACTCCATCTCTCTCTTTCAGTCAAATTCTCACACTTTTCTAGCTTGGGTTAATCACTAACCCAAGCTTTCTAGCTTGATATTCTCCCAGTATCAAGACTTCTTTGTCTATGAGGTCTCTCTCTTTCTTCACTTGAGAATAACCCCTTTCTCAAGAGAAAGAGCACTATGGATATGAAGAATGTGTCAAATGCCTCTCTTTGGATCTCTTTTAATAACTTTACAATATGCAAACACCATGGGCTTAATACCATGGGTCCTCCAATACCATGGGATCAATAAAAGGACTTTATAAAATAAATTTAATGTCTAGAGAGTATTTTTCAAATGGATTCTACATGCTAGACATATCGCAAATGTAGAAGTACATGTATGAGCTACAAAAACTAACACTCCCTCTTAGCGAGGAAGGTACTTTTGGAAGAACCTCCACCTGGATCTATATCCAATCCCACCAAATCATCCATTGTTGTAGCTACTCCCTCTGAATTAGATACTTCCATGCTATTTACTTTGGAATTTGCTTTGAAGATTTGTTCCTCCTAACCATGCTCCTAGGAATCTCCACATGTTCTTGAGCATCCATCAATGTCAACACATACCAACTGGCCATGACAGTACTAGAAGAAGCCTCATACCCATCTTCCAGATTAGAAGACAGAGTCCCCAATATCAACAAAATATTTAGAGCCTCCTGCTCACTCTCTATCATTGACATCAATCCTCGATCCAAGATCCCCTTGGACCCACATATAGGATAACCCAATAACCTATACAACTTACCTTGTCTAACACCAAGCATCATTGCTACATATGAGACTGAGAGCAAGTTCATCTTCAGCTCTAGAACATACCTCACTCCTTTCGCCTCAAGAGATCCTCCTGAATCTATCTATAATAGCATTGTTCCAACCCCCTTTACTGTATGTATGGTGTCCACCACAAAAGCCATATGGTAGTTTTAGTCTATCTCTAAAACACTAAGAAATACATCCCTCATCTTCATCATATGGCAATATGCACCACTATCCATAACACATGCATCATTGTCCTCAAGCCATGCACCTTTAACACCAATGCCAGAAAGACAAGATGCCAATGAGAATTCATTCTCAAACTTGGTTGTAAACTCATCAACCTATGTTCATGCTCCAATCCATGTATTCTTGTTTCCTTTCTTCATTCTTGGACATTGACTAACATAATGGCTGGTCTTGTGACATGCAAAACACTTGACTTTGCTCATGTCCTATTTCTTCCCATCACGAGAGGACTTCTCCCCTCCAGTATTGAACTTGGTATCCCACTATCTCTTCCTTTCATTACTTGCAAGCGCAATGTTCTCCTCATCACCATCACCCTTTAGCTGCTTGCTATGTGGAGCCTCCTCCTGAGTCTCTTCTTGGATGAAGTCATCCGATAGCCTCTCCTAGTTAAGAAGATGTTCCCGTGACACAACTTCCTTAACAAAGGTAGTTCACTGCTATGAAAATCCATTCAAATTTTTCCTTACCAGTTTTGACTTAGGTAATGTCTCCCCAACTGCAACTAAATCGTCACGACTTGTGATATCCTAGTAAGATAAGAAGCCATTGTATTAGCCTTGGACATCATGGTGCTCCTGATATTTTCCCTCATCACCATTTTCCTGTTGTGGTTGTCTCTCTGATACAACTTTGTTAGAGCCTCCCACATATCATGGTGGTATTCTTTCCAGATAGGTAAGGAACCACATGATCCTTAATCCCATCCAGAATGATCCTTCTGGATTTCACATCCTTCTTCTGATGGGAGGCTATAAGAGTAGCATCAATAGGAGGCGTGAGAGATTTATCCACAAATCCCAGATCTCATTATCCTCTAGCACTGAGGTTATCCTTTCCCTCCATGTACTATAGTTAGATGACCCATCCAACTGATATTCAAACCTGATACTAATGGACATCTCTATCCAATCGATTAACTACTAACAACAAGACTCTCTCCTTGATGAAGAAGAAATATGCACTTGCAATAGATTACACCTATGCCCTAAATCGATCTTTTGCAACTCGGAGTTTATTGCTTTGATGCCATGTTAGTTTTTCTTCTAATTCTAAATATGTTTTACACATTCAATTATTTTTATCTCCAACAATCATAAACTGCTGAAATAATAATTGTAAACACACTGGATAACTAACTCATATGCAACAAAACTAGACATATAAAATGATCAAATTTGACAAAAGTAATTTACCCTAGAAAACCCCAACTTGGGGAAAACCAACAAAAGTGTGATCCTTTATATATTTGACAGAGAGCATAAACTTATAAATTTACAACAACTGAACTTACAACTCCATTTAGCAAGACTGTGGCAAGTCATCCTTCACAACATGCTATACAACTTGACGATAACCCGACATTGTTCTCATTTTTTGGGGGGTCAATTTTAGTAGTTGTTTTTACCTCCGTTTCAAAAAGTGTGTATACTGGTAGCACCATTTTTCAGTTTCAGCTGTTATTTTGTGATTTTGAAACTTCTTGGTCATAAGAAAATTATAACTTTTATTTACAAGGGCCATTTTCCAAACTTTACAAAACAATCTACATTTAATAGCTAGCTATAGTAAAAAAATACACACATTTTTGAATTTTTGTAAGATTTAGAATCTAGTTAGAACGAAAAATACATGCATTTTCAAAGTTTTCTCATTAAACTTTTATCTTAAAGAAGTCATTTTTTGGGCAAATTTCTAAACAAAATGAGAAAAAAAAGACATTTCAAACCAATTTTCAACGTATTTTCTGCTATTTGATGTATAAAAATGATACTCTTTAACATTATTTTCCATAAAGTGATGATTATCATAAACTCAACAAAACGTATACCATATATTTCTAAATAGCATATTAAAAACATAACTGTTATTCTCAGAATAAAATCTTCAATTCAAAACATTACAAAATATCATATCAAAAATTTGTCAACTTTAACATTTTCCTCAACAATATGAAACTAATCAACAATATCATGCATCCTGAACTCTTCATCAAAATTGACATTTTCAGCTGGTTGGCTCTCTTCATGGACCTCAATGTGTTCATCACGTGCAACATTTTCAGATGGCTCAACTATTTTTTTTCGATGAATTCATTGACGATCTCGCTCCTGAGATGGTACATATAGCTTTCTTGAAGTAATTTTCCCTATAGTAAAAAACAAAACAAAATTTTTTTAGTATATGTTTAAAAAAAAAAATTGCACTTAAAAAATATTGTTAACATATAGTTATACAAATCATAACAATTTTTTAAATGTAGAGGGAGCTCGAGAATTTTTTTTTTTAAATACATAGCCATTGGACTATGCTATGGGCGCCCATAACATCCGTAGCATATCCCAAGGGCTTCACATTTGCTGGATTAGCATAGTCCAAGGGCTATGCATTAGTGCCCCCGCGACCAATGCATAGCCTTTGGGCTATGCTAGGGGAGCTCCTTAGCATAGCCCAAGGGCTATGCCTTGTTCGCGGCCAATGCATATCCCTTGGGCTATGCTACATGGTGCCCATAGCATAGCCCAAGGGCTATGCATTGGGAACACCATTGCATCACCCGTGGGCTATGCAATAGCTCATTGCTATAGGCTATTGCATAGCCCACAGGCTATGCAATGGGTTCCCAATGCATAGCTTGTGGGCTATGCATTGGGTGCCCAATGCATAGCCCGAGGGCTACGCAATGGGCACCCAAAGGGATATGCAATGGGATCCCAAAGGGCGGCCAATGCATAGGCTGCGGGCTATACATTGGGTACCCTTTGGGAACCCATTGCATAACCCCCGGGCTATGCATTGGGCACCCTTTGGGAACCCATTGCATAACCCCCGAGCTATGCATTGGGGATATGCAATGGGGGCTATGCATTGGATACCCAATGCATAGCCCGGGAGCTATGCAATGGGAGCCCAATGCATAGCCCATGGGCTATGCATTGGGTGCCCAGAGGGGGCCCGGGGGCGGAGGCCCTAGCAGGTGGCCCGATTCTGAGAATTGGAAGGCGCCCACAGCGGGGGCCGCTCCCCCCCCAGTCCCCTCTGGGAGCCCACAGTTCCCCCGTATCGGGCGTTGTGGGTTCCCAATGTATAGTTTGTGCAGTATGCAATGGGCGCATGTTTGGGCAACGCTCATTGCATAGCCCGTGGGCTATGAAATGGCCCATACGGGCGCCCACTGCATAGTCCGTGGAATATGCAATGGAAACTCTACAAATGGAGATATTTTTTTGAAGAGTACATTTGGTTGGCCACAAAGAATGCCAAATGAAAATGAGGAGAGAAATGTTCAGCCTTCTCAACCAGAAGAAAGGGAAATGCACATTGGGTCTAGAAGATCATCTGCGTGACGTGAGGCGATGGAAGACCTTTACAGAGGCTCAATACAAGATATTAAGGAGGGTTGCATGATTGTAGTTTTGGCCACAGAAGATCTGCGTGGTTATCCATTCTGGATTGCAAAAGTTATGAAGGTCAATAAAGAAAATGAAGAAGTTATATCTATTGAAGTACATTGGTATGCAATAGACACACACCCATTTGATGGTGTGCACAAGCCAGAGATGGTGATCGAGAAAAAGGTTTGAAAAAAGAGAAAAATAAAGGGTCAAAATGTAAATCATCATCGCATAGACATTTTGAAATTAGAGGATGTTGAAATATTAGTTCATGACTTCCAATTGACAAGGAAAGACACTCTTTGCTCCAAGACTATAGAGATTATCAAAAGATTGTTGGCACCATAAATAGTTGCAACATGGTAGTTTTCTAAACCAAGGCGTAGATCTAGAAGGAATATGGCATATGAAATGTTGGGCATACATGAAGATTCAGATGGTGCACTCATTGATAGTAGAGAAGAATACGGGTCATCTACATCTTCATCTAATCATTCATCTGAAGAAAATGTAGCTTTTGATGATGTGTTATAATCCATGTGTTGATTTGAATACTTGCACATGAAACATTTTGTCTTTTTTATTAATATGCCATTGTTTATATGGAAACTCTAAAGGAGTGCTTGAATTTTGATATGAATTACTTGTACGTCTTATGGTTTAATATATGATTTTATGATGAATATCATAAATGTTTGTATTTTATATGAAAAGAGTGGTCAAATTATTTCTTGAATAATTTGTGTTTAACTCAATGCAAGTTTTATATAGTGTTACTAAGAGATTAAATAAGCACAATTTTCAATTATGATAAAATCATATAAAAATGCTATTTTTTGAAAAAGTGTGCTACCCGTAGCATTAGTTTTCAATTTACAACTTGATTTTAAGGTTTTTGCAAACAACAATAACAAATGTTTTGGTTCATTTCTATATTTTTTATCCCAAATCAAAAAGTGGTGCTATTGGTAGCACCATTTTTTATTTGGGGTTGTTTTTTGGTGTTTTTTATGCAAAAATATGGGCTTTTATGGCTAGAGTTCTCATTTTGAGTATAAAGTTATCGTAAAGTTGTATAACATGTTTCACAGGAAAATCACTTTCCTCACTAAAGAACCCAGCTCACTAACTCTCTCCAAGCAAACTATCCAAGCTCTATCATATGACCTATACGATATGCAAAGTATGAACTTCCTTCTTTTTCTATTGGCCGATCCTTTGCTTGAAAAGATGAACTAATCTTATCCTTGCTATGAACCAAAGAAATTTTTAGGGGCAAAATTTCGCTAATTGGCTGTTTTTTGGGCTATTTTTCAAAAAATAAATTCACTATTTGGTCATTTTTAGTCTCTAATATCGCCTATATTTACATAAAATATATTTTTTTTTATCATAATTTTCGCCAAAATTTACAAGTTTCAGGAGTAAATTGTATGTTTCATATTTAAATTGGCCTACCTATCTATATATATGTTTTTTCCAATCCAAATTAATCGCCTAGAATACTACACTTAAGTCTACTATTGGGTGAAAACGTGAAGTTGGGATACAATGTTTTGAGAATGGGTTGTTTTTGGGTTATAATTTCCAATTTCTCGGCTGAGAAAAAGCCAACATATTTTCTTGGCCGAGAGTTGTATTTTTTTTTGGACGAGAGTTTAACTACGGTTAATATTTTCTCGGCCAAGATTTTAGTTCTAGTTAGACAATTTTTTCATCCGAGAAAACTTCAGTTTCTCATCCGAAAGTACGACCAAATTTTTGGTATGAAACTTTCAAACAGATCTCTCGGCCGAGAGTTTAGATTCCTTTTAAACTCTCATCCGAGAGTGTATTTTTTATATAAACCACACACCGACCCTGCCAGTGTGTGTCTGTCGTTGTTGAAACCCTTGGAGGAGCACACTCCCAGCACACTTATGGTTTGTAAACTTCTGAAACCTTGCAATTCAACACTCCCGAACACTGCAATTCAATGCTCTGACCCCACCATTGTGTGTCTATCGTTGTTGAAACCCTCGGAGGAGCACATGCCCAACACACTTATGGTTTGTACACTCCTGAAACCCTGCAATTCAATGCTCTTGAACCCCGCAATTCAACGCTCGTGAACCCTGTTAGCAGATTTCAAGCCTGGAAAACTCCTAGGAAACGACCGCAACGATTTCTCATCAATTTCGAAAGCATCCACAACTTGATTGACGGTAAGTTTCAATGTATAAAGACAACTTATTTTGGTTAATTTTTAGGTCTTGTGCCACTGCATTTTATTGACATTATATTAGGTAGGCCATGGTTTTCTCTTTCAGTTTGAGTCCTAATTTCAGAAGAGGTTGAAACCATAAAAACCTAAAATCCCGAGAGGGATTTTCACAATTATCTTGCGCCTCCTATTTTACTTCTTATATGCTCAGGGATGGGTGGGAGAAGGTGGAAAGGCCTAGTGTCTTTGGCGAGTGAGCAACTAGTCAATTCTGTGGCCTAGAATTTCACATAAGTAGTTTCATTTTTTGGCACAATCCCTTTTGCACCATTCCAGGCCACATAATAAAGAGATCTCATAGTGGTTCAGAAATAAAAGTTGTTCATAATGGTGATTTTATTAACTCGCCAATTTGGGGAAAATTCTTGGAGGTTTAGTTTTGGGTTTGTTCATGAATCCCTTGGGGAATTTGGCACTTGTTAAACCGATTTTGATAATGTTGGAGCCATGGAATTGAGTTGTTGTAGAAATTAACTTTATATTCAAACCTTGTTTATCCAAAGAATCTCCAATGGTTTATTTTTTATCCTTCTCAAACTATTTGCTACTATAGTTGATATGGCAAGCCTCTAGGTGTAGTGAATGAGTTGTAGTCAATTTGAGAGATTACATTGAGCTCGGGGATGATCTCAAGCATTATATGAATATTCCAAGCATATATGAACAACATGCTAGTCATGTAGAAACCCTCAAGCTTGTTCGTTATTTGTAGCTTATTATTAACCCTCCCTTTGTGATGTGTAGACACATTAAATCTTGGGAAGTCCATGGATATCATTGTAGAAACAAGAGACAATCCCATATCATTATGATATTCCTGCCATTATTTTTCCTCTAGAGATCAATTTGATGTTCGAGGAGAGTGTGTTGCACTTCGAAAGTCTTAGGTGGTATGAGGTGTGAGTAGAACCTTGTCTATGTGAACATGGATTATGGGCATTTGAAGAGGACTCTTTAATGTTGAAACCTGTATAATTTTGTCTTTGTGACCATGGATTATGGGCATTTGAAGAGCACTCTTTAATGTATAAATCTATATAATTTTGTCTGTGTGACCATGGATTATGGGCATTTGAAGAGCACTCTTTAATGTCGAAAGTTGTATAATCTTGTTTCTGTGACCATGGATTATAGGCATTTGAAGTTACGTATAATTGAATACAATTTCATTTTATAATCTTCATTTATTTCTTGCCGAATATTTTTGGGACAAATTTGTAATGCAGTTCATCTAGCACTTACTACTGGTGGAAGATAACATTCCATTTTGATTTCAAGTACTTCCATTTTTTTTTTGCAATGGGTAACCTTAACTTTAATGTTCATAACAAAAATGGAGGCCTCAAAATTTAATCTGCTTCAACCAAAATTATCAGAATTGATTAAAGTAAGTTACAGATTCTTAGTTACCTTGAGCATAAAGGTTTTGGAAAATTACCGACCAGCTACTCCATAATATCATATTCTCATATATTCTCAAGCGCAACCTTGAGCATAATTTTTTTGGAAAATTAGAGACTAGTTATAGTGTACAGATTTGACTGAAAAGTCCCAAAGTCAATTATTGATTTTGCAACAAAGTCAATCGTTGATTTTTCTATTGGTCTATTGGATCCCCTGATCATATAGACGACCAGATGGTTAGTCATAGCCTCAGATCACTAACTTCTCTTTTCTAGGATGACAAGAATGCATGTTGTCAATGTAATCTTTAGTCTTGTGGTAATAAATGTTGCTACAATGAAACCTGGGAGGAATAAAAGAACATCATGTTTGACTTGTAAAGAACCGATGACAACCATGTTCTTGCTCATAATTTTTACTGCCACCCATTTCCATAAGTGCATTGATTTCTCCATTCCAAACATAATTCACTTGACAGTATTAAGAGGCACAAGTTAGTACCTGCAAACTTCCTTTTCATTGGGGAAATTTGGTGACATAATAAAACTCAGAAATAATATAGAATTAATTCACTTGAGAGTATAATAAGGCATATGTTAGTAGTAGTAAATTTCTTTTTTCGTTATGGAATTTTGATAATACAAAACTAACCAACCTATTTTAAACATGAATTATGGTGAAATTCTAATCATGATTAAGGTTACTGACAAACACCCATCATATCCATGTAATAAAGTTTTGAAGTTTCCAATCCTGATAGCCCATAGATTTGATTTTTTTCATCGGAAAAATGCACTTTCCTGCTATTCCGAAGAATCAAGGAAAGCATGTTCTACGTAGACCACTGTAGGAATGGACCCCAGGACCTGTGGGGATCTCCAATCCTTTTATTTTTCCACAAATACTGTTGTACCACTCCCTTGGGTATATAGCCCACAATTTTTTTGGGTTAAGGAGTCTAGTGAATTCATTGGAATTAGTCTCTTCTTAGTATTCTTATTTATATTTTTAATTTGAAAAGTACTGGAATAGAGTGATTTTAATTTTCAATTGGATTTAGCTTAGTTTTTATTGAATTTAAAAGAATATTAATATTTTTAATTTGAAAAATAATAATATAGAGTGATTTTGATTTTCAATTGAGTCTAGCTTAGTTTTTATTGAATTTATAATAAATATAGTATTATGACAAACACAATTAAGATTAATTACTTATAATAAATAAAATATGTTTATTATATTAAGATAATATAAATAAAATAGGGTTAATATATTGAGAATTTATATGATCCAAGTTAAATGGGGTTACTTTTGTTTTTGGATTGTGAAAATTTTATTATTATTACTATTAATCTACGTAATATATCAAATTCGCGTTGAATGCCAACACTATTGTTTAAAATGGACGTAGTTTCGATTACAGATTAACATGCAAACAGTTGTAAAGCAGTTTTTTTTTCAATGAATATTTTCAAGCATGATAATGCAGCTTGAATTCCATTTCTCATGAACAAATTAAACTTTCCACCTGCTTACTTTTATTTAAAGAAGAAGAAGCAACTGGCAAGCCGGTCTATTTTTTGTGAGAGTTGTATTGGAGTTGGCTGCTCCATCTGGTCAGAGTCAGCGTGGGCTAAAATGGTTTCTCTGGTCCTGTTCTTCGCAACTAACTCTTAATTGCTAAAGCCCCCTCCCTCAACCAATGCCTAAATTGCATCAGATTCGACCTACCTTGACCAATATCCTTTTTATTTATGTTGCTATCCAATCTGTTGTTTGTGCGCCATTGCTTGTGCAAATCATCTTGGAAATTTCTATTTCCATGTTAGATTCTCCACTTTCTTCTTCAAGTAATGGATATGAGACTATTTCCTAGCAGCATCTACATTCACTATGTCCTCATCAATTTCGAAATCCTTGTTTTTAAATTCCCCAACATTTTCATACTCTTTTATGGCACCAATAGTGATATGATCCATTTATGTTGTCGCATCAGTCGCTGGAATTTGTTGTGATTGTTTATTATGTTCTGCTATTGGCAATTTTTCTTATGAAGGTTGTTTGACATTTATAAAACAAAGTTTCTCCAATTATATATGTCATAGCATAGGTATTTCAAGTTGTGTCTGACTCATGTATATTGTCTTCCAATGATGGAATCATCACAATTCATCGCTTGTGAGCATCTATACTATCTAAGTCATCCAATTTTTCATAATTACAGATCTTAGTTGTGCTAGATTTTATGCCATCTGCCAATGCATTGACATCAACAATGTGTACTTCTATTGATGTATAATTAGCATGAGGTGCATATGATTCATCTTGTTGTTCTTCCCTTGCATTTGTTTGGGTTGTTTTTCTTTTGCATTCCCTTGCACGTAGTATTTGACAATTTCTTTCATGGCATCAATAATTGTAGTTATCTTTGATTTGTCAGGATGTTCAAAATATGGGCATACAACTGTTTGTTGTGATTGAGCATTTATTGTTTCTGTAGTTTTATCGCCTCAGCTCCTATGTTGTTTAAAGTCCATCATCTGTAGTACTTCGTTGCTAATTACAACATATGCCTCATTTGTCACATCAAAAGTTGGTGACCTACCAGATTCTAATAAGATTAAATTTTAAATTCAACGCACCAAGCTGTTTTTCTACAATGATCAACTATATTCCTTTTTTGGAGCTACCCCAAATTTGCAAAAAATGGCAGTTTTGGAGTTGGATTACACAAAAACTGCAGTGAGATACTTATATATTTCTCAAATAGGTGTAAGGAGATGAAGGGATTTGGCTCAAAATGTAGAAGAAAAATGGGAAAGGGAACCTTTCATACTCTAGGCTTCATTGACAAATCCATCTATTACTTTTGTTGACATATCGATCTATTAATTTTCTTCTCTAATCATTAGAGCCACCCTTGAAAAAACTCCATGTTCACATTATAGGCATGGTATCCTAAATCACGTTTCATCTCAATTTGGTTACTAATTTCTTTGTGACAAAGAAGTGTTCTTCGCAATTGTATCGTTTCACTTGAGTCCAAAGGGAACTGGGAGGTTTTGATTTTGGTTCATTTCTTATAGCAGCCGTTGACTATTCTCCTTCATCTTGGTTTCATTTTTAGACCTTGTTCTTTTGCTCCTTTATTAGAATTTATTAAATTGCATCTTGCACACTAGATGTGATACATTTCATTCTCACATTCACCCCATCTTCATATGAGATAAATATTTGGAAACAATGTTATTTGGCCATGTCGGGGGATCTGCAAAATTAAAATAGAGGCCATTTTTTTTCTACTGTATGTAATGACATTCCTATTTTAGGACTTGACCCTTCTCTGCGTGACCTCAGACTATCATTATATCACCTCTTCTCTTCCTCGACCAACTCTCATCTACTTACCACAGGCCCAAACTAGGCCTCCCCCTTACCTCGACCTGCACTTGTCATCTCCTAAGCCCTAAAATACCTCCACACCCTCCTGGGCTGTATTTTACAGTCTCAGGCCTAACCTCAACTAACCTTCCAAAATTTGGCCCTCCTTATTTTAACTCGGCCATACCAACAATCCATTTTTCCTACCTCATCCCTACTCTTAAAACTCTCCTCCTGACCTCGGCCTTCTAGAAACTAGCCCTCGCTTAGCCCAACCATACTACAGGCTTGAACTCCATACTAAATTCCCCTATCCTAGTTCTGAAAACCATCTAGTACCCTCGACTTTCCCTAACTATCTTTCTCTACCCATCGGCCCTTTAAAATGATGCATCAATTAAAATATAGGCCGTAAGAATTGTAGAATCAACTATAAACATAACAAATGCAATCATTGTCTTATGATTTCATAGAGTTAACGTAATCCTTTTTATTCTTAATAAGGACACATGGATCGTCTAGAGAAATCTAGACATGTTGGTAGTGGTACCAAAGTTCCTAGACACCATTCGAATGGGAGTATTGGACGCACTACAAGTCCACTATCAGGTGCATTCGACTATTAACTTCAACATGTTTAAGTCTAGGTTACATATTTCAAATGTTTAATGTCAATACATATATGAAAATATTCATGTTAAAATTCATTGTCTTATGATTTCATAGAGTTAACCTAATCCTTTTTATTCTTAATAAGGACACATGGATCGAATAGAGACAGGTAGACATGTTGGTAGTGGTACCAACATTCCTAAACGCCATTCGGATGGGAATATTGGATGCACCACAGGTCCACTATCAGGTGCATTCGACTGTTAAATTCAACATGTTTAAGTCTAGGTTACATATTTCAAATGTTTAATGTCAATACAGATATGAACATATTTATGTTAAATTTGACATGTTTTTAATTTGTGGAAAATTCTCATCATGCACAGCTGCATAGCTTCAGGGTGAAACAAACTTGCCTGCTATGTGCAGACACTATTAGAGGTCATCGCCAAGTAAATTCAATTGTTATTTAGTTCATGCTCAAGTCTATATGTTATATGTAATGTTTAATGTGAAAAAATATAGACATAAATCTTCTTTTACACACTTTTCTAAGATCTTGTCGTGCACAGGTAGTGGCTTTGACCATGGAAGACACACTTCTTATGGGTCTACTGGACTCATAGAAAGAGAGCAGCTTGAAAGTCAAGATGGCCTGATTGCTGCGCATCGACGTGCACAAAGGACACCCGTAGGTACATTTTGATGATATTTATCATTTTGTAGTACAATTTAAATATATTTATCTTTTCTAAAACGTTACATGCATATGACTCGATTATTTTTGTGCACATGCATTCAGTGCCTTATTCTGTTGATATGCCTACCACAAGTAGGCCAACACAAGATCTACATGGTAAAGGTGAAATATAAGTTCATAAATATTGATTGACATTTGTGTTTAATTTGTGAAAAATTATGATATTTCTCTTACTTATATGTGATTGTCAATTTATTGTTTTTTACAGGGGCTAGTGGATAGGCATGGGGGACATGCTTAGGTATTTTTTAATGTTATTTATCATTTTATAGTACAAGTTAAATATCTTGGACTTTTTCAAAACGATACATGCATATGGCTTGATTATTTTTTCGCATTTGCATTCAGTGCCTTATGCTGTAGATACGACTAGCTCAGAGAGCCCATCACCATATATAGATTGTTTATGTAAATTATGACCATAATTCTTATTTGACACATGCATGTTTTATTTGCAAAAAATTATGCTATTTATCTTAAAATTACACGTGATTGCAAATTTATTGTTTTTTATAGGGGATTCTACAGATTCTCACTGATATGACAGAAGAGTTAGTTTCTAGTACGCATAGTGTACATGCTGAGGCAGAGACTCCACCAGGTATTTTTAATGAACACATTTTATTTAAATAATTATACATTGATAAAAAAATTATATATACATTCTAATACTTGCACCTGTTTTACTTCTTACAGGGTTTGCTGATCGTGCTCCTATTCCACCTCATAATACAAGGAGAGGTCATCGAGTGCATCAGTACGCCCACAATGAAACATATGACCCTCTCTACACTCATCCTAAAGATGTTCCCAATGATATTCCTTGGGAAGACAAGATCACAATGCTTACTGTGGAAGAGATGAGGGAGTATTCTACGAGATTGTAGTGTGAACTTGAGAGTTCTACTATCTCTATCGGTTGTCAACAGAGTCTCCATATTGCTTTGCATAATCTGAACAATTTTGTTGAGACGTATGTTGGGGTTGGACCATCAACCCATGTTTTTTATGACATGATGCATAGGAGGCGAATGGCGGTGACGGGTCGCCACAAGTTCGAAGAAATAAAAAACATTGTCACAAAAGAAATGGTCTTTTCATTATTTGACTTGCGTCCTGAAGACAAATAATGTTTAAAGATTGCAAGATTCAATGATCCAAATATTTCACCACATATTTATTTGAGGTTCCTCTATGCATATGGGAAGTTCCCAAATAACGATGAGGTCCCTCAATATTTTGTCAAAATGATAATTGCAGAGTTTAGGTTTCACATGGACCTTGACTATACAGATATGGGATCACCTTTATATGGTCCTGGAAAAGGTCATACATATGAACATCTTGATTCACTACGAGATGTTGAATATAGTCAACCGGTTCCTCGCTTAGTAGTTCAACAACCTAGAGTCATTTATTTTCTAGAGGAGTTTAAAATGACATCCGAAGTGGCAAGTAGGGTGAGGGAACAAATAAAAGAGATTGTTGGGGCTGCATTGGCAAGGGTAGAAAACGACATAAATAATATGGCACCTTCAACCAATATGGATGACAGCTCATTTGATGACTATTCTGATGATGTATTGAGATTTATGAGTCGATCAGAGCTCGAGGAGTATGCAACATATTGTAGAGACAGGTATAAGCGAGTCAATGCTCGAGAAAATCGACACACGGATTTGGTACGTAAGTATGCTTTAATAATTGAACTCACAAAAGACACATTTACAATATGAGCTAGGATGTAAATGTTACATATTAAATGTTTTTGTATATATATATATATATGTTTTTATTATCCAAATATCATGCCTATAAATTAATTGAAATTTATGCAGTATTCCCAAATGCTAAATGATGATGACTATGCTGATGATTGTTTTGTTGGCGAGGAAGAAACAAAGGTATTACTTTGCTGATATGTATATAAATTCTTTTAGCTCCTTTGTCTTTTCTTTTGCAGGTTTGTGCTTCTGTTTTTGATCTTGCTGGTTAGTCTCTTACATTTTATTGAAATTTCAGGGTAGCGACACAAATATACATGTTGAGGAAATTGTAGCTACACAATTTCCACAGGTGATGCAGGTATCAATATTTCTTTTTGATAACATTTTATTAGTTTTGGTATATTTTGTCCCCAAACGTATATATATATATATATATATATATATATATAAACTTTCATTTTGAATTTTCATCCCACAAAAAACCAAGAGCAAATGGAATTTGCATATGAAGGAAATAATGAGCGACAAGGGAGCAACAATCGGCTTGCATGAGAATGCAATACTTAAAATCTGTTTTGAGCGAAGATGTTAGTTTTTTGACACGCATACTAGCTTTGGAGAAATTATCAGTTCTATGTCTATAGATATAGTGGTTGTACTTGAAACACAATTAATGACAAGGTATATATCCTAAATTTTCATATTAGAATGAGTTTTTCTTTTAAAATTTCAACAGTGTATTACTTCTGTTCAAGCTTTGATTCTGCTTTGAATTCTTGTAACTTCTTTACTAAACATTAGATTTCAGTTATGGGAGGTTTAGTAAATTAAATTAAATTAGATTAAATGAAATTATGTTTAGTAAAAATGATCAATTTAATTTACTAATTTACTAAACATTAGATTTCAATTATGGTTGGTTTTAGTTATGGCTACATTACATTTCAATTATCTATAGTGAAGCAAGGTATCCCAACTTTGCAGTGACCTAAGTTCATTTCTTTAGCAGCAATCCTCTAGCCACCATAAGAATAATGGTTGGTTGTTTTCACAGGTTTTGATTGGGTTGGTGACTTTGATGATTAAAGGTCCATTGCAAGTAATGCATATAATCTCGGTTAGGGTTTTTCTACTTGGGCATACTAGAAACGATGTACAGTTTACCATTTCTCTTTCTTCAGCTGAGGCAAATTATAGAGAAGTGGTTCGGGCATGCCAATGAGTCCTTTGTCTTTGACAGAGCCTTTTTGAGTTTGGTTTCCACTACGTGCCTCCAACCACATTGTATGCTTACATCCCTTTGGAATATTTTGGGTTAGACATGGTCAGATTGTGAAACCTTGGAGGAAGTTGAGAGTGATCTGTTGAGACTCTCCTAACACTCGATGTCATGGGAAAGAACTAGGTGATGAATTCAAAGGTTGGGTGTCGATCATCTTTCTTATGCTGAGTGTCGAGTTGAGATTTGTGGCAGGACCGAGAACTCAAACTCTTCAAAATCCTTGTGGGGGAAGGGTTGCAAGTTGAAGTTTGAGATAAGGTTTACAGTTTCACTGATCGAATACCAGAAGTATTGTGGGTCTCTTCCTTCTGTTTGTTTCCATTGGCATAAGGCACAAAATTTCCCCTGATGCAGTATGTTTGGGGATGTCCTTTTAAGTATTGAGATTCATGTCCTAACACCTAACTCATATAAATATCAAGGCATATATTGTCTGGATAAAGGAAGAAAATTGTGAGAGGATGCCTCTATATAGTAAATGGGACATCTGAAGATGTGGTGCTCCTTTCACTCAACCTCCTACAGGTGACATAGCTAGTGAATCCTTTCTAACCAGAGGATGTGATGATCAGTATAGACTATCCAAGAAGGTTTCTAAGGCTATGCATCTATTGTCTATGCTTATACACAGGTCTAACAATAAGATTGTAACTTAGTTGTATGAACTTCTAAAAGTAGGTCATCCTAGGGCTAAGGCCTTGGATGGGGGTTTGAATGATATTGGGTTGGTTTTCAATAGAAATGCCAACATATTGAAGTAGCAAGGAAGCCTCAAAGAACCAACAAAGACTTCATCCCAAGGTGCTTGCAGAAGAAATATCCTCTAAAGAGTGAAGAGACTGGTAGTGGTACCTCTCATGCCCAGAGGATGAGTATCTCAAAGTCCAAATCTTGTGGAGGAAGGAGACAACTTTGAACATAGGTTTGAGGTGCTAAGAATGTGCCTTAAACTTTGATTTGATGATGGCTAGAGGATTTATGTCAGGTATGTTGATTCAAGAGTAGTGATTACTGAGGATGGTTGGTTCAAGAGTAGTGATTGCTGAGGTAGGTTTGTTGATTCAAGAGCAGTGACCTAAGTTCATTTCTTCAGCAGCAAAATAATGCTAGAAAACAATACCATAGCAGATCGGTTAAGATTTCAAACTATAGAGGACAACCTTCTTCCCTCTTCATGTGATAGTCATCTTATTAAAGATTTTTACAGCTTTTGAAGCTGGAAAAATGGAGCGATCTGCAGCATATAGGTCACCTATTGAGCCCACTATTTGTGATCAATGTTTTGTATGTCTAGGGATAATGATCAATTAGGTCCAAGATTTTTTTATTGGGTTGGAAAACAACAAAACTATTGGTAAACATCCCAATCCCTAAGTGTTGTGATACATATATTGACCAAGGGGAGGAAACTGGTAGATGCCCAACCTCTTGCTTTGCATGGTGGGAAAAAGTGGAGTTTCAATATCTATAGCTGTGGATGCTCTGGTTACTTCAAGGAAAGCAACACAAAAGAGGCTTTCAAGTGGCATCATGAAATGCATGTATTACATTAAAATTAACCTAGTTATTGGAAGAATATTTCTTGATGTAGTATTGTTTTCAACAATTTCTTTATAATGCATCTCAATTTTGCTTGCAGACTGCTTTTTTAGTTTGAACATTGATTTTTTTTGGTTTGTGGTTTTTTTTTTTTTTTTTTTTTTAAGCCACGTTGTTCAGTAAGAAAACTATTATGGATCATCCTTTCCTAGGATGGCAAGGAAAGGGATAATCCTCATATTTTGTACACAGTAGTTGGATGATTCACAGCCTGTATGACTTGATAGTTGGAAAGCAAAAGCAAGTATCTGCTTGAAATGAAAAATCACCGGATCTCTAGCAGGCTTTACAATTTACCTTGGATTTCATCTCATAAAGGCTATGGGAGGGTTTTCAATGAAAGACATTGATTATTTTTATAGAACAGGCTTGAATTTTTATTGTATAGATGTATTATGGTTAAAGAACTAATGAATTTGGTGGTTTATTATCTCTGGTTACGATGCCATATATATTTAAAATGAATTTTTCTACAAGATTAAATGGAGCAAATCATACCAGGTAACATTAATAGAGATTTAGATTTTTGAATTGTACTGTGCGGTTTTGTTGGCATGGGATTAGTCCACAAAAAGCGCGAAAGCCGATAGCTGCGAAAGGGATAATCCACGAAAGAAAGGGTCATTCGCAGAAAACGCGGAAGCGCAGAAGTAGATAGTTATTTAGATAAGGGTCATGTGGACCATTTTGTAACCATTTAGTTTTGTATAAATAGGAGTATGATTGTAAGCCTAAGGGCATCCATCGATGAATAGAACAATCGACCTTTTGAGTTATGATCTAGTTGTTGCTCTATTTTGTATCCACGATATGATGTATTGACTGTTTCTACGAATGTCATTCTACAGGTTTTAGTGAATGAATGAAGATGTTCGATTATGGTTCTATCTTTGTCTTTGTTTCTGTGAAATGATGAATGCAAATGTGTCTGAGATGTTTAATGCTCCGTGGGTTTGGTAAATGTTGTTCATGCTAATGGGTAGTTAGATCATGTTGATGCGAATGTTTATCATGTGTTAATACTGCGATTGATGAATATGCAAATGATGAAATGTTAGTATAGTGTGGAAGGCATAATCTCTGGTTTCTATGACCGCAATGTGTGTTTAATGCATGTCCTCAACTCCACTACGGAAACTTGGTTCCTGAAGCCCCCTTGTGCATCTCGGGTGAGACCTCACTTGTTCTGCGAGTGTTGCTGGAAAGGGTAAAACCTTTCAGGGCCGGTGCGTATGGGAGTTTCGTTGATGGGTTGTTGATGACAGTGCAAAGTGAACCCCTGTCGAAAGTCATTGTTTCAACAAATGGTTCTGTTGTCGGGACCCTGAAGAGGAAAATAAGAGGATATGCTGTGGCACCCGATGAAACCAAATATTCAAGAGTGGTTTGACATAAAGGAAAAATAATTCACAGAAGGAGAAAAGAAAAAACCCAGATAGACAATAAGCAGTTGGTTACATAAATACATTTATTCAGATATCCACGAAATATTTTTCTGCGAATTCCCAGTACTGCTGCACGAGTGGTTAGCGCAACTAACATTTTAGAAGCACCATTTCCAAAAGACTGAGTTTGACCATCGGACACCAGAACTGATTCGATAGCTGAAACGTGTCGACAACACAATATCAAGGGCTGTCGACTTCTGGGTGGATAGTATCCTAAAGGGATATATTACTGAGTTCGCAGAAGACACAATCAAATCGTATAGTGGCGCGGAAAGGAATTTCTTGAAGGGACCAAGGGGAAGGTTCCTACTGTTACTAAAACTGTGGATTAAGATGCTCGTCTGCGAAAAGGGCATTTTGAGGATGACTTCCAACGAGTAGAAAGATCAGTGTGCGGAGGTTGTGGGTATCGCGTGAATGCTGATCCGATAGAAAGATGTGGGGTAGATGGACATGAGCGACGATGAGTTTCTAAGGGAAGCTGACGAAGAGTGTGGTACCTTGAGGAGTGGGGTGATATTCCGGCATCCTGAGAAGAAGAGGAGGAATGAGAGAGAGTCTCCTGAGAGGACCGGAATAAAGGCCTGTGAAATAGGACCACAAGGGAGAAAATGACCCTATTGCGACAAAGACGATGACTAGGCTACCCCAGAAGCAGAAGAGGGATAGATCGTAAGTTACAACATACCTATAACCCCTCACACTACCTAGAATTTTATAGGAATAAACACAAGCTATTCGCAAAGTTTCCCTACGTGCAGCGATAAAAGTAGCGCATCAGTAAACAATAACAGTAGGAACGTTAGAATGATAGACGACACAAAAATGCCCACTTTCCAGTGGAACAGGATGGAGGATCTCGAGAAGTTTTGGTTTATGTGTGAAGCAGTGTGGACCGTGAAGTAGGTCCAGGATGAAGATATTAGAAAGGGACAACTAGCGATGACCCTTAGGGGCCATGCACTAGATTGGTTTATGAAGTTTACAAGGGTGCCAGTGGGAACACTAGCCAAGTCATTGGCACAGATCAAAGTAAGAATGATCGATGAATTCCGGAAGCCAAAGTCGGAATCGCAGTATGTCACTGAGCTCAAAGAAATCAAGCAATACCCAAATGAGCTGGTATGGGAATTTGATCAGCGATACAAAACAATGATACCAAAGGTAAGTTTTGGAACAAATGATATGCAACACAAGGAGTGGTTCATCACAGGATTGGTACCACACATCTGTGGACCACTCATGAAACAAAAGGTTGCAACCCAAGCGGAAGCATCAGATATTGCGATGAAGATGGAGGCTTCACCAATAGGAGAAGTGAGGTTGGTAATGGATCGAATACAAGCGCGGCTAGAAAACTTGACGATCCAAATGCAAGACATGAAGAAAGGGAAATAGGTTTGCAAAGAGATCAGGTGCACTAGGTGTAGGACAGAGGGACACCACAAGGATCAATGCCTAGACTTTCGAGACTATTTGCAATCCAGTGCACCAAATCCCCTCAGTCAGGGAGGGTTTCCCTTGTGTCATATCTTCCAAACGAGAGGCCATCGACTAGAAGAGTGTGTGTACCTGCAAAAGATGGTGTTGAAACCAGAGAACTTATATTGCAAGTTATGCAAATTGGTTGGCCACGATGAAAAAAACTACACAGCTTATGGCCCACTCCAGTAGAGGACTGCAACTACATACTTCATGGCAGGAGAAGAAAAGGCACAGGGTCAGCAACAACAATAGTATAATCAACCACAGACCCAGTATAATCACCAACTGCAGCAGTAAGATCAGGGGAAATATGGGCAAATGCAATATATTCATCCACAATATCTAGCACTGCAGTACCCACCATATGGACCACCGCAACAACCGCAGTATGGGAAACCGCAGTACCCACTGTATGGCCAACCGCGTGGAGGGGTTAGAGGAGGATTCTGCAGAGGTCGAGGTGCTAGCACAGGGCGAGGAGGAGTTGCTGGACGAGGATGAGGACCGATTATATGCTACAATTATGGGCAACAGGGGCACTATCATAGGGATTTCCTGAATCCAGTGCCACAATGCACTTATTGCAGCATTGTGGATCATGGTGTTGAAGATTGTCCACAGCTCATCACAAAATGGCAGACCAAGAATCCGCCACCACCTCCGCAGAACTAGAATCAGAATCCACCGGCGGTACAAATGATATCAATGGAGGATCGAAGACACCAGGAGATTGTTGGGGTAGTGACACGAGGAGGAGCTGTGACAGGAGCCAATGGATCATGGGCTACTGTCTGACCAACAGTATGGAAACATGTCACCTTTGACGCGGAGGTCGAAAGCAATGTTTTCTTGGAGGCGCAGGAAGAGATGAGACAGAGGAGGCAGTTACCTCTTCATGAAGAAATTATCTACGACATGCCACCGACGTTCGACGTGACGAAGTCGCGGGGAAAGGCTAACACCTTAAAAGACTTCTTGAAGAGTTTCCTAGAATTGGCAAAGGATCAGGATGCGCTAGAAGAGATATCCAATCTGTTGACTCGAAGGGAGGGTGTACGCCAGGAACAAAAGGTCAATTGCATACACAAGAGGAAGACAAGGAGAGAGATGCAAATGTTGGCACAAATTGGAGCATTTAATTTCGACTCAATTATCTTGGACCTAGGGTCGGATGTCAACATTCTGACCAAGCAGACATGGGAGAAAATGGGGAAACCATAGTTGTCCTGGTCACCAGTACAGCTGCGATTAGAAAATCAGAGTAAGGTTACTCCACTTAGTTGAGTGTACCAGCTTCTAGTCGAGATTGAGGGCCTCAAGACTTATGCAGATTTTGATGTTATTGAAATTGTGGACAATACCAACCCCTACCCTGCGGTGCTAGGTATTGAATGGGAAATCAACAACCTAGTTGTTATCAACTTCAAGAAGAGGACCATGTTGTTTGAGAATCGTGAGATGAGGGTTGTTGCACCTCTGGATCCTGCAGAAGGGAAACGATATGTTGAACCGATGCGAGATGAATTTACGGAGGGATGGGATAGCATATACAACATATATGAGTATTACATTAATCCCAATGTAGACGGAGAATTGGGATGGCACAGTGTCAGTTCAGCGTCGTCGGATTCAGACGAGGCCCTCGAGAATGGGCAGAACCAGATGGATGAAGTGTCATTTAGAAGGTGTGCCTAGATCACATAGTCACTGCGATGGGTAGCCATGGAGGAGTGCACGCTACCAACATATGATGGATTTCTGAATTTGAGCACCTTTCTCACTGAATTTGAGGAAAAAGTGGCAGAACCGCAACGTCTATTGGCCTTGGAGGAAACCTTGAAGGCTATTCCTGCGTGCTGGTGGGAAGCGCACAAGTCTAATATCACAAACTGGCCACTATGTTGCCACCTAATGATGGTTAAGTTTGGCGATTCTGAAGGATATAGCGGAAGGAATTTCGATGGAAGAAGTGACCCAAAGGAGCATTTGGTTGAGTGTGAAAGCACATGGGGATTATGAGCAAAAGAAGAATGGGTCCATGCATTTTTCACACATTGGATGAAGTACCGCGGAGTTGGTATGTCACATCAGAATTGCGACGTGGAACGAATTCTTGGGAGAAAATAACACTTGGATTCAGCCAAATGTTTTGTTTCTTAGATGAGAACCCCTTCATCCATAGTGTGCTACAAGTGATCTGCAAGAAGATATTTGAAGCAGTACCAACAGAGCAACCATTAGAACTTCGGTGGACTGCGACACCAGAAACGATGATGGAGTGCTATAACATCACAGGAGATACGGATGATGAGGATGATCTGAGGGCTACGCATGTACCCAAGTCGGAAGGAAGTCGTAGTGCAGAGGCACCAGAAATACCTTCCGACAAATTCCAGCAACCGCTGAATATCAAGAAAGTAAACATTGGGTCGGAGGAAAACCCGAAGTTTGTAAGCATTGGGGATTATTGGGATGAGTCCACCATTATGAAGATGACTGATCTGTTGCATGAGTTTTAGGATCTGTTCCCAATGAAATTCTCAGAGATGAAAGGAATTTTCGGGTACTTAGGCGAAATGAAGATCCCCCTGAAACCCGATGCAAATCCATTTAAGCAGCGGCCCCACCGATTGAATCCAAGGAACAAGGAGAGAGTATAGGCTGAGCTTGTGAGAACGTTGGACGCAGGAATTATAGAACCAATAACAGATGAGTTTGAGAAGTACATGACACCAAACAAGTGAAGTCGGAAGGGATCAGCGACAACTACAAGAGGTGCGAACGTAAGAACATACTGCGACATTGCAGTACAGTGGAGCTGGCCGCGCCACTAATCACATAATGCGATGAAAAAAAAGAGATAAAGGGGGGTAACCGCAGACTGTGTCAAGCCGTGGTATGCTTCACGAGTCGGAAGCTGCCACGATGCGGCAAAAATGAAAAACCACAACAATTAATACTGACACATGCGATGGATTTGGGGATTTGGTATTGGATTTGGCCATTATTGTCCAGGATCGAATGGATGCGGTGCTCCACCCCTATAAAAATGCAGCAAGGGGGTAGCTCGCCACATTGTGTGTTGAGCAAGAATCCGTAGAGAAGTGCATGATAGTGTATATTTCAATTGCAAGGACCGAACTGATCGAACCCACGCCCATTACGGTTGAACAGCCATAGGTCATGTCTGGAATACCACTCAAGAAGAAGAGGAGCGTGAATTGACCCCCAGACAATGGCCGCATGCCGAAGAAAGGAAGCTGGGACTTGACACAGTTCCTCGACGACGATAATGCAGGTACTTCAGGTGCTGAAGTATTGCAATAAGAGCATTATGCACCAGTCATACCAGAGTATGTGGGACCACGAAAGAAAGGGGCACCAGCGCTGCAAATAGACAAGAATGAACGGTACAGTATTGTGATGCCAGAGATACCATAAGAAGTTCCTAAAGACGGGAACATTGTAGTAAAGTTACAGAAGCTGGGTATAGTGACCATGACCTTGCGAATTTCAAAGAAAGCACAGAAGGTTATGTTGACGTCCCCCATGAAGGAGGACCAACCACGAAGGAACCCGCAGGATGGGCGGTGGGATTGGAGTAGTTGGGGCTATTAGGCCTCACCCACATGCCGCACTTCGGGTGGTTAACATAGGTCAATGCATGCGTCAAGCAATTTTTGGTGTGTTTTCATGAAGGGTGCCTATGGATGCACGAGTAGATTCCTATCACCATTGAATTTATCGCAAGAATCACCGGGCTGCCTAAAGATGGGGACAACCCATCCCAATTTTTCAAGGGGAAGGATAATGACAAGAAGCTTGCTGATGAAGTACAACATGGAAAAAAATTCCATAGGGTACCTAATCCACACAATCAAGAACCAGGCCGTCAGGGTTGTGAAACATATACTCGCAGTTAAAGTAGTGCGAAAGAACAGACCCAGGGAATGTAGCTCAGGCATCCTTGCCACCGCGGAGCTCTATGCCAAAGGCAAGCGACTGAATTGGTCCAAATTCTTGCTACACGAACTGATCGAATATGCATATGATGCGCAGGAGAATGGGAAGGCGTTGACATACTCCTGGCTCATAGTGCTGGTCGCATTAGCAGGTTGGACGGAACCTGAGCACTATCAGGGTATGGACACAACATCAGCTCAGGTACGTGAAGGGGCGCGATACCAAAACTTATGGGAAACAATTGATAAAGAGCGGCAAAGAGACAACGTTGTGCAATTTTACATGTTGTTATAAAGATTGCGGATGGATGCGCAAATGATACCACGAATATCAATGCAAGCATCAATAAAGTACCGACGGATTGCAAAGCTATCGGTCGAGTCCCACACGACTTTTATTCAAGCTCGAGTAGATACGTTGCATCACTGGAACGCGATGCAATATAAGCTCATTGAGGAAGAGCTAGACACCATTATCGCCAGATGGAGAGAAGAATGGAAAGTCCCAGCTGATGAAAAGGACATGTCAAATGGACATGCACTAGCTTGACCAAACCCGGGCGGGGAAGATATAGCTTCTGCCAGCCGGAAGGAAGGCGCAGGACAAGACAACCCTGCGAAAGTTCATTCATAGGGGTCTAGCCATGATAGAGACTCAACCACAAGAACCCTAATAGATTCTAAATTAGACGCCCAAGACGAGGAAAGAAGGACAAAAGCACAGGATGGACCATGGAGAAGGCAACACAAATGGTCTCTCGGAGGAACAGGTGAATCAGAATTTGGAGACACTAACAGAGGTCATAGTGACCAATAGCGTGAAGTTTATCTAGCATTCCATTGACTAATTCCATCGAGTAAACTAAATGTTAACCACATTATCCAACGCGGTTATCGAGTCTAGTGTACCGTAGGGGGAAGTTCGACAGAGTGCGTTGACAAGCAGGATTGAAGTAACGATTGGGAAAAACCCAAGGTTAGTCAAATTTTTACCAAATGTGATGTACACAGGGAATGAAGAGATGCCGGATGTGAAAATAAGATAGGTTGATTCAATAGACATAGATTTCAACATGCTACCAATGTTGTTGCCTCATAGAATTCAAACCACAGCAAGTGCTGAAATCCACGATAGAGAATCCAACATGCATGACCAGATGGTGCGGTACAAGCATTAGACGCATGACAGTGGGACAGAGATACAATGGTTCCAGCAAGAGAAATCCCAAACGTTAGTCGACAAGGAGAAGGCCATAGAGGATAGGGAGCGACTAGCACATGCCATTTCCAAAGTAGCGGAGACTGCCCCTGAGGTAGAACATGAGGTAATACAAGAAGCAAAGGTCATCATTCTAGGAGTCCTTATCAAAATATTGAGAAAGGAGAATGCATAGCTCCAGGCTCAAGTGACACCCAACAGACCACCAGAGTAGATTCAGAGTCGGCAGACAACGATTGAGGAAGCCGTAACAAAGATCTAGGAGATGGAACATGCGACACAGACAGTCACAGAAGGCATCACATTGTTTTGGGGCAGTGTAGTCGAGGATGACCAGCTGACTACACTGAAGGAACAACTCAGCGAGGAAGAAGCACAGTTAGAGGCCTTTAATGGATCGCTCAAAACGATGCCCACAATGATACGAATGACAAAGGCAGTAGAACTGAAAAGCATGCAACAACGTGTAACAAAGGCCCATGAAAGACAGCAACGACGGGCCACGCAGTTGGACGAGCTCCAAACGAAATCCGAAGTTCTCATAGCACGAGTGGTAGAGGTAATGAAACAGTTTACGGAGCAATTGGAGGAAGCGCGACAAAAAGGTTGCAAACACCCAACGGAGTAGCAGGTGGGAGAATGTGCGTAGATTAAAGCATCAGTGAAGGAAATAGTTGACCTGATCAAAACTGCATACGATGACTTCCAACAACAAGTGAAAAAACCAAAGGCATCCAGCTGAGGTGGCTCAAGGGAAAGCCACAAGTTTGTGTTGGGGGCATGTTGCCATGGGATTAGTCCACAGAAAGTGCGGAAGCCGAGAGCTGCAAAAGGGATAATCCACGAAAGAAAGGGTCATTCGCGGAGAACGCGGAAGCGTGGAAGTAGATAGTTAGTTAGATAAGGGTCATGTGGACCATTTTGTAACCATTTAGTTTTGTATAAATAGGAGCATGATTGTAATCCTAAGGGCATCCATTGATGAATAGAACAATTGACCTTTTGAGTTTCGATCCAGTTGTTGATCTGTTTTGTATCCGCGATATGATGTATTGACTATTTCTGCGAAGGTCATTCCACACGTTTTAATGAATGCATGAAGATGTTCGATTATGGTTCTATTTTTGTCTTTGTTTCTATGAGATGATGAATGCGAATGTGTCTGAGATGTTTAATGCTCTGTGGGTTTGGTAAATGCAGTTCATGATAATGAGTAGTTAGATCATGTTGATGCGAATGTTTATCATGTGTTAATACTGTGATTGATGAATATGTGAATGATGAAATGTTAGTATAGTGCGAAAGGCATAATCTCTGGTTTTTGCGAGTGCAATGTGTGTTTAATGCATGTCCTCAGATCCACTACGGAAACTTGGTTCCTGCATCCCCCTTGTGCATCTCGGGTGAGGCCTCACTCGCTCTGCGAGTGTTGTTGGAAAGGGTAAAAATTTTATGGGTTGGTGCATAAGGGAGTTTCGTTGATGGGTTTTTAGCGACAGTGCAAAGTGAACCCCTGTCGACAATCGTTGTGTCAATAGGTTTGATGGGAATAATTGACAATGATTGGGACAAAAGGGAATCAATTAGTTTCCAGTGATTTATTTGCTGTAATATTTTATGCTAGTTCTTGCAACAATCATATGATGAACCACAAGTTATTTTTTCAGAGAGCGTAGTAGATCTTTGCAAACTAATATGAGTTCATTGTTAATCTTTATAATTATTCAGGATTATACTGTGTTATTCTTAATTATGCCAATCTTGTGTTACTTCTGATTTATAAATGCACAAGTTTATTTTCAATAGTCTGTCTTTATTTGTTTAGAATTTATAACCATGTCCAGGAGCTGATGACTTAATTTTCAAGTTTGTTGTCTTTATTTGTTAAGAAGTTAGAAGCATGTCCAAGAGCTGATGACTTCATTTCCAAGTTTGTTTTCTGTTTTCAGAAATGAACAAGACAACATCTTAGTTTTGAATAACATACTGCTTCAAACATGCTCAAAGAGTTATCCCATGTTCTATACAACCAGAAAACATGAACAATCTAATGTATATATAGATTATACACCTCTTTTAGCAAAGTGTTTTAAATTTAACTTCTCACTAATGACAGTAATTTCTAAAATCCAGCATTACAAACAAATGCTAAATCTTAAATCCAACTTTACAAACAAATGCTAGTTTGTTTTCATTTCTAGACAACTATTGTTCTTTCCTTGTAATTGGATGATGGAATGATAAAATTGGATAGGTCTATTCTCCAAAGATTCTATCTAAGTTTCTAGCTTGGCAATGGTTGATTAAAATGTAGTATTAACAATTGTATTTTCTTCGATGATATTAGCCATTATGTTCCAAATAGAGGAAGCAGGTTTGGACATTTTTTCCAGATGTTTTTGAACCCTCTCGACTTGACTATTTGTCCTTATATGCCGAAAATTGTAGTTCTTCCAAATTTGATCAAATGTTTTTCTTAGATAACATATTAATTAAAGATGGGAATCTTGTTCGATACCCCACATTCAAATGTTTATCTTAGCTGAGATACTAATTAAAAATGGATATTGTTGGATACCCCACATTTACTTATCTTGTCTCTTTGGTTTGGCTAGTAGCCAATTCATGATGATCCCAATTCACTCATGTTATTGTTGATAATTCTTGAAGTTTTAGAATGTAGAACCCCACATTCATGCCGTATCAACCAATAGTTCCATGCTAGAAGTTTTAAAATGCAGAGTGCCACACCTTCACGCCCTAGTAACCAATAGTTTCATGCTTGAAGTTTAAAATGCAGTGCCCCACCTTCACACTCTAGTAATGAATAATTCCATCAATTACCCCTAAGTAAACAAAATCAAGACAACTTCATCGATTTGATACTCTTGTTTAGCAAGCACCTCCTAAGTAAACAATCTCCAAAACAAAAGAAATATGTTGTGCAACTTGAATCCCAAAACAAACTTGTCTCTAGGCACCTTCTTGTTGGTTAAAAAAACACCTTCCCACAAACAATAACTATCATATGTATTACTAATGTTTTTTTGGAGTGTATTCTTTTATGTTTTTATCTTAGCAATGCCTTCCTATCAAGAAAATGCATATCTATATAGTAAATTTTGGGGGAGTCCATACCATATGAACGTATAACCTTCATTTTGAAAATGCTAAGCGGTTTGCAAATCTCAGCAAATCGATATGATTTTGATGTTCTTAACGTCTCTTAATTATTTTCCCTATTTTTTTTTAGTTACACATCACTTGATTGACATCTTGTTTAGGTCTTTTTGTTGCATTATTTAATATACAAATCTCATAATCAACATAACAACATTGATTAATCAACTTTGGGTTGAGTCTTCCTCTTGCTCCCCTAGCCCTTTCCATGTGGTACCTTTCATGTCAGGACATGCTAAGCTTTCACCTACCACATGGTTGTTGCCACATCAATGAATATTGACATATAACATGCCATGTGCTAGGTGAAAGTTCAACAAGTTGGCATGTCACATTCCTTGTGGCAGTAGCCAAGGTAGTGCTTGTTGGCATGGCCCCTGTCATGTGGTAGGTTACATGACATCATTTGTTGATGTGGCACATTATACAATGTCGACTCCAATACATGATAGGTTACACATTAATGTTTGCTAATGTGGCACATTCCATGTGGTGGGTGAAAGATTTCTCTTCAAGGTTTCAGTTAAGCAATTATGAACCGACATTAGGGTTGAACTATTGATGTTCTTTCAACATTTATGTGAAATGTTTGATGTCTACTTAACATTAGTACATCAACTTAGCATTGGGTGAATGTTGAAAAAACAATTCTTATGTTTTTTAACAAAAGAAACCCTTGTAGCATGCTATTTTTAAAGTAATATGGACCTATCATCCACTTGTATTTGATGTGTGGTGCAAGGACAATAACAATATCTATGGAGAAGAGCATTTGTTGCAAATGTTATCTTATTTGTTATGCCACATGGCGGGTTGTTTCTACTTTATAGATGCTATAAAATTATCATGTATTGGGTCTTTGTTGTCTTGCAATTTTTGGTTGGTCTCCAAATTCATATGATTTCAGATGTGAGTAGGTCCAAACAACTTGATGCTCTAAATTACTTATAAACAATTTTGGGATATAATTATAGTCATTAGGTGCCCCATATGATTGAACAATTTAATAATGCCTACAAACAAAATATAGTAAAATTTCATCATTTGCTTGTTTAATGGTAAGCAAAACCTTCTTGATAATGTTCAAGGTCTAACAATTTCAAAGCATTAGAAAAATGCATCCATAAGTTTCTCGAACTAGGGGATGAAGCTTTAAACTCAATGGTAGAATCATTCAAGGGATTCATCACTATGGGATGAAGCCTTGCACTCAACGGTAGAACCATTAAGGGATTCATTAATTAAAGACATGTCAAATCCATAGAATTGAAAGACTGATTGCATGATTGAACAACAATTTGAAGAACCATGTAAATTCAAACTATGAAAAAAACATATGGAACAATTTCTATGGATTAATATAAAAAGTGTAAGAAAAGAGAGAAAATTGGAAAGAAAGCATGTATCCATTGTAGTAAGTCAACCTTAAGGAATGACACAAAAGCATAAGTTTGCATTCAATCAAAAAGCAATAATGGAGAATTCAATACATGTCCATAAACTTTATAAAGTCCAATATAAATTCCATAAACTATAATGTCCAATTTATATAACAGTTCTATGTTACAACCCTAAAATCAAAGAAAAAATCAATTTTCAATCAATGTGTTCTTGATTCGTATGAAATGTGCTAGTGGCACATGTTTTCAAGAATGGCATTATGATCTTCTATCGACAATTTCCATTGTCGATTCTTGGTCTTTTTCCTAGCCTTCACTAGTTTCAACTGCAACCGAGCCGCTATGACTAAATGACTGTATCGAGCACATATAAAATATGTCTCGTAGTCTTGAAAAATAATATGCTCATTACATTTCCTTATTTCGGAAAATAAATGTCCCATTAAAACCATTGAACCCACTGCATACGTATAATTTGATGGATCCTTAAATTCTTGCAAAAATGTGCTTTTCGACCTAGTGCATCTCAATAAATAATAACGCACTCTTTTTGGATTATCTACCAGTGCAATGACATCAAATACGTCACCTTCTCTAACCAAACTAGAAACACGACCACAATCCTTGTCAATCACAACCACTTCATTGTCGCACTCTTCATCTGTGATATTTCCAAATGGGGGAAATGGTGTCAATTCTTTGTGTATCCATAATTTGACAAATTTTTTAGTTTGGTTTTGACACTCATCAAAGGACTCTACATCATCAATACATGAAAGACAACAACAAGAGTACTTTTGTTTCTCGATTGCGTGTATATTTGCCATTTTTTTACTCCTAATGGAGTGTAAGCCTCTTGTTTTAGGGATTGCAGCACAATTATATGGCATTGATCTGTCAACATCGCCCATTGCAATATTCCATAAGAACCTATTCAAGATAAACACATAACTTGTGCAAATCAAATTTCACATTTAAAAATAATTTAAAAATAATTTAATATATATATTTTAAAATAATTTAAATAAAAATACTCATGTACATATAAACATAGTAAATAACTGCATTTGAAAACATTAAGGGTCATCGAAACAATTACATACCTTCTCACATTACCATCCTTTCATTGAATTCATGGCTTAAATTTTGCTTGCACCAATTAAAAACATCGTTTAAATTTGCGAGGCGAGAAGCAGAGTGATTCATTTGATATATCCTAGATGAACGTTTTATGCAGGCCCCAACACCATCATGTTCTCCTTTTCCATGTCCCGTTTAAAAAAACTCCATGTGTGGCGAACATATATTTTATTATGAATGCGAGACAACCATAAGAATGAGCATGCCGATTTAAACTGACCAGCACAACCATCTGACCACACCCAATACTCTTTAAAAGTGACCCCTTGTCTTGATAATTTGTTATAAAGCATGTTAAAACAATGTTGGACAAAACATGTGTCATGTGTACGATTATCACTATGTAGAAATGATACTCTTTAATCACTTCACGATTATTTTCATTGCTATCCAAATCATTGACATGAAGCTCTGCATGTCTGTACAAAATATGGACAAGTATAGATACCTAGTCTGAATGATAATACTCACTTTGTATCTCCTTTTGTTGAGTGAAAGTGTAATTTTAAGCAAAATCAACAATTGATAATATTGTTCCTTTTGGAAATACATCTCGTGATTGCTTGAACTGTAAGTCTTGCCATTGTGCTGTATGAGAGTGTTTCATATATCTATATATTTTCTCCCTGAATGACTCCATAAAACATGTCACAGAGATATCATCTTCAACCAACTCAATCTTTCTTGATGTTGTCATTGAATATGTAACATGGGTATAATCAACATATTCATATCTCTTCCATTTCACAATGCGATTTGACAATTGAGGATCATTTGGATCAATGGGGTATTTAACATAAAAAAGAGCCAAATGAGGACATTCTTCACATTTTATACCACAGACGCATTGTTTCTTATAGAATACTTGATCATTCTCTCATGCACATAATATTTTAGATACAAATTCACGAACACTCGAAGGAGGGGGGTCATTTGTCCAACAATGCATGCCAAAATTATTAAATGTCTCATAATATAATTCAAATTCTACATGGTATCGAAAACAACATGTGTCGCAAACAACAATGGGCCTGACATACTATGCTTTAAGATTCACAAATGTGCTAAGGAAAATCTTCACATCAACATTACTCTCCATAAAAATTTTGAACATTTCCACTTGAGTGAACTCTGTTATGTGTTTGGCATGAGTTTCATAGTTTCCTTTAGATATACGATGCCGCACAACATCCTTTTCATTTGGTAAGACATGAGAGTTTAAATGCCAAAAATATTTCACCCTGTTCCTCACATTATATGGAAGCCTATCTTGATAAGATTTCCTACAGATAACAACCCAACATGCAAATTCATCATCCTCATCTAATTGAACACTAACTTTTTATGCTTCCATAAAAAAATTATTGATGTTTTTAACGTTCTTGCAATCATAGCCAACAAACGATCAGTTGCAGTGTTTTTTGCCACAACCCCTGTTAGCAATGTTTTACGAGCAAACACTAAATCACGAGATTGTTTCCTTGCAAGTGTGGCAAGGGCCGAGGTCATATTTTTTGATACCATCTCATTTGTTTTAACCTATTTGAAAATTTTAATGCCCAATAGTTTAATTGCATCTCTTAGACTTTTTTGCTTTAATAATCTATGTAACAATTGAGCTTGTGCTATGACAGAAATACCTTCAAGATAATTTTCGAGTATCTTTTTTGCTCTATATCGAGCTGTATGATCACGCATTGGAGGTCCCAATTCTTCAATTTTACTTGAATCCATATTCTCCAAAAAATTGTCATCAATGACGATATTGTTGCAACTTCCAATTAATCTTTATAAATTGATAGGTATGGTAGGATGTTGACCCTACATGAAAATATATAGATTTATAAGATTGTGAACTTTCAAATCAATTATATACTCAAGTATTAAATACAATTTTATAAACATTAAAGAATATTTATTCACCAATCATGGTCTCAATATCAATGTTGCCCATGGTTTGCTCCACATTTGTCATTTCCTCATCACCTCCATGTTCTTCAACGTGTTCCTCAACATTTTGCATTCCTTCATCACCGCCATGTGCCTCCACATTTTGCATTTCTTCATCACCACCATGTGCCTCCACATTTCTTTCCAATGCTCTTTTTTCTCTTAACTTTCTCATGTTTTCATGTTTTCTTTCTTTTCTTGCCTCTCCATCAGTTTTGGTGCGATCATGTTTTGTTGCACATTTCGTTTGGTTTCCCATGTTGAAAGAATTGAAAACCTAAACTCCAATGCCAAAAACCTGAAATCATAGTAATTTATGTTGGATATAAAATTGTATAATGAATGAAACAAATTGCAATATGACATGAAAACAAAACCAAATTCACAATATTTCTCTTTGTCAAAATAAGAGTAATACACTAAAACCAAATTCACCATGTCCCTTATGTAAAAAAATTTAATATGACAAAACAAAATATGCAATATGTTGCTTAAAAAAACACGCTAAAGCCAAATTCACCATGTCCCTTATATTAAAAAATGTAATATGACAAAACAAAATATGCAATATGTTGCTTAAGAAAACAAAAATATGCCAAAACCAAATTTGCTTTTGTCCTTTAAAAAAACAAATATTAATATTCTAAAACCAATTTTACAATGTTTAAAAAAAACAGTGATATGCCAAAACCAAGTATCTAATATTTTCACTTATAAAGAAAATAAGCAAATATACCCTTTGGAAAGAAATTTATAATATAAAAAACCTTAAAACCAACTCCATAAGCGAAACAAAAAATTCTTTATAAGCAAATATACCCTTTGTAAAGAAATTTATAATATTTCTGTTGAAAAAAAAATTATAATATAAAAAACCTTAAAACCTCCATAAGCAAAACAAAAAATACCTTATAACTTTATTTCGCATTGTAAATATCTGAACTTGAACTTTTTTTCAGACTTGCGTATGAATGATGGAAATAAATTTTCGGGTGAGAGTGTATATATAGAACTCTCGGGCGAGAAATTATAGAATCTTGCCGAGAATCATGGGCAATTAATAGGTCGTCTTGTAAAAGATTCTTGGAGGGTTATGTAATAAAAATATCGCCTGAGAGTTGTTTTATTCTTTCGGTCGACAGTTTAAACAAACTATGGGGTGAGAATTTTGTTTAACCTCGGGTTACTTTTCGGGACAAACATCTCTCGTCCGAGAAAATTTCTTGGCCTAGAGTTTCTGGGCAACGGATACAACAAGTATTTTTGCAGTTGTCTGAAATTTTCCAGTTTAACAAGGTGGAAACCCTGCAAAATATGAGAATTTCCTAGCGGAGTTTATACCAATATATTCATCATTGCATCTACTTTCTCATGTTATAGTAATTTTTGGATTTCATTTGGGATTTCTATTTTTTACTATTTTTTTCTAAACTGTATCATTACAAAATTTCTGAAGCTAAAAATCAGTCACAATGAAAATTCAATATCATCACAATGAAAACACAAAAAAATGTAAAAACTCACAAGGATGTTCCTTGCACTGTCCTCTTCAAAATGGACGTTTCGGTTTGTATGATAAGAGTCACATTTGACAGAAAATGCGAGGCCACGAACATGTGTCAATAAGGCACCATTATTTAAACAAATGTTATTTCGATAAATAATAAAAAATAGTGTTTAAGTCTGAAAATGCTCAACATATAGTCCATTACAAAGTACAATCTGTGTAGATTATGAATGTACATTTGGTTTCCGTAAAATGAATAACAATCTATAAAAATATGAGGGTCACACAGGTCACTCATTATCCAAACCTAAAATTTTAAAGTAGATGTCGTTGGTGCCCTTCAAATTTGTCCTACTACATGTCCATAAAAAAAATTGAAAAAAATATGAGTACGAATATAATACAATTCTCTAAACCTCTTGTGTTTACGTCAAGGTGAAATTCCTAATGGGGATATGGGTTTGAAAAGGTTGAAGTTGAAAAACATAAAATTTTTCATTTTTTTGTCAAAAAACAGGCAAAAAGTGTTTCCCAACTTCATGTTTTCACCCGATCATGAATCTCTCACAAATGCTCATTTGAGTTTCCTCTTCCTTGCATCAACTCATCCTTCTAGACTTAGGCATCCCCTTATTTTATAAACAATCCCTTAGGTGATCCATCTTGCTAAGGATTTCATGTGCAAGAAGAGTGTTAACTTATATAGTCTTACTACTAGGCCTCTCTCTGACAAGCCCTAATCAATCAATAACTTATGGAAATCATAGGGCTCCAGTGTCATCAAAGTGGCCTTCTCGTTGACCTTTCTAACTTACAGTATTAATCACTTAATATTACTAGGTAGATCCATCATCCACCTATGTGATGAACATAAACATGCAATATTATGAGTTAGCTCTCTATCTATGAACCAAATTTTAAAGTAATTATTACAAAAAAGAGATTCTAGATAATATAAGAAGTTCCACATATACATATTTCAATTGTGTAAGTAATAATCCATGTATTTTTTATAGCTTACTTTACTGCCATATCCAAGACATCATTTTCTATAACTATATTCTCATAATGAAACTTTCATGTAGTCAAACAAAGTATGACTACGCATGCATATCATTCTTTTACAATGACACGACAAATTAAGAAATGGTCTCAAAATATTATATCAAATAATTCTATCATTCTATCTATTAACATATTAATTGAAGTGAGACATAACAAAAGCACGCACTCACATGCATTCAAACATATGTGCCATCATATATGTGTGCACAACCACAACATTTTCACAATATATTTATGTACATCCACTTAATGCATCCTGGTATTGATTCATGGATACCATATTCTCATGTCGTACATTTCACCATGATGAGTTCGAAGGTCTAACCAACACTTGACACATCATATAACCACCTCCCCAATACTTTCTCAAACTTTTGGACACCTTCCTCTTCTGCCTAAAACACCATGGATCCACCCTCTTAGTGCTATTTTGTGTTGGCAAGGAGGTTATAGTCGACCAAGACATTGACACAAGTAGGTAGACCATTAGATACTTGTGCAACACTATAGTATTTCAATATCCAAAATCATTATGGCCTCATACATGACTATCTCACGTGGAAATCACTCCCACAATAAGCTCATAAGTCTTGAATTTCCTTGGCCATTTACTCATAACCAGTGCAACATGATATGACATTCTATTTCATATGAATTCATTAATAGATTTTAAACAATCTTTATATATCTAGGGATTTATAATTTTACCATACCCCTAATTGGGTATCATTCACATAATACAACATTTAAACAACATAAACATATCAATATATGATATCAATATGATTGAAGAAATTACTACCTAATTCCTTTCAACACAACATAAGAATATCTAATTCATACCTACATGGCTTCGATCATCATCTCTTATTTTACCTGATCAATTGGTATCTTATATAGGCTTATGTAATCATTTCACGAATACCTTGTTGAACACTTTATTGTCCTTATCATTTTTTTACAAGGTTGACTTTCATAGCAACAATATGATCAACATCTTCAGCCATACTCTCAACCATCTTTAGTTACATAACTATCATTCATATTTATCATCATGCCAAACTCATGACATATGAAACAACATAGTAATTTATTGTTTCAAGGAATAACCACATAAAATCATTTTTGTACTTCAATATGATCCATGGATGGTAAACTAGGAAACCCATTAGCCCTTATTATGGAGTCTAACCTCAAGGAGGTCAAGAGAGTCAAACCTGTGATCTCCCCAACTTGAGGGGATAGATCTGATGTTTGGATCATGAAAAATTGAGCTAACCCTTGGAGCTAACAAAATACTTCTCTTTTTTATCCCATATGCAATATCAGATATGTTCAAGTATGTCTATAGGCACTATGCATGAATTACCTTAGCTTGCATTTTCTAGAATTGTATAAAAAAAGTAAAAAACAAGCAAGTGAGATCTTTGGAAGACCCATTTTGGGGAATTGAAGACTTCATTGAGAAAAGTGGATATGAGGTATGTTTATTCATGTGAAACATTCCAAACTAGTACCTTAAAAAATCATGCATATTCAATAATCAGGATGCAATTACCTAAGTTGTATTAGCATGATTTGCAATCTCTACCCAAGAAGCCACTTTCGATGTATTTTGTAACAGATTTTTTTTAAGATTCAATTTGAAGGTATACAATTATAACAAGGTTTGGTAGGTCAGAAAAATACTAATCAAGTTTCATTATTGATTTCATTGCATGTGTAAGGAAAGGCATGCATATTAGTGACAAATGTGTGCATTTTTCTATGGCAATAAAAACAAGAAAAATATTTGAAAGTACCATTATAGCAGAATCTTATTTTTTAGAACTTGGGGAAATTTTTGAGGAATTTGGAATTGAAGTGTTGTGCAACAACGAAGAGAATACAAATTTTTTTTCTTCTCTTGCTTACATGCAATTATGATATCTTTGAATTCATTATATGAAGAATTGTCAACTTGCTAGATACTTTGTTTTTGCACCAATTTTGGATTTTTTGAGTAATTAATGGAGTTTATAAGCCAAGGGAGTAAATTTAGGATATTTTTTGACATAATGGATGTGAGAAGGTAAGTATTTTCTCAATGAAACTCTCTTTCCTAATATGTCATAGGAAAAAGGATTACAACTAGAATGAATAGGTGTATATAAACAACCATTGATAACACACCATTAATATATCAGGATAGAAATGACTAAATGTAACAAACGAAACATACATATATATTAAATCATAGATTTCACCATATATTTTAAACCAAAAAATATTTACATATATGAATGAAAGGTGTAATTTTTATAACTCAAAATGGGGTACATCATTCATCATCCCCAAATCCATAATAGCAATGGACTAGATCCCATCGGCATGAACCCCATGAAAAGTGTACTTGCACATGAGGTTGTAGGATATTACTCAAATAGAGAAATATAAATGTTGGCCCAACCTAAAGTTGGTTGATATATGTTAGGAAAAGTTGGCCTCCTTAAGTTCATCATAGTATTTTACAATGAACTCTAGTGAATTGTTCTACTTCACAATCCTAGGAGGTACAAAATTCATTGCAATAAATTCCAAAGTAACCAAGATAATTTTATTTAGGGAAATTCCACACGATAAGAGTCATTTTATATAATGTTCTAAGACTTTATGTGATCGAAAAATTTGTAGTAAAAAATATGAATATTGTGACTATTTACTTGATGTATCTACAATAGTCTGAGATATGATGGCAATGAATTGCGTGTTCAATATTCTATAGAGGAATCTCATCTAATAGTCACAAATTCAACATCACCTTTTGATGCAAGAAGTTTAAAGTGGTGTGTTTATCATCATTCATAAAAGCAAAATGACAAGAAAAATATTATTTCTCTTGATTGCTAGTGCCCCAACTTTTAATAGAGATCTTTTTTTGTAAGGCTCATACCCACGAAGTTTCAAACTGATGACTTTGCGCAAGGAGTGCCTTAACAATACACCCATTCACCATCTATTCTACACGCTGTGTGCAACTTTTAATAGAGATATTAGTAAAGAAAAAATCAACAATTATTACAATATATCTCTTGGTATAAATAATTTTTTCTAATATGAACTCATTTATCTGTGTGTGTGTATCAAAAGATAAACATGTACACTCACCATCAATGATTATAGTTGGTATTAATAAACCTCATTTTGTGTAAATTACCACCTCATTTGGATTGAAACTCACACCTTCCAAAATATGTCGGCCTCCACAAATAACATTGTTGGCACAAATTCAAAGATCGGGTTTTTTCATTGGATCCAACAAAGGCATGCTATAATCTAGACGTGTTGGCATTCTCGATCTTCTTAGAAGAGAAGAAATTCACACCCAAGGCACAACTGAGACTAGTTTTAAATGAGGGAAATACTAGTAAACAAACAAATAAATGAGTTGGGAGATCATTTTAACCTTCAAACGAGTTACATAGGGAATAATAGCACTATTTTGCTCCGAGTCTCACTAAAAAGTGGAACCACGTTTTGGCCTGAGTCTCACTAATTTTGGCCTAAGTATCACTAAAAAATGGAACCACATTTGTGTGTTCCTCGCAGATTTGCAACATATCTTGCCATTGTTATAGCTCTTGCACAAGTTTCTCCAATTGTGCCATTATGGACAATCTAATTAACAAGGAGGAAGAGGGAGTGGCGGGCGGGGGGGTAGTTGGAATGACCACTAGCATATTTTCCCCATCCAACTCCTCCATAATCACCTTTGGACAAGTGCTTTCCTCCGCTTTTCATTGTGTGGGTAGTTGAGGGGGTTGTGGAGGCTCCTCACCACTGCTACCTCCCGTCGCATGTTCGTCTGGCCCTATTGGTATATGTGGAGAAGTATGATCCAAAATTTCACCTGTCTCTTGCTCTAACTACTTCGATGGAATCCCAATATCAAGCATATATGTTGTTGTTGTCTAGCCATCCCCAATATGTTTGAAATACGATCATAGAGAAACAAAATTGAAAATGAATGTGTAATATACCAAGTTCACCCCTAAGTTTAGTTAGTAATTTTTGGCATGATTAAATTAAATTTGATGTTGTAATTAAATAGTGAAACGTGAGACACCATAAATATTGAATGGTGTGAAAGTGTATCTTATTATTTAAAGAATTATGTTTTCTTGTTTTCCAATATATCAAATGAATGGAAATGAGAGAGAGATATGGAGCAAAGTCTATTTTGAGGGGAAAATAACTTCTGAATAATAAAGAAAATTTGTGGATAATAAAGTTATAGAATATATTATAAGGATGCGTGTGATGGATCAACCATCAAAATGGGAAGAATGCTTGTATTTAGTAGAGTTTGCATATAATAATGGATATCATGCTTCTCTGAATATGAGTCCATTTGAATCCTTGTATGGAAGGAACTGCAGTACTCTAATCGATTTGGTCAATCCCATGGATAGGGTATTAATTGGGCCAGAATTACTCAGAGAAATGGAAGAGCAGATGGTAAAAATAAGGCAGAATTTGAAAGTGGCACAAGACAGACAAAAGAGTTATGTAGACAAAGGAAGAGCAATAAAAGAAACAAAGTGGGGGATCATGTGTATTTGCAAGTCAAGCCAAAGAAGAGTTTCCTCAAATTGGGAAATTTGTCCAAAGATTGCAGCCTGATTTTGTGGGCTCTTTGAAATTCTGGATAGAATAGGACCTATAGCTTATGCATTTCCTGCTTGTATGCGTGTGCATAATGTATTTCATGTATATTTATTAAATAAATATGTGACTAATCCTGACCACATAATTGATTGGGCTGTGATCTAGGTGAAAACATAAGGAAATATTCCAGTATAGTCAGTGTGTATCCTCGTTCGAAAAGTCACATTGCTGAGGAATAGGGCCATCATATAGGTAAAGGTCCAATGGACCCATTATAGTTCTGAAGAAGCAATGTGGGAACTCAAGGATGTGATGTAGGAGGAATACCGACAACTATTTTGAAATTTTTATGAATTTTTTGTAAATGTACATAGTGTTGATGATGCACTGAGGATAGTGCACAAATTAAGGGGGAGGGGAATGTAATACCCCAATTTGACCCCACAATGTAAATTTCTAAATATGGATGTAAAATGATAGAATCTAGAAACAAATGGTTAGAATGACTAAGGCTATGTAAATATGTACATTTTGATATTAATATAAATTCTTTAAATGGTTGTAGAGGAAGAAGGATGAAGAAGTGATGGGGTGCTATGATTCCACAAGTGGGGAGGTGATAGTGGGCCTTAGCTTATCTTTCTAGCCATAGAAATTTAAACCAAGTACTTAAACCTTGATTAATATCCATGCTTTGATTAAGCATTATTTAATTAGCTTAAGAAGAGGATTAAGAGGGGGAAAAGTGGTCACATGTGGAAAAGCCACATGGAAATCTAAACCATGCTTATATAAGAGAGAATGCAAGCTTGAGAGGGGTTCGTTCCTCATTCATTTTTTACACCATACGGATTGCATTCACCTTTCCATTACCATGGATTACCATAGATCAAAACCTATAATAGAGAATTCGAGATGACATTGCTGAAGAGACTGGTGAGTGAGAGGAGCCTGGCCTATAGTCTATGCCTTGGATTCCCAATTCAGAGACTTCTTGTCTAGCCTGTGCTAGAACACTAGAAGGGAACTGGAGGGTTCCTGAGGAACTATTAACTTAGGGAAGGGAGCTTGTTCTTAGCGTTGTGTAGGTTGATGGGGAAAGATAATTGAGGATTGGGAAAGTTGTGGAGGGGTTCATCCACCAGTGGGTTGCATGAGTGACTGTGTTGAGAATTTTTCCATTGGGAAGCACTCAACCCTTTTGGATTCATAGAACCAGCTCACAGGTGGCCTATCAATGTGAGACTTGGATTGACAGTTCCTATGACTGGGAGGAACGGCCTTCACATGCATCCAATTGGAGAATAATTGCTTAAAAGATAAGTCTTTAATTGTTGTGATGCCTTGGTTAATTCTGTGTTTGCATAATTATTCGTTATTGTTTTATGAATGTTTAAATGTATGAAAATGCATGGCATGGAGTGTATGTTCATTCTTGAATTTCTTGTAAAATTATAATGAATGCATATGATTATTTGGGCCACCATATTCATTTACTTTCTGCTGTTAAATTAAAGAAAAACGAAATGGGATATTAGTGAATAATTCATAATTGAATTTGAGTGGCCTATGGACTCAATGGTCAAATGAGGCTGCCAGGTATGTTACAATGATGAATATAGTTGAATAGTAAATAAATTGTAAACTGGATCATCTGTTTGACTACATGCATGCTATCTATCATACTACATGCTTACAGTTTCTAACCCACTCCATTACCTTAGGGTGGGTAAACCATTGGATGTTCTCGACTTGTGATAGTCCATATGACATAGGCCTATGTTTTGTCCCCCCAAGAACTCAACAATCATGAGAGGATTAGGACCCAATAGAGAATCCTGGCAGGAGTTGTTAAAAGAAAAAGAAATGAAATCCTAAACATGTGATATCTACCCCATATGATAGTATCATCAGATGCAACTAATTAAGATTAAGATGATGATATCACTTAATTAAATAAAATATTATTCTAGATCTAATACTTCCCAAGTGGGAAACATGGTCTACCATAAATAATAAGTTACAATCCAATAAACAGTCCTTGAGAACCTATGTACATGTTCGTTACATAACAACTATAAATAATAATGAAATCTCTATAAGCTAATTATAGGATTGAAAGAATAAAAGGGATTGAAATAGCTCAGTCTTTGAATTACATGAATATACCAGTAGTGGTAAGGGATCCCAAACTTTGTGAACATCTCACTGAAGATAAACCATGACTTGCATACACATATCTTATTAGTTGGATAATAGAATCACATAAGCTTAAGAAATAAATTATTAAGGGTTGTTGAGATACATTGCTTATTTAGGAGCCAAGGGGATGCTCTCTCAAGATTACTAGCATACAATATGTAGATTGTATTTAGTGTTAGATATAATGATTATAAGACTATGTTTATAAATATCATTAGCTACATTGGAATAAACATCAAACAACATCTAAATTGTACTTGATCATGCATGGAGGATAGACAAGATGGTTAATATTTTGTTGATCTCAATGCATATTATATGACTAAGGGAAGGATTGTGAGCTACAAGTTGGAAGGGTGCTTGCATAGCATGCCCCTCTATATATTATAATATCTAAAACTTAAACTAATGCATGTATATTTAACAAGTTTAATGGAGATGCACTCTAGGCTATCTATATCTAAGATCTATGAGCCTATAAATATATAAGCTTTGAGTAAGTATACCTATAAACAATAGGATATGCATGTGTTGTTAGGATATTTAGACACTTAGGAGTTAGTTAAGGTCAAATTATTTAATATATCCTTTAGTTAATGTGTGTTTCTTTAGTATTTATTAGTATGCATTTGAAACTATGTAAACTGGCGGTCATGATATGTTCTGGACATAGAGTGATCCGATGGTTCATCTTCTCTTAGATTGTAACTATCATTGATCTATGGATTACAATACGATTAGTCCATAATCTATATTTAAATAGAATGGAGGTTCATTTGCTATTTGACCTATTATGAGAAGCTCATTTGTAACTTTCATTATTTTGCATAATAAATTGCCACAAGTATCTATTTGGATGGGGATGTGGATTGTTTCTCTTTCGAGGGTTTAAACCATGTGAACAAATCATTTTTTTGATCTATGAACTATTTGTGTGAGTGGTTTTTGAAGGATTTCAATCTTGGAAGTATCTTGTGTAGTCAAACATGGTATCACAACGATTCTAAAGTGTCTCCTCCATTGGTGATCTAGATCTTGAACCCGTGTTTCCGAATCCGTGAAAGGATTTTTGGTTTTGATAGTTCTATACATTTTTGGGTTGTGAGAGGTGTTCCATTGCATCTGGAGAGCCATTTATAGTTGGATACACTTTTTATTTCACTAAAAAAAGGTTTACGTTTTCACAAGATACGTCCATTTCATCAGATCTAGAGGTATATTGTTATAGTAACATTTTTTATTAAAGAAAAAATTCTCATATTCTTTTTAGTTTTTAGTCTTGTTTTATTTTCAGTTTTGGTTTTTGACCTTCCCATTTTGGATATACTCTTTTCTATGCATCCTATGTGATCTTAGCAAATCAGAAACATAAGGACAAGGTTTTTCTTTACTGCATATGCTCTTTTCCGCGTGTTCTGTGCGAACTCGGAAAACCAAAAATAGTGGGAAAACGTATACATTTCGGGTAAGATAATGAGGAATAACCCCAAATATGAGTCATATTAGTATTGGGAATATATATATATTTTTTTCATTAAGTGGTTTGCAGGGTGAAAGCAAGATTTTTGGGGTAAGCACTCACTGCAAGACAAACGAGTAAGAAAAAAGAAAAAAACCTTCCTCCTTTCCAGTTTTTACGTACCTTTTTTTATATTATCTCATTTGGTTAAAAATTTATTTATTAAATAAGAGGTCTTTAGTTTGAGTCTTCTCTTTGTTAGTTAATTTTCTAAAAGTGCATGTAATTTCTATTTTTTAGTTACTTTATTGTAAAAGTTCATCTCACTTGTTTTATAAAAGTGAGTCACTTAATAGTGTAAAGTCTTTTAGTTTTTGTAGGAAATATATAAAGTAGAATTATTATAAAAGTTAACTCCACTTATTTTATAAAAGTGGTTCACATAAAACAACTTTATTGTAAAGTGAGTTTAAAAGGTTAAGCTTGGGAAGAAGAGGGGTCCCTTTTCCATTTGGGTCAATCCTTGACCTGTCACATATTCGTTTGGAGTCACGTTCAACCAATTTTCAACAAGCATAACTTCCTCATCTGGAGTCCATATTCAATGCCATTTTTTATAATCCACCTACTCTTTTGATAAATTTCCATCCAACCCTTTCGTTTCTTCTTTTACAGCCTACATATTACAATATGGCAGCCCCATGTGATATTATGCTTACCAGTTCCAACTACTTCTCATGGAAATATTGTATGGAGGATGTCCTATGAAGTAGGGGACTTTACCAAATTACCTCGGGGAAAGAAAAATAACCCACTAATGCTGACAAAGGAATCAAATGGGTCGATACATGTGATGAAGATCGTGGATTGATTCGGATGTCAATCTCTACTTATTTACAATTTCATCTATCTAGAATTGATGAACCATATAAAGCTTGAGAAAACTTAGAAGGGTTTTTTTCTAAACACAATGAGATTCAAGGTTACCAGCTAGAAAATGAATTGATTTCCCTAAATCCAAGTGATTTTTCTTGCATTCAAGATTATCTATCTAAGTACAAAACTCTAAAACTCTTAGTTGGATAATGCAAAATTAAAAGGGAAGACAAGAAATGCATTTATCATATTCTTTCCAATATTGGACATGCATATTTTGTTTTTATATCTACATTTTATTCCATGAAAGGATCCTTGGATCCAATTAGCTATAAAGAACCTAGTCTTGAATCCTTTTGTGATTCCTTGGTTGGAGAGCATGATAATCTCATACATATTGGAATAATTAGCAATGCAGATACATCTAGGAAATCCTTATTAGCACAATGTAAAGAGAAGTTTAAGCATCCCAAGAAGCAAAATCCTTGCAATAATAAGCCAAACAAGGGTCCCAAACCCTCTCAGCAAGCTCATTCTTGAAAAAATGACAAAGGAACCAAATCACAAGGTAGGAAGACTAAGCATCATTGCAACTTTTGCAGGAAAGATAATCATGATGAATCTAAATGTTTGAAGAAGATGGTAGCCTTGAAAGAATCAACTAAGAAGCACCACATTAGACTTGATTTGTCTTCATAATCTACATCTCATGGACATGCACTTTGTGCTTCTAGTTTTTCCTATAATGAATTTCTTCTTCTTCATCTTCTTCTTCGAATGAGTGACTCATAGATTCTAGATAATATTATCATATTGGTAAGGATAAAGCCTTATTTTCTACTATTCACGAATGTAACATCGAACAAATATTTGCTGGTGATGATAGATCTCTTAGAGTTGTAGGATCTGAAATAGTTCTGGTAGATAATGGTTGCTTTAATAATGTACTATGTGCTCCAAGAATTTCATGCAATTTGTTGTCAATCTATCAAATCACTCATTCTGGTGAAGGTAAAACTATAATGTTTACACCTCACCAAGTTGTAGTCAAGGATTTTAATGATCCTAAGCATATCTTAGCTAGTGGAATTGTTGATGATATTACTAAGTTGTACAAGTTTAACAACTTTAGGTCATCACCTTTTCCTTTAGTTTTTGTTGCTCATTGCGATGACTTGAGAAAACTTTGGCATGAGCGATTTGGTCACTTAAATTATCGTTCATTACAACAACTATGTAAAGAAAATATGGTAATAGGTCTTATGATGTTATCTTTCATGGATGGTGTTTTTTTCAGTTGTGTACTTGAAAAACATCATCAGGACAATTTTGAAAAACTTGCTTCTTGGCACGCCTCACCCCCCCTTGGATCTTGTGCATAGTGACTTGTGTGGTACTCTTCCATCTGCTTCCTTTTTTGGTTTCAAATATTTCTTAAATTTCATTGATGATGACTCCAGATGCACATGGACTTATTTCCTAGAATTTAAGATCAAAGTATTTAACATGTTCTTGGCCTGCAAGGCCCTTCTTGAAAAACAATTTGGTCTTCAAATTCTTAAGTTAATGTTTGATAATGGGGGATAATATGTTAAAAACAAGTTCACTACTTTATGCACTAAATAGGGAATCCAACAAAAAACCATTGTTCCATATACACAACAACAAAATGGTGCAGCTAAGCAGAAGAATTGCACTTTAAAAGAAATGGCCAATTGTATGCTCCAAGCTAAGGGACTGAGTCTTCAGTTTTGAGATGAAGCCATAAATTGTTCAAATTACATAGTTAATCACACTCCCACTAAATATTTAAGTGGTATCACACTGGAATAAGCATGGAGTAAAATTAAACCAGATGTCAGCCACTTCCATATGTTTGGAAGTGAAGCATGCTCTCATATTCTAGATGAAAAATGGAAAGCGTTGCAGCCTAAAAGTGAAAAGTGCATATTTGTTGGATATTTTGATGATGTAAAAGGTTATAGAATTATTAATCCACATTCTCATGATATAATTATTAGAAGAGATGTTAAATTTGATGAAAATATCTTGGCTTGTGAGACTAGTTCAGCATATGTACCATCTGTGGCCTATGAGACTAATTTGATGCTTGTGCCTACTTCTACTCTCAAATTCGTTGACAGTGTTCCTACTCTAGTTTTTGATGATGATAGTGAAGATGAAAATCAACCTATGCTTGCTCATTTTCCTCCAGTTGCACCAGTACAACTGCTTCCTTGATGGGCTCGTACAACTTGTGAAGTGGTTGGTGATCTTACCGATGATCATAGAGATCAACGTTGAACATGTTCTTAGTTTCAGTGAGCCACTTCTCTTTTGGATCAAGTTTTAGTGAATCATGATCCAGATAGTTTTGCAGAATCTTTAGGGAATCCATATTGGGATGTAGCAATGGATGAAGAATATCATTCCTTAATAGTGAACGATACTTGGGACCTTGTACCTCTTCCGAAAGGAAGAAAAACTTTCAGATGTAAATGGGTCCACAGAACTAAGTATGCATCACATGGAAGTATTAAAAGGATAAAGGAAAGGTTAGTTTCCAAATGCTTTTCCCAATTTAAAGGAATTGGCTACAATGAAGCATTTTCCCCTGTTGCCAAAATGACCTCCATCGGCCTTGTTCTTTCCCTTGCAGCCTTACATAAATGGGAGGTCCATCAAATTGATGCCAAGTCCACCTTCTTGCATGGTGACTTGTAGGAATATATTTACATGGAACATCCTAATGGATATGTTCATAATGGCTCTAGCCTTGTCCTTCACCTTAATATATCCTTATTTGGCCTTAAGAAAGCTCCTCGATTCTAGTATGCCAAAATGGATAGCTTTCTCCTTGACACTAGTTTTTCTGTATGCCTTTCTGACCCCAATTTATATACCAAGAAAGTAGGAAATAATATCATCATCCTTGTTTTTTATGTTGATGACCTTATTCTTATTGGTAGTGGCCCTAAACCTTTAGCCCATGTGAAATCCAGTCTTAGGAAAAAAATTGAAATTATAGAATTAGGACATTTGCATTATTTTCTTGGTCTCCAAATATTGTAAACCAAAGAAGGAACCTTTATTTCCCATTTTAGGTATGCTTGTGACCTTCTTCATCGCTTTTACATGGAAGATTGTAAACCAGCCCCATCTCCCTTCTAGTTTAGAGTCAAACTTTCTGTCACTTGCAATTCACCCGAAGTTGATGCCACACTGTATCGTCATCTTGTTCATAGTCTCTTATACTTAACTCATACAAATTTTGATCTTTCCTTTGTGATTGGTTGTGTTTCCCATTATATGCAAACGCCCCATGAAAGTCATTGAAAAGCAACAAAAAGCATACTTTGATATATTCAAGGTACAATTTAGTTTGGGATTCATTATAGTTCAGGGGGGACTCTTTTGTTGGTTGGTTTCACTAGTTCATATTGGGCTAGATATATTGATCGAAAGTCTACTTCATGTTATGTTTTCATTCTAGGTTCAAGACCTTCCATTTGGTCTTGTAAGAAACAACAATTGCTTTCTCTTTCTTCAGTAGAACCAAAGTATTGAGCTACAGTTAATGCAAAGCATGGATCTTTATGGCTTCAATAGATCCTCTCACAGTTTGGATTTGAGCAGCAACATCTGGCTCCCCTTTGGTGCAATAATCAAAGTGGAATCAAGCTTGCCAACGATCCAGTTCAACATCAACACAACAAACACATTAAGATGCATATGCACTTCATCAAAACTATTTTTCATGATCACATTCTTGAAGTGATATTTTTCCCTACAAATGATCAAGTTGCAGACATCTTCACAAAGTATGTTACAGAATTGAATTTTTCTAAACTTCGATCTATGTTAAGAGTTCAATAATTTCCGAAACTTTGATCTATGCTAGTATTTTGAAATTTTTTCTAAACTTCAATCTATTTTAGGGATAGGCCCCAATGCCTCCTTTCTCCTAATAGCATCACTTTTGTAAATACTTCGATCCTATCCCAAGTTGTTCTTAAGGGGGCATGTTAGGATATTTAGACACTTAGGAGTTAGTTAAGATCAACTTGTTTAGTATATTCATTAGGTAAAGTGTGTTTATTTAGTATGCATTAGTATGCATTTGTAAATATGTAATCTAACGGTCATGATATGTTCTAGACACAGAGGGATCTGACAGTTCACCTTCTCTTACATCGTAACTACAATTGATCCATTGATTAACACCTGATTTGTCCATGATCTCTATTTAAATATCATGTACAGTCATTTGCTAGTAGATCGATTATGAGAAGCTCATTTGTAACTTTATTTCTTTTGCATAATGAATTGCCTCAAGTAGCTATTTGCATGGGGTTGTGGATTTTTTCCATTTTGTGGGTTTAAATCACGTGAAAACATATGTATGTTGATCTATGATCTGTTTGTGTGAGCAGTTGCTAAAGGTGTTCAATCTTTGGAAGTATCATGTGTAGTCAAACATTGCATGGTGAGAAGATGCCATCGAAATCGAAGGGTTTAGAGAACATCGATCCATTCATATAATAATTATGTGCTACAACAGTCAGTTAACAAGGCTATTGTCAAGACCTCCCTAGAGGCTCGAGCTTGGCCGATAAAGACCCGATTCAAGAGGTAGTCATGCTTATGCTCTCAGATTGAGCCGAGAGCAAATAGATCCCAAACAAACCATGTGTAAGACAAGGAAGGAATGAAACAAGTGTTAAAGAAGTGTGATCATAGGTTAAGTCTCCTCAACATGAGAATATTGAACCCATGATGGTGCAAACTAACCATGCCAATAATAAATAATGATTTCTCCCTATCTCTAGTCGAGATAGAGGGCAATTGCATACTTAATTTAATTGACATACTGAGAATTCAAATGCAAACTATATCTACCAACAGTCAAAGGAGGAAAATAGCTATCATGTAATTACCCTACAGATTGAATTATTGTTGCTTCCAAACAATCATGGTGGTCAAGTGGACGTACTATGCATAATGAGGGAGATCAGTAATCCACTTGTTGGGGCTGAGTACACAAGTGTACCATTTATCATGAGGGAAGAGAGATATATCTCATGCCATGATCGACATCCATGTGAATCCTCAAACCATCAGAATTTTCTATTTGTAGGGTGAAGTGACCAAGCATCTATGGCATGGCGATGGCTTGGGCTCTCCTCCCTACAAGCTAAACGTAGCTGAAATCTACCTCAAAGAAGCTAGAAGAAGAATGGATCTGTCACGATTGGTCAACATAAAATTATTTGGGAATGGAAAGCTATTTCAATTGTAATCAAATGAAAATCACAGGTTAGTATCCATAAATCCAGGCTTGGGAGGTGGCCTTTCCAGGATGAGCATGCCTTGGCAGGTGCCCCACTCTTGGCATTAAAAAGCAGTAACTTACCATACCATGGAAAGGAAAAACACCACCAAACTTGGGAACGAGTTGACGGTTTCTATCTTGGGATGGAACGAATTCAATACCCACCTTCATATGGAGTTTAACCTATCCGCTAACTTGGTAATGTGAGAATGATTCCTTGAGGGCACATGGGGTATCTTCCAACTTAGTCATTAGGAGTGATGACGTGAATCTAATGGAATATGATATGCTAGCTTCATATAAAGCATGGTACACATAATAATGTGATTAATGTGTGTTAGTATATGTTAGCATAAATCTATTTTAATATATGTGATTAATATATGCTAGTAATGTGGTTAATAATGCTAAGTGATGGTAATTACTACATCAATAGATTATGGTATATATATATATAAGAGGGAAAGATGGTAAATCAAGCCCTGAAATATTTATCATCAAGATGTGACAAACATTAAATAATAGGATAAATACAAGTAAAATAATCTTTAATTAATAATTCATTAAATATTAAAGAGACGTGAATTTATGTAAGAGTTATCATCAACCTATATAGTTAGTCCACTTCTTCATTGTAAATCATCCATTCCTATTATCTATTCATTTCAATATTTATATTATTAACTGAAGATGGATTCTCTTCATTAAGAACTGGATTCAGTTCATATCAGTGGTGTCAAAGATTGAATTTTCTTGTGCCTAAAGCTATTCTAGGGATCTCCTCATCTCCATTCCATCCCTCCTCCATCTCTCTCATACACCCCCTACGCCATTATACTCTCCATTCTCCACACTACCCACACTACTTGCTCCCACACTCCCTACATCGTCTCCAACCACCACCACTCCACTCACACTAGTGCTTCCTTCCTATCTCCTCCATTGCATGCTACACCTCCAAATATTCCACTCCATATCGTGGCTCACTCCTCCCTCTATACATTCACTTCATCCTCCAGCTCCATTCCTCACCTCCCAACTCCTTCGATCCCACCCTACACACCAACAGTCTCCTCCACACTACGCACCAACACTCCCCTATTAGACTGACCCTACCCTGTGCCATGCCTCATCACCTCCCCACGCTCCCTACTCATGCACTTGATTCAATTCACACCTCCACACATTTCTCTACAACCCCACACAATATCGTTTCCCAAATCACTACTCCTGCAGCCTGCTCTATGACTGCTTCCATGGCTTTCTCCTTGGTCCCTCCCTTATCCCTCACATATCTGCTTCATCCCTCTCCACACTGTGCATTCCTCTACACCTCACTCAATCCATGAGTATCCCCCACTAAAAACTCCACATGACCATCTCACGATCCACGCCATTCCCTACACACAAACACACCATTCCAAACCAGCGCCCTCCAATCCTCTCCTCACCAGTCACCCCGCCATCTCTCTTCTCCCTCCACTCCTCGACCATCTCTGCTCCTCTCCATGATCCACATGAGCCCTACCTACATCAAAAACACAAAAACAACAACAACAACAACAACAATAATAATAAAATATTATTATTATTATTATTATTATTATATAATATTTTATTATTAATTTTTTTTATAAAACCTTACAATAAAAATATATAATTAAATTATTATTAATTTTTTAATAATTATTATTATATTTATATTTTTTTATTTTTCCACCATTAACCTTATAAGTTAACTATTATTATTAATTATTAATAATTAGCTTAAACCCTAAATTGTCAACTTACCTTCACATAAGCCAAAATTGCGTCTAGATATTCACCCGCACACACAAGAAAAATGAGGACATAATTGAAAACTGATTCGAGAAATTAGAGAAGGAAGTCAATGATCTCAGAGACACCATCACCAAGAACCAAGAAAGTTTAAGAGAAGAAATGAAAAATAACAATGCAACGCTAAAGAAAGATAGCAAAGGCGAATTTATTTTAGTGATGGAAAAAATTAGATGACAAATTGGACATCATAAATGAGAAACATAAAAAATTGGATGACAACTTGGATACCATGACAGAGAACTAGAACAAAATGATGAAAATGTTACATTAAAACCAAAGGTCTAGCAATCACCATAAATGACAAAGTAGTTCAAATATGTCAGTCACCTCATCATGTATCTCCACGTCACAATCCACCCAAAGATCAAAAGGCACTCAATATTAGCCTTTTATGATCTGTACACCTAGTAGAGCAAAAATAGAGTTATCGAAATACAATGGGACTGAAGACCAATGCGTCGCTTGGCTAAACAAAGCAGAAGAATACTTCACTATATACAACATTACGATAGACGAGGATAAAGTGAAATATGCGTCGATTGATCTAGAATGATACACCTATAATTGGTACATGTACTGGAAAGGAGAAAATGTTTCCTACACCTAGAACCTATTCAAAAACATTATTTTTTTAAATGTTTCAAGGAATCACTAAGGATGAGTTCTTTTCCAGACTTACCAGGTTACAATAGAGGGAAAGCGTCGAGGAATTCACACATAAGTGGGAATCCCTTGCCACACGAGTATTTGGATTATCTGATAAACAACGAATCACAAATTATTTAGGATTCCTTAAACTGTATATACCAAAAGAATTGAAGATGCATGACATACCAAACGTAGAAGTAGCAAGATGTAAGGTGAGAGCAGTAGAAGTCAAACTAGAAGAAATATCCAAAACAAGATTTGACAAAAGTTATTTACAACAAAAAGAGATGCAATGTAGATACTGCGGAGCCAACTTGTCTCCATGATAGAAGTGTATCAATTCCCAATCATGTGGATAGCAAGCTGAGAAAAATTCCATCAGTTGTTATGACAATTATATAAAAAGGAAGAAAAACACTTCTCGTCGATGTGGTGAAAATTGGATCCTAGGTCATAAATGCACATCCAGTCAAACATCGTACTACAAAATCATATATGGGAGAGAAGTGCATGTTTCAGCTGAAGAAGATATGTCCAATTATGATTTGGATACAAACTCACCCGAGGTATCAATAGTGACAATTACATGCATGCAACAAACTTGTAAAGAAAAAGATTCAACGACTATTAAGAAAGTTGTCACCCAAAAGAAAGAAAGTTAGTATGAAATGTATTCCGCTCCAGTTGAGAAATTGCGACAATATTAAGGATGAACAACTCATATTACAGGCAACAAAATCAAGAAAAAAAGGGCCAAAGAGATTACGACTCACAGGGACGATTAAGAATAAGGACATCACAATTTTAGTTGATTATGGAAGTACACACAATTTGGTGGATATAAATAAGGTAAAAGAATTTAACCTCTTTGTATATCCCATGAAGAGTCTCGAGGTATCAAATATCGACGACCAACATGTATTAGAAGTAGGTAAATTCCATAAGGTTCTTGTACAAATACAATACTTAAATATACAACTCAATTGTTATTGCTTACCACTCAAAGGAGTAGATATGGTGTTAGGAACTGAATGAATGATCTAGTTAGGCACCTACGTTGCCAACCTTCAAGAAAAATATATGGAATTCAAATGAAAAGGAAGTAATTACAGGTTGCATGGATTGAGAAGCTCACTGATCAAGCAAAAGGAATTAGGACGCAACAAAAGTCCAAGCCCACATCATTATAAAGGAATCAATCCAGAATACGTATCTCAAGTTAGTGCTTCAACACACATCTAGAATAAATATGACATCAACAAAATCAACTTTGAGGACACAACTGCCTTTAAAGGAGGTGGCAATGTTATGAACATTAAATAATAAGATACATACAAGTAAAATAATCTTTAATTAATAATTAATTAAATTTTAAAGAGATGTGGATTTATGTAAGAGTTATCATCAGCCTATATAAGTTAGGCCAATTCTTCATTGTAAATCATCCAGTCATATTATCTATTCATATTCATATTTATATTATTAACTGAAGATGGATTCTCTTCATTAAGAACCAGGTTCGGTTCATATCATAAGAGTAGTGATTGGGGATGTGTGTCAATTTTTGTAATAATAATAATAATACAAAAAAAAAATCTAAGTAGGATGGGTACATGACAATGTTGTATATTTTTAAGCGCACCATTTAGGAACTAATGCTCTTTGTATTTTTGGAGCACCAATTTGTAGTTTTTAAAATGAAAATGATGTTTTAGGGTTTTTTAATAATAAAGGTTATCAATGTGCATTTTCAGTTATGCACCGATGCGTTATGTTTGTAATTCCACTGGTGCATACTTATGATTAAGGTGCACCAATTAAAAATCCCTTGCAAAAACCTCTAATCACTTGCATCCACTAGCAACCTCCACTATAAATGGTGAAGTAGTAGATTTTTTGAGCAAGTTCCACAAAAACATTTGATACAAGGTGTTCTCCTTGTACTGTTGGAAAGAATATTAGAAGCGCCATTGAAGAAAATAGGACGAGGAGAGGTCCAAGATTCCAAATTTTAGTTGAACTAATAATCGAAGTTAGCTTGGAGACGACATAAACAACATGCTTGGAAGAACCATTGAAGGAAAATGGACAAGGAAAGGTCCAATATTTCCCAATGGAAGGTGATTTGGTGGTCATAGTCAATTTAGAGGAGACATTGAAACCAAACCTAAAAGAACCATCAAACGAAATTTGACAAGGAAATGTCCAAGATCTCCCAATGGAAGGTGACCCAATGTTCAAAATAAGAAATATATGGCTCAAATAAGACATTGGAAATAATCCCAAAAGAGACATCCATAAACATGGGATAACAAAGGGTCTAAGTCTTTTCAATTGAAGGGATCCAGTGGTAAAAATGAAACCCATACGAGAAATCAAATATAAACATGGGAGAGATAATGGAAAATAGGATACTCAAGGGCCAAGGTTTTTCTAATGGAAAGTGATTTGATGGTAAGAGTTAGCTTGGAGGAGACATAAAAAATAATCGTGGAAGAACAATTAGAGAATAGTCGAATAAGAAATAACCCAATAGTTTTTGGTGAAAGGTGATCTAATGTCAAAGCCTAGGTTGATGGCTAGTTATGATAGTTAAGATTTATTAGGAATGCATAAGTTATCTAGGGATTACACTTCTAGCTTGGTTTGAAATATATGTATTTTAATAGTTACATCATAGCGCTATGTGACAAAAAAATATAACTAATGTATTACTCATTTATCAAAAAATAGTTTAGAAATATGTTATAAAACAACTATCAAACAATTAATTGTGTTATTTGACCTATTTACATATGAGTCGCACATATTACAACACGAACAATCACTTTAACATATTCAAACATAAATTACAATATTGACATGTATATATATCTAGCAATAGTATAGTTAACTTGAACAAGAGACTTTCAATGTTTATGATCACGTAATTCAATTAAAAATTTACAAACCCTACATTATTAAACCTTGGAACACTTGGTAGCCACCTAGATATTCTTTTATGGCTCCTTTGTCCTTCAGTTGGGTGATCTCCAACTCTTGTCTCTTATTAGTCCCTGCCAAGAGCAGCAGGGACTATTGAAATCAATTTTGACCATTTCTATTAGTCTTGCACATTTTATGGGGCATTATATCCAATGTTTTCAAGAAGAATTTAGGTTTGGGCCAATTAATTTCTTTGAGGCCTTATTTTTCCTATCTTCAAGGAAATCCATTTGGGTGGGCGCACAAACATGCTCCCCAAATCCATTGCAACGAGGCTGTGATAGCGGAGATAAAACGCAGGTGCGCACTCACCTAAGGAAGAGCGCACACGTTGTTAGGTTCGGTACCGAATCGAGGTGTGTGCGCGCTGCTGCACGTGCGCATTTTTAGTGCGTATGCGCTCAAAAGTGCACACATGCACCTGTTAAGAAAAATAAAAAAAAGGGAAGAATGCATTCCATTTCTTCCAATCGTCCAAGCCTCACTCACCTGGAGTGTACATGGAGGAAGAGACCACTACATTCACCTATTGCACTCAAAAAATTCCTCAGTCCATCCACTAAGTGATAATCAATTGGATTGGATCGGTAAGATCATTTTTTTTTGTCATTTCATTGATTTTTTTTTGTTTACTAAATTTTTAATAATTCCCAAATTAGTAAAATAATTGAGAATTTTTCAATTGCAGAGTCTAAACCTATACAATGAATGAACAAAATGTTAACATGGAGTTCGGTGGAACACAAGAAAACACAAATCTTGGAACCAATGAAAACCCTCTACAAAATCAAAATGCCCAAGAAAATCAAAACCCCCAACAAAAGTTCGACCAAGACGACTTGAACCATTACATAAATGAAATGAGAGTTCACACTTGAGAACTAAGAAAAACAGGGGAATCATATCGAGTGTCCCTTGACACCTCAATTGAGATCTCAATTGACTCCCTCATCCACTCACATCACCAATTGACTGACATGACTGAATATAGAGCTAGGATGTGGGAGTATTATTCCATAGGCATTTCCAAGGAGGAAATAAAAGCATTGAATATTACAAAGGCCCAATTATATAGTATGTTCATCAATCCAAGAACACAACAACCACTGTACATTAGAAAGCCACGTGTATGCATGGATTGGTGTCATTTCCAACCATGGAGGGACAATTGGATGCATAGGTGGTTCATGGTTTACGATAAACCTCCCTACAATAATAGGGAGGTTCCACAGTACTTCCTTCGGTAACTATGGGATGAGTTTGCACTCGGTTTACATGTCAAATATTTTGATATAATCGATTTCCAGGGTGTTGGGCTTGGCTCTGCCCAAGATCGACCCGCTACCAGGAGGAACCCATTGAGAGGGCCACTAGATCATAGGCGTAATCCCAACCCCTCTCCCCAACCACCTCAGTTACCCCACAAACTTGATCATATTGAGGGGGCGATGAGGAGTGTTGCATGTGGACTCCTTAGACACACCACCTTTGTAGCATCGACTACAGTGGAGAGACAGGTTGACCCTGATAGAGACTCAGGTGCAAGGCCTTCACAATAGAGTCATGATAGACCTGTGACTAGTGGTAGCCATGCTGGGCCTTCTAGTTCAACGGGGACAATGCCACATCTTTGTCCCCATTGCAGGCACACTTTCTCTAGCCCAATCGAGGGCTGTTATATGAAGCAGGTTAGCACTTTTTTTATTGTGTTTTCAATCATCACTTGATAAATTTTAAAGTAATTTTAAAGTATTTGTGTTTGAATTAAACTATTATTTCAATGTACAACTATTTAGAGTTGAATCACCATCATGGGAGAACTTAGGATCTGCCAACCTAGACGTAGCAATGGAAGCTGCAACTGAAATTGTGACACCTCACACAAAGGTATTTTCAGTACCTCACACATTATTGTTATTACTTATGTATTTATATTTATGACATACACGATGATAGTTCGTAAAATATTTTTGAATATTTTGATTTCCTAAATAATTAGTTGTTTAATATGTTCATAACGTGCATGCATTTTGGTGTCCACAGGTATTCACAGGTATTCCCAGGGATTGACAGGTCACCATATACACAGGTATAATGTGTAGTTAAAATCACGCTTTTAATTTGAATTGTTATGAATTACTATGGTTTAATTTGATTTTTGTCTACTAAACTATGATATTACAAATGCATATGTAGGGGCCACCAACAGCTATAGGTGACACTGTTCCACGTCCCCACTTTAGTCCCATGTTTACACTCTCTCCCATGAGTCACCCCCCTCACTTCCATCCAGACCCCTCCCTCCATCCACCCCCTTCCCTTCCATCCAGCCTCCCCCCTCCGTCCATCCTCCCCCCTCCATCCATCCTCCCCAATTCATCCACACCCCCCGTCTATACTTCCTCCCCGATTCATCCACGTCCCCCTTCTATACTTCCTCCCCGATTCATCCACGCCCCCCGTTTATACATTCTCCCCATTAATCCATGCCCCCCCCCATCTATCCATCCTCCCACATTATTCCACGCCCTCCTTCCATACAGCTTCCCCCCTTCATCCACAACCTTCCTTGTATCCATCCTCCTACCTCTATCCAGGACTTCCCTCCCATTCACCATCCCTCAACATCCCCCCTATACCTTTTGGGTCAATATCCCCTATCGTACAACCAGTAGGAGTTCATCGTCCACAACGTCCTCCTCCACCCCATACCACCATGCCCTCTTCCACCATATCTTCTTCATTTCCCTACACTATTGTGGAAACTACTCTTCCAGTATCCGTCAATGTATCTGCAGTGGTTTCACCCGTAGTTGCTGCAACTACATCTGTGCCCCCCCATGACTACATCGGAGCAGCTTGTCCAGGCAACTGCTCCACCTGACAGCCCTGAAGCCCAATCATGTCCATTGTTGGAGGTGTTCACGGTGAGAATCAAGTTAATTTATGAAAATATTTTGATGCATTAACGAAAATTAATTTAAGCAATTATTATTTTTCAAGGAAATGATTGTTGTAAATGTTGTAGGGTTGCATTGTTGAGAGGCTCAGCAGATCGAGGACATCCGCCTCACATATCCCACTCCCATCGGCGGTGAGTTATTTAATATTTGAATTCTACATTCATTTTATAAATGTGTTAAATGTTACAAATGATTGAAAATGATGGTATCTTATATCATTTGTTTTAGATCCTGGAGAGACGGTCTACTACTAGATGGAAGAAGGCCCGAGATACCACCAGCTCGAAGAAGAGGAAGATCGATTTTGGTGATGTGCCTGGGAGTGACGTGGGTGGGAACAATGCTTGACATTCCATGTTATGTACATTAGCCATGATGTGGCACTTTCGGGCACTAGTTGCCATGTACTTTGTATCTTCAACATGATTTTCCATGTATTTTGGATCTACGACACGAGTTGACAGATTTTGTATAGGGCACGAGTTGCCATCGTATGTACATTGGGAACCATGTTCCACTGTTTTCCAGAAAATTTATATGTTTGGACGAGTTTTGTAGCCTTGAGGTACATGGATTTTTAGTTATGTGATTTATATTCATGTTGTCTATATTTGTATCTTGTTGTCTCATGTGGTGTGTAGTTTCGTAATAAACAACATCATGCTTTTAAAACAAATGGTTGAGTTTGAATGGATTTTGATATATTTCCTTCATTTAGGTTTAAGTGTGACTTTAGATTTAGAATTGATATAATGAATATTATTTCAATTGGTTTATATTATGAAATGTATTTTGATCGTAAAATGTCATTCTAATAAGATCGAACTAGTTTCTATACATCACAATGCAAGGATGAAAGTTTGATGGTAAAATTCAACACATTGAGTAGTTCCCTAGACCCCATGATATTTTGATTTATTGAGTTCTCTCTGGATCAATGAAGGAGACCCCTTTTGTACCTACCACCCCTAGCCATCCCTCTTGTGTACCTACCACCCCTAGACACCCCCTTAATAGTTGGTGTAAATATCAAGTTACATACACTTTCCCACAAAAAAAGTCACAGGTATAATACTTCCTACCTCATTCTAAGCATGAGATATTGAGGGAAACCATTGGAAACATAGATGATCCATATTTCCTACTTGAGTGAGAGATGCAAGGAATCTATTGTTATGGCTAGGTGACTATTTTAAAATTCATGTTTATAGTTTCATCAAGGGATTATCTATTTTATTAAGAAAGGCTTTAACATTTATTCTTTTAGGACCATTGTAAGCATTAATTACACCAATGCTTCACTTGCTTATGGAGGGATTTGGCAATTTGAATCTTGGTGTCTGATAGTACATCAATTTGTGGCATCTTTAAACCAATCCCCTGGAATCCTAAGTGATGAAAATAGTTAGCATGTTTCCCCAAAACAAATTCTAGATAGATTTACCTCAAGAAGAGATTTCTCTATTGTTATGAGGTGGCACATTGAAATGCATTCATTCCATAAATTTGTTGCCTTCAATTTGCTATTTACTAGGCATACAATAATGCAATATTTTGTAAAAGGATATAAACTATGGGAGGTATTGAATGGAAAAATAAATGGATTGAGAGAATGTACTATGGTTTTATCTCATGGATTTGGAACTATGGTAGAATGTACATGTTGGCCTAAGATTTACTAATGTTATGATCATATTATGTTTTCCATCCATTGAGAAGGTTGTCACAAGTGCACATATCCATCATATGAAAAAATTCATGGTACAATCAATTTCAAACCATTGAGGGGATGACCATACACCATGCACCCTAAATCTCATGAGTCATGCCAAACATGTTATAAACACTTTTAGAATAACCAAAAATTCTACGCTCCCCTTTACAAGGAAATTTTTTAGGCCAACGCTTATCAAATCCCTTTACAACTCGACCAGATCAATTATCTGCAATAAATACTAGTTATGGTCCTAGAATCAACCACGATCATTTGCAACAAAATTGTCAACCATGCCATAACAACATTTCAATCATCTAATAAATAATTAGGTTTCTAAGTTAGGTTTATGGTGCTAGGTACATGGTTTTTCTAGTTGTATGCACCCTTGCTATATAGATGAGAAACTATGCATATATGTGTATAATGATTTGGATTCAAATGTATGCACATGAATATATATGTACACTGAAAATGTTTTAATTTTTATATGTATTATAATTTAGGCAAGGTAGTAGGCTACATAATAGGGTTTCATTGTGATTATAATACAAAATAGGGTTTACTCTACCAACTTGGGGTTTTAGGCTAGGCTGTCGTGTTTCTAGGCTAGGATTCAAGCTCTAGGGTTACCATCTTAATGTTGAACTCCACTATCATGAAATCATTGTCACCAACACCATGCCCACTACCACAATCACCATCATGCCTCGTCATCCTCTTTCTCGTGGTGCCACCATTCTCGTCCCCATCAATCATCCATCATCCACCATCAACCTAATGCACTTTGTCTCATTGTCACCCTCACAATCCCTATCCTCATGCCCATTATCACCATCATCATCAATGTGCTCATTGTCACCATTGTCTCCATCATTCTCATTGGAGTCTATTCCATTTAGCCTCTTTGTTTATGTATTTTGGGTCAAATATGGATTTCCCTTGATTTGTTTTTAGTTGTATGCACCCTTGTTATATACATGTCAGAAACTTTGCATATTAGTGTATAATTATTTGGATTCAAAACTAGGGCTTTTAGGATAGGCTCTAGGGTTTCTAGGATAGGCTCTGGGATCTAGGTTTACGAGATTAATGTTTAACTCCTTTATCATGACCATAACAAAAATGTAACCCTCACTTAATCAAAACCACTTATTAGGCATGGGAATATTTTTATAACTTATTTTGACACTTGCATTAGGAAGTTTCATCAAATCTTAGGGCATTAACTAATGTCCTCGGAGGAACACCTTCGAGATTCAAGGTAGAGGTGGGGGATAAATCCTAGAGGAGGGGGCACATGGTGCTATTTATAAATATGATCCCAATATAGCAAAGGATTTTGATATGTAACTATTTGTTGTAGCTTGAAATTTTCTAGACTCTATAGGACATTTAGGTCATTCACCATAACGCCATCCCCATGTTCATAGTCACCATACCCATTCTCATTGCGCCATGACCATCATGATTCATCAACACCATGCCCATTTCCACCATCAATGTCACCACCATCCTCCTCATGCCCATGTTTTCACCATCAACACCATTCTCATTGATACCATCAATATAACCTTCATCCTCATCATGCCCATGTCGTCACCATTTCCATTCTCATCGTCCCCATAGACCTCATCATGACCATCCTCATGATTTCATAAGCTAGGGTTTGGCCCAGTAAGAGAGAATGCATGGAATCGACACATCGGGATAGTGCTAGGGGTGCCTCTCTCACGTGGTTCCATGGCCCAGATCATGTCCTATTTAAGGATTTCATAAATTAGGGTTTGGCTCAGTAAGAGACATTGGAATTTTTGCACAAGGAGGTCAACATTGGATATCCCTAGACGATGAGATTGTAGCCAGTGTTCTCACATCAAACCTACCTAAGTACACTTACAAGATCTCATATAAATCCATTATGTTTCCCAGATCAAATTCTAAGCCCGCGACGAAGGTCCAACAAGTGTCCTTGAAAGCCTATAGGAGGAGAGTTTCAACGGGCCATAAAACAATGATCATTGATTAGATCGACTGACCATTGACTCCGTTGGAATCAGGACATCAGGATAATGCTAGGGGTTCCTCCCTCACATGGCTCCATGGAGTGAGTCTCTCCCGGTTGCACTATTTCATAAACTAGGGTTTGGCTCAGTGAGAGGCATTGGAATTTTTGCACAAAGCAATGCAATTTCATAATCTTGGATATTCTTGGAGAGATTGCTCTTGTGTGATGCTATGGATCGCACTATACATATATGTTTTATTTTGGATGATCGTTCAAGAGTCTATATATTGGCATGTGATATGCATAATATGCTTAGATATGTTCTCATATATGACAAAATACAATAACCTATTTGAAGAAATAAACTTTTCCAATTCCCATTTTCTTCTCATTGAATTTTGCAACGTTCATTCTCTTTTTTTATAATAAAACAGAGTTAGATCAAAGAACACTTTGTAGCAATCATTTTGAAAATTATTCCACTTACATGTGAAAATTTTAAGACCAAATATTGAATGTCACATTTAATTCCACAAATATGTATTTCAAGTAGTTTTCACTCGGTGGCTCCAAAATACATTTGTAAGAAGAAATTCAAAATACGCGATGATAGTGGTGCATCACTTAGGTACAATTGAGATCTATTAGCTCTACTGAGACCAACATAGTGGATCATCAAGTAAGGTGATTAGAATTAGGGTTAGGGTGAGGCATATTCAAACTTATAAATGCAATTGTGTTAAAATTTGATGTGAGGACAAAGGAAACGATAGAAATAGTTGCATACATGTTCTTCTTCTTGAAGGTAATCTAGTTGCATACATTTTATCCTAATGAAGTATGTATCAACACTTGGGAGCCAAAGAAACCTAAGACATGTTCTATATGGTAGTTTGAAAGCTCCTTTATTTCCCTTGATCGCTAACTTTGTGCATTTAGGGAATAAATCCTAAGTTTCCTACATTTACCATGTATCAATTCATGACTTGTATACGGAGATAAAAAATTCCCAATGGTTAACCTAATCCTCTTATATTCCCACACAGAGAAACAAAATGCACAACATAAACAACATGCACATATATAAATATCTACACATACATACACACATAAGATCATGCACATACACAATAAATAAACCCTAGTTTGCAGAAGGCCATTCCAATCTTGCTCAAGAGGTTAATTTATGATCCGAAGGATCCCAAGAGAGCGTGGAAATCCTGAACACATCCAAAATGGCCATATGCACATGTGAGAGCTGACAGAACCCTGTTCCACTTTCCGGTTTGGGTTCTGTGTTCCTAGAGAAAATCCTCAAAGTGTCCCTGAAAGGCCACGTGGTTCCTAGGAAAAAAGCCCATAGCACCAAAACCATGAATCTGATCATGAATCCATCAATTTCGATGGATTCAGAACCCTAGGTTTCAGTTAGGGGACCCCCCAAACCATGCCTCAAATGCTCAGAAATGCTGCTATTGTTCCATCTTAGGAACTCGGGTTTTGCTCAGTGAAGGCCATGCAATCTTGATCAAGGGGGTCATTTATGATATGAAGGATCCTAGTTAAGCGTGGCCATCGTGAAAACATGCACAATGGCCATATGCACATGTGGGAGCTGAAGGAACCCAAATCCACTTGTTGGTTTGGGTTTCGTGCCCCCAGAGCAAATCCTCAAAGTGTCCTTGAATGGCCACGAGGTTCCTGACAAAAATGCCCGTAGGACCAAAACCATGACTCCGATCACAAATCTGACAATTCTGATGGATTTGGGACACCGAGTTTCAGCTCGGGGATCCCCCACACTATGCCTCCAACTCTCATAAATGGTGCTATTGTGCCATCTTTAAAACTAGGCTTTTTCTTAGTGAAGGCCATGCCAATGTTGGTCAAGGGGGTCATTTATGATGTGAACGCTCCTGGGAATGCGTGGACATCGTGAACACGTCCACAATGACCATATCCACATGTGGGAGATGAAATAACCCAAGTTCGCTCACTGGTTTGGGTTCCATGCCCCTGGAGCAAATCCTCAAAGTGTCCCTGAATGGCCATAGGGTGCTTAACCAAAATGCCCATAGCACCAAAAATATGAATCCAATCGTGAATCCGTCGATTCCGGTGGATTCAGGACGCTGGTTTCTAGCTAGGGGACCCCCCCACACCATGCCTTGAATGCCAAGAAATGGTGCTATTGTGCCATCTGAGGAACTAGGGTTTTGCTCAACGAAGGCCATGCTAATCTTGCTCAAGGGGGTCATTTATGATCCGAATGCTCCCGGGTGTTCGTGGCCATCATGAACACATCCACAATGGCCATATGCATGTTTGGGAGCTGAAAGAACCCAATTCCGCTCACCGGTGTGGGTTACATTCTCCTGGAGCAAATCCTCAAAGTGTCCTTGAATGGCCACAGGGTGCCTGACCAAAATGCCCGTAGCACCAAAACCGTGACTCTGATTGCGAATCTGTCGATTTTGGTGGATTCGGGATGCCAGATTTCAGTTGTAGGATGTCATACCACTCAATTATGTTGCCCGGTTCGATTTCTATGCCCCTGAAAAGGATTTCCATGTGTCCCTGAAAGCTTATGGGAGACGAGTTTAGACGGGCCATAAAATAATCACTGTGGCTTGGATTGATGAGCCATCAAATCCGTTGGAATCAAGACATCATATTAATGCTAGGAGTTCCTCTCTCCTCTAAGCCTATTTCCTGAATCTCATCTTGTTTGACAATTTTAAAACTAGGGTTTCCCTTAGTAAGAGACATTGAATTTTTTGCACAAAGTAATTTCTTGCATAATTTTTGCAGATTGATGATGATGGCGGTGGTGTTGGTGGCAGTGGTGATGATGATGGAGGCAATGATGACGATGATGAAGACACTAGTGGCCACCATGGTAGTGATGATGATGGTAATGTAGACAACAATGGGCGCCATGGAGATGACAGACAAACATTAAACTTTTTTTTTCCAAGATATCAACATCATTATGATGTTTTGTACACAACATATGGGTCTTAAGATATTAATTCACATATTAATACACGATGTTTTGTCACATGTTGGTTCCTGGGACATGTGTAGGATATTAATTCACCACACGGACCTATAAGGGAAATATTTGACTTATGAATCTAATATGGGAAACATTATGAGTTTCTTCATACCAAGGACATGTGTCTTATCCAATACCATGTTTTGGTGATGAAAACAATTGCCTCGGGTCCCAAAACATTCTTTTAGGGTTCATTAGCCATGCACATGGATTATAAAGCGAATATTTGGATTATCAATGTAATATTGACATCATTATGAGGATTTAGGCACCATATATGGGTATTGGGGCCACCTATATTGGGTAAGGTGGAACACCAACATCTTAAGTCCCTAAAATGTTATTTTATGGTTCATGAACCATGCATTGGGCCCCAAAACACCACACACCCTATATACGGAATATTTGCTCCATGGGTGTAATATTGGTGTCAATACAAGGTTTCTCCCATAATTTATGGATCTTAGGGACCACTAGTGTCATGGGGTCTAAAGCATGCTTTTAGGTCTCATGGGCCGTGCACATGGTTCCAAGCCAATACATATGCCTTGCAAATAAAAAGTTTGTTCTATGGGTGTAATATGAGTTCCAACAAGGTTTCACACATGACATTTTAGGGAACCATTATGAAATTTATCATCTCGGGTATGGGAACGTGTGTAAGATGGGACTATTACGAAATTTATCATCTAAGGGATGGGACTTAGCCACAATATAATGATGAAAATGATTGTATTAGCCTTTAGGGCCTAAAATAATCTTGTAGGTTCATGAGGGACACACAAGGTCCAAAAACTCAATGCAAGCCCTATATAATATTTTTTTTTGCATATGAGTATAATATAAACACCTTTATAACATTTTTTGCACCACAAATGGGTCATAGGGACTTGAATGTGGTTTGAGGTTAACATTAGCATTTAAAGGCCTAAAAGATGATTTTAGGGCCCATGGACAATGCAAAGATTCTTAAAAAAACATAGATGCCCTATAAAGGGAGTATTTGTCCCACCAATGAATATGGATTCCATGACGAGGTTTTATTTACCAAGGATGAGTCCAAGGCCCTATTCATGTTCTAAATATGAAAATCAATGTCTTTTGACCTAGCATATATTAGGGACCATGGATGATGAGAATGGTATCAAACCACCATACATGCCCTATAAAGAAAATAGTTGGCCTATGAGTGTAATTTGGGTGCATTACAAAGTTTTATCACCACGGATTGTTCTTTGTGCCATAAATATGGTTAAAGGATGAAACCAACATATTTGGGCTTAAAAATTTTGTGCACCACAAATATAGATTTGGAGCTTAACTATGCCTCAAGGAGAATAGTAGTGTCTTAGGAGACCCGAGATTGTATTTGGAGACATCCTCGTAGTCATGCATGAGACCCGGGATTGTATTTGGAGACACTGTGTATTTTGGTTTTCTAATTATGTTACGAGACTATTAATTATGTATTTGAACTTGCTTCCATTTGTGATTTTGATCATGGAATCATTTTGAATTTGATTACTTTATTTTTTGCATACAAATATTAATTGTGTTATGTTGTATATTATCATAGTTTATGAGATGATGTTATGAAGTTTTGCATAGAATGTGGTTCAATCCTAGTATGAACAATATTTTATTTACTTATTAGAAATAATATCCAATTATATATAGAGGACCAATCATCATAAAGATAATCATAGTATTCATAATCATAATAATCATCATCATAACCATTCATAAAAATAAATAAACAAACACTTCGATCCATAAAGGACATGTGATGGAATTTACACACACACACACACACACACATGCTAATATTTTTCAAGGGGTTCAATTATGATCTGAAGGCTCCTAGGAGAGAGTGGCCATCCTGAACATGTCCACATTGGCCATATGAACGTGTGGGAGATGACAGAACCCAACTCCGCTTGTCGGTTTGGGTTCCATGCCTCTAGAGAAAATCCTCAAAGTGTCCCTAAATGGCCACGGGGTGCATGACTAAAATTCCTATAGCACCAAAACCATGACTCTAATCGTGAATCCATTGATTTCGATGGATTTGGGGCCCCAGGTTTTAGCTATCGCCCCCCCCCCACACCATGCCTCCAATGCTTGGAAACGGTGCTATTGTGCCATCTCCAGAACTAGGGTTTTTCTCAGTGAAGGCCATGCCAATCTTGATCAAGGGGGTCATTTGTGATCCAAACGCTCTCGGGAGTGCATGGACATCATGAACACGTCCAAAATGGCCATATGCATGTGTGGGATTTGAAAGAACCCAAGTCCGCTCGTCGTTTTGGGTTCCATGCCCCTAGAGCAAATCCTCAAAGTGTCCCTTAATGGCCATGGGGTTTCTGACCAAATGCTCGTAGCACCAAAAACATGACTCTGATCGTGAATTTGTTGATTCCGGTGGATTCAAGTCACTAGGTTCTTGCTGCCCCCCCCCCACACCATGCCTCAAACACCCAGAAACGGTGCTATTGTGCCATCTCCGGAACTAGGGTTTTGCTCAGTGAAGGCCATTCCAATTTTGCTCAAGGGGGTCAATTCTAATTTGAAGGCTCCCGGGCGTGTTTGTCCATAATGAACATGTCCAAAATGGCCATGTGCATGTGTGGGAGATGATGAAACCCTGCTCCGCTCACCGGTTTGGGTTCTGTGCCCTTATAGCAAATCCTCAAAGTGTCCCTGAATGGCCACATGGTGCCTGACCAAAACGCCTGTAGCACCAAAACCGTGACTCCGATCGTGAAGCCATCAATTCTAGTGGATTCAGGACACCGGGTTCTATCTGGGGGACCCCCCACACAGTGCCTCAAACACCCAGAAATGGTGCTATTGTGCCATATCCGAAATTAGGGTTTTTCTCAGTGAAGGCCATTCAAATCTTGCTCAAGGGGGTCAATTCTCATCCAAAGGATCTCGAGCATGCGTGGCCATCGTGAAAACATACACAATGGCCATGTTCACATGTGGGAGCTAGCATAACCCAACTCCGCTCATCGGTTTGGGTTCCGTGCCCCCAGAGAAAATCCTCAAAGTGTCTGTGAATGGCCACGATGTTCCTAACCAAAATGCCCGTAGCACCAAAACCATGACTCCGATCGCAAAGCCGTCAATTCTGGTGGATTCTGGACGCCGGGTTCTAGCTGGGGACCCCCAAAACTGTGCCTCAAATCACTGGAAATGGTGCTATTGCGCCATCTCCGGAAGTAGGTTTTTGCTCGGTGTGTGTTGGAGAAAACTCACTATGGCTTGGGGTATACCACAACAGACAGATGACTACCAGAAATCAACTCAATTCTCAAAACTATGCTATATAAATGACAATGCTAAGATAATGAAGAAGATAACCAACCTCGATCCAAACGTTTGATGTAGATCCCTGTTGGAGCTTTTCAATCCATGCACTTGAATCTGCAAATTAGTCTTGATAGCCAATATACAACAAGTACATATAATATATAAACGACATTAACATCATCAATAGCAATGGCCCATGATATAACAAGTAAATGCAACCCAATGTAAGATAAACAACATTTACAACATTAATGGACGAGAATATGAGCATTTCTATTAATAAACAAGAAGAAGTACAATGTGATACGACCTCTTGCTGGCAACCAATCTGAACCAAGATCTGGATCAATCCACTTGTGCCTCCACCACTTCAATCCTCCATGAATGGCAAACTCAAACTAGATAGGAGTTTGGAAGGTGAAGATAAAGGGTTCACAACTACAAGGATCAATGAATGTAGACTCAAGATAGGGCAAAAATCCACTAGAGTTCTCTTGCTCTTCTTTCTCCTCCTGTCCATAAGCCATATGTGCTCAATATATAGTCCTCTTAAAGGTAAGTGAAAGGACACATTGAGATGTTACTTGGGCAGATGGAGAGCCAAAGGTCACCCAATGACCGCTTTTTGGGAGTAAAAAGTAATAAACTAGTGATTTTTACCATTTTACTGATACCCACAGGCTATAGTGATGCAACTCGCGGGTACGTATGCTATAGTGATGCAACATGCGGGTCAGAGGAAAAATATCTCTGAAGGATATAAAGTGAATCTGAGTCAGTGAAATGGATCCTACAAGCCAAAGAATGTTGATGCTCATAGGGTGGAAGATTACGGTGTAACAGATGCCCCCTAATGTGTGAGGTCGGATACTGATGCTACGATGGCCGAAATACATTATAAAACTCAGAAGTGGAGTGATGGAGACACAAGTGGAAAGAGCATCTCACTCGTCATAATACAATAGTATCCCTGAATACATGTCGGGAGTACAACAATTCGATACAATGGCCATGAATAGGCAGTACATAATGAATACATGTCATACCATGATCCCTCTACAGTAAGATATGGTCTCCTGCTGAAAAGGAAACAATTGGTGCAAACTGTTGATATCTGAGAGGTGATATCTCAGATGTAAAGTCAAAGTCATAAGTAGCATACTGAATGCCACTATCACCTGGGGTCTTCTACACAAGTCTTCGACGGTGCAAGTCCCATCAAGTGAATAAAGGAGTTGGGGTCGAACCTGATGTGACATCGTCTGATTACCGATCAATGATGTATACCGTTAACAGACGCGAGATAGCCCACCAATAATGAAAATGGGCAACAAGGCACAGAGTACAATCATCGGAGCATGAATAAATGAGTTGAAGTCGAACACTAGGATGAATCCATCGATCAGGGGACATTGATGTATTCCCAAAACTCTCGATGGTGAGAGAAATTGCCACTAATGACTGCAAGCCTCAAGGTACTCAACCGAACTCTAAGCGTCAAGTCCCAGAATAAATGGGTTGAAGTCGACGAAACGAGACTCGCTAGAAGGAGGGCATTAAGGCATCCCTCATCAACCAGCATGAGGTACCAGCTACGTTGAAAGATTTGGAAGAACTCAGGTGGAATGGATTGACTCAATAAGGATGGCCAACATGCAATAGTCAAGAGATCTGAGGAGTGGCTGACACTGGTTTCAAGACTTCCTTTGAGCAAGAGCATGAGCAGATGGATAGACTCAGGCAGCATAGACTTGACATAAACTGTGCAATGTAGGAGGCATTACATAGGGATCCATAATGACTAGAAGCTTAACCAATCGGTGGAGAAAACTAAGAAACAAGTACATCTCCTAAGGTCCAACTATAGTCCCGACTCATAATGTATGGAGTGGAATGAATGCTCTATTCAAAGGAGACACAATAGCTGCCAACAAGAAGTAGTAACCATAATCCCGTCCAGCTTTTTGGAATATTTGATTTTTTTTTTAGTCTTTTTCATATTTGGGAAAAGCTTGAAAAAGAATAAAATTGCTTATCGTACAACAAGTGAGGGAATGAGTGTCAAATAACGAGCAGACTAGTTCCAAGCAGTGGAACATACCTATGATCAATGCAAGGAAGTGCATGCAGGATGTGGACACTCAGGGGGGTTCCCTCAGGGTCAAAAGGTGATCAAATTGTGAAGGGCAAATATAAGCTCTGCAAGGCTCGACAAGGAAAAGTGCTCAGGCACCAGGCTAACAACTGAGTAAGCGGGATCCGGCACAAGGCTCAAACGGCAAGCAAGATGATGCAATGCAATCACAACATGATATAAATGAGGGGAGTCCTTAAGGGAGATGGCCAGCATAAGACAAAGTAGAGTATGAGTCTTTATCGCAATGTCATGGCGTAACTACGAAGGACTCCCAAACCTAAGGAAAAACAATGGCATGGGCACCAGAATGCACAAAGGGGTTCTAACTAGGGTACCCATATTCGGAAAAGCCCTACCGTCGCATAACGACACTTCTATAGCAGTGTGAAGGTTCTGTGTTAGTTACGAAGCGGGGTCGCACCTAGGGTTTATGAAAATGGTCAATAGGTCAAATGCATAATGCACATGGAAATGGCATCTAACCTATATACCAGGTGTGAAACGTACTTGCCATAGGTGTGAAATGGTCCAGAACAACTTTCGTCGAAGAAATCTAATTAAAAAATACTACTCCAAGACATTATATTAGTCCATAATGGCACAAAATGGTAAAAAATATAGACAAGTGGGTCCTAAAGATTATAAATAGTAATAAAAATTTACAATTTACTATTCACCCATTTGGAGCTTTGTGGTTAGTTTTCACCTGAAAGTTCAGTTGCCGATTCTGGGAGCTATGAGCGACCGTTCATCGAACCGTCTGGAGCAGGTTGGTAGTCTCATCCATACCTTTCATTTCAATGCTTTCATTTTGATTTTCAGCGGTTGGATTTTTTGTTTGGCCAAGCCCTAAATGGATTCGGCACTACCTACGGGTTGTAGCTATGCGGGTCGCGGGTAGGGCACAAAACGTGTATTCAACACAAAGGTTGACCGCGGGTACCCACACCTGTATACAAATTAGCCCGCGGGTACGACCGTGTAGTTGGTTTTTTTAAAAGAATTTGACTAAAATTCTTGTTTTTCTTCACTCCAGGATGGTTCTAGAGTGGAGGGAGAGGGAGCATGACCAAGTTGATGAGGCCGTGTGCAACGATGTGCAAGCACAGTAGGAACTGCAAGCATGTGGGTTGCACAAATTCTGGAGTATAGGGGGTTTGAGGGCCCAAAACCTATTACTCCGACGCTTGATCAACTATTGGGATATTGATGCAGAAAACTTCAATCTCAATGGGAAAATCCTCACATTGGAAGTGGATGACATCTACTTCATTACCGGTTTGTCTCGTCAAGGTGAGGAGGCTAGTCTTCGATCCCACACTGTGGGTGGTGGGATCACCGTCCTTTACTACATAGCATGGTATTGTTCTGCAAACAAATGCACGGTGGGAAGTCAGGTGCCCATCAATGCCATAGTGAATTTGAGCATGAAGATCATTGTGGCTACCTTAGTGCGGATCACAGGATCCAAAGCTTTGCACCAGGCATCCAGGCCGGTGATGTTTTATGCATCACAATGCATGCAGCCTATAGTGTTTGACTGGTGTACCACACTGCTGGGGTCTATGAAGACCCAACTGACAGAATGCAAAGAAGGGAAGGCTAAAAAATTAAGGTATGGGGGCATCCTATGCAGCTTCTTCTTTGTGAGGGTTCCAAGGCTTAGTCCGAGGGTGGATGTCCCTCCTCATAGTCTCCAGGATCCAGCCCTGACCCGGTGGTCTGAGATCTTGACATGACAGGGTGGTGGTCATCTGGCATCACCATATACCAAGGATTTCTTCCGTTGGTGGGACCGGTAGGTCATTGCTATAGAGGACTACCCCTATGCAGGGATAGACTTCCGCTAGGATAGGGACATGCCACTCCCACCAGACGCCACGCTCGGAGACATTAGTGAGTACTCTTTTTGGTTTTTTGTGTATTAAATTTTTATGGATTTTTTATTATAGATGCAAATGCAAAAATATTTTTGGTGGTAGTATCACGTGCTAATGGTTGACTGTTTGCTCGCAGACAAAGGCCCAGTGAGACCTGATGGCTTCTCGAGACATGGTCATCGAGGTAGGGGTGAGGAGGTAGGTGATGCTGCAGCAGGACGCACACTACAGACCTTGCAGTGAAACCTCACACGGATGGTTGCGAGAGTTCCATAGATAGAGGTGGCGAGACTACATGAGGCCATGAAACGCCAATTAGTGGGGGTTCCGGGTGACTGGGTGCGGCTACTGCAGTGGGTAGCCAATGCAGTACAATGTTTCTACGAGACACATCCTCTTGGGGCAGCAGCTAGGCCTCCTCGTAGAGATTAGATATCTCAGGATCTCATTTTGTATCAATATGTATATTTTTTAGGGCTACGGGATCCAGTTTTGTATGACACTACCAGTTTTGGACATATTTATATATATATAACTTTGGTTCTCTAGTTCTACTATATGTGTGTATGTACAAATGTATGAATGTCTTCTTATATTTGTGTGCTTCATGATGAATGTGAAAAATGCCAATCTAATACATAGTTAGCGTATGCATCAGATATATGATTAACACTTCTCGGAACATGTATGTATGTAATTGAAACAAAATATCGTTCCAAGAGTCTTACCCTTAGGAATTGCCATAATAGCGTAGGATCTCGCACACGGTACTTCCCATTCAGCTGAGACACAACTAGTTGTGAATCCAGGCAGACTTCTAAAGACTGGATGCCATGGGAAATGGCATCCCGAAGTAGCTCAATGACAGCACTATACTCAGCCACATTGTTAGATGTAGGACCAAGACAAGCACCTCCTGAGGACACAACTAGGTGGTCAAGTGAGAAAATAACCCAGGCAACAGAAGCAAGCTGCTGCGTATGATTGCTAGCACCATCCACAAATCCTAAGAATGTAGGAAACTCTGCTGACATCTGTCAATCAAACGGAAGCTAATCAACAGACCTGAAAACCAAAAGAAATCTAAACTATGTACAGAAGCAACTATACAATAGTATACAAAATTATCAGCCTGAACCAGAGGTTCAAGCATAATACCACTTGAGGTAGAGCTCATTTCTAGGCTCCTTCAAGATAGTCCCCTCATAGTCTTCTAATTCATAGGCTCCTTTTTCCAGGACACGCCTCACGATGTAAGGACCGTGCCACATGGGGTTGAACTTGCCTGCCCCCAAGGGTTCTTTAGCTTGGTCATATAAGAGGACCAAGTCACCTTCAACATACTGTCAGGGATGGACAGACCTATCATATTGAACCTTAACATGACGTTTGTTGGCATCTATGGCACAACGACATCTCGACTCTACTCGTCAAGTTGCTCAAGGTGGATTATACCTTGCTCAAGAACCGTCGTATCAGGGAGGAGCTCTATGGCCAATTTAAGTGAAGGGATCTCGCATTCAATCGGTAAAAGTGACTCCACACCGTGAACTAGTTGAAATGGTGAGAACTCGGTGGAAGTCTTGACTGCGGTTCGATACGCCCACAAAGCAAGATATAACATGATGTGCCAATTGGTCTTGCTTTGTTTGATGGTGCATTGGAGAATGGTCTTCAAAGACTTATTGACTGCTTCTACTTGACCATTCGCTTGGGTATAATAAGAAGATGAGTGTTCTTGACGAAACCCAAGCTTGAGAGACAAATCCTCCATCATCTAGTTTTGAAAGTGACTGCCATGGTTAGTGACAATCTCTTTCGGAATACCGAACCGAGTTATCATTTGATTGAAAATGAACTGGGCTACTGTAGCATCATCGTCTTTAACGGTAGGCATGGCCTTAGCCCATTTGGAAAAATAGTCCATGCCCACTATGATATGGTGATGCCCCCCAGCTGAAGCTAGTTTGCAATCCATGAAATCCACCCCCCACTTGGTGAAGGGACCGACGGTGACGACCGGATGAAGGGGCACTGGATGCGAGTGTATGTTCGGAGAAAACACCTGGCAAGGGTGACATCTCTTCACATCATTAACACAATCCTTAAAGATGGAAGGCCAAAAATAACCATCTCGCATAATACGTTGGGCTGTAGCAAGCCTGGATAAGTGACCGCCACATGCCCCAGCATGGCAATCATTAAGCACCCGCTCCGCTTCTTCGTGAGTTAAGCAACGACGGAGGATAGAATCCTTTCCTCAGCGATACAAAGTGTCACCGATGATAGTATAATCTTTAGCGTGATGTTTCACACAACGTCACTCATCTCGTGAATAGTGCAGAGGAAACTTCAATGTTTGGAGATACACAATGACATCCCCATACCAAGGGTCCTCAAATGAGATAAGAAATAAGTGCTCATCCACAAAGGAATCTTCATGAATGAAATCCTCATCAAGTCTCGGAAGGTCCGACATAAGCTCAGCAAACACCAACGATTTCACTGACTTTGCCGAAGCAAAATCAAGATCAAATTCTTGAAGGATAACAATCCATTTATTATACTTCCCCTCGATAAGGCGTCATGATAGCACGAACTGAAATGGATTGATATGCGCGACCACTGTGGTTGTTCTAAGCAGAATGTAATGTTGTAACCACTGGACTGAATGAACAGTCGCAAGCGCCAGCTTTTCCACATGAGTATATCTTAGCTTAGCATCTACTAGATTTCGACTAAGATAATAGATGACATGCTCGACAAGCGCATCATCCACCTGAACCAAGACAATGCCAATCGTCTCTTGAGACATGGCCACATAAAGGATAAAATCTTGTGTGAAGTCTGGTGGACTAAGCACAGGGGCCGATACCAAAGCTTTCTTAAGGGCGTCAAAAGACTGCTGGGCTCGCTCATCCCAGATAAAGGGTGTGTCTTTCTTCAATAAGCGCGCGAAACCTTTGGTAAGAGTAGCATAATTGACTACGAAACGACGTAGAAAAGTGGTTCTCCCTTGGAGATTTTGAAGTTGTAACAAATTGTATGGAGGAGGCAACTGATGTATTGCCTCAACTTTGAGGGGATCGACTCTAATACCCTGTTTTGAAACTATGAAGCCCAGAAGGCAACCCGTCCTTACAGCAAAGATGCATTTGTTAGGATTCAATCGAATCTTGTATCATATACATCGTTCGAGAATCATGCGGAGGTGTTTAGGGTGGTCCATTCTCTTGCGGGAATGGCCAGCAAGATCATCTAAGAAAACCTCCATAATCTTTTTAAGATCATGAAAGCCGTAGGTCATGGCACGCTGAAATGTAGCTCTGGCATTTTTAAGGCCGAAGGGCATTTTCTGATATGCAAATGTTCCCCAAGGACAAATAAAAGCTGTCTTATGTTGATCCTCAGGTTTGATTTGAATCTGGTTATATCCGAAAAATCCATCCATGAAGGAAAAAATCTCACTCCTGGAGCAAGCATCCAAGATTTGATCTATGAATGGTGTGGGGAAATTGTCTTTCGGACATGCATGGTTCAAATATCTAAAGTCAGTGCATACACAGATTGTTCCTTGCTTCTTATCCACAGGAACGGGGTTTGACACCCATTTGGTAAGGGGAACGGGGTAGATGAAACCAACTTTGAGCAGTTTCTCCACCTCTGCCTTGATAGCGGCTACTTTTCTAGGGTTCACAGCACGTAAGCGTAGTCAAACCGGTTTAGCATTCGGATACGTTCTAATCTCATGTTCAACAATGTGGGGGTCTATTCCTGGCATCTCCTCATATGACCAGGCAAAAGCTTCCTGGAGTTCTATAAACAATTCAGTGTAAATAGTAATCTCCTCAGGAGTGCAATTGTCACCGATGTAGACATTCTCAACTAGTCTGGGAGTACGAGAGATATTGATAGACATAGTTGGGAAATTTTAGCCATATTCCCTTCTACAAACACATCATGCGACTCCAAAAGAGCCACAGGGTGACCAACCATCTCTGCTAAAGTCGTCCTAAACTCTTCTCATTCGGTGAGCTCGAGTTAAGGAAATAAGAGCGATGGTGCATATCTTCCCAAGGTCTCTCACTACCACACACGGCCTCCATAATAGCTTCATCAGAAGGAAAAGTATCATCGAGGAAATCATGGGAACAAGACGAGTTGGTTTCCCAAACCGGCAGCGTAACGGGATCTTCCTCGACTTTTTGGGAAGAAAAGAGATCCGGTTCTACAGTGGCTTGTTGAATATGCTAGTAAGAAAGCTCAGCTACAGACAGTGGCATAGACATCCTGACATGTGAAATGCTTCCAGATGTGGAACTCGTGGATGGTAAAGTCCATGGATCATCAAAATAAGAAGTCCAGAATGACATATTGTGTGAAGGAGGAGACGCATCGTCGGTAATGGTTCCAATAAAATACACAGGTGCGGCAAAATCATAAGTTCTCATCAATGAAGGGTACATGCCAACACCCATGTTCCCAGTTGCCGGCTGACAATGAGTAACCTGCAGGACTATGGATCCCATGGATGATGTGGAAGAGGAGTTAACGTAATCTAGTTGATCGATGGTCACAATCTTGCTTTCGTGGGGAAAGCAGATAACTCTTAATACAGTGGAGGCGACAACTTTCATGGCATACATCCAATTCTGACCCAGTAAAAGGTTGTAGTCGATGGGGTATACCACAATAGACAGATGACTACCAGAAATCAACTCAATTCTCAGAACTATGCTATATAAATGACAATGCTAAGATAATGAAGAAGATAACCAACCTCGATCCAAACTTTTGATGTAGATCCCCGTTGGAGCTTTTCAATCCATGCACTTGAATCTGCAAATTAGTCTTGACAACCAATATACAACAAGTACATATAATATATAAATGGCATTAACATCATCAATAGCAATGGCCCATGATATAACAAGTAAATTCAACCCAATGTAAGATAAACAACATTTACAACATTAATGGATGAGAATATGAGTATTTCTATTAATAAATAAGAAGAAGTATAATGTGATACGACCTCTTGCCAGCAACCAATCTGAACCAATATCTGGATCAATCCACTTGTGCATCCACCACTTCAATCCTCCATGAATGGCAAACTCAAACTAGATAGGAGTTTGGAAGGTGAACATAAAGGGTTCACAACTACAAGGATCAATGAGTGTAGACTCAAGATAGGGAAAAAATCCACTAGAGTTCTCTTGCTCTTCTTTCTCCTCCCGTCCACAAGCCATATGTGCTCAATATATAGTCCTCTCAAAGGTAAGTGAAAGGACACATCGAGACATTACTTGGGAAGATGGAGAGCCAAAGGTCACCCAATGACCGCTTTTTGGGAGTAAAAAGTAATAAACTAGTGATTTTTACCATTTTACTTGATAGTCGCAAACTATAGTGATGCAACTCGTGGGTATGCATGCTATAGTGATGCAACATGCAGGTCAGAGAAAAAATGAGGAAAAATATCTCTGAAGGATATAAAGTGAATCCGAGTCAGTGAAATGGATCCTATAGGCCAAAGAATGCTGATGCTCATAGGGTGGAAGATTATGGTGTAACACGGTGAAGGCCATTCCAATTTTGCTCAAGGGGGTCATGTGCATGTGTGGGATCTAAAGGAACCCAACTCCATTCACAGGTTTTGGTTCCGTGCCCCTAGAGAAAATCCTGAAAGTGTCCCTGAATGGCCACGGGGTTCCTGACCAAAATTCTCGTAGCACCAAAACCGTGAATTGGATCGTGAAGCTATCAATTATGGTGGATTTTGTTAAATTTTCAGAATTTACTTCAATATGATCTAGGATCTTAACTGAGAGAACAACATGTACAGCATATCTACAGCATATCAATCATGGAGACAATAATGCAAGCACACAAGAGACACAAATATTTACTTGGGGAAAACCATAAAGGTGAAAAACCCCAATAACTTCCTCAGAGATAGATAGAGCAATGATACAACCAACCAAGAGAGATAGCCATAACCTAGTAGCAGATCCTCCTCCTCCATAAGTGTGCCACTCCTCCTTGAGTGCATGTGTGAGAAGTGAGTGAGTAAATAGAGTGCCTCCCGCACTCTATTTATACTTGTCTTGACTTGCCTTTTTACCTAACTCATGTAGGCTCGAACTTAACCACATAACATAATGCTGAGTGGGCCGACCCCCAATAGGGTGGTCTAATAACCCTTTGACCCACATGGCCGACCCCCAATAGGGTGGTCTAATAACCCTTTGACCCACATGACTTATATAGGGCCGACCCCAAACAAGGTGGTCTAATAACCCATCAAGTATAAGTTACGACACTTACAATATAAATGACGACACTTCCTTATAGAGGAATAATACCATCTCTATAGGAATACAATATACATATATGTGAAATACATTCCGAATTTACATATACATCAACACGCCCTCTTAACTAGGAAGGTATTTCTCAGCACAGTTCTTCTAGCACAAGTCATCTTCTCTGGATCATCGTCACTGGATAATCGTCATCGAGTCATCATCATCATCGTCACTGCTGCTGCTATCTCAATCAATCTCTGAATCTACTCGTCATAGGAAGTTCTACAGAGCCAGTCCTTTTTCATACTGGATGTAGGCCCACCACCTGCAGGTCTTCATCATCACTGGCCATACTGTGGAATCCTCAGGACTTATTACGTGCGTCACAAAACCTGGCTGCAGCATCCCAGGCTATTACGAGCACACAGCTCTACCTGTAGGATCTCTCAGGAGCACATTACATGTGACCCATCACAAAACCTGGCTGAAGCATCCCAGGCTATTACGAGCACACGGCTCTACCTGTCGGATCTCCCAGGAGCACATTACATGTGATCTCACCACAAAACCTGGCGGAAGCATCCCAGGCTGTTACGAGCACACAGCTCTACCTGTCGGATCTCCCAGGAGCACATTACATGTGGTCCACCACAAAACCTGGCTGAAGCATCTGAGGCCTTTTTCATCCTGTCCAGATCTCCCAGGATAAAATTACATATGGTCATGGCAAAACCTGGCTGAAGCATCTGAGGCGTTTTTCATCCTGTCCAGATCTCCTAGGAGCAAATTACATGCCATAGGACAAAACCTCGCAAGAGCATCTTCCAGATATCCCAGGGCACCGAATTACATGCCATAGGCAAAACCTCGAAAGACTATCTGCAGATCTCCCAGGGCACAAATTACATGTCCTCCCAAGCAAAACCTCGCAAGAGCATTTGCCAGATGTCCCAGGGCACTGAATTACATGCCATAGGCAAAACCTCGAAAGACCATCTGCAAATCTCCCAGGGCACAAATTACATGCTTTCCTGCACAACCTGATCCACGGCCACAAAGTATCATCTGATACTCATCAAACATCATCCTGATGTACACATGATCATCCTGATCATCATCACTGCAACATCCTGCTGCATGTCATCTGGAGAAGCTCGTCATCCACGATCATCCTGATCATACAATGCATCCATCTGATGCACACATAGATACATGATCCACACAATGTATCCATCAATCATACATGATCTACCTGATCATACAAAGATACATGATCCACACAATGTATCCATCAACATCCATGATTTACCTGATCATACAAAGGTACATGATCCACACAATGTATCCAACAACATCCATGATCTACCTGATCATATCCAACATCCAACATGATGCGTACATACATAAATGATCCAACTGATCATATCCAAGCAGAAACCAGAACATCATCCTGATGCTCATCATCCAGCGCTTACATCCACAGCCATGTGAAGGATCCTCCTTCCAACATGCTTGGAATGGCTTCAGCAAATGTGTCCATCACTTCTTCCTCGAAGTGTCCTCGATCTGAAGAACGCCAAGCCTCTCTCTGAAGTACTCGAACTTCACTCTGGCTAGTGGCTTCGCCAGCACATCTGCAATCTGCTCGTCCGTCACAACATACAGAAGCTTCACAGCTCCTCTCTGCACCATATCCCTGATATAGTGATATTTGATCTCTATGTGTTTCGACCTGTCATGAAACACTGGGTTCTTGAACAACTTCACACAACTCTGGTTATCACAGAAGATACCAGTAGCCTCCAACGGGATATCAAATAACTCAGACAGTAGCTTCCGTAGCCATACTGCCTCACAACTAGTTGAACATGCTGCAACATACTCTGCCTCAGCTGTACTCAGTGCTACGCAGGACTGCTTCCTGCTAAACCAAGAGATCACACTTGATCCCATACTGAAGCAGCACCCAGATGTACTCTTCCTGTCTGCAGCACTGCCATCCCAATCTGAATCAGCATAACCCTATAGGTTAAACTTTTGATTCACCTCATACTTGAGCCCATAATCCACTGTACCCTTCAGGTACCTCAGAACATGCTTTTACAGCAATTAGGTGAACACTCCTCGGATCCGTCAGGAATTGGCTCAATGTGTTCACAGCAAAGCAAATGTCCGGTCTCGTGTTCGTCAGGTACATCAAGGACCCAATCATCTGACGATACATAGAGACATCAACCGCCTCAGATGAAGCATCACATAGAAGCTTCAGATTCGATGCCATAGGTGTGGCCATGGCCCTGCAGTCCATCATCCCAAATCTCTTCAGGATATCTACTATGTACTTCCCTTGTCCAAGGAAGATTCCATCTGCACTCTGCCACACCTCCATGTCAAAAACAAATAGTGCATCATCCCCAAGTTCTTCATCTCGAACTCGGCAGTAAGCTTCCGCTGCGTGTCGGCAATCAATCTATCTTCACCTGTAACAAACAGGTTATCCGCATACAAAAGTAGTATCACTGGATTGCCTTCCTCAACCTTGTAGTAAAGGTTGGAATCCGCTTTATTCTTGGTAAAGCCCAAGATGGATAGAAAGTTGTCTATCCTACCATATCAAGTTTTGCACACATATATGACTACACCATGCTGTCTTGAAATCCATCTGGTGGATCTTCTATTTCATCACTTTTGTATTTCTCAATGCTGCCATCTGCAACATGCTTGATCTGATAGTTCCATTTGGAATTCATAGCAAACTTCCCTTCATGTCTTGGGATTACATCCCAAACATCATTCTTCATGATCGACGGGTCATGGCATTTCATTTCTTCATCCCAGATCCTGGGAACTTCAATATCTTCAATAGATATCTTTGTTGCTGGAACAAAATGTTGTAGTTCTTCTTTTGTAGGAGATGGCATACGATCTTTCCTACACAACAAGTTAAATTGCATGATTAGAAAACATCTCATAGTTTTCAGAACAAATTCTTACACATAAAGAAATATGCCATACAGTCATGCAATTATCTTAGCCAATGCTTCAATACAACATTTATCCATATTTCGTAACTTTCTAGATGCCTTCCAATCTCTACCAGAACATTGTTAAGAGTGTGCACAACTCCCAACATGTCAGCAAAGAGGTTTCATTCTAGATAAGTAGCAATGGAATGTTGTACAGTGCCATAGGCCACTTACCCATGCATATTAGGAGTATACTGTTCATCAATGCAATTATTCTAATATGCATAATACACAACCTAATTCTAGGAACATCAGTATATACATTATTGAATAGTATTATTTAAGAAATGACAATTCAAATACTTATCTTTGTTTGTTCGTTGGGTGGACTCCCTCTGAGTCTTCGCTTCCTTGCAGGAGCTGCTGGAGTCCTAATCTGAAGTAGCTTCTTATACACCTTTCTGTTGTGGGATGTAGAGAGATGGTCAACTCCCTCTGAATATATGCATCCTTGCATAAACTACTGAAGTGTGCTCCCTCTTGATCTTTGTTTCCTGGATTACTTGTCCTTGAACTTACATTCATCCTTGGTTCCTATGCATGCTTATTAGTATCATGATTGTGTTATCCTTGTGATCTCATATAAAATCATACATCCATTAGTATACTATTAAAAACACAATAATCTCAAGCATGTATAGTCATGATCATTTCAAACAGAAAATAATAAGCATTAGCATTCAAGGTTTATGTAGGATTCTTATGGTTAGTCAAATCATAATAAACATAACATGTCTAAACCTGTAATTACTCAAACCTATGAATCTTCAGGTTCGTTGAATCATCAATCAAGATAAGAGATATAAAATGCATAAAACCTGTGATTATTCAAACCTATACCATCATGATTTTTTTGGTTAGTCATATCATCAATTATGGTAAGAAACATAATATGCATACAATCATGATTATTCAAACCTATGACTTCATGAAAAATCATTATCAACAACAGTATAAGATCCTAACCCAAGGTAGGATTCTATCTTGATATAGGAAAAACATCCCTGGATTAGCATGCTAGTTAGTTATGTCTAACATACTCACAAGATGTCTTCTTGTTCTTCTTTAATGACTTGTGCTAGTAACCTGTATATCTCATAGGTTAGCCATTACAAAACCAAGTTATACATACCTCGTAAATGGATCTTCTATGAGATCCATGACAATGGATGAATCTTTGTCCTCATGTTATCATGATCATATGTTCTTGGACCAGAACATGATTTGTCTTTCTTGGTGTACCTTTCATGTTAGTAGACAACATAAACCTCATACAACACCATAATGCATTAGTACAATCATAAGTGTCAACACCCTAATCAATGAATATTTTCTATCGTGCATTCATAGTTTTATTAAGGTGATATGACAAGTCTAAAATCAAGATTGTACTAACCATAATAACATGAAGACAAACATATCATAAACTTAATCATGGACAAATATTGAAACATACCTCGATGAGTCATACCTGTCGAGATCGCTTGTAATCTTCTTATGTAAGGCCTTAGCCTCATCTCCCTCTGAAACAGGAACTTCTTCACTCATGTAGATGATCAATCCATCTTCTTCTAGGATTAACCCAATCCACTTGATTTGCAAGAACTGGACCTGGAGCTGGATATGGGTTTGTCAGAGAAACCCCAAAAATTCAAACTTTGAATTTCAAACTTTCGAAAGGATAGAAATATGCGCCTTGATGAGCTGATCAAACTGGTATATTCAGAATTTGAAAACTGCAAAGTTTCACTCCTCAATTTTGCCTTTGAAACTTCCGGATTCACTGGACGTGACCCTGAACTGGGGTTTGATGAAGCCCACTCTTCTTCCCAATCAAAATGTTTGATCCAAAGCTCTAAGCTTCTATTTTTCTAAGGAGCTTCCAGCTGTGGTCACAGATTTCAAAAATTCCCATTTTTACAGAAGCCCTAATTTTCCACTTTTCTGATCAAAGTCCCGAACTAGGGTCTAATCAAGCCCGGCCTTCTGCCCAACCAAAAATTCTGATCTTGGTCTCTAAATTTCTATTTTGATAAGTAGCATCCAGCCGTGGTCTCGGATTACAAAAATTTCAACTTTCTACGAAGCCCTAAATTCCAGAAGCCATGAATGAAGGTACTCAAAAATAATTATGTTTTGACAGAAATATGTACCTGATTGTTTCTGGTGTAACTCCAAAATTTTCGATCCACAGGGTCTGAAAAATTTTCTTGAGATAGCCTGACCTGTTATCTATCCATCCTGACAGGTATGACCTCAATTGGACTCTCTGAGAGAGAGTTATGCCAAATGTCGCAACGTGACCTGTTTTGGGATAATATAGGAGAGCGAACTTGTACGGCGTGCCACGTGTCACTGGTTCAACTTCGGCCTCTGAAAACATTTTCTGAGATATTAAAGACTGTGTACTACCTGTCACTTTTTACGAAATTTCATTTGGAGATTCCTAGCCCAAGATATGACCTTTTTCCCAAGGTCACCAGATTTTGACTCAGATCTGGAAGAGGCAGAAACCCTATATTGTACAGATCATAAATCACAAAGTACAACGAATTAGAGGTTTTCCTTTGGACACAAGATACCTGGATATCTTAGCGTCGGCCTGTAACAATTTCAGATCCGAAAACTTCGCCAAAACAGATTTATAGCGAAAGTGCTACGATGACTGGTTTTTGCTATATCAAGCCCTAACATCGTAAGTGCAACAAGTGTCATACATGCCATATCATGCCTTCTTTCAGGCTAGCTCTGATACCATGTTAAATTTTCAGAATTTACTTCAATATGATCTAGGATTTTAACTGAGAGAACAACATGTACAGCATATCTACAGCATATCAATCATGGAGACAATAATGCAAGCACACAAGAGACACAAAGATTTACTTGGGGAAAACCATAAAGGTGAAAAACCCCAATAACTTCCTCAGAGATAGATAGAGCAATGATACAACCAACCAAGAGAGATAGCCATAACCTAGTAGCAGATCCTCCTCCTCCATAAGTGCGCCACTCCTCCTTGAGTGCATGTGTGAGAAGTGAGTGAGTAAATAGAGTGCCTCCCGCACTCTATTTATACTTGTCTTGACTTGCCTTTTTACCTAACTCATGTAGGCTCGAACTTAACCACATAACATAATGCTGAGTGGGCCGACCCCCAATAGGGTGGTCTAATAACCCTTTGACCCACATGACTTATACAGGGCCGACCCCAAACAAGGTGGTCTAATAACCCATCAAGTATAAGTTACGACACTTACAATATAAATGACGACACTTCCTTACAGAGGAATAATACCATCTCTATAGGAATACAATATACATATATGTGAAATACATTCTGAAGTTACATATACATCAACAGATTCGAGACACAGAATTCTAGCTGGGGGACCCCCCACACCATGCCTTAAATTCCTACAAATGGTGCTATTGTGCCATCTTCGGAACTAGGGTTTTGCTTAGTGAAGGCCATTCTAATTTTGCTCAAGCGGGTCAATTCTCATCTGAAGGCTCCCAGGTGTGCATGGCCATCGTGAACATGTACACAATGGCCATGTGCAAGTGTGGGAGTTGATGGAACCCACATCCTCTCACCGGTTTAGGTTCCGTGCCCCCGAAGCAAATCCTCAAAGTGTCCATACATGACCACGAGGTGCCTGACCAAAATGCTCGTAGCACCAAAACTATGACTATGATCGCAAAGCCGTCGATTCCAGTGGATTTTGGACAATGGGTTCTAGATGGGGGTACCCCCCACACTGTGCCTTAAACACCCGAAAACGGTGCTATTGTGCCATCTTCGGAACTAGGGTTTTGCTCAATGAAGGCTATTCCAATTTTGCACAAGGGGGTCAATAAGCTAGATTATGTTCTCTAGGGCTAGAATAGGTCTTCGGGGCTAGGTTACATCTCTAGGGATAGATAAGTATTCTAGATTAGGTCTCTAGGGTTGTAGGTCCACATTAGGATTTCTAGGGCTAGATTTGTTTTTGTCTTGTTTCTAGGGATAGATCAGGGTTGATAAGCTATATTAGGTTCTATAGGGCTATATTAGGTCTCCAGGGATAGGGTACATCTGTAGGGATAGATAAGTATTCTAGATTAGGTCTCCAAGGTTACAGGTCCACATTAGGATTTCTAGTGCTACATTTGTTTTTGTCGGGTTTCTAGGGCTAGATCAAGGTCTTTAAGGTACATTAGGTTCTATTGATTAGAAGGAATATGTAGATCTAGCTTCCAACCCATATAGTGTGATTCTAATATATTTCAGTTTGTTAGTATTTCCTCTTGTGGTCAGCGTGAATGTCAACATTATTGATCTAGTGGCTTAGGAGCATGTAGGGGTGATTGTACCGCCCAAGATATTTATATCATTTGTTTCTTCCATCCATGAGACTTCCAATTATATAGCGGAGGGGAGGTGTGATGATGAGATTGACTTCATCCATGCATGTTCTACTTATTCATTAGAGAGGTGTGATGCCTTAATGGAGGACGTTGTTGAGGGTGATTCAAGAGTCGTAGATAATGTGAGTATTCCAAAGTATAGAGCCATGGATTATCCTTCAAATGGTTTGAGATGGATTGTATAAACCATTGAAGAATTAGGTGTTTATTCTTGTGTACAAATCATCATGGACAATGCACCTGTTTGCAAGGTTGCTGGCATGATTGTGGAAGCTAAATATCCACAAGTATGTTCATTTTGGACACCGTTCATTTCTAATTTTCTCATTGTTTGAATTTATCACAAGATTCATGATTCATCTAGGTGTCTTTGACTCATTTGAGTTGTTTGTGTTGCAGAGTCATTTATACATGCTTTTATTGCTCTTACAGGTTTTTTGGACACCTTGCATTGTACATTCCTTGAATTTAGCACTGAAATCCATTGCTTTAGATGTGACATGGATTGGAAACCTTATTGGCTCACTGGTGGACCGAGGTGCTCACACAGAGTCCCTCCTAACGTGGATGGAGAGATTGCACATGGGAGGAAGATAGCACTTAGACAACTATTTTAGGATAGAGACTTACTTTATGAGGTGGAGGAGGGATTTGTAGAGTTTTCCACTTCCACTGGGAGATTTGGAGGCTATGATGATGGTGATCATGTGGAGGGGTCATCCTCCACACCAAAAAATGCAGATTGTTAGATGGGAAGAGAGGAGGAGGAGGAGGAGGAGGATGAGGATCAGGGAAGTGATGAGTTTGTTAATTCAGGCATGGAGGAGGACTATTGATATATGAGATTCTTCCATCTTGATCCACCCATTTTTGTATTTAATACTAGTTTATTTGTCATTTTCCAATGCGTAGTGGTATTCCAACATCTATGTAATACATTTTGATTTTGATGACTTAATGAGAAATATGGTTTCAACATCTTGAGCTATTGCCCGATGCCTATCAAACTTCAATGCATCTATGTGTCTCATTGTGATTTGTGAATGAAAAATGTGTAATCGTTAATGTGTATTGATTCTAATTTCTATTGAATATTTGTAAATGTTCTTATATAAGATGAGTTTTCAATCTTATTTACGCATGTGAAGTTTTCCAAAAGGGATGGAAACTTGAATTGGAGTGATTGGTGTAAAACATATAATAGTGTAAAACATCAATGTATTGTAATAGTAACTTAAACATAACTCAAACATCAAATAAACGATATAAGATAACGATATCAAATAAACTATCTAACATGAATAACATTAGATATGCATGAATAAACAATCACATGACTATACTATGTACCTCAATCAATTAGGAGTTCTGGATCCTCTCTGTTTTTTATTGTCTCAAACAACCTCTTGTGCTCTGCATGAGGTAGTAATTAGCATACCTTTTTTGATGAATTCGTTGACATTGTTTGTAATTGGATGTTTGTACCAATGATCAAGTGCGTAAAGTGATACACCTGTGAACCTATTCTATAATTCATGTATGTGTAGCCATTTCTCTTTGGCCCCTTTCCATCTACTGTAAGATATTCTCCTGAACAACCATCGAGCCAGTCAGAAAGGTAATGCCTTCACTATCGGTTATTGATGCGAGGGTTTTCTTCCCCTGGATGCATCATGCGAACCAATAACGTGTGCCAATTGCACTATCTGTCGGGGTGACAACTGAGTAGATGTGTCCTGCAAAAATCCATTTTACAGTCATATTCCAACAAGTAGTGGTTTGATAACTTGGATAATTAAAAAAACAAGGAGGGAACATGGATATGAATGCATAAATGTTTACCTGGATGTACAATATCAGATATATGATCATATTCATTTGAAATAGAAGACTTTCCTTCCTCGAACTAGATTGTTTCAACAACTACATTAGGTGTTTATTTTTGTGTAAAAATCATCATGGACAATGCACCTATTTGAAAGGTTGCTGACATGATTGTGGAAGCTAAATATCCACAAGTATGTTCATTTTGGACACCGTTCATTTCTAATTTTCTCATTGTTTGAATTTATCACAAGATTCATGATTCATCTAGGTGTCTTTGACTCATTTGAGTTGTTTGTGTTGTAGAGTCATTGATACATTCTTGTATTGCTCTTACAGGTTTTTTGGACACCTTGCATTGTACATTCCTTGAATTTATTACTGAAATCCATTGCTTCAGATGTGACATGGATTGGAAACCTTATTGGCTCACTGGTGGACCGAGGCGCTCACAGAGTCCCTCCTAACATGGATGGAGAGGTTGCACATGGGAGGAAGATAGCACTTAGAAGACTATTTTAGGATATAGACTTACTTTATGAGGTGGAGGAGGGCTTTGTAGAGTTTTCCACTTCCAATGGGATATTTGGAGGCTATGATGATGGTGATCATGTGGAGGGGTCATCCTCCACACCAACAAATGCATATTGTCAAATGGGAAGAGAGGAGGAGGAGGAGGAGGAGGATGAGGATCAAGGCAACGATGAGTTTGTTAATTCAGGCATGGAGGAGGACTATTGACATATGAGATTCTTCCATCTTGATCCACCCATTTTTGTATTTACTATTAGTCTATTTGGCATTTTCCAATGCGTAGTGGTATTTTGACATCTATGTAATACATTTTGATTTTGATGACTTAATGAGAAATATGGTTTCAACATCTTGAGCTACTGCCTAATTCCTATCAAAATTCAATGCATCTATGTGTCTCATTGTGATTTGTGAATGGAAAATGTGTAATCATTAATGTGTATTGATTCTAATTTCTATTGAATACTTGTAAATTTTCTAATATAAGATGAGTTTTCAATCTTATTTACGCATGTGAAGTTTTCCTAAAGGGATGGAAACTTGAATTGGAGTGATTGGTGTAAAACATCAATGTATTGTAATAGTAACTTAAACATAACTCAAACATCAAATAAACGATATAAGATAACGATATCAAATAAACTATCTAACATGAATAACATTAGACATGAATGAATAAACAATCACAGGACTATACTATGTACCTCCATCAATTAGGATTTCTGGATCCTCTCTGTTTTTTATTGTCTCAAACAACCTCTCGTGCTCTGCATGAGGTAGTAAGTAGCATACCTTGTTTGATGACTTCGTTGACATTGTTTGTAGTTGGATGTTTGTACCAACGATCAAGTGAATAAAGTGATACACCTGTGAACCTATTCTATAATCCATGTATGTGTAGCCATTGCTCTTTGGCCCCTTTCCATCTACTGTAATATATTCTCCCTGAACAACCATTGAGCCAGTCGGAAAGGTAATGCCTTCACTATCGGTTAATGATGCGAGGGTTTTCTTCCCTTGGATGCATCATGCCAACCAATAATGTGTGCCAATTGAACTTTCTTTCGGGGTGACAACTGCGTAGATGTGTCCTGCAAAAATGCATTTTACAGTCATATTCCAACAAGTAGTGGTTTGATAACTTGGATAATTAAAAAAACAAGGAGGGAACATGGATATGAATGCATAAATGTTTGCCTGGATGTAAAATATCAGATATATTATCATATTCATTCAAAATAGAAGAATTTCCTTCCTCGAACTGGATTGTTTCAACAACTGCATGTGGGTCCACTGCAAGTGATACATGATCCCATTCATCAACCCAATCCATTGATTCACACTCATCCCACTCACAACTGGTACAAGGACCACACAATAAAGCAAGTTTTCACATGCATATTTCAAATAAGGGGTTTTTTGAGCTTCGAACCGAATGAAATCCATGAGTTCCTTATACAGTACTACAACTATAAGAATGCGGTCAATCTATATCAACCACATGCCATAAATTTCTGACAACATGTCCTCTACTTGTTGGTTTGTGGTTCGATTTGACATTTTTGCAGAGCACCATTGAACTTTGGATTTTTCATCCCGAATATGATGGTTTTCATGCACCTCATCTCCTCCCTTCGTAGGGAATTTTTGAGACATGCTCTAGCCCCATCATGCTCTCCCTTTCCATGACCGATCTCAAAATAGTTCCATATATGCAACACATCATAAGTCTTGTGCAAAATAATCAACCACTGGAATACACGTGCATTTTTGAACAAGCCTGAACAACCATCTAACCATATCCAATGTTGATCCATCTATATACCTCTCTCCTTCAGCTGATCATAGAAAATTCTGAAGCAATGCTACACATAATGTAGGTCATGGCACCTGTCATCACTGATGTAGAAGTTGGTCTCTTTCAATATTAACCTCATGTCATTGCTGCTCTCTAGCACATGCCTCTCTGTAGAATTCCTTCAATATTATCCTCTCTATAGAATTCCTTCATGAAATCGTAAATTTGTACTTGGTGCCACAAAACCAAGGGCATTAATACAACGTGACATTTGCAATCTAAATATATATGTATAAATTCAACATGTACAGTATGAAAGTATGCAAACGTAGATTACCTGTGACTTCACCAATGCAATTTTTTTGCTTTCCTTCACACTATCTACTTGATATGTTACGTACTTGAAGTTATGCATTTCTATTAACATCCTCCCAAATTCATGCTCCTCGATTTCATGGATGCAGTGGCTCAATAATGCAAATCCACTACACCTATAACATGTCCCATATAAACATGATATTTTATAATATTTGTTTCCTTCAGGTCTTAGACACATTATGCTATGTATGAATTCTCTGGATACATTCGGTGGTTGTAACGATGGGAAGTCCTGCACAATGTTAGTATGAAAATCACAAAATATATGTCTATATGTATCATAATAGTACTCAAATTCTACATGGTATCTGCATCAACATGTATTGCGATCAATGCAAATTCTAAAATACTAGGGTTTACATTTTTCAAAGGAACTTTGGCCCAAGTTCAATTCTGTGTGCTCATTCTTGAACATCTCATAGAGTTCCATTTGTGTAATGTAAAGGAAGTGATTTACATGGGGTTCACACCCCTTAACACCTTTTCTCAACTTTAACACATCTCTTTGATTCGATGACAGTCTAGTGTTATCATGCCAAAAATTTTGTACCAGTTCTTTAACAACATCAATAAGCTTCATGTATGAACAAGGTAACCTACCAACAAAGGCCCAACAATGTTTTTGGCCTGGGGTCTCAATTTTTTCAGTAATAGTAGAATAATTTTGAAGATTCTTTCTATCTACTTTAAATATTTTACATGTGTGTGATAACAGGTGATGTTGCCTTGTGGATTTGCCTACAATCGATTCTGATAGTACACGACGAGCAACATTAAAATATTTGTTAAGATTCAATATGCTAAAATAGATAACATCAGTGTTCAATTCAATTTCATAACAATAACATATACATGATCCCTGAAAGAATAACAAGCACAGCATAAACACAAGAGACACAAATTTATCTTGGGAAACCCTCTAAGGGAAGAAAACCCAGCAAAACTTCCTCAATATAGATGATTAAAAGTACAAAGACAAAACCCAAAACAAGTGCTCCTTCTCCTTGCAGATATCTCTCTCTCTCTCTCTCCTATGCGAATTACACAAGTGAGAGTGTGTGTGAATGAATGAATAAATGAGAGAGCCTAGATCTCTATTTATACATTCACTTCTACTTTAATTTTACAACTTGACATGTCGGCCTCAACTAAATTTACCACTCAATTAATGCTAACTGGGTCGACTCCTCTAGGGGACTTAAAAAACCCTTTACATTTGACTCTATGGGGATCTATTGCCCCAAATTACAAGGGAGGATTTAGCTCAATGAATTTACATAGTAAAATACAATAATAACATCCCGACGGAGGAATAAAACATCTCTGAATAAATTACAATAATAAAATACAATAGAATACTATTCGAAGTTACAATATTTCAACACTCCCCCTTAACGAGAAGGGTATTATACTCACAACATCAACATCAATTGCAGGAGCAAGGAGAGAGAGAATCATCAACAACATCAAGGTGATACATTTATAAATCATTGGAATTTTTCTTCAACAGCATCAACAACTGGAACAGTTACTGGAACATCTTCAATATAGTATCGGAGCATCATATTCTACAGTACTGAGTCTTCATCTTCTGCAACACTCAATCACTTGATCGTCTACAACAACAAAATCATCAACATCTGGATCTTTCGATCAGCAACAACATCATCATTTTGATATTTCAATCAATACCATCATCAACATCTGGATCTTTCGATCAACAACGACATCATCATCTTGATCTTTCAATCAACAACATCATCATAGCAACATAACCTGCAATTCACACGATCCAATTACGAGATGATCAATCCCTCTCACTTTAGGACATAATTCCAAGTATATGCAATCCTGACCCAATTACAGGATGATCAGTCCCTCTCACTTTAGGACATAATGCCAAGGATGATGCAATCCTGATCCAATTACAGGATGATAAGTCCCTCTCACTTTAGGACATAATGCCAAGGATGATGCAATCCTATCCACATTCTCAGGGACAGAAGTCTCCAGATCACTTTAGGACTAAGGTCCAAGGAAGATACACTCCAACCACATTCTCGGGGATAGAGGTCTCTGGATCACTTTAGAACTAAGGTCTAGGGAAGATACAATCCCAACCACATTCTCGGGGACAGAGGTATCCTAATCACTTTAGGACTAAGGTCCAGGGAAGATACAATCCCAACCACAGTGCCAGTCCTTTTTCATACTGGATGTGAACTAGATCAAATCTAGGATTTACCACCACAGAGGTAGTCCTTTTTCATACTGTATGTGACCTAGATCAAATCTAGGATTTAACCCCACATATCTAGTCCTTTTTCATACTGGATGTGACCTAGATCAAATCTAGGATTTACCAACACAACATCATCATCATCACATTCTCGGAGAGAAGAGTCTACGGATCCTTTTAGGACATGTGTCCAAGGATGATACAATCCTACTGCAACATCATCATCAACATCTTTTTCAGAGACAAGAGTCTAAGGATACCTTTAGGACATGTGTCCATGGATGATACAATCCCACTGCAACATCATCATCAGTATCAGCACTGCTCCCCCTTTCAAGAAAGGTCCTTTTGAACCACACCAAGCTTGTGTTATAGGTACTCAAACTTCACTTGAGACAGAGGCTTATTCAACACATCAGCAACTTGCTCATCAGTGCTCACATACTGGAGCTTTATAGTTCCCTTCTATACCATATCCTATATATAAACATATCGGATTTCTATGTGCCTTGAATTGTCATGGAACACTGGGTTATCCATCATCTTTATACAAATCGGGTTGTCACATAGAATCATTGTGGTATCCAACTCCAAGTCAAACAGATCTGACATCAACTTCCAGATCCATATGGCTTCACAACTTAGCAGAACAAGCTGCTATATACTCTACTTCAGCTTGTGCTGAGAGCGACACTGGACTGCTTCCTACTAAACCATGAGATCATGGAGGATCCCAGGCAATAAAATCCACCTGAGGTACTCTTCCTGTCTAAGACACTTCTGGCCCAATCTGCATCTGTATAACCATACAATCTGCAGTCATGATCTCCAACATAGTATAAAACAAAGTCTATCGTACCTCTTAGGTACCTCATCACATGCTTTGCAGCTACCAGGTGAATACGTCTAGGCTCAACTAGATACTGACTCAAGGTGTTCACAACAAAGCATATATTTGGCTTGGTATTCATCAAAGACATCAAAAAAGCAGTCATCTATTTGTAAACTATAGGAACCACTGTTCATCATCCCAGATCTCTACTTCACATTTTCCTTGGCTAAGGAAAAATCTCATCTGATCTCAGCCACATATCTAATCACAAGAATAATGCCAAGATTCTTTAACTCTGAGATCTAATCCCTCTGACGTGGAGTTTTCTACATCTGAGTAATTTCCTCCCTCTGTGACTTAACATCATTCATACTTTGCATTGAGTGATCTTTTGCATATCTATCCGTGCCATCTTCCATCAGATGGGTCTACTGATATGAGCCTCAAGATCACTCGAAATATATGCTAAGTTCCTTCTTGCATCCATCTGAGAGAAGCATGTCATTTGTATATAGAAACCATCTTCAACCTTGTAGAAAAGGTTGAAATCCGCATTACCCGTGGTGATCATCAATATTTTCAAATGACTATCGATCCTGGGTACTTGTTGAACCCGTACAAATCCTTCTTCAATCATGTGATTCTCTTCCAGATCTTGGAAGTTTGCTCGATATGCACTTCTTATTCAATTACACCATTCAAGAGAACGGTCTTGTCATCCATGGGTGTAATATATCTCTAGAAGTGTGTCTAGCCACTGGAGCAAACATCTCATCATTATCCTCTCCCTCTTTCTAAGAGAATCCTCTAGCCACGAGCCTTGCTTTGTACTTCTATAGTATGTTTGATTTGTAAGTCTTCTTGTTGCACGGTCATCACTTGTTCTTTGAAACAAGTGTTCATTATCCTTCTTTTGTAGATCATAACACAAGATCTTTCCTACAAATAAAATTCAATTACATGATTAGTAACACTTCATAATTATCAAATCGTGTTGACATTTCAATGATAACCTATTATGCATACTGATATGATTCACATAGTTATGCAACTATCTTGACCAATACTTTGGAACAACACTTTCCCATATCCTGTATGCATACAGTGCCTATCTTAGATTCCTTCCATCTCTACCAAAACACACTATCAAGAGCGTGCACAACTCCCAACATGTTAGCAAAGAGGTTTCATTCTATACAAGCAACAATGGAATGTTTGTCCAACTTACCCATCATATGCATATTAGTAGTATATTTTCCAATGCTATATGAATGCTTACACTATGCATGTTATATTTCCTGATTCTAGGAATACAAATATGCATACAACTATTATGAGCAATATCATTAACTATTCAGAGATTCAAGAAGTAATTCAAATAACAACTCAAATACTTATCTTTTATGTTTGTGTGGTTGCCTCCCTCTTGATCTCTATTTTCCCTTTATGATAACATCATGATTATATGTCTCTGAACTTCTATCCATCCTCATAAGTAGAGATTCTATGTGATCAAAGACTATGGATGAGTCTTTATCTTCATGTCATCATGGTCATATATTCCTGATCTAGAACTTGATTTGTATTTCTTGATGTACCTTTCATGTTAGCAAAGAACATCATCCTCATACAACACCACAAGTGCATTAGTACAATCATAAGTGTCATAACCCTAATCAATGATTTTATTCTATCATTCACATGCATTCATACTTTTGCTAAGGTGATCATACAAGTATAAAATTAATCATGATTGTACTAACCTCAATAATATGAATACAAACATATCATGAACTTAATCATTAGATAAATGAAATAGATTTCAAAACATACCTGCATCTCCTCAAGTCATACCTGTCGATATTGCTTGTAGTCTTTTCTATAAGGGTAAAACCCTAATCATCCAAGGTAGATCACTTGTAAACATCTTATATATGTTCATGGTGCTAGGATGATAGAGTATCAGTGCCATTTAAACCTCCTTAATTGCTGCCCTATTAGTCTCCCAACTTTGCTAGGGTTTCTTCTTACTTGGAAACCCTAATTTTCAATCTCCTTCCTCCCACAATATTTTGATGGAAGATTAATATATATGATGAATGGATTTGATGCAGGAGCATCGGGTCCTAGGAATATCAGTCGAAGTTGATCGACATGAGAGAGCCGGCCAGAGGGAGTGCTGATGACCACTGGTGCGTGAAGTAGATTGACTTGTCGAAGTCAATAAGTTGAGCAGAGAACTGTCGAAGCAGTCGACAGGAGTGCGAAAGTAGTCGAGAGTCGACATGTCAAATGTCGACAGACGATAGTCGATAGTCGACATGTGAATGTCGATAGGTGACAAGTTTTCGCGGGGTCGTAGAAGGGTCGACATGTTGTCAGGCCGCGATATTGATAGGTTGGGCATTATCCAAGTGAGGAGGACGGGGCAGAATGGAGAAGCCTAAGCACAGAATGAAGCCGACAGATGAGTCGAAGCTGACAGACAGTATGGTTGATGTGATGGTTTACTATAGCTTGTCAGAAGGATGCGTAGAAGTCACGGAGAGTACTTGGAAATAGTTTGGGGTTGCTAAGGAAGTTAATGGCAATTATTGTAGGTGGGTGAAGACATGACAGATGTCATCACAGGCAGAGGCTGTGCAACATGGTTGAGGCGCTAACAGTTGCAGGTTTGCAAGATCGTGGAAGGATCGGCTAACAAAGGATACGTGTCTCGGGGATCGCGGTGGTCTAATGAACAACAACAACGGAGTAGAAGACCAGGGGGTTTGGATCAGTTGGGAGACTTGGCATTTTGGAAAGTCAAGCAGAGCAGAGCAAAGTTCAGGGAGAATTTATGTAGATTGGAGAGAACAGTCGCACAACTTCTGAATGCAGAGAAGATCGAGCCATAACTCAGAGTTCCGTAGTGAACCAGGAGAGGGTGAGGTCGACACATTGAGAGAGCACACAGTTACTTCTATGTTGTAATGGCTAAGGCCGACAGTTAGTTAGTTATTTCATTTCTTTGCAGTTTGCATTGTAATTGATTCAGAGAAGTAATATAAGCTAGCTTCTAGCATGTTGTTTGCATTTGTCTATGTGAACATGTGTGTTGTGTGTAATTGTTAAGCAAGAACCTTCTTGTAGAAGACGCACTTGCGTCAGTTAGTATCAGAGCGGGAGAAAGAATCCTGTCGAGGAGAAAGGCAACGATACCAGCCTGCCTTGCATCAATTGGTATCAGAGCGATAACATCCTGAGATTTGAAGGATAGAGTCAGTGGTATTGAGCCTGTAAGTGCATTGAACAGCTCCAGCCGAGGTTGGGTAGAGTTGTACATGACTTGTTGAAATTCTGATTGCTATTGGACGAGTGGGAATTTCAGCAGAGGTTGAAAATGGGTCATAGAGGTGTTAATGTCTGAGGACGAAGAGCGCGTGGTGCAGCAGTCATGGTTGATCATGAGATGTTCGACGAGTGCGTCCGAACAATGAGAACTTTGACAAATGAAGTTGTAGTGATCAAAGAGAGCCAAACGCGTGGTTGTATTCCTGATGCGTTAGACCACAGTGACGAGGAAGTCGAAGAAGTGGAACCAAAGGAAGCAGTGGAAGATGAACCAAAGGGAAAACCTATCAAGCTTTTGACGGATATGAGAGGTCGGGAAAAGATAGATGTTCGTACCTACTCGGGAATTCTAGATCCAGAAGACTTGATCGACTGGTTCAGAGACATGGAGAAATACTTCGAAATAGAGAAGATCGAGGATCATAATCGGGTTAAGACTGCATGTCTGAGGTTGAAGGCTCATGCCTCATTGTGGTGGTACAATGTACAAGCTGACAGAATCAAGAAGGGAAAGGAGAAAATCAAGTCTTGGGATAGGATGGTCGCCATGCTGAAGGGTAAGTTCTTGTCGAACGACTATGTAATTTCCTTGTTCAGGAAGTTGAAGAACTTTCAACAAAAGGAGATGATCATGAAGGAGTACACTGAAGAGTTCTACCAATTGTCGATTTGGTTGGGGTAAATCGACGAAGGAGAAGAAGATGTCGCTAGGTATGTGAATAGCTTGAAATATGCCATTGAGGATGAATTGAGCATGTCAAGATTCAAAGCAGTGGGTAAAGCCTACCAATTAGCTCTGAAGGAAGAAGAGAAACTGTCAAGAAAATCCATAGTGACTAGAGGTAGGACAAATGGTCGGGGTGTGAGGACAGTTTCCGTGAAAGGCCAAAGTAGTGGTTACAGAAGGGAAACTGTCGAAGATAGTCGAGATGTGGAAGTGACATCGACAAGGGAGAAAGCGCAAGAGAACCAATGCGATGGTCGTGAGAACTACGGTCAAGGTGCGTATGGTCGAGGTGGTCCATTCGACAGAAAGGGATCTAACAGACCAGCCATAATCTGTTACAAGTGTTGTGGAGTGGGACACAAGGCATGTGAATTCCCATAGAACCTGCATGCTGTAGAGGAGTTGAAGCCCAGACGTCGAAGGGATGAGCAAGTCGACGAGAGGGAAGAGTCAGCATCCGACAGTAGTGAAGATGGTAAGAAGAAAAGTCGGGCCATGACATCCAGCAAGACACTAGTTCTGGATGACAGATGCGACGAGCAAGAGCCGGCACAATGAAAGGCGATCTTTCAAACGAAGGTACGAATTGGCGAATGACGTTGCAAGACCATAGTTGATGGTGGAAGCACTAAGAATCTTGTGTTGACAGAGGTGATTGAGAAGGAAAAGTTGAGATGTTGAGAACATCCACACCCTTACAAGATCTCATGGTTGCAGAAAGGACACCATGTGAAGGTGACCAGACAGTGCCTGATTAACTTCAAGGTTGAGAAGTTAGAGGACAACGTACTATGCGATGTAATCCCAATGGATGCGTGCTATTTGTTGTTACGGATACCATAAAAATATGATTGGATAAATGATCTATGATGGTCGAGCCAACACAGTCACAATGTGGAAGAATGGCGTCAAGAGGACTCTTAATCCGAAACCGGAGGAGCAAGCCAACGGTAAGCAAGGGAAGAGCAACTTTTGGGAGAAATGCGTGTTGATGTGTTCAGCAAAATAATTCCTTGCAAAAGAGGAGAAGCAGTCGGGGTGTTATGCTATCATTCCGAAAGGACCATGTGTCGAGAAGGTGACAATGGAGGAGAAAATTCCAGTCGAATTCGGAAAGAAGCTCGAAGAGTTTAAGAGCATAATAATCAATGAGGCACCGACGGGATTGCCACTGACAAGGGGCATATCCCATTAGATCAACTTGATTCTAGGGTCGAGTCTGCCAAATAAAGCACCGCATAGGGTGAGTCTAACAGAAGGTCAGGAACTCAACCGACAGGTCTAAGAGTTGTTGGATAGAGGGTTGATCAAAGAGAGTCCGAGTCCATGCGCTATACCAGCAGTATTAGCGCTGAAGAAAGGTGGAGAATGGAGGATTTGTATAGACTCCAGAGCTATCAACAAAATCACGATCAAGTATAGGTTTCGATTGCCGAGAATGGACGACTTGATGTATTTTTTGAGTGGAGCGAAGTACTTCACGAAGATAGACCTAAAGAGCGGTTATCACCAGATTCGGGTTAGAGAGGGAGACAAATGGAAAATAGCATTCAAGACAAAGGAAGGGCTATATGAGTGGTTAGTCATGCCATTCGGATTGACTAATGCACCCAGTACATTCATGCGATTGATGAATGAAGTACTAAAACCATTATTGGGAAAGTTTGACATAGTCTATCTAGACAACATTCTGATTTTCAGTCGAACCAAGACAGAACACTTGGGGCATATTCGACAGGTATTGCAGAAGTTGCAGGAAGAGAATCTGATGGTGAACCTACAAAAGTGTTTCTTCATGAACAAAGAACTGATATACTTGGGATTCGTAATCTCGGGTAAAGGGTTAGTGATGGACCCAAAAAAGGTGAAGGCGATACTGAATTGGCCTGAACCAACAAGTGGGACTGGAGTAAGGAGTTTCCATGGACTTGCCACTTTCTACAGGAAGTTCATCAGGGGATTCAGTCGGATTTGTGCACCATTGACAGAGTGCATGCACAAAGGGGAGTTCAAGTGGACGGAAGCGACCCAGTGAGCTTTCGACAGATTGAAGGAAAAGATCAATGAGAGCCCAGTGTTGGCACTACCATATTTCGATAAAATTTTCCAGGTCGATTGCAATGCAAGTCGAATCGAAATTGGAGCAGTGTTGAGCCAGGAGGGCTAACCAATTGCATTCTTCAGTGAAATGTTGGATGATGCGAAGCGAAAATATTCGGTCTATGACCAGGAATTTTATGCTATTGTCCAAGCATTGAAGAACTGGAGGCATTATTTGTTTCCCAAGGAATTTGTGTTGTACATAGACCACCAAGCGTTGAGGTATCTGAATACTCAGTCGAAGTTGAATCAGCAGCACATGAAATGGATCGAATTCCTACAAGGATACACGTTCATGTTGTGACATAGGTTGGGAAAATCAAACAAGGTTGCCGATGCGCTGAGTAGAAGAGTTGCATTGCTAAACACGGCGACAGTTCAGGGAATAGGGATAGAGTTGGTGAAGATGGAGTATGCGACCGATGAGGATTTTGAGAAAGCATGGGAAACTTATCGCGAACCATGGAGTGTCGACATGACTCCATATTTGGATTATTTTGTCCAAGAATGCTACCTGTTCATGGGATGATAGTTATGCATTCCCATAGGATCAGTGCGAGAGAACCTAATCCAAGAGTTGCATAGTGGCGAATTAGCAGGTCATTAGTCGAAGAAAAATATTATTGGCCAGGGATGGCAACAGATGTCGGAAAGTGGGTTCGACATTGTAGAGTTTTCCAGTTGGAAAAAGGAAGAAGTCAGAACATGGGGTTGTATACACCATTGCCGGTACCAAATACCCCATGGGAGCACCTGAGCATGGATTTTTTTCTAGGATTGTTGAAGACGCAGCAAGGAATCGACTAGATATTTGTTGTAGTTGACATATTTTCGAAAATGGTACACTTTATTCCATGTCGAAAGACAAGTGACGCCATGGGCATTGCTTTACTATTCTTCAGGGAAGTAGTCAGATTGCATGGGTTGCCGAAGAGTATCACATCAGACAGAGATACCAAGTTTACGGGGAATTTCTGGAGAACCCTATGGAAGAAAATGGACACGAGGTTGCAGTTTATCTCGGCATATCATCCGCAGACAAACGGAAAGACCGAGGTGGTGAACAGAATTTTGGGAAACCTTCTGAGATGTTTGACGGCCGAAAGACCCAAGCAGTGGGAGAACGTGTTGGCACAAGTAGAGTTCGCATACAACAATTCTGTGAATCGGTCGATAGTTTTGAGCCCATTCTAGATTGTTCAGGGAAAAATCCCACACGGAGTGGTGGATTTGGTCAAGTTTCCAACAGAAACCAGGAAAAGAGCGGATGCAGAATCGTTCGTAGAGCACATGAAAGAAGTTCATGAAGATGAGAGAAAGCGCATAGAGAAGAGCAACACAACATACAAGTTGAGAGTCAACAGGAAGAAGAGACTATAGTCGTTTAATGAAGGAGACTTGGTCTATGCACATTTGCAAAAGGAGAGATTTTCGACAGGGACATATAACAAGCTGAAGCTGAAGAAGAATGGACCATGTAAGATTCTGAAGAAGATTTCAGACAACGCTTATGTGTTGGAGTTGTCGAATGACTTGAGCATTTCACCAACGTTCAATGTTTCAGATCTGTATAAGTTCGAGGAAGGTTCAAGCAGTGGAAGCGTAGAAGCGTCGAACATTGACTGGACAGAGCAGATTCCAGACCGACACAAGGAGGAGATCGCAGAAGCAATAGAAGAACACGAATTCGGGCATAAGCGCAGTTTGTGAAGGAAGGAATACTTGGTGCGATGGAAAGATGATGAGTTGCAGGAGGCGACATGAATTTTCGAAGAAGAGTTTAGGAGACTAAAGGAGCAGTCGAGTTCTTTTTCACCTGGGGAGTCTGATGCAGGAGCATCAAGGCCTAGGAAGATCAGTTGAAGTTGATCGACATGAGACAGCCAACCAAAGGGAGTGCCGATGACCGCTAGAGCGAGAAGTAGATTGACTTGTCGAAGTCAATAAGTCGAGCAGAGAATTGTTGAAGCAGTTGACAGGAGTGCGAAAGGAATTCGAGAGTCGACATGTCGAATGTCAACAGACGACAGTCAATAGTCGACATGTGAATGTCGATAGGAGACAAGTTTCCGTAGGGTCGTAAACAGGTCGACATGTTGTCGGGATGCGATATCGACAGGTTGGGCATGATCCAAGCAAGGAGGGCGGGGTGGAATGGTAAAGCCTAAGCGCAGAATGAAGCTGATAGATGAGTCGAAGCTGACAAATAGTATGGTCTACGTGATGGTTTACTGTAGCTTGTCAAAAGGATGCGTAGAAGTCAAGAGAGTACTTGGAAACAGTACGGGGTTGCTAAGGAATTTAATGGCAGTTATTGCAGGTGGGTGAAGACATGGCAGATGTTGACACAGGGAGAGGCTGTGCAGCACGGTTGAGGCACTGAAAGTTGCAGGTCTATAGGATCGTGGAAGGATCGGCTGACAGAGGATGCGTGTCTTAGGGATCGCGGTGGTCTAAGGAACATCAATAGTAGAGTAGAAGACCATGGAGTTTGGATCAGTTGGGGGACTTGGAATTTTGGAAAGTAAAATAGAGAAGAGCAAAGTTCGGGGAGAATTTATGTAGATTGGAGAGAACTGTCACACAGCTTCCGAACACAGAGAAGATCGAGCCATAGCTCAGAGTTCTGCAGCAAACCAGGAGAGGGTGAGGTCGACACATTGAGAGAGCACATGGTTACTTCTATGTTGTAATGGATAAGGCCGATAGTTAGTTATTTATTTCATTTCTTTGTAGTTTGCATTGTAACCGATTCAGAGAAGTAATATAAGCCATCTTCTGACATGTTGTTTGCATCTTGTCTATGTGAACATGTGTGTTGTGTGTAATTGTTAAGCAAGAACCTTCTTGTAGAAGGCGCACTTGCATCAGGATTCTAAATACATTTTCAAAGTTTCCAATGTTTCATCAGGTGTCTCCAACATTGTATCAGGTCATACCATACCTAAAAAACTAAAAACCCTAAGTGAGAGCTTCTTCCTCCTCTTATTTGATTTCCTTCATTGAGATATTTCATATGTGTCTTATTGTTTCTGGTGTATCTCTAAAATTTTGGATCCTCAGGGTATGAAACTTCATCCAGTGGTATCTTGACCTGTCATATTTCCAACCCCACATATTTGAGCTTCATTGGATTCTCCATGAGAGAGATATGCTAAGTTTCCCAACATGACTTGTTTATGGGATGAAACAACATAGCAAACTTGTACGGAGTGGCACATGTCACTGTTTCAACTTCAGCCTCTGATACTCGAACCTATAAGACTAAATTTGGTGCCCTAACTGTCACATTTTATGGAATTCCATTTGGATCTTCTTATCCTAAGATATGACCTTTTACCCTAGGTCACCTATTTAGGGATGCATTCTGGAAGAGGCAGAAACCCTACCTTATACGGATCACATCTCACAAAGTAAAACGAATATGAAGCTAAAACTAGGACACAAGGTACAAGAACATGTCGTATTCGTTTTTTCCAATTTTCAGATCCTGAACCTTCTCCAAAAGTTATCTATAGCGAAATGACTAGGTTTTTCTATGCAAAGCCCTAGCTTTCAAATTGCGCAAGTGAAACAAGTGTCGTAAATGCCATACATCGCCTTCCTTCAGGATAGCTTTGAAACCATGTTAAGATTCAATATTCTAAGATAGATAACATCAGTTTTCAATTCAATTTCACAACAATAGAATATACAGGATCACTGAAAGAATAACAAGCACAGCATAAACACAAGAGACACAAATTTATCCTGGGAAACCCTCTAGGGGAAGAAAACCCAACAAAACTTCCTCAATATAGATGATCAAAATTACAAAGACAAAACCCCAAACAAGTGCTCCTTCTCCTTGCAGATATCTCTCTCTCTCTCTCCCCTATGTGAATTACACAAGTGAGTGTGTGTGTGTGAATGAATGAATAAATGAGAGAGCCTAGCTCTCTATTTATACATTCACTTCTACTTTAATTTTACAACTTGACATGTCGGCCTCAACTAACTTTACCACTCAATTAATGCTGACTAGGCCGACTCCTCTAGGGGACTTAAAAAACCCTTTACATCTGACTCTATGGGAATTTATTGCCCCAACTTACAAGGGAGGATTTACCTCAATGAATTTACATAATCAAATATAATAATAACATCCTGACGGAGGAATAAAACATCTCCGAATAAATTACAATAATAAAATACAATAGAATATTCTTTGAAGTTACAATATTTTGTACAAGAAGTTTTTGCAATCAAATTAAATGCAGATTGTGGATTTCTAGCAACATAATTGTTGGCCTCTGAACTTCTAACTACCTTTATGCCTAAAATTCTCCTAACATGAGCTAGACAATGTGATTTTAACAAAGCCAGAAAAAATTGACATTTTGCTACATCAGTTTTGGATTCACAAAATTCTTTGATGATCTTGTTACAATGGAAATCAATAGTGTGTTTGGGAAACTTACCTTCAAGTCCTGAAAATGAACTTTCATCCACATGAATACATCTGGAATTTCTTCATCATCCGCTTGATAGTGGAGGCAAGGGAGTCAAAAAGGAAGTACGAGTCTTGTTACTAGTTTCTTGTGGCACTTGGTTCACAATTTCGTCATGCTAGGGAGTATGTTCGACATGTGTGTGCTCTTTTTGGGAAGGTTTCCAATTAACAACTTGTTCAAAATCCATCCCTTCGTACTCGGAATCAACCAATATTTGATTGACTTCAACCAGTTCACCATTGCTTGTTGATGGATATAAGGCACTAACATTTTTATGTCTATGGTTTTCCATGTACAACCTGGCCTTTTCTCTTATCCCATGGGCCTTTCCAAGGGAGGGATCCTTCCTTCTAGAATTTATTTTATTATTACATCTATTTCCATTCTACAATACGTTTTTTAACAAAAAAAAAATATCACCCTGCAAAAATAAATAACAAATAAGATATTATTTTTCAATTATGAAATGAGGAAACTCGATGTGCATGATTATTAAAAATCGATGTAGCAATTGATTATGTACAACACCATCTAGTGAGAATGTTTTCTTATAATCTTAAAAGCTATTGAGAATGCCCTATATATAACAACATCACCTCTAGGACCTCAATTTGAGAGGTTTTCTTGTCATCTTGAAACAATGTACAATGAGCCTCTTTTTGGTAGCTTGGCACTTGGCACATGGTTTTTTTACAATAGTTTTTTTTAGTAGATGGTATTGGGTGATGGTATGGGATGTTAGTAGGAGCACATTTCCTACACAAGGAGAAGCTCCTACTCACTTCATTTTCATGTTTTAGATGAGGGAAAACCACCCCTAAAGATTAAGGATTTGATTATTTTGGTGTTTGTGTGAGTTGTTGTAGTGAAATCATGAGTAATTCAAAAAATGTTTGTGTATTGGGTGGAGTTATGTGATTATGAAAGGTTATTTGTGGTGATGCAAGTAAGTTTTTTTTATGATCTTTATGAATGGTTGAAAGCATTGCTTGGTGCATGTTGTATTTTTTTTGTGGTAAGATGTTTTTATTGTCTATGTTGAAGATTAAGAAGACTAAAATACATTTATCATACAATTCATGAGGAAAAACTAAAATAAATACAATTCAAACAAAGTGAATGAAGACTAAAATACATTTCATAAGGAAAAATTCTCACCATACCTCAAGGATTGCTCTTTGATTGAAATGTAAAATTATCTTTTGATGTATCCACTATATGTAAGAAGAGTTCAAGTGTTTCCAAGCAACATGATAATTCAATAAAAAGAGTCAAATAGATTCCAACTGTTGTGTATTCAATCCACATATCCAAATAGAGTCCAATTGTTGTGTATTCAATCCAAAGAGCCAAATAGAGTCCAATTGATGTGTATTCAATCCAAATTGTCAAAGAAACACCAAAAGGTGTGTGAATTAAAGACAAAATGCAAGTGATTGTTGAACTGTGCATGAAAAGAGTGAAACATATGCGATACATGAGAGAAAAAATGCAGGAAAAGAGCGCAGGTTATTTGCAAAATTGAATGTTCAACAGAGGTGCGCACACGCTAGGAGCGCACACGTGCTCATAGTGCGTGCACACCTCTGCTGAACATTGATTTTCTCGGTGGGTAACATTTAGTTCATTTATTTCCCAATAAATCTCTATACGTCGGTTTATTCCTAGATCCCCTCCCCCATAAAGCCCTTTAGTCCCTCTTCTAAACCATAATCCCTAAGTGCATAAGTGCTTCTAGGTGTTTAGTGGTTTTTGGGTTAGGTTTATAAGGATTGTAGGTTAAGAGTTAAAGGTTATAGGGATTGTAGGTAAGTTATAGGGTTAAAGGTTATATAAAAATAAAAATCTACCAATATTAAAATGTGAATTATGATTGGTTAAAATTATACGAGCTATGCAAAATTGAATGTACAAATTATCATGGAAATTGAACAGATAAAGAAACCAAGATAAATTTAAATACATGTTCAAAATTTGATTTTCTATCAACCACACAACTTGACCAATATGAATCTTTACACCCACATATCTCAGGGTCTTTGCTTCTATTGCACAACTTGTGAAATTCAAGTGTTCCTTTCACATACATGAACACAGTCTTTGTTGCATTCCAATATTCTATCTTCACCATTGTCATGAATATGGAAATGAAGCTCATATCATAGCTCAAATTGAGCGTAGTGGATATAATATATATCAAGATCCCCACTAGCTACCTATAGACTAACTCGTGTACACTTGTTCCTCCAAATCTACATTGAGGAAGGCATTTTCCATATTCGTTTGATTGACATTCCAACTAAATTGTGCTACCATGGATATAATTAATTGAATTATGCTCATATTTTACATAGGAGAAAAGGTCTCTTGATAGTCGATTCCCTCTCACTTAGAGAACCCTTTTGCGACCAATTGTGACTTATGCTTATCAAGTGTGCCATTTGATTTTTGCTTGACTTTGTATGCCCATTTGCAACCAATGGGTCTCTTCCCTAGTGGAAGCTCTATGAGATTTCAAGTATGATTTTTCATTAGAATCTCATGTTTGGTTTCCATGGCCTTCCATTCAATTTTCCTTATTCCCTCCTCAAACACCTATGGCTCATTAAATCCCTGAACATTGGCCATGAAATTTTTTTTACCATGTTTGTTTTATGTTTTCTCTTGCCCCTTAATGATATTCCCTTAATCATTTCTCCCACCCGAATATCTGTAATGACTTGTTGAGCCACCACTATGACCTCTTCTTGGGGACCTCCTCGTCAAAGTCAATATTGTCACCATGACTTGTCTTAGCTCTACCTGTTTCATATGAATGCTAATTTGCATTGTTTGCATTAGAAATTATCGTAGACTTCACATCCTCAAAATATTTCCCCATTTGGGAGGAGCTTCTTGAATCTTGCCACTTGTATCCTTCACCACAATTGGTTTCTGCATGGTAATTTTTAAATCTAAAGAAGCTTTGAAAGGTTGAACTTCTTCATCAACTATGACATATCTATTGAATATCAACTGATTGGTGTTAACATAAACCATCCTATAAGATTTATATATGTCATTGTACCCTATGATCATCAATTTCTCTCTCTTATGGTCTAACTTGTTTCTTTTCTCATCTAGAATCTAGGCATGGAAAATATAACTAAATACCGTAGGATGAATGACTTTAGGATTCCTCCTTGACCATGCTTCCTTTGCGGTGTTCTACTTAACCACCATCATTAGAGATCTATTTAATAGATATAATATTGTAAACAATTTCTCATCTCAAAACCTATTTGGTACAGACATGTTCTCCATCTTACACATGGTCATCTATTTAATAGCATGGTTCCACCTCTCAACCACACCATTCTATTATGAAGTGTAGGGTGTAGTGAACTGTATTTTTTTATGCTTATTGCAAATGCTCTTGAATTATTTGGAACAAAATTCTTTGTTATCATCAGACACGAGTGCTAAGGTGACATCTTAACTCTTTTTTCTTGAAACTTTTGAAATTCATTAAACACTTTATCTTTCAATTTCATAAAATACACCCACATTTTCCTATTGTAGTCCTCAACAAAAATAAGGAAATACATGCACATTTTCCTACTATAGTCATCAATAAAAATAAAGAAATATCGAACACTAGTGTTGGATTCCATGCTCATTGGTCCACAAATGTTTACATGAACCAATTAAATGACTATGTTTTCTCCCTAGACTTGTCATTCCTCAAATGGTGCTATATGTTGCTTTCTCGTCTAAAAAGCTCCAAAAACACCCTATATTTGTGCTTGTATATCAAGAAGTCCTTCTACCATATTACCTCAAGCCATATGAGAAAGGTAGGTTAAGATTAGGTTCCCATATAATCGATGTCAAAGAGTACTTATATTTGATGTACTTGTGCTTACCATTGCATGCTTTGTGACCTGTCCAATGTTGAATAGTCTAAACAATCCATGATTGTCCACACCAATAGCTATAGGCTTGATGGTCTCCTTGTCAACTAAGTAACATTTATGTTTCCTAAAGTTAACATCTAGATGGGTTTAACACCTTATAGTCTAACTTATCAGGGTAGAATAATCTACATGCCTAATACATAATACACATTGAGGAAAATCAAGTTCCCCATGACCCATCCTTAGTGCTCATAACCTTCTAATAGTGAGATATCACCACTCATAGGACAAATTTCCTACATAGAGGTCATGTGTGGTAGTTCAAGGGATTATTGGTTTCCCTTGAGCTTCAAAAGTTATATTTTAGGCCTAATTTCAATGTCTCATTCCTTTACATCGGTTTATGGCTCAAGACCTATACATAGTTCTTAAGCAAATATGATCATTTGAAGGTGAAGTATCTGCTTGCAATGTCATATGTGTTTATTGCACCAAGAGTAGAGAGGTTCTTACAACTTAGTATGGGGCATATTTGTACTGTAATGTAGCGTAATGACACCACGTTATGTACCCAAAATAAAAAGTATTTAAAAAAAGTTATGTGGGCTCATAAAATACAAAGTGAAAACCAATTAAAAAATCCATATCCTATCATAAAACAAAAATTTAAAACCAGATAAAAACTCATTAAAAAAATAAGACCTCGAGAAATTAGATGCCTCTCAGTACTTGATAGATACGTGTTTAGGATGGATCTATGCTAGTTCAAGGAAACACTCATATGCTAATGATACCATGATTGATCCACTCAACAGTTGGAATTATTGTCGAATGCTAACATCAACTGCGAGAAGTCATTGACTTCGACAAGTTCCAAATTCGACACGACTTCGACAACCTCAACAAATTCGACAAGTTCAACAACCTCGACAATTTCATGACTTCGACATGCAGCGTCGACTAGTGACTGACGAACCATGACAGATTGTCTCTATGTCTTCCAGTCGACTATAAGGGTTGAAATTACGAAACCATTCTAACTTCTCTTGTAACTGAACGTAACAGGTAGGCACCCAAGCGTCTCAACATTCTCTATATAAGCATGTATAATATTGTAACATACATCAAGCGATCAGACATTCAACCATTGAGTAAAAAAGAAGATTAGTTCGCATTCCTGCATATTGTCTGTGTGTATTTGTGTGTATTTGTGTTTATTTGTGTAGTGTATTCCTACTTTAATTATTCTTATTTATGCTTCTGCCATAACAGAGCCGACTCATTCAGTCGAAATGTTGTCCCCCTCGTGCACTTGGGAGCGTGCGGATTAATGATGGCACAGTCATCCTCAATAGGCCAATGATACCCGCAAAAAGGTATATGTTCTTGGTGGAGGCAACCTTGTTATCCCTAAATGGATGCAACATTCCTTTCAGTCCCTAGCTTCAAATCTCCTCCCATGACCATGTCCAAACCCCCAATTCCGAAGACTTGGATACATAGTGCCATGGAATCATGGATATCCATGCAAAGTCATACATGGTGCTTTGAGACAATTTTCATGGCTTTGGATGCCTCAATGGTTTCTTTAGGGCCAACTGCATGGTCTTTTTCCCTCAAATGCCTTTCCCAAGTCCTTGAGACACATACATATTTCTCCAAACCAACTAATTGCACCAACAACCCTAATCATAAGCCATTGGTGCACTCAAGAAGCCATGTGTGGTTGGTTGAGGAAACCTTATTAGTATTTGATGGCTAGAAGACTTCTAAGGCCCAAGGTTTTCGTATCCTCCACTAAGCATGTCCAAGACCCCAAGACATAAATATAGAGAATCATGAATACCATTGACAAAGTCATGTGTTGTGCTTTGAATCATTTTTCATGGATTTAGATGCCTCAATGCTTTCTTTAAGGATAAAGTCAAAGTATTCTTCCCTAGAGCATCATCCTAAAGGCTCCGAGACATGTACATACTACTTAAAAATATTGAATGGCACTAATATCCTCAATTATAGAGTAATGATACCCTCAATATGTCACGCGTGGCTGGTGGATGAAATATTCTTATCCTTGGATGGCTAGAATATTCATTTAGGTCCATAGGATCAACTCTCCTTCCTTGACTATGTCCAAGGTCTTAAGGCCCTAAGAAATAGATACATATTTCCACATATATATATATATATATCTATATATATATATCTATATATATATATATATATATATGAGGTAATGCATTGTTCCTTGAGGAATTTCTCATGGCTGTGGATGCCTCAATGGTTTATTTAGGGCCAAATGCATGGTATTCTTCCCTGTAAATCCATTTCGAAGGCCCTAAGACATGTAGATACTAACTTCAAAACCATCTAATGGTACTTCCATCCTCAATCACAGGACAATGATACCTCAAGAGGCCATGTGTAGTTGGTGGAGGTAACCTTCTAAGCCCTATATGGATATAAGATTCCTTTAAGGCCCAAGTCTGAGGTATCCTCCCTTGACCATGTCCAATGCCCTAAGTCCCCAAGACTTGGATACATAGCACAATGGATACTCATGTAAAGTCTTGTTTGGTGCTTTTAGACATTGTTCATGGCCTTGGATGTCTAAATGGTTTCTTTATGGCCAAAGGAACGATATTCTTCCATAAAACATCATTCTAAAATCCTTGATCGGGAACATACATATTGCTCAAAACCACTTCATGGTATCGACATCCTTAATCATAGGCCAATGATACCATTAAGAGGTCATGTGTGGTTAGTGGAGGAAATCATCATATCTCTTTCTGGATAGAATATTCCTTTAGGGCCCAAGGTTTAGGTCTCTCTCTCTTTGACTATCTCTCTAAACTAGCTATGGGATATAGGTTTTAAGGGTTGGGTGTTTGATGATAGAGCTTATGGTTGATGAGAATTAGAGGTTATAAGGGTTAGGGGTTAATTTTTATTTGACTAGACACTTTAGAGGTTAGGATTAAGTGGTTAGGATTATAGGGATTAAGGGATATATATCATTATGTGTTAGTATTTAGGAGTTTTAGGGGATATACTAGTTTAGGATTATAGTGGGCCAAGAGTTATGATGGTTAGTTGTATTAGGGACTAGGGATTGCAGTGGCTAGGGACTAATGGTCAAGGGTTTGGAGATTGAGATATAGGGGTCATGGATTTATGGTTACAAGGATGAAGATTTATATGTTCATGAGGATAATTCGAGTTAGTGATTTTGTGTAATAATATATCTCCTAACCCTTGTGGAGAAGGAGAGAAGAGAGAGGTGAGGGAGGGAGGAGGGATTGGGTAGAGTGGAAGAGAGGAGGGGGATTGGGTGGACAGGAAGAGAGGGGGGTTGGGGTTATAGAGAGTGAGGGGGGGTTTAGGGAGAGACAGATAAAAATTAAGGTGTAAAAAAAATGCGTGCACGCATCTACATGTGCGCGCATTTGTGTGCATGCATGTTTGGATTCAATTTTTTTTTGGCCCCCTTGCAGGTTTAGTATTAGCTTCAGATTGCCAAACCTTAAGGCTAGGTCTGAGTTATAGTAGAACACACCAATTTTTGTAACTACATGTTTTTTACGCTTAGTTCCGCATATGCTCAACTTGTGCACTACTGATGAAATTGCACACACTTGTCGAGCTCTATGTGCAAATTCTAATTATATATTTTTTGAATAGATTTGTTATTGTTTTCTATTTTTAATTCATTTTTAACTGCACTCATGTCAAATGTATAAAATACATAGGTCGTTTATTTGGCCTATAACTTTTGATTGGATTACATATTTCAAAAATGGAAAAGAACCCACACAAGAGTACAAGAATACCTACAAGCTAAAAAATAGTTGATTGATTATGTTCAAACCATGATATGGTGGACCAACACTCGACCATGTCGTTTTAAGGCTTCAATGACTTTCGTAACTTAAAAATATATATATATAATTAACTTTTAAATTTTTGGAAAAATATCCCTGCACAATATTCTTCTGTTTCCTACGCCTCTACATATTTGTTTCCTCATAAATTGACAATTCACATAACAAACCGGTGGACCAACACAAACATATGCATTATTTTTTAGTGAAAAATAACATACCAATCTTAAAATAATGACATTTTGGGGTGGTTATACCACTTTTCCATAAATAAAAGTTATATATTCTGGAAGGTGATCTGTTCTTCTACGTTTCATCTTTTTACACCTAATTCTAAAAAGTTTTGTAGGTACCTCTAATAATTCATTTTAATGATAAGATTTATATTTTTCCAGCATGCCATTGCAACTAACGTGTCATAAGTGGGTATCATTACCTTGCACCATCCCATTTTCGTAAGTTCTGAATATAATAGAAACTCAAATGCATGGTGTACACTTTATTAACTGATGAAATTTATTTGAAACAAATACAGGTGTTGGTGATTATAATGCACCCATAACTAACAATGACATGTGTGATTTTATTTTTGAACAGTTTTGAAAGGATATCTTACATTAATGACACATCATAAGAAAAAATTAGGTATTCCATCAAGTTTTGATAGTAAATCCATTGAATTTAATGGATATTCTCCACTAATGGTAATTCACTTGACTTATTGATTGTACCACTCATCATTCATGACTTTGGTTTTTTGGCTATTAGCATTGAACAATTAATCATCCTTTCTATGTAATTGATTTTCAATCAATGTGCCATCTCAAAATTTGATACCTTGGGAATTGTAGTTGCAAGATTGGGATTAAGAGAAGGGAATTGCACAATGAGTTTTGACCAGAAGCAAAGGCTTCGATCAAATTGAGGTAAGACTCTTTAATATATTTGTAGGCTAAGTTGTTGTTATGGATTTTGGTTTTCAAGCATTTAATTAAATACCTCTGTAATATTCCCATAAGCTCAAGTATTCCATTAATTCTCTATGGCATTTTCCTTAGAAACATAATTCCCCTCCTCGATTTAAGAGTAGGTACCATCTTCCACAGTATTATGAATATCCCTTCCATGCCTAATTAGGTGCGCATAATGTTAGGCTCACTAAAATCTTGTTTTGAATGTCTGATGAAATTTATGGTAATGGCGATTGAATTAAAAAGTGTTATGGTCAAAAGAAGGAAAGCCTAAGCTTCCCTTTTCCCTAATCCAAATTCCTTGGCATTCTTCCCTAACTGGAAGTCGAATGAATATTATGACCAAATCCATTTGTCCATGTCTGTCAAGGTCATATAAATGAATACAAAAATAAAAAAATATTCCTAAGAGAGGAATAATGAGAGGCTGTTATATAAATAACGATGCCAACAAATTCACTATCTACTATTATTCCCTTACTCTGTTAATTGAAATGTTATAAACCCAGAGGAAATACTAACATCTTAGGTTTTTCTTTATGGAAGTAAGGGCCCTATTATATGAAGTTCAAGATACTCAAAAGAGGTGTTTCCTGCACATGGGATTTTTAGCATGGATTTGCGTTGGCACCAAGGAAGAAGGAGACCTAATGTATGGAAGGAAAGGGTGAATAAAAGAATCAAGTTATCTATCCATTTTGATGCACACTTTGATAGATATATTGAGTTAACATGAACCAAGCATCTGTTTCTTGGTGGACATAATTTAACCCAACCAATCTTGTTTGGTTCCACCCCTTTGCAACCCCATCCAAGTATCTTAGAAGAGCCTCTAATGTTAAATCTGAACAAAAACAAAGCTTGGGGTGTAAACCCTAACCCTCCATAATTAGGAAACATACGATGGGGTGATCCATATCCCAATCATCAACAAGTTAATACATCTCCTTCTATTGCTTCTTTGAATTCATCATCTCATCCCAAAGACATTGTTAAAAAACCATGTCCACCATAGCTTGTAAGCCCCCTAGACTTAAAAGGAAAGCGACCTTTGTCGAAATCACCATCATGAATGACTGAAAAAATCCATCAAACTCTAGTTATTGTCCACTCAGAAGCAGATTTCACCAAAGGGAAAAATAAAGGCAAGGTGGATATACCTCATTTAGACTTGTTCCCAAAATCTCCTTTTTTGATATGAATTGTACTCTTCGTAATTGCTAGAAATTTTCGTTGGAATGATGTATTTTTTTTGTTAGCATGAAGTGGATAATTTTAATTACTACTTTGATCTATATGAATGATAAAACATGAACAGTTGGGTTTGGCATGTACATTTGTTCTAATGGATTATCATGCTATGAATGAATTATGTTTGCTAAAATTTGGAAGTTATAAGGAGGAAAATTAAGTTCAAGTTATGATGAAGACTAATCACAAGTACTTTTATATCAGTATGATAAATTCTTTGGGAGAGATGAGGCATTCGAATCGTTGGGATTCATCCCCCTTGATGGATTTTAATGATAAGTCAAATGGATTTCCCCTTTTCTAGTCATTTAAATCTTATTTCCATACATTTAGTAACATAATTCGTTTGTTTCTCATCTTGATTCTATTTGGTATAATTTTTAGATATTTTTTACGAAATGGTAACGTGACAGAATTTTTACATTAACCCCTATTCACCATCTAAAATTCTATGAACAAATTCAAATATTTGTCAGGTAAATAAACTAATACAATTAGAAAATCTGTATAAGCAAACCTGAAATTAGATACACAGAACATTACAAAACAAGACATAGATATTCTACCTGTATTTGTCATGTAAAGTAGCCCCCTGTCGAACAATATTATCATTTAAATCCATGTCAAATGTTGGAGTTTATTGGTTTTTCCATTTTTTCTGCAAAGATGGGCAATGTCCAAGGAATATTTTAGGGGTGAAGTTTATCCCATGTGCTAATTTTTAAGGTTTCTTTTCCAAAAAATTATTCACCATTTTCCCTTTTTTTCCAATATGATTCACCCAAATTCCATAGGAATAAAATTTTTTACTCTAAAAAACACCAAAATTGTCCAAAAGGTATATATAAAACCCTTCGAAATTTGAATATTTTTTTAAAAATATTGCTAAACATTTTATGGTTGGAAATTTGATAATTAGTAATATTCGCCAAGGTTTCTACACTTTAACAAAATTATGGATCCTTAAAATGTTCCCTGGAAATTTCCATGTTTGTGGAGCTAAGCACAAGAAATGCATAATAGATTGTTGTCCGTAAAGCTGAGGATATAGCTTATCAATCTCCTCTGTAGGAACATAAAAAGACAGTTCGGTAGGATCAATAAAAAATAAACAAAAAACCATTTATATAGTTTAAATTTCCTAATTACTATCTTGGCCTGTATAAACCTGTGATTGAAAATCTTCAAATGACAGTCACTTGAGTGGATTTTGATGCAATAGATTTTTACATAAATCAATTCAATTAGGAAGAAGATATCCAACAATACCATGCAGAAAGTGCATATCATGTGGTCTCATAATGTTCCCTAATAACTCCATTTGAGATTTGACGAAAAATGGTGGATTTCTTGTTATGAGCTGAAATAGAATAGTACCCATGCTCCATAAGTCTACCTTGGCATCATATTGTTGAAAATGGAACCTACAAGGGGGTGCCTCTAAAGCTCACATCGACTATTCATTGAAAATCTACAAATCAAAAAGCTTAAATCGACTATCCATGGTGTTGGGTGATTAGTGTAGTGTCAGAGAATATAACAATGATGAGAATCAATCACGACCAAGCAAACAGTTGTTGTGGTAGTGGAAACTTAGGATGACTACAAGCAGTTGTCATGCATGCGGTCATGGTCATAGAAAGCGCATGACCATTGTCATGAAAATCTGGCCAAAGAAGAGTGCTCATATAAGATTTACCTCTCCCCTACAACGAAGTGCAATACCAAATAGAAAGAACATTACCTCGAAAAGACATCAAATAAGGTCTCAAAGAAATTAACTGACTTGAACATATGACAAGTGTTAAATTTAATTAGCTACTCTACTCATCAAGTTTATCTTTATGATTTTTTTAAATTATTTTAACATAATATTTTATTTTTAAATTTTTTATCATCAATTAAAGATTCTATTATGTAATATTAAGCTTTTAAATGAATCATATATTTATAAATTATAATGATAAAAAGAAATTATTTCACAATTATAAACATACTATATGATAATCATATACTATATGGTAGTCAAATGGTTTCTCTTTTCGATTATAGTATGAAAAGTTAACTAACTCACACTATAAACAACTAGAGTTTCTATTTAAACGATGGCAATTTTACCAACTTACCTCTCGAATTAATAGTTTCCAACTAGAGAGAGAGAGAGGATTTCCACAACTACAAAAGAGTCCACACGCATATGAAAGATTGGAAAGAATTAGGTTTAGAACCCGTGTTTGAAGATACACTCGATTACCACATAAAATATTTAAACATATTGTGGAATGACGAATATTAGATTTTTGTCGGACTATGTGAAAAGAGGTGGGAATACACACCCTAAGCTTAAAGCCCATTGCAAATCAAAACTACTCGACCTTAATTTTATTATATTACATGTGTATGTATTTTTTTTTGTAAATTGCAGAGAGAAATTTAATTAACAGATCCGAAAGACACATCAAGAGCCGAAATGTTTGTAGCAGATTAGGGAGGCCTTAAGTGGTGAAGCCAACATCCCAATCGCTCAAAAATGTTGAACTGACTGACATAATACAAAATAAAGACCTCCTCGGTATGGTCTGGCCATAAAAAGACTGGGACTTGCTTCAAAAATAAAGTTTCATATTGTCTGGTGTTGTTGTAAAATAAACCGTATAGAAAATTAAAACAAAAAAGCTGATAATCACAGAGATGACCCAGAGCTATGGCAGACCATTTAGCGATTTGCTAGTGGCTCGTTTGGTTTCTCCTCAAGGATGGGACAAGAAGCATATAAATCTTCAAAAGTCCCTAGAGGGGGGAGAGTGGGAGAGGGAGAACCTAGAGCACATGTACCGTTGTGAGCAGCGTCGATCACGAGAGTTGCAGGAGCCGAGCCCTTGTCCTTTCTTACCTTGGACTTTTTCTGTGCAGACCCAGGTTTTGGAGCTTCAGGGGCTGCAGCGTCCTCATTGTTTTCCTACACGACCGGTTCAGAATCGCCACCCAGGGAGAAAATGTCCCAGGTCATATTGGCGTCCAAGGTATTCAAGTGGTCCGTGGCCTCTTTCAGGCTGGTGTTGATGTTCCTCACAATGCTGGTGCTGGTTTTCCAACTTGCCTCCATCTCTTCAACAAGGGTACTTATCATATTTTTTAACAGCCAATACTGATTTATGGCACCACCATTGTTGCCTGAGGCGAGCAGGGCCGCCACCCTACGAGCTTCCCATCCATCAATTAGGCTGTGAGTTCGTGGAGAGATGCGCAGAGCGTAATCGTCCATGATAGTCCAGTCCATGGCAACCCTGGACCTTCAACTGGAGCTAGTTCTACCACTGCCACATAGAGATATACCTCTGTTGCGTGGCGTCATGGCAGTGAGAGCAACAGGGGAGACCACAAATATTATCCTAAACTCAGTAGAGGGAGCCATAGAGAATAACCAGAGCACAGCAGTAGGATTAGAAAACATGCTGACCAAAGCCTTTAAAGGGCCGAGCCAAGCCAAGTTCCTCCTATGGAGGCAATAAATGATACAGACTGTCATCATTGGAAAGGGTGGCAGAATTGATTGCATATCACACCGGCCAAGAGAGAATGTCATTCTAGACGCGCGCGAAGGAGAGTGTGATTATCACCCTCGTCCTCCCCCCTTAAATAAACGTCGTCGCCCAGGTTGCCAGGTGACAGGTGTGAAGCTGGCGTCATCTCATGGCCAAGTTCATGCATGCCGAAGACATCACCACGTGAAGTAGGTTGGTTGTACGTCTGATCCATGTGCGCGATGGACGAGGTGGAAGGCACATGGTCACCCGCATCCGGGGTACATTTGTATGTATTTTATTAATAATTCAAAAAATAAATTTTTTATAAAAAAAAAACAAATAAAAGGATACAAATTTTCAACTAAATGTAAAATTTATAAAAGTGATACGATTATGGCATTCAAATTTATATCAAGTGGTATAATTATGGCATTTGTTATTCAAAGAAGTGATATTGTCTAAATTTAAGAAGGAATATCATAGTGTTAACATAATTTTATTGATTTTATGAAAGTTTTCATTCATTTTCTGATTTTTCTGATAAAGCATACATAAAAAGTTCAATAACCAAGGATTGAAGTCAGTATAATGTGATATGAGCAAAATTCAATAACAAAATAATAAAGCATTCAATTGAGCAAACAATTTCAAGAAACTGCACTTTTCAAAATGTGCATATCATGCGATCCATTAGCACCAATATATATAATATAATCTAACTTAAGGGATGTATAAAAAAATATAATTTATCAACCAAGCACAATCTTAATAACTAGCTTTACCATCTTCATGTTATTGTTGAAATTCAACTCACTTTACCATCTTCATGTTATTATTGAAATTTTCCCACGGTTGAAAGTTACACTCCATAGAAAACATAGTATGGAAAAAGGAATTGATAATTGACAAAAATATTTTTATATTTTTATACCCTTTCTCTCCTTTTCGAGAAAATCCTTTGTTTATTTTTCCTTCTCTACTTATTAACAATCGACAATGAATTACAAGTCTTAAGACAATTACATCACTTGTTCTGTAATTATTGTTTTGTTTTCTAGAACTATAGAGGGGGACTTTATTTTCTCAACATATTTTATAAAACCGTCTCACAAGAATCAAACTTCCCATTAAGAGGTTGAACCAACGTATCTCTAAAACCCTCTAGGTCACTCAACCTCTATTATGTATTATCAAGTGCCAGAAACAATGAATGCATTATGAGGTTGTTTCAAAGGCCATTGAACCTCCATCAGGTTTTACCAAGAGCAACAAATAATGCAATGCATATACATATACGTATATACACATGTTGTAGCACACCCATTGCATAGACTTGATTCCATCTCTCCAACATGTCCATAGTAAAGACTTGTTGCACTACAATTTCTCTTGTTTAGATTATCTACTTTTTTCTACTTTTAATATTGCTTTTTTTTTTTCACAGAAAAATATAACTTACTATTAATATACGAAATAGTAAATAGTGCCAGCTGTCAGAAAAATACATACTACTCACATCTGCCCTATAGAGCATATGAGCCAGGTCAGCCAAATAGGCCAAAATGCCAACATCACCATCCGAGAATACCAATATGTAGTGTCATATGTCCACATAATAAAACATGAACCCCTCCCGAAGGAGAAACAGGTTCATCAATCACTAGAAACCGTCAAAGAGACCATCCAAATATAAAAGTTCACAAGTGCAAACAGCCATATCTGCCAAACATAAAAAATATACATATATGTCCAGCAGTGCTAAGTATATCAAAAACACAACCAAACAACCACAGACAGTAGAGCCACAAATAGAGGATGTATACAAAAACGTCCAACAAGAAGTTGGAAGTAGCCCCTATGTATAATCTACACATAGAACTAACAGCGCATGTAAGTATAACAGCTCACACAATGTTGAGCAAAAAAGCATCATAATAAACAAATAAAGGAAAATAGAGCATAAAGTATCAAGTCCAATGAAGATGATGAGTGCCCTGTGTAAACAAAGTGTCCTCCCGCCATTCCTGCCACATGATGACCCCAACCTCAGAGATAAGAGCCTTCTTAGATAGCATGTCCGCCTCCATATTAGCTTCCCGGAATACATGGTCGAAATGTATGTGATGGAAGTCTTTGATTAACATCAGAGTCGCATCCATCCAGTGTTTAAGAAGCATATTATTTAAAGTGGACTTGCCACTCGCCCAGGAGATAATGGATAGTGAATCGCCAAATACCACAAGTGAGGTGATCCTCCGCAAGTGAGCCCAGAAAAGTAATAACCAAAGAGCACATAGCTCGCTCCTGGTATTGGAACCATTGCCCAGATTTAGCCAGATATGGATGGAGACAACGTTGGAAATGTGAATAATGGCACCCGCTCCAACCCCCCCAAATCGACCCACAGCAGCTCCATCAAAGAAACCGCATGGGTAGATCAGCACCGGGGGAGCATAGCGAAGATTCCTATCCGGTTTATCTCTGCCCCCAACTGTACCGTAGATAGAAACATATTCATTATGTGCAACAAGTGTTTTATAGCATATCCCAACCAAGAAAGGGGCACGATTCTAAAAAATGTGCAGGTTTCGAGCTTTCCAAACCTCCCAGATCATAAAAAATGGTAGCTCTCTACTCCCGTTAACATGACGAGACCAAGCATCAAGACAATCACTTAGAGAGCAGTAGTTCCATTGAAAAAATACACTGGCTTTGTTTGCAATTAAGGACCAAAGTTCTCTTATGAAAGAACAGGAAGTGAAAAGATGGTCCACCGTCTCCCCCTGTGTGCAGCAAAAGGTGCACCATACGGGGCCACAAAATCCACGCCGGCAGAGATTGTCCCAAGTTAGTATCTTGTTATTCAACGCTAACCATATGAAGCATTTGATCTTGAAGGGCAAGGCAAGTTTCCAAATAGTTCTGTCCCACCAGCGAACCAATATATGTGACTCAGCAAATAATGCATCATATGCCAATTTTGCAGAAACCTTCCCACCAGCCACATCCCACGTCCATACTAATCTGTCAGCTTCATCAGATAGCCTCATATTAGATTGATACAGCGGCTTAATATATTCCTACCATTCAAGCCTCAAGGAACCCGTAAGTCCCAACTGTGCAACCGAGATCCACCGTGGGTGACCGTCCCCATACCATCCAGCCACATGTGCTAAAGTGTAGTAACCATTTGCATAGAGGTGTGTTCTCAATTCCATCGATAGAGAGTGTCTCGATGAACCCCCATGAACGGATCCAGACCCTACTTTTAATATTGCTTGTTTCTTCTAATTCACTCTTGCTATTGCTTATTGTCTCCAATGTTGCTTTATATTTATATTGGTTTTCATTTGATTGAAGCTTTTGATATTAAATGTGTCAACTTTAAAAAAAAATGATTAAAGATCTTCCTTTACCATCTCAACTCTATTGTAATTAAACGAATACAAACTATTTATATCTCTGATATGAATCGAGAAATTGGATTAATCTTCAACTATACATTTTGATTTTTTATTTGGTTAAAATTACACTATAGTTTAAATAACATTTATTTATTTATAATTTTAAAAATTATATTTAACTCCTATTTCATTCATTGGTTGAGTACAAGGTGACGTCGTCCTAGGGCTGTGTGCCCCAGGACCCGGCGGCTGGCTCTCGTCAGCGAAGTGTCCAGGGGTTTTGTGCAGTGGCTGTCGTCAGGCGGGCGAGCGTACGTTTGGTTTGTGGGATTCAATGCAGTATGGGCTGGGCAGCAAATCCAGATAAATTGGGCATCGAAAATCATCCGGAAGGACGTAACAATCCTCGCCATGATTTTCAGACGCCGGAGATTTGACATTCCAAGAATAAGACGTCGCATTTTGGCATTCGAAGAATAAAACACATTTGCAGTATCGAATTAAGCTGATTAAGCTGTCAATCAAAGAAACTGTCACCTCCGGACCACCACGGTTACTCTGAATGCGAATCTCCTCTTCCAGCTAGTGAGTCTCATTTCGTCAGTCCCTCGCATCTTTCAACTCAATGAAATTGAAAATTGTGACTAATTTTGCAGAGTCAGGCCTCACTTTTCTCTTGAATTCGTTTCAAGACCGCAAGAATGTGAAGTCACTGCTCATATGGATCAACAATGAATTTTGCTCGCCTCACCTATCTACTAAGTACTTTTACATTTGAACTAAATTGTCAGCTCAAATGTGGGTATTATGACATCATGTCAGCCATCGCTCTGATTTGTGATGTATGGTTTTGAAATTGAAAACGGCTGCACAATTCAACCCAAGAGCCAATGGAAACTATAAATAGTGTATACCCATAGTTGTATAATGAATTCCAATACACAGGCACATTCAGTTATCCATCTGGACAATTTCTCAAATAGCTTTTAATATCGTTGCCTACTTCACATTTCATTCCACTATATGGATATCTATCTCAATATTTGAATATAATATCATCGAAGATTAGTTTATTTGTTTTCTTGGTAGACGATGGCCACTCAACTTGTTACAAAGCGAAACGTGACACGAAATCTATGAGGCATACAATGGTCCCGGTCATTAATTAGACTTGTTGTAGTGTTTGTGGACTTGTCCACTCGTGCTGCATGGAGGGTATGATATTTACCCATATTTATGGTTGCTGGGAAGACCATAAATAAGGTAGTGTCAGATTATGTAGGTAGTAACGTGCAAATTTGTGGAACCTCCATTAAACAGTTTTTGGTAGAGATGTGCTGCGGGATTCAATGCGGTATGGGCTGCATGTTCAATGCGGCATGGGCAGGCGCCAACAGTGTGCACGTTGTTTTCTCTTTTTTTTTAGTAGAAGGAGAGGCATCCCGGTTACACTCGCAATATTGGTTTATGAAACAAGGATGAGGAGCCCCCTTACCAAAGATGAGAAATTTCAAAAGAACTTCACAAACTCCAAAGCCACCCTGTCATTAAATCCCTGAAGCTTTTCAAAGTAAACCAGTCAACCTCTCAAACATTCCGTGTGGCCTCCATATTAATCTGGAGGATATATATGCCCACCCGTTCATGACTGGAAGCATTGCCCCTCAATTGCTATGAATCTTCAAAAGAAAGAAGAAGACAGAGTGCAGCTGAGTAACTGACAGGTTTTTTGTTCTGAAGCCTGGAAAGGAATTGCAGCATGCATCCTACAGGCGCTGCCACATTCGTTTATTGTGGAGGGTCGAGGACAAGAGGGGGAATTAGCAGTCTGCGGATGCAGGAACCGTTGGTCTACCACATCTGGCCCTCAATGAATTTACTCTTCATTGTTAAGGGTTTTCTTCTTTATTAATCATGGGACGTCACTGACTTTCCATATTTGCACAAGCATTAGAGTGGATTGCATTGCAGCATTTGGACTCTCCCCAAACAGGTGCACTTCTTCCTCTTTCCAAGGGACTCTGTTTCCTGAGAAGCTCTGTCATACTCGCTCCCTTTTTTTCAAATTCCAACTGAGCTTTGTATTCTATTAAAAAATGAACTCCATCAAATTGTAGCATGGTACGACTGTCGCTCTCGCTTTTTGTTCTCGCCGCATCAATGGAATGTTATTACAGTGGTCGTATGCCTGAGGGTTTCCGCGTGTCCCCGCAAGCAGGAGGAGCCGAGAATATCATTTGGGGCGGATTTTATCCAGCTCTGCTCAGCCCTAATGGCAATTCTGCCATGGGATTCAGTAAAGTTGATCGGGATAATCATTTTCTTTTGAGCGTTGTATGCGTTACAAAATCTGAGAATGGAGAGGAGAACGGAACGGAGATTGTGTGGACCGCAAACAGAAATAATTACATTCATATGGATTCTCTAAATCGTAACAGAAGTATTGGACAAGAATTCCCTATTGGGTCCTTTTGGTAGTTAGAGAGCGGTCAATTGATTATATTTATGAATGTGATAGCAGCCAATCTGATTTATTGCAATCTGATTTATTGCTATTCAGTTAAAGGTTTTTCAGTGAATGTTAAATCCATAGATATCAATGTTAGAAGAAGCGGATTATTTATATATTTCTTGAAAGTGCTTCTTCACATACCAGTTTGTTAAATTTTCTGTTAATGTTGTACATTTAAGTACATTATGAATGCTTTTAAACTCTACATATTGCCATGCTATATTTTAAATGGCTTCTGTCATTCTTACTCTATTGTTAGTGGGAATTTGTTTGACATAATATAACATACTTTCAAGGTCCCTCGTATTCATTTATGTTTCAGTTATTCCTCTGCCTCAATGCATCTCTCTTAGTTATCTACATATTCCTGCTCCCAAGTTCTGGATTCTGGAAGTAGCTTGTGTTCCAAGTAGTTTTAATGTCTTTATCAAGAGCCACTTTACTGTTTCCCTTGCAAGTTTTCTTTCATAGGGAAAATGCTCTCGAGTCTCTCTAGTTGCCTCAATGAGTCCCCAATGCCTACATAAACATGATTGTGTCGGTTCTATCTGTTGACTTCATTATAAAATTGTCGATGATCTCGAGCTAGTCTATCCTATTGGAAAGAGTATGTGAAGGGATCCTATGCACACGAAAATATGGACTCATGGAGCATCGCTATGGTAATTATGCTCATACCTTATTATTTCAATATTGAAAAGACACCAAATTGGGCAAACAAAACAAGAATCGAACATAGACTCGGGCGTTGGTGCTTATCATTGCATGTAGTTTTGTAGGCAAGAGATGCAACAAAACTAATAAAACTACGGGGTTAGATGAGGTACTTGGGTTTTCTCGGAGGGAACCGTTCTCACAAACAAAATCAGGACAACATAGAAGATATTCTTATCTGTTTACAAGAGTGTTTGGAAAATCTATTTACATAGAAGTATTCAATTCAGATTTAGAATCAAAGATATTATTTTTTCTATATCTATCATCTCAGAGAAAGAGCTCCATCTCGTGGCTCTTGTTTTTTATATTTGTTTATTTTGAATTTGGAAAGATTGCCATAAAATTAATTTGAACAATTCACTTATCTCATCATTATGCAATCTAAGAAAAACATAAACTCTAATCCACCCCAAATCTCAAATAAAAACACTAATAATTAGATTAACAAAAAATTAAAAATTAAGAACAAAATGCAGAAACCAAAATAACACTCATTCTATTATGTCTATTCAATGAAAATCCGTAGAACAACACCAAATAACTCCGCCAGATGGCGAATCCCAAGAGCCGAGATGACGACAAGCACGGCCAACATATAATTACGCCAAATGGCGAATCCCAAGAGCCTGAGATGACGACAAAGATGATACCCTTTAAAGTCATTTCCGCCACCAGCCTATAAATCTGTAGATCTTCGATTACAGTAATGCGTCCCATCCATAGTGTATTTTAGCCAATGGTATAATCAAACCGAGCATTTTCATGAAGGAAGAGATCTTCTCCCTCCAGATTTCTCCAGTACATATCTCCTTTGCAAATAATTGAGCTCTTCACAGATCACATCATAGAGCTACAGAACAAGAGTTCGATTCATTTTTTTATCTTTTTACATGACATCAAAATTCATACATATGTGCATATCTCCTTTTCAAATAACTGAGTTCATCACATATTACATTATAGAGTTACAAAACAAGGGTCTCTTGCTAACAGGCTGGGTGGCTAGGGTGATATGCTGTGGCCGTTTCTACTTGGGATCGAACCTCAGATTATCTGTTCCAATGGTCTCCTTAGCCTGCAGTGCCCTCCAACTATTTTACATATGAAAATAAATAGTTGTTCGAATATCAATTTGTTTCTCTAGTTGATTTAGATTTAAATATTAATATTTCTGCACCAACAACATTAAACTCACTGTTACTGAGTATTTATTAAAACCTAAAATAAAAGTTCAATTCATTTTTTTATCTTTATCTATTAATTCTTCAGAAATATCAATAATATACTTTTTTCATATATATATATTCAATCTAACACAAATTAAATAAATTGAATGATCGCCAGCAACTGATGGAGGAGCTAAAACTGTTTTCTATTCATTAAGTTTGTTAATTCTTTCATAATCCAAAAGGAGATAAGAGAAACCATTAAACAAATATTGAACTGTTTTCTATTCATTAAGTTTGTTAATTCTTTCATAATCCAAAACCACTGGATTGCGTTATGGCAAATAAATTAACATACACTTTGATATGATTTGTGGGTGATGACACATATTCTAACAGTTAGATAATAAAAGTTCATTAAACAAAGTTCACAGACACTATTATTTGATGGGTAAAGATTGTTTAAATGAGAAGATGCATCTGGTGGAATTATAACAGCACCCTATCCCGCTGCTTTTCCGACCTAGGCTACTTTCTTTGTTGCCATCTCTGCCTCTGGTGCCTTTACTAATTAAACTGGACCATCAAGGTCATCACCTGGGTAAAAAGCCTATGCCTACTTGAATGTATTAAAATAATTATTATAATATTTAATTAAGAATATTTATTTATAAGTGTAATAAAAAGTAATAATAAACATTAAATAACTAATATTAATATTTATGATTAGATCAAAATCAACTAACAATTTCAATAAACAAATGTAATGATAAATATTATAATTACAGTCTTCAAGTAAAAACAAATTATAAATATTTATAATAATAATTTATAAATACTTATTTATAACTGTCAACAAAAAGTAATGATAAAAAGCCAACAGCCAACAACATTTAAAATTAGATCAAACAAATTAATAATTTCTAAGTAACAAACTACATTAAATCAAACAAAGGAACAATTTCTAAGTAACAAACTGTCTTTTCTCTAATATGTCTCCCTATGTTCACCCTTTAATCATTTCTATTTCAAATATCAAGTCACAAAATAAAACTCCTATAACTACAATTACAACTACAACTACAATTGATTAAGACAACACCAAACAAACTTGCCAATAGAATGTTTAAAATTTACAAAGTTTCATATAAGAAACACATTACATTTTAATATTCCACAAACACACATTTATAACAAATCTTTTATACATACATTTATAACAAATCTTTCAAAAAGTTATAGTTAAGGTTAGTTGAAAGCATACATACTATATAATAAAATAAAAAATGTTAACCTCAATTAGTTCTCATATTAGAAAACATAACAAACCATTTTTATCAACAAACTGTGTTTTTTCTAATATATTTTTCTAGTTTTATCCTTTAATTTTTTCTATAATTAATATAAATTGATAGATTAAAATATTTGCAACAATAATTACAATTGATTTAAAACAGCACCAAAGAAACCTGCCAATATCACTTTTAAAATTTACAAAATTTCATATATAAAACACATTACCTTACTATTCCACAAATATACATTTATAACAAATATTTCATATAAGTAAAGTTAATAAACATACATACTATATAAAAAAAATGTTAATTTCAATTATTTCACATATTAAAAAAAATTAATAAATACCTTAGAAACTATCATAACCCATTAAAGTTGAGTATACAATCAAGTCTTTTCTATATTATTAACTAAGAAAGTTGAGTACATAATCCAGTCAATTTAATAAATACCTTGAAACTATCATAACTCATTAAAGTTAAGGATATAATCCGGTCTTTTCTATATTATTAACTGAAAAAGTTGAGTATACAATCCAGTCTTTTCTATATTACTAAGTTAGAAGAGATTATTGTTGTAACCCAATAAACTCAGATAACAAAAATCTATTAAAATGGTTAGTACAATTAAGAACTAACTATAAACACTTACATATGTAATTAATAATCCAAATGTTTTTGGAAGTTTGGGGGTTATACATACATAGAGATATACTAAAAACAATAAACCAACTTCAACCATTTATATTTATAAAAACAATAAACCAACCTAACATTTCAATCTTAAACGTAGATACTTATATGCTTATATGCCATTAAATATTAATATTCTTAACAAGAAGTTAACAAGAAACATCAATGAGTGAAGCATTTTTAAGAATAGAGTACTGTATACATGAGTGTATATCCACGAGTTAGCAACCCAGCCAACCATCACTTCTCTGTCAACTCACAAAATCGAACTCACTAATGGGTTAAAATGTAATAAATACCTTTAAAAATGTTGCAAGTTGAAAGTAGAAAAACACTTTACAGTTCCATATAATTGCAATATGTAATAAATAACTTTAAAAATGTTGCAAATACCTTTAAAAATGTTGCAAGTTGAAAGTAGAAAAACACTTTACAGTTCCATATAATTGCAAGGTTGAAAGTAAATAACAGGTCTGACAGTTTCACAAATATATATTTATGATATATCTTCCTGGTAAATAAGGTTCATAGATGCTTCTGTGCAATTAGAAGAGTATCTCAAAACTCATATTCTGAAATAAAAAACATAATCTATCAACACATACATGCTTCCATAATACATATTCGATTAAAGAAAAACATAAGCAGCTTATACCATGCAGCTGATAATACCAATGGAACTATGATTCAAGCTGGCCTGTTCTTACTTTGTGCATGGACATTCTTTAGATGCCGCAGCTTGGCACAGTGCCATATACAGTAGCACTGAACCATGGATCTGTGTCAAGCTACGGCGTTTAAAAGATGCCCATATATTTGATCCCTCTGTGGCCCTATCTCACAGAGGCATAGAAATTCCACGACTGGCCATAGAAACTATATGCTAACAACAAACAGAAAAGCTCTAACGAGCTTAGAACAATTCATAAACTGCAAGGAGTGAAGACCCCTATATATACTAATTCTGAGGGCGAGGGGGTCTGAGGGTGGTGTTCGTATGCTGTGAACAAGAATTCAAAGGGATTGTACACAATGGGGTCTTATCGAGGTGCAAAGAAGATGCCTCCGTCCACCAAGGTCGGCAGTCTTGTTTTAGATCCGTAAAGGCCTTGGCGTCCCTTCCAGTCTGTGTTTAGTAGAAGAGATATGGTTTTTTGAAACCACGAGCGTGAGTGCGTGTCCTTGATTTTCTAAATTTGTAGAGGGGCCGAGAACTCTGCATCGCCAGACTTTAGTAACATTTTTTCTTTCCTGTCATAATTGCTATATAAACCTCATTCACAGAGGTGCAGGCTTTGAGTACACCGAAAATCAGACTATTACTTCTTCAAAGGGTTTTTCTAAAGGTTTATGGGAACTTTTGCTATTTTGTTATTGCAGGTAAACCCTAACGTAGTGCCAGTGCCATGTCAGTACAAATATCATCCATGGCTGTACCTGGAGATGTGGGCAGGATTGGATTGCAAGTTGAAAATCAATTCAACAGAACGGGACGACGTTAAGGAGAGTTTTATTTTTATGAACAATTTACCCATCAAAATTCAGAGGACTAATAAAATATAATATTTTTGTAAGTATATCACAAATAATGTTTTAATCAATATGGTTTGGTTATTTTTTTGGGAACAGTAATTTTTTAAGGGTGTATCCAACAGTCAGCAACTCAGTCAGATATACCAGAAACTTGTAACTCAGCAGGAACTGAGATGTCCCAAGATTTTTTATCCCAAGAAAAAACCTCTATCCCAAAAATCACCTAATATGATTTGGTTATTTTTTCAATCCATGAAGTTTTTCAAGTCAAAAGAATGGATATATAACCTAAACTCCGAACAACCTGATCACCCTGTGGGAAAGTGGCTTCTTCATATCGTATAAATATGTAAACTTAACATACCAATTACTCTGTGAGCAGTAGACTCCACGTCACAATTGCCATACACCTCGCAAAAGATTAAAATATGTACTCGTACAACTAAAATTCACACAGGTCTCTCAAGTAGTATGATTTTTGTCATAAAATCTGTACCGTTGCAATTAAAATCCATACAGGTCACTCAAATTATATGAATTTTCTTACTATCTAAGAAAATCTGTACTGTTGTAACTAAAATCCACACTGATTGCTCAAGTTGTATGATTTCTCTTCTCTTTAAGATCTGTACTATTTCATCTAAAATCCACACAGGTACCTCAAGTTGTATGATTTTTCTCTGTCGATACTCTCAAATTTATTTAGAGCACATTTATTGGTCATAATTCGATGGCTTGAAATTCGAAGAGAAGAGAAAATGGAGAGAAATATACTACATTCATGGGTTACTTCCTCGTAACCATCGTTACAGTACATTCAATGGCCATATTAAAAGACTGTAATATAATTGTATTGCTTGAAATTCAAAGAGAAGATGGAGAGCCGAAGTACAATTACATTCGTCTATCATGGACTCAGATTTATACTACAGACGGGGTTCATCGCCCGTTTATGCTCACGCTTAACGAATTGTTCCTGCTCTGTCTGTTTGTAAAACAAATGGTGGACGGTTGTTCGTTTTCATAAAATACAAAACAGTACCAGTTTTTTAATAAACAAAAAACAAATTAAAAAAAAACTGCAATAGAATCAGAAGTCTCGATTGCTAATAAAAATGATATTTCTCCTTCATTCTTTGAAATCAATTTGTATATTTGTTTTTTTTTTAAATATAAATATGATTTAAAAATTTGCAATTTAAATATATGTTCCATCCCTTCAGCCAATTGCGTTTCCATTCAATCCTTCAGCCAATGGTGTTTACAAGACATTAGAGGGTGGCAGCCATTGAATGCTCTACATTTAATGAAGAGAGATCCTCATTGTTGTTGCATGTTGTATGGGATTGTGAGGGTGTTGGAGTTGAAGGTTTAATGGACCTAGTTACATTGTTGTTCCATGTTGTATGGGATTGTGAGGGTGTTGGAGTTGAAGGTTTAATGGACCTAGTTACATTGTTGTTTCATGTTGTATGGGATTGTGAGGGTGTTGGAGTTGAAGGTTTAATGGGTAGTTACATGCGTGTAAAGATGGTAGATGCTATTTTCTCGTTACATTGTTGTTCCATGTTGTATGGGATTGTGAGGGTGTTGGAGTTGAAGGTTTAATGGGTAGTTACATGCATGTAAAGTTGGTAGATGCTATTTTTGGTCATTTCCTTGGTTGTTATTGTTGTTTCTTTAGTAAATATTATAAGAAGGTGAGGATGTTGTTGGTTGCTTCTTGGAAATTGTGCATTATTGTGTTGTTTCTTTGCTTGGGGGTGTTGTCTTTGATCATAGGTTTTGTCCCTCTATTTGGTGTTGTGTGGGAGTGTGAGGGTGATGTTGGAATCAAGGGTTCACTAGGTTGTTGCATGCATGCATTGTTGGCATATACTTTTGTATGGCTATCACCCTTTGCTCGGCGTTATGTGGGAGAGAGCACATTGTTGGATATTTCTTATGGATTCTTAGATTCTTCTTGGTCATGTCTTTTGTTCGTCGATGTTATCCCTATATACTGAACATTGTGTAGGAGTGTGAGAGTATTATTGGAGTCAAGGGTTCAATGCATTATTGTATACATGCATGTTGGTGCATATTTCTATGTGGATATTTCCCTATTTGTGGGTGTTTTCCCTTTGCTCAACAGTGTGAGAGGGTGAGGATGTTGTTGGTGGTTTGGCAATTGATAGAATTAGGCATTGTGTTCATTGGAACAATCAAATGCCTTTGGTTGGTTGTCCATTTTGTGGGGTTGTTGTTGGTTGTTAGTGTTGACCCTCTAGAGGACATTGTGTGGGCTCTTCCAAACAAGAGGGTGAGGGTGTTGTTGGTGATGGTTTACTAGGTTGTTGCTTCTACTCTTTGGAATGGTATGCAAGTAGCTATGTGTTTCTATTATTGATTCCCTACCTTCTTTGCCTAAGTTGACAAAATTGTTTAAATATTTTCCCTATTGATTTTTGCTTCTCCCTTTTCACATAGGCTTTGTGTAGGATTTTTTCTTTAATTTGCTTTTGTGGTATCTAGAATTGTTGCTCACAATGGTGGTGTTTGTGTGCGAGAAAAATGTTGGGTTGTAACCATTTTTGGTGGACGATTCTATGTGATTATTCTCCCTCTTCTCACCACCCTCTTAATTGTATTTTCTCTTATTCTCTTTTGCAAACACTATTTCCCTAGATTCATTGTTGTTGTCCCTTTGCTTGGTGTTGTGTTAGTTGTTGCTTGCAGTTGTTCATGTGATTTGTAGAACTATTTCTTGTAGTGGCAAGTAGCCAATTTCTCCCCATTTCATGGAACAAAATAGTATCATTCTTTTTTGAATGTGTAGAATTCACAACCTAGAGAATATTGTGAGATCTACAAGACATACAAACACCCTCCCAAGTACCACCCTATTATACATGAGTTCAACATAAGTATTCTTTTGTCCCTAACACATTATACTGTGAATTATATGGTACCTCCACGTAGAGCACAGAAAAGTGTAAGGCCTTGGATGCTTTAGTAGATAGTTTGGATCACTCTACATTCAAAGTATCTGACAAATCACAACCTCAAGGAGAAGGATACCACAAAAAAGGAGGAAATTACAAGGGAGGAAGGATTGGTGGAAAAGGTGGAGTTATGGCACACTATTATAATTGCAATGAGGTAGGTCACCTTTCTCAGGATTTCCCTTTTCCTAGATTACCATGGTATTACTTGGGTATTCTTATTGTAGGGTAAATATCCTTAGTGTTGAACATTGCCTTGAGTTGATTGTGAAATGGGAAAATAGGGTAAGGAACATACCAAAAAACTTAATCAATTGAGAGCCTAGGGATGGTGATGGAGTAGCAAGCCCGACCATCAATATTGTCACTTGTAGAGAAGCTAGGACTAGTGCTAATAATACTAACCTTGACCTTCCAAATATCCATAAGATCGAACCATGAGTGTCAAAGTTCAACCCTTCCCAACAAAGTAAATTTTCAAAGTTGCAGTTGAAATGTTCATGCATATCCCAATACTACCATCCCTAATAATTGTGGAAAAGTTGAAGGGGAATAGTATGGGGTCCATTCCTCCATTTTTGAGTTGTGGAAATAAATCTAAAGATGAACAATCAAGTAAATTTAAGAAACTTCTTGATCTATGGATTACTTTGTTTGTTGATATTCTAAAAGATGAGGGCTTTACCAAGAAGTTGTAAAATTCTCTTTAAATGTTATTTGGAGCTGAAAAAGAAGATGATTTGATTTCTACTAATCTCCCAAAGAGGAAAACTAATATAATAAAGAGAAGAAAGAAAAGGACTAGAAAGGAATTATGATTGGATACCCACGTAGATGGATATGATATTAAGGGTGTAATGTTAGATCTTGGATCCGATTAACATCCTTATGAGGAATTTAAGGGAGGCTATGGGGATCCCTCCCTTGGTTTATTTTCCCATATAGGTGTGCATGGCCAATCAATATAAAATATTCCTAACATGCAAAATAGAGAATGTGGAAGTTGTTTTAGCAGAAGTTAAAATGTTTGTTGACTTTGAAGTAATAGAGATGATGGATAAGACAGATCCTTATCCATGTTTGTTGGTAATTCGTTGGGAATTTGAAAATTATGTTGTCATCAATTTAAAATGATAAATAATGAATTGAAGTTAATGGTATGAAATTTACTTTGCCGCTAGATCCTTATTAAGGTACTAGGTATATGAATTCCATTACAGACACAATGGAAAGGGATATCATGGATTAGATTTATAGCTTAACTACTAAAAAGAGAGAATACTATGTTAATCCCATAGTAGATGGATCGGTTAGCTAGAGGAGTATCCACTCTTTGGATTGGGATAGAAGTTCAAGACCCTCCTACCTATAGTGGTATTTCAAACTAAGAATAATTTCTAGAAAATATGACTAGTAGAGTTGCCGAAGAACAAGAACAACGCATACTGTATTGGATATTTAATTGCAAGATACTCCTAAAGTTTATCTCCCTACTTGGTCCTTATTTTAGACAACAATTATTCATAGGTTTTTTTACTTTGCCAAATTTTGACTGTTTGAATGTAGCTAAAAGAAAAACCAAGAATTCTATGGATTTAGAGATATACAAGGGATACACGAACCCTTTTGTGTATGTGGAGCAATGCACTCAACAATAGTAAAGGGAAATATTAAAGGCTAACACTACAAGGAAAACACCTTCTAGCAGAGGTTTTTGTAGATCTTACACAAAAAGAAACCATCCATTCGTTTATAGTGGAGGTCGCTAGTGAAGGTAGGAGGTCCGAGGTTTTAGTGGAGGTTTTAAATCGGTGCGCTAAAATACCAAACACACACCGGTGCATTTTATGCAAATCCGCACCAGTGCATCACAAATGTAAGAGCATGGGTGTAATAGTTCGCCCCTCTAATACGCAATCCAATGATAATTTAGCTCGACGGAAACCAAAACTTATTTTTTTCCCTGGTCAATCCTTAGCAGTTCGCGTTGTGGAAAAATATGCACCGATGCATGTGGGTGTAACAAAGCACTGAACAAAATCCCAAAAAATATATATTTTTTAAAAACAATATGATGTTTTTATTCTATCTATATGCACTAGACCGCCAACACATAACACTCACTGGTGTGCATACATGATGAAAAACCATCGGCGCCATGGACAACATAGCTCGATGCATTTTTAGAAAAACATTGCGGAGCATGGTGACGAAATAAACGCACCAATATGGAAAATCTATTTAGCACCAATATTGTAAATGTTTTTCAAGAACAACATCTCTACTGGTTTTAAGTAATTTGATTATGGTTTTCACATATCAATTGCATAATTTGCAGATGCCTTTGGGTCTCAAACACATGGAATTGGATGGAAATTCAAATCTACATGCTTTCAAAATTTCTTCAAAGGGTTTTCAACCTCAAGAATTTGAAAATATTGAGATTAATTGTCTTTGCATAGTTGGAAAATATTCCTCCAAAACTAGGTGATATAATTTGCAACAATTTTCTCTTTCAAATTTAGAATCTATAAAGAAACTCCCAAATTCAAGTTTAAACCTTCAATCATTAAAATAAATGAGAGTGGATTATTGTTCCATTTTCACGCACTTACCAAAATATTTTGGATCATTGAGTTCTTTGCTTGGACAATTGCAGTTGATGCGCTCATCATTAGATATGTCATTTTTTCGCAAGATAATATAACTACCAAATGGATTTTTGCAAACTCTCCCTTATTACATGCCTTTCGTTATAAGTATGTTGGAATTTACATAGGGTTCTAGATAGATTTATGGAATTACCAAGTTTAAAAGTTCCTAACCTTAGAAGGCGTGGAAGCCTAACTATTTGGCTGAGTTGAATCTATCAAAGAATTATAACCTTATAGAATTATGTATTGACTTCCATTTTCTCTTGTCATTGCAAAGACTAGACTTGGTGGGATGTTGGCTTTTACAAAATCTCTGTGAGGATTTCCACCATCGTGCTTCATTGCAATATTTGAATCTAAGTTATTTTTCTAGGTTAAATAGAGGAATGCATGTACAAAGTGGTTAAAAAAAAACATTAGAGATGGTGAACATCCTAGGAACAAGTTTGGAGAACACATGCAAAGAAATCCAAGGTGATTAAGCATGGCCTTTTATGGTGATACTAGAGCTGATGATTATAACATTTATCCATCCATAGTTATCATACCAAAGACATAAATTTGTTATTTCCCTAAATGATAGTTAACATTTTTAATTTAAAAACATATCCATACTTGACAAAAATTGCTAACATATTGTTGATGGTTTGGACTAACTTTAAATATTTTCTCTTCGAGTATGTTTTGTATAGGGTTACTCAACATAATCAAATCCCATGAAAAGAAAGAATATGGTAAAATAATGTCTTTACAAATCCTTTCTGTTCTTAGTGATAGATAGGGAGAGGCATTCCATCTATATATTCTTCCTCCATACCCTCTTATACTTTCATATTTCATTGCTTTCAAGTTTTCAAGGATGTGTTTCCATGGTGTTTAATTAATGAAGCAATAACTGACATTGAAAAATATTTTCACATTATTTATGTTGGCAACCACTTTGATAAGTTATCCAAAAAAGTCACCAAGGATTGTGTAGCTCATCGTCCCTATAACTTCCATGCTCATGGCTTCTTTAAGAGTGTTGTAGTAATTGGATTAAAACTTGTAGGATGCTATGATTTTGGTTATGAGCATGGATTATGAGATAGCTCTTTTCAAACAAATACCAAGGTTGCAAAAGATCGACATGGTGCGAAATACCTTTCTAGCTATGAAGCTATATTTGAATATGAAGTGGTTAAAATGTTTTTGGGTGACTGTTAAAGATATCACAAGTTGAAGACATTCACAGAAACACCTCAAAATGGTAAAATGTTGTTGTTAAGAGATTTTTTTATGGGTTACAAGGAGGACAACGAAGACAATTTTCTTAAGAATGGTCGACAATACAAGGTATTGTACATTTTGGCTTCTTTTATTGTCTTTTGGAAACCAATTTTCAACTCCAACTTCTTGATTGAGTTTATTTTGTTTATGGAGAAAAGGTTGCAATTGCGATCCATATGGAACTTGATCAACATTACCTTAAAAAAGAGACTTGAAACTCCATCTTCTATTTGAGAAGATCTTCCTATACCTTAGGGTGTCTCCCTATACTTCAAGACACTAGAGCTATCCAAGACAGGTTGTTAACGAAATAGATTCCTTGATATGGAATGCTTAAAGATAATGTTCTGCAAGATGAAGACCACAGTTATCCATCATGGTAAATTCCTTATGTTGTCAGAATGCATATAAAAAGTTTGAGATTCCTTCAAAGTGGAAAAATTCAAATTTAACTTGAAGAAGAGAATTCCTTAAGGAATCTGTCAAACACTCGAATATAGAACTAGATGGAACAAAAGTATGGGGAGCAAAATTATTTTGAGCCTAATAACAAACTAATTAGGCCAAGTATAGATTGAACAAAAATATGGGGAGTGTTAAGTCAGTAAATTGTTTCTTCAAATTCTGTTTGGTCTGCATGTTATTTTAAGTTATTTATTTGCTTTAACTTGATTTCTCCTTCTTTAGGAATTTTTCTTTAGTCCTTATATGAGATTTTGGGCTTGCTATTGAGATTTTTTCAATTTTTAAACTTTAAGTTTGTTTTTGATGAAGGGTTTGAAAGGTCACTATATTGAATAATGGGCTCATAAACCTTATCCTAAGTAGAGTCATGTATAATCTTTACCTTGACAACTTTTAAACCGCATGCAAAATTACCAAAAGCTGAAAAATTGCGCCGAAATGCAGTTAATTTTATTCTTGTAGCGCTGGAGCCCGAAATTAACAAAGAGCGCGCTACAAGAATATCGCGACTCTCATTTTCTCCAATTTTTGAGCCGAAATTTAGCACGATCTCAGTTTTGGAGTGACTAGTTACGTGATTTGAGGATTTTATTACGTGCTATGTCAGTTTCCATCATGTGAACAGGTGATTTTGATTTATGGAAGGAATCGTGGTCATCATTACTCCAAATACAATTCAGCTTGTCAGAACAGAGGAGTATTTTCAGCGAGATATTACAACACAGCAGGCTGTCGTTCCACTTGTCCACCTTGCAGGAATTGGGATTCCAAACTTACAGCAGAGAGCAATAAAAGCACTTGAAAGTGTTTCTGTCAGTTGTCCAAATGCAGTCGTAGATGCTGGTGGCATTATCGAGCTCTCTAAGTTCTTGTGATGCTCTTTTCCATCAACTTTTACAGGCTATGTTGCACCCTGATGTTCAAACACATATAACAGCTCATAAAATTTTCGTTGTTATCCTTGTACCAACATCTGTTTCTCCAAGATCTGAATGTCAATCATTCCAATCAGTCTCTCAGTAAGACTCAAAGAGGGCACTTTCCAAGCCCACATCAGCATTTTCTTCTGCAGCTGCACTTTTTGAAAAGCTAGGGAAGGAAAAGGTAGGCTTACAAGAAGAGAAAAATGGCAGTGAGGCATCTAATGAAATAAAGGAAAGGGATGACATTGAGGAAGATTGGAGGCATGCTTCTTTCAATGGATAAAAGTCAAGCAACAACTATTCTAAATAATAGCCTTATCATTTCTGATCAAAATCTATGGAAACCACATGCAAGTAAAGATATTGAGCAAATAGAGGGTATACTGACTGAATTGGGAATTTTAGAAGAACATGGTAGTAACTTTGATTTGAATAAACTAGATGCATCCAAGCCTCTAGTCAATAATGTTCTGGAGAAGAAACCAATTGATGAATCAGATATTTTAAGTGACAAGTTGAATATGGGCCTTCGAATTGATTCTAGTGAAGGACAATGGCAATACACTGATCAAAGTTCACTTCTAGATCCAGAGGCTAATTCACTGTTAAAGAGCCATGACAAATCACTTCCATGTGATATCGGATCAGTAAGGTTTAAGGCTGACTATGCTGGTGGTTATGATAATTGGTGTGGAAAGCAGAGAACTCCCTGCACATTACAACAGTGTGAGAGTGGAAGCTTTTCCTCGGAAGGAAATCAATTAAAAAGCAGTAAAAGTGTAGGTCCATGTGATTTTTTTTAAGTTCAATATTTATGGGTACATCAATTAGTAATACATGGAAGCCTTCAGATGAATATTCAATTTTCAAAATCGTAAAGAGGATGCCTAGATCTCAAGAAGAATAGCTGACATAAAAAAAAGGAGGCAGTAGAGACAGAAATCTGCTCTGTTTTTCCTGTTTTGAGCGATTGAAGTCAAATGCAGGCCGCGAGCTGATGGAGAGGAATTTTTGAAAACCAAAGGAGGTTTTTGTTCATAAGATACCCATCTACAAAAACCTCTCTCAATTTTGCAACAGCTATCAAGGATTGAAAGATTCAGTTTAATCTTTGCAGCCTATTTTCCAGGGATTTTAAATATTTAATATTTTCTTGTTTTAATGTTCATTTTGTGGGGCCGATTATGATTTATTGGAGATGAATTTTGAAAAACCAAGAGAGGTTTTTGTCCATTACGGACCCATTAACAAAAACCTCTCTCAGTTTTTACACAGGTGTCACCAATTGAGAGATATGGAAGCTTCTTTGACACCTATTTTCCAGAAATTCGCCACATTTGCCAGGAATCCGATTTGCTATTTTTAGTCAATTAGTTGAGTTAATTAGTTAATGTAACTGCTGGGTAGTTTCAATTTCGACCTAATGAAGGGGATATGGAACTACTTCTTTGTAATTATAAAAAAGGGACAGAGAGTCATTAAGAGGGTTCTGATTTTGGAGAGCATTAGGAGGTTTGCTAAGCTGCTTATACTTCCAGACTTGTTCAGTGATAGGTACTGTAAACTCTCATATGCATTGTTTGATGAAACTATGAATATATGACTCATTACCCTATATTTGATCTGTGTTGTCTTCATTTTGAACTTATTGAGCTTCATGAATGATAAATTCATTTATGGTTTATGTGTAATTTTCCAGTGATGCTTGTCCTTTATGTGTGAATGTCATTTCAGTCTTTTGTCGGGATATTGTGATATATATACATCTTTATTGATTTATGTGTATGATTTAGTTATTGCTTATCTATTGAATGTATTCCCTTCATGCTTTTGAAGTCAATGACCAAAAACATATGAAATAAAAACCTAAACCCTAGTTTGAATTGATTTTTACTTTGAGATTGTGTTGGCTTGTTACCTTAGCCTTAGTAACAATTTCTGACACAAACAGGGAGCAAAATTATTTTGAGCCTAATAACAAACTAATTAAGCCAAGTATAGGCCACTATGCAAAGGTTGTTAAAGTTTCCTTTAAGCATGAGTGTTACACAACTTCTTTTGAATTGTGAGGCTCACGATACATATCATAGTTCGTGCTTTTTCATGTACATTTGGGGATGGTACTTTAACTTGTGGTGCAAAAAATTCAAATTATAAACCAAACATGAAATCACATCAGTTTTAAAAATCAAGTTTTAAATAACAATATTAAATTAAGTGTAAATTATATTTAAATTTTACTAATTTAAAAATATATATATTTTTAATTATATAAAATTATTTGATATTAAGAGATGAATCACCAAAATTCAAGTTGTCCAAGGAAAACATGAATTAATGATACAAACTCTTTAAAATGGACGAAAGTCAAATATGGTTATTATTTTCACCAAACTTCATGTTCGCCTTTAGTTAAAAACGGTTGTTAAAGTCGGCCATAGCACCATACGGAGGACAGTGGAATGTTATGATTAGCCAAAATTCAAGTTGGACGAGAAATACAAGCCTCCGCAAGTTGGCATCCACTCTCCATGATCATAAATTGAAGTAAACTAAGTCACAAGTAACCGTTACTAAATACGGGACAAGTATGAAAAACCCTTTCTCTGCAACAAACTTCATACATCCGCGGTTTTTCTGTTAAGTACAAGTTAATATTATTGGTCTGTGCGTGGACTGAGCACGTTGGAGATGGGTGAGTCTCGAGAGACACATGTGATTACTTCTCAGAGAAAAAACAAGCGGCGTCGCTGTCCATTTTCTTGCGTAAAATTCAGCAACTACCCGCTAAAATAGTTTGTTCTTGGAAGAATTGGACGTCATGGAAACTTTCTCCGCATGGGTTGCGCCACTCCCACTATTTTCCTCGTTTTCTTTCGTTCTTTACATTTGCAAGTACACGGGATTGTGACGGGAACTCTTGAATTAGGATCAAATTTAGTTAATAGATTCTGGCCTGTCAATACGGACGGATTTTCTCAATGCAAGTTAAATCTATAAGCATTACTATAAGTATCGAATGCACACCTCGAACACCCTACACTTCTTTCTCTGTTGGCATTAAATTCGTTGCATCACCGTGCATGTGGAACTGGAATGTCTTGCTTAGCCCACAACCATTATAACGCCATCATTGATCACTTCATCTGTTACGGGATCGTAGGCAGTACTTGAGGGGCATCACGCAAGCTTCAATTTCTATTTCCCTGTTTAACTCAAGCAAGGCCCATCCCTATTCATGCCCATGTCCCTCGCTTAATTAAAATTGCTGATTTGCCTCTATATATTCATAATCGTTACTGTATCTGCCCAGCCGAGAAAGATGATTAAGTTTGGGATATTACTGTTTGCCCTGTGTTTGGCAATGACGGATATAGAAGCAACAAGCAGAAGATACGCAGAGGCACTAGAGTATTCTTCCCCTGGGAATGGCAATCAAAACTATAAAGATGCCCTCTCAAAGAGCATCCTCTTTTTCGAGGGGCAGCGATCGGGTATTCTTCCACCTAATCAGAAATTGACATGGAGGAAAGATTCAGCTCTCAAAAACGGATCTGATCATCAGAATGTATGTATTCATCATAACGTTCTCTCTTAAGCCCACAAAAATCATCCACCCTCAATCGAACTCATTACTTACTCGAATGGTTGCAGGTTGATTTGGTTGGAGGATATTACGACGCAGGCGATAACGTAAAATTTGGGTTTCCAATGGCTTTTACAACTACAATGTTAGCCTGGAGCGTGGTGGAATTTGGCTATTCAATGAACGAGGAGCTTCAAAATGCCAAAGCTGCGATTCGTTGGGCTACCGATTATTTTCTAAAAGATACTGCTAATCCGGATAAAATCTTCGTGCAGGTATATTGACCGATTGAAAACTATAGTCTAGCGCACTGAACCAAAGAATTCCTAAAATCCCAACAGACAAAACTCTTTGCATAATGCTTATTGTTTTGTGCTTGTGATCAAGGTGGGTGATCCCAACACTGATCACAATTGCTGGGAGAGACCAGAAGACATGGATACATCTCGTACCGCTTACAGTATCGACGCCCAGAATCCAGGTTCTGATGTCGCTGGTGAAACTGCTGCAGCTATGGCTGCCGCGTCCATTGTCTTCCAAACATCCGACTTGCCTTATTCTCGACGTCTGTTTGACACTACAACTCAGGTTTTTATACAAAATAAGCGCCACATTTACAACTATAACACGATTGCATAGTTAATTCAATGTACCTCGATTCCTATTTGTATATATGCATGATTATACTGATTTTTACTACACCTGCTAACCCTTTCTGTTCGTGTGTACTGCATAGCTCTTTGCTTTTGCGGACAGATATAGGGGAGCTTATAATGACAGCCTCAAGTCAGCAGTTTGCCCATTTTACTGCGACTATAGCGGATAACAAGTTAGTCTTCTGTACTTGCAATTATTTCCCTGCTAAAAAAATTTCCGTAACAAGACCATAGATAGATTTACAGTTTATAATGGGGTTTTCAGGATGAATTGATGTGGGCTGCTGCAGGGCTGCACAAAGCATCGACCAACGACTCATTTTATCTTCAGTACATTCAAGCCAATGGAATGACACCTGGAGCTAATTATGACGGGATTGATGAATTCAGTCGGGAAAATAAGCATGCTGGCATTAATGTCCTTCTCTCCAAGGTATTCACTATTAGACAGTGCTTATATCAACTGTAATTGAATTTATAAGGCTATCTATACTTAATCGTATATCAATGTTCTCAGGAGAATTTGTCGGAGAATATATTGTTCTTACAATCATACCAGGAACACGCTGACAGTTTCATTTGCTACCTGTTACCTGAAACATCTTATGCACATGTTCAGTACACTCCAGGTAATTCATTCCCATGAACCTATTTTTTATATTTTTGGGGGGGTTGTAGTTTGTTGGTTAATTGGATCAGGGAATTACTGTCTTGCTGTGGAATGTGAAGTTGATTTTTTGATGTTTGTGTTGTTTTACAGGTGGACTCATATACAAATCTAATGCAAGTAATATGCAGAGCGTGACGTCAATATCGTTTCTGGCTTTAGCGTATGCCAAGTATCTCAGCGATGTGTCCAAAGTTGCGCGGTGTGGAAGCGTTGAGGCAACTCCGGCCAGACTTCGGACCTTTGCAAAACGACAGGTAGGTTCAATATGAGTGGTTTTTACTAATGAGAGAATTTCTGAAGAGGGTTTAATGAATTTATATGACGTGGGTGCTTGAAATGTTGGTGGAGGTGCAGATTGACTACATACTGGGAGATAATCCACTGAATATGTCATACATGGTGGGATATGGCTCCCGCTTTCCCCAACGGATTCATCATAGAGCTTCCTCTCTGCCTTCTGTTGTTGATCATCCAGACTTGATAGCATGCAAATATGGGTCATATTATTTCAATAGCAACGATCCGAATCCTAATCTTCTCATGGGAGCAGTGGTTGGAGGACCAGATGAATACGATCAGTTTCCAGACGACCGAGCAAATTTTCGAGAGTCGGAGCCTACGACGTACATCAACGCTCCTCTGGTTGGTGCGCTTGCATTTTTCAGCGCCAATCCATAGTGATCCTCAAAAGTATTCAAAATCTCACGTATTCCTTCAGCTATAAGAGCCGATTGGCTTCAAAGTTCATGCAAATTTACAACGCCTCAGATTGAACATGTCATATATGCTCCGACCATGCGCCACTCTTAATCATTCATCAAATGTGAAAAGCCGAAAAATTTGAAACCAATAACCTTGATCAAAAGCCAACGAACTCTTACCGAATCGATATTTTCTGATTCGCATTCTGGAAAAGCACTGTCATTACTGGAAACCATTTCAATAAAAATCAAACATACAACTATCCAAACTCACTTGTAAATATAACAGTTTCATATATTGAGAAAATCAACTTTATAATAAAAGTAATTGGTTTTATAAAGGTTTTCAAAAAAATATTAATAATATAAAATATATATCCCTGCTAAAAAACATATCACTATTACATATTATATACATATCACTATTATGTATTATGTATTATATATTTTTTATTTTTTATTTTTTGACTTTGGGTATAAGCAATCTTATGTATTATATATTGATCTATTTTTTATTTTTTTGACTTTGGGTATAAGCAATTGAGGTTGAGAGTATACTTCTGCTTTAATAAAAAAAACTCTATGACCACTTATCTACATTTTCAAATCATTTATAAAATATTTTAAATAATTATTAAAATTAATATTTTTAATATCAAAATAATATATATAAGTAATATATAAGTAATATATATATATATATATATATAATAGTGTATATATATATATATATATAATCAATCCTCTTGTATTATATTACAATGATATATTTTACACACAAAAAAAAGTTTCTACATAATGTTGTAGAATTTTTTAAATGGTATTTATTGAACAATATAAGATCACCATTTGTATTAAACTTAATGTCTTTAATTATATTGACAAAAATTGTTGAATATATTGAATGAAAAAATAAAATTGCAACACATATTTAAGTAAATAGAGTAAACTATAAAAAAAACTTGAACCATTGTATAAAATGACCCTAAACTATTGCAAGACAACCCTACACAGTACACACTTTGTGCATGTTACTAGATTTGAAAATAAAATTGTGATGATTAATTCAAATACATCACAAGGTCACCAAATTAATAAGATCATGAAAACAAATATTGTTAAAGATGTGAGCTCAATTTAATGATTTGTAGCTTTCTATTTCTCATAAATATCTAAGTTAAAAGGATTATTTCTAATATTGTTTGTGGTATGAAATTCAAATTATATAATCAAATTAAAATTAAAGGATTATTTCTAATATTGTTTCTGGTATGAAATTCAAATTATATAATCAAATTAAAATGGTTTTTGTAATCAAATTAAAATGATCATTTTACATGGCCCAAGGATCGTCAATGCAAAGATGAAGTGAGATAGATAGTGTTCCATTGCCTCCAAAGATGGAGTGAGATAAATAGTGTTCCATTGTCTATCCTTTTGACGTGTTTGAAGTCATCCAAAGATTGTTTACCTTTATAAGGCTTCACATCGTATATAATATGAAGTGCATGGTTTTTTTCTGTTGGAAAGGCACTTGGATACCATGTCTTTCTTTCCAAACTTCCAACCATTTATCTGTGTTGATAGCTATTTATTTTGTTTATCTTTTATAAGGCCTCCAATCTTCTATGAAGACGGTGAATGGGTGTACTTAGGCACATTTCCTTATTTCTTAATTTCCAACCATTTATCTATGTTAACAGTAATTTATTTCCTTGGACGATACCTTTGAGTGCTCATGAAATAATATAGCAAGATTTTACTCAAATAAATTAATTTAAAAGATCACTAAAATCTAATTTATAATTGTTAGTGTTTTAATAACCAATGTGTTATAACTATTTGAAATATTAATAATATGAACTATTAGGTCACTTTTTTTTTCAAAATAATAGTTTTTTTATATTTAATATAAAAATATATAATTGTTTTCATAATTTAACAAAAATATTTAATAAAATAAATATATGTGATTTAAAAAATAAATCATATATAATTTAGGATTTTTTTCATGATTTAATATGATAGATGTTAGATTATTATGTAAAATTGGATTAATTTAATTATCATATTATTTTATTTTATTAATATTGATAAAAAAAATTATTAAAATATTTAAGAATAAATTTTCCAAATATCATTTAATAGTAGAATTTTATGTAAAAAATAAGATCAAATTGTGCAATAAAATTGAATCAGTTAATCATCAACATATTCTATATAGTTGGACAACAAACTGTTCACCTTCAAGAAGAGTTAAACATGATATGGCATTAATGGTTATAAGTTTTCAACATTATATGGCATCTATTAATTTAAATGAGTGATTTATCTCCATTAGCATACTCATAATACGTTTTAGAAACTAAACAACAATAACATCAACATGACATGAAAAACATAATATACATGAGTGATATCCATATCATGAATATACATGTCAAATATACATCTCATCAAAATTAATAACCATGCCATACATTGATGCATTAGTCGCAATGGACTTATGGAAAAACAAAAATCTAAACGTCAAAAAAAATATTAGAGCTACCTACACAACTTTTTGGAATATGGTGTAAGAAGATGAAACATAGACAATCAGATTAAATTCCGAAATATATAAATATTATTTATGGAAATTAAGTATAAATCCCCAAAAATGGGGTTCTCCTAAGGTTGGTATGTTATTTTTTAAGAAAACATAATGAATATGTTTGCGTTGGGCCCCGGGTTTGGTATGCAAATGGTGGAATTTTGTGAAAAAAATTATATAAAGTCGTAGATAATAGGTCGTTCTAGTGCAGCACTATTTTTCCATATTTATTTATGTTAATTTTAATTTTTTTTAATTAAGGAAGCCATCCAAGCCCTAAAATGACTAGGTCGAGTGTTGGGCCCCAACATCATGGTCTTAACATAATCAATGGTTTTGTTTTTTTATAATGTAGGTCTTTGTGTGTACTTGTGCGGGTTCTTTTCCGTTTTCAAAATAAGTGAGCCAATCAAAAGTTATAGACAAAAGAAATAATCTACTTTTTGTGTAAGATTGACGTTAGTGCAATTAAAATTAATTAAAAAATAGAAAAAATAATAGATTTAATAAAAAATTACATATTCAGAATCTACACACATAGTTCTACAAGTGTGTGCAATTTCATTAGCAGTGTACAAGTGTAGCATACATAGAATCATGCTCGAAACAGAAGAAGTTATAGAACAAGATGTATGTTGTTATAACACAGTCCAAGCCACTTGGTTTGGCAACCTGAACCTAAAACCATAGTGGCCAAGTCATCCACCATGTTGGTGGGAAAAGAATTACCCACCAAAATTTAGAAATTTAAATGGCACGTGCACATTATTTTAAATACATGTGTACGCACTAAGAGCGCAT